>KV875095.1:56456-656456 GCA_001879275.1 Coniochaeta ligniaria NRRL 30616 | reverse complement strand
GGTATTTATCACCCACTCCTCCCCAGCCGTGACCCTCTTCATTGCTGACCGCAGGCGCCTCAAACAGGCCACGACATCAAAGCAGCGCCTGGCGCTGGCCATCTGCGACTTCCTCAACACCTCCCTAACCGACGGCACCCTCCAGGCCGACGACAAGGACTCGATCGACGTGGCCATCAACTGCATCGGCGAGGCCTTCGGCGTCGACCCGTCCGACAAGGCCGCCGTGTCCGCCGCCATCGGCAGCCAGAACCTGCTCCAGATCTACTCCGTCTACGAGAAGCTAAAGAACGCCGGCAAGCCCGCCTCTGCCTCAAGCAGTAGCAGCACAGACACCGCCACATCAGCAGCACCAGCGCAGATCTCGGACGAGCAGAAGAAGCAAGCCGAGGCCCTCAAGTCCAAGGGCAACGCCGCCATGGCGCAAAAGGACTACCCGGCCGCCATCGACCTCTACACCCAGGCGCTGGCGCTGCACCCGGGCAACGCGGTGTTCCTGTCCAACCGTGCCGCCGCCCACAGCGCCGCCCGCGACCACGAGTCCGCCAGGGCCGACGCCGAGGCCGCCGTCGCCGTCGACCCCAAGTACACCAAGGCCTGGAGCCGGCTGGGACTCGCCCGCTTCGCGCTGGGCGACGCGAGGGGATCCATGGAGGCCTACCAGAAGGGCATCGAGTACGAGGGCAACGGCGGCAGCGAGGCGATGAAGAAGGGCTTCGAGACGGCCAGGAGGCGGGTCGAGGAGCTCGAGTCGGAGGAGCAGGAGGACAGCAGCAGGGGCGCGCCCGGTGCCGGTGCCGGCGCGACGCCGAGTCTCGCCGACTTGGCTGGTATGTTTGGCGGCGGCGGCGCCGGACGCGGTGCTGGTGGAGGCGGTGGCATGCCCGACTTTGGGTCCATCATGAATAACCCCATGTTCGCGTCCATGGCGCAGAACTTGATGAGCAACCCCGACATGATGCAGAATCTCATGAGCAACCCCAGGCTGCGCGAGATGGCGAACCAGTTCGGCAGTGGTGGGGGGATGCCGGACATCGGCTCGCTGATGTCGGATCCCAACATCGAGGAGATGTAAGTACCTACCTACCCCCTTGGACGTCGCTTTTGTCGGTGCCTAGCAGCTGACATGTCGTTGATAGGGCTCGCAACATGCTTGGAGGTGGCGCCGGTCGTGGAGGCGCACCCGGTGGTGGAGCTTAGACGTTTGGTTTTGGGACGGGGGGGATGTGACGTTGCGGCTCCCAGGAAGCAGCTGGCGCGGAGTATGCCTTGCGCGACTGCATCTCGGTTATCTGTGGTGGCTCCTAGGCCGTCGCAGTGATCGCCTGGAGAGGAAGGTAGACAGCCATTGGCCCTGACGATGATATTATCGGGTTAGCGAGACGTTCTTGGCACTGCATATTCTAGATGCTATTTTGAGAAGCGCCCCTTGACTACCGGTGATCCATTCCGTGAAGTTCCCCTGTCGATCTTGCCCACTTTAGCGTCCCATACATACCTACACAGTACACGACGTTGCGGCTCTTGGCTTCACACGGGTTTCGGCCCTAAGCGACGATTGCTGCAGCCTACGTCGTCGTACAAAGCGTCATTCACCTTTCCGTCACCGCGTCTCTGTGCCATGGTCTGTGCCCAACCAACGGCCCTTTAAGAAGCCAAATATCGAGTTGATTCCCAACGGCCAAATGACGGATGAAGGATGAGTTAGCGCTCTACCCGGACCGATGTCAGATATACGACGAATCTCGTAGGGCCCGGGTTCAATTCCCGGGGGTAGGGATAGTACTTTGCAAATAAATTCCCGTCCTAACCGAAAGCAGGGGGCGCAGTAGCTGTCGGGGCCGGAACACCACAGGCTGGGCCTTTTTTTCTTTTGCCTTTTTGGTGATACTTGATGGTGTTGTATTGAGAACGCCACAACGACGGCATATGTGGCTGCAACATATAACGGGATGGTTGCCGCGACAGGCTTCCCTACCTGAGATCATTCTGCGGGTGAGTTTGTGGCTGCCGGCGGCGTAATTGGACGTATCCCATCACAGGATATTCACACCAACAGGTTCTCTGTCGGTGAGCTTAACAATTTCCGAACAGTATGTACAATAAGGGAAGGTAATGTACAATAAGGGAAGGTAATGTACAATAAGGGAAGGTAATGTACAATAAGGGAAGGTAATGTACAATAAGGGAAGGTAATGTACACTAATGCCGCTAATCGAATTGCGGTAAACTCTGCGTTTGCTGCGCGTGGCTTGCCTTGGCGACCGATGGTCGGGATGGCGCAGTGTCGAGATCATCAATCGACTCTCCCGACCGAGTGCGGCTGCTCTCACGGACCGACCATCCTTCGTTTCCTTTTACCGCTCCCGGGATACCGAGCAACGATCAGGCCATGTGATTTAATGAGCTGAAGTCGGGCTGATGACTACCTTAACCAGGCTCACTTCTTTGTTGGCAAGGCTTCTCGCACTCAGCTGCTATCTCAGCTACTCTTAGCTTGAAAGTCCCGAGACTACGGTACCTATTGCGAGTTCTTCAAGCAGTAACCACAGCGCCATTGTCACCATCATCATCATAGGCCGTCTGCAGCTGTCGGTAGCTGGCAACGTTAACTGGAAGCAACAGAGGCGTTCTCGGCCTGACACTTAGCATGGACGCCAATGCGTTACCCGATAGTCTGTTCATCCAGGGATCTTCGTTGGTCCAACGCTGCTAGTCCGGTCACTCAAGGCTATGAAGCTTGAACTTTATTCGCACTCGAGTCCCGAAATGGGATGATCATGCCACTAACGAAAGGCATGTCTTCGCTTCCGTTTTGGTTCACGATTTCTGCGTCTCTAGGTACTTTAATCTCACACCGCTGTGACTCGTCCTTACATCTCTCGGCGACTTGAAAAAAAAGCAGTGCAGATGCAAGGCATTTAGGCTTCTTCCAGAAGGATGCATGGAAGGTTTTCAGCATGCGATATCAAGCCTCTCCGACATCGATGCGTCAACCGCAGAGACGATTCCCAAAAGAGAAAACAAATGCGGTGAATGTCCCGAGTGTCATCGGGTGAAACTCTCTTGTGAGACCCCACTCACCCTTGCCCAAGCGGACGGCCAACCCCGGACAGATCAAAATTAACCTCACGGCGCTAGACCTATTAGGAACTGATGCACCGCTAGCACACGGGTGGCCCCACAATCAAGGCTGAGCCCGCCGACGTCTTTTGTCTTTCATGTGTTGCTCCCCGTCCATCGGTTCGCGATCCCAGCCGCACTAGGAAACAGTTGCTATGCTGTGTAAATCATATATGAGCAACATGGTCGCCATGCGGATTCATATCTCCTCAAGATGTCAAAACAAAACAGCTTCGGAACAAAACGCAGTCATCCTTAAACCTCCACCGTGATAGATCAATTCGTCCATTAGTACTTTCTCAGAACCTAATAGCACTTGCCCTTCCCAGGGAATAGAAATGCCTGGCATCCCGCTAAGTAACCGATGCTCCTTCTGCAAGAGGCGGAAGATCAAGGTATGCCGGAAAGACTCTTCGCTACAAACGCATCGACTGACCATCAGCAGTGTGATGAGAACTGGCCGCGATGCGGGAACTGCAAGCGATCCAACCAAGAGTGCTCCGGTCCGCCAAAGGGCGTCAAGTTTGTCCAGAACAACTGCCACTCCGCAAGAGGCAACAGCAAGCTCTCAGACAGTCCGGTCCCCGGGAGTCAGGCGCCATCACCATGCGGAACCCTCGTAGACGTGAAGCTCCAATCCACCGCAGACGGCGCCGGCACCTTCCACCAAATGAAGATTGTTCGTGCCGTACCAGAAAGACCGCGGGAAGTCACGCCAACTTCGGAGGAGAAGCTAGCAGTGAAGCTGGTGCACGCCATGGCCGTGTCCGAGAATTCGGGCGATGGCAACCCTCTCCTCCTATCACACGAGGCTCTGAGTCTCATGACTGCACGCATCTCAGAGAGTTCAGCCCTATCCGACGCCTTGGGCTGCCTCCTTGCCACATTCGGCAACCTGCGCCGCGCCTTGCCGTTCCAGGACCTCATCGACCTGCACACCTACGGCAGGGCTATCAAGAGCCTACAGAAGGCGCTTAAAGACCCTGAACAGCAATTCAGCACCGCCACGCTAGCTGCTGCTACCGTACTGTACCAGATCGAGATTGCCTACGATTCCAGCAAAGGGCCCAACAAGGCCTTTCACTGTGGGTCCATCTACACTTTGATGCATACCAAGGGTCCGCCCTCTCTTGAGGACATGCTAGATGTGCACTTAGCCTTCGAGAATCAACAACCTATGCTCTCCTACTGCCTCCTCTCAGGCGAAGAAAACTTCTATGCATCCCCAGAATGGATATGGACGCTGCAAACAGCCCTCGACTCATGCTTAGTAACCCCACCTGCCCTAGCAAACCTCTACTCGCTCAACATGACCATCTCAACTTGGCCATACCTAGCCTCTCTCCTCCGCACGCTGCAACATGATCCTCTGAGTCCCTACGCTGCCGAAGTAGCAATGGAACTTATGAACACAGCCAACACTCTCGCTCTATCTCTCCAAACATTCGACGACACAACCATAGTCTCGCTAATAGCCACTGGAGACATCTACTACGTCCCGTCTCCGGACTCCGAGAAACCAGACGACTCAACCCTGGAGTTCACCTCTTTCCCATTAGCCCAGCTCTTCAGCACGCACGCGCTAGCCAGCACAGCAGCCAACCAAATCCTCCGCAGCGCAATGGAGTTCTGCGGCCCCGTGGACAGCACGGCATTCGACATCCAGAACCTGGAGTGGACCGCCCGTATCCTCCGCTGCGGAGCCTACGCCGCGAGACAGAAGGACTCGTTCCTCGTCCCCGGTCTGGTGATGGCGTTCGGTGTCGCCGGCGGCGACGGCGAGAGGAAGACGCTCCTGAAGGCGCTCCGAGAGGCCGAGAAGTGGAGGTACCCCTGTGAAAAGGGACTGAAGGGGCGGTGGTGCGAGAAGAATGTCCTGGAGATGGGCCTGGTCCTCAGCGGGCGGGGCATGTTTGGTGCTGGGCAGGGGGGTGCTGTTGAGTTCTGGAGTTGAGTTGCTGGCGCGAACATGGGCAATTAAGGTTGTCAGGACGGCATGGGCAAAAGGGAAAACCTTTGAAACATGGAAGCGGGAATCTGGCGTCTTGGCAATATTGACGGACTGGTTTGAAAAACAGTCTGATGAATTATGACACTGTTGATGATATGATAGGCCGGCGAATGTTACTTAGACTTAGAAAATGATGCCATTTCGGTCGTACTTCAAGCAATGTCTTAAGGTTTCCCTTGCTAACTACCTTATAACCTTATCTTTAACACGAGTATGGCTTGAATCTAGTCTGAGAACCTAAACCAGATCGCGGTTCTGACTGCCATCTTCAGCAGGCAATGCTTTATCAGGAGCTAGAAACATGGACATGGTCAACTAGACATGTAGCCATAACAGTCATGAAGTAGCTAAACCCTGTCACGAATCAAGATCACAGAGGAGTACGCCCTATGTGGGTAGAATGGAGAGAAGCATTGCCAGTCATGTCAAGCAGCTCGAGTAGAGGGACGGCCAGCTTGAGAGTCATGTTGGGGGGGTGTTGCTACGGGAGAGTGGAGTTCCGCTTGCCATAGACGTGGTGAACAGTGAGCTAGAGAAGAGACTCTGTAAACCTTATCAAACAAAGGCCCATATGGGCGCTCTAGCAGTGTACGCAGGTAAGGTTAAGTTGTGGGCCCAGCTACCTTGCTGTCCCATTATGCAAAAGGTAACGCGTCGTGAAGTCTAACAATGCCTATAAGTCATCACTGGCACTCCCCGTTTCACTGGACACTTTTCCCATCACTCTTTTCACTACAGTTTCTTTTGAACCAATACTTGATCACTGCCACTACGCCAGTAACACAGCTTCAGTCCAACATTTATTCACTCGCAAGGAGCTAGTCAACATCATCACGATAACTTCACTCCCAGGACATCCACTTCTTATCTTATCAGATCGACCACTACTTGAGGCAACTTGGAACGGTGGACGCCGTTTACACCACAGTTTGCAACTTCGTCACGTCTATCGGGAAAGAGCCACCCAGAGACAACTTCATTGCACCTTCCCTTCAGGTAGTTATTTCAGCTACCCACGACTGAAACGGGTAATTTGCATCATCATCCAAAGGAAAGAGCGACCCGAAAACATCACCGTTCCTCCTTCCTCGATAATTCCACGCGGAACCGACAAAATGTCAATCCTCTCAGCCTCTTACACCATGGCTTCACCGAGCCCGGCCACAAACGGACCCACCCGTCCCGAGAACCCCAACCCAGGTCTCGAGCATGGGGCCCCACAAAAGGCGGCAGACCCATCCGCATCGACCAATCATCTCACCGAAGAGCGGAGCTCTGATCAACCCCCACGTGGGAACCACCATGACGGTACGCCAGCTACCACAACCAAGAGGAAGAGGGCCCCGACGCTATCGGACCAATTCCGGGAGGCACATAAGAAGAGACGTCTCGCCGACGAGGCCCTCAAGGCCGACAAAACGCCTTCCAACAACCCCCAGGTCAAGGCCGCACCGACTGCTGATGTTCCCAAGAAGGGGCCAGTTCCCAGCAAGCCAACACAACTTAGCACGGCCCAGCCTAATGGATCGACGCCAGCACCCAAGAAGAAGCCACTCACATTGTGGGGGTTGCGAATCCAGAAAGGGGCCAACGAAGGGGCCATCGCCCGGAGAGCCAGCAACTTGGCTGTTAAGCCTTCCACCACCGAGGAAACCAGAGTCACACCTGCGGCCGACGTCCGCAAGGAGAAGAGGAAATTACCTGTACCGGATGAATATCTCTATTCCACCGCGAAAAAGAGGCGTCTGGCAGATGGAGGTGCGAAGACCTCCAACACCGACCAAATCAAGGCCAGGCCTGCCGTTGCCCCTTCGAAGGCAGCCACAGCATCGGGTGCGTCTCGAGTCGAAGAGCCGCTACGGTTTGGGACAAAGAGGGAGCAGAGACGTCTACTTCGGGAGCAATTGTTCGCCTTCGAGGCCATCAAGGCCGAGGCTACCAAGGCCGCCAACGAGACAGAAGATCAACAGGCCAAGCACACAACCAGACCGGCCCACCGTCCAATCAAGAAGGACGAACCGTCAACGGTAAGGAGACAGCTCACTAACGGGGAAAAGAAGCGTCCCTCTGCTGTCCAATTCGACAAAGTGGTCAAAAAGCCTTCCGGAAGTGGTCCTAACAATCAGGTCAAGGTCAGGCCCGCCCCTTACTGGACGAAGCAGAACCGGGCCCCACTATCGCGCACGGACCATCAACGCGGAAAATCTCCGGCAATTGATTCTGATTCTGAATCCGAAGTCGAAGAGGAACCTCGATTGAGCTTGAGACAAACGAAACAACAACTATTGGCAGCACGCAGGAAGAAACAGCTTGCACTCCAGGCCGCCAGGGAATCAACATCCCACAGTCGCTCATCTCCGTCACCTGATTCTCCGGTCGCAATTTCCTCGCGATCGACCACACCCGAACCAGTCCAGCCCAGGCCGGCCACACCTGTTCGAGACAGCATCACAGTCTCCTTGTCACCACCTCCCGTTTCGACCGGACCCGACTCGCGGGCTCGATCGAACTCGAACTCGACATCACGCTCCAGCAGTAACGATTCTGGCAGCAGCTCAAAGAGAAGCCGGTGCAGCAAGACAGCAGTTCGACGATTTTTCAAAGACTAAGGGACCAGTCCAACATACATTCACCACCCTACCATTCCAATACCTCCTGCTAGACCGTCTTCCCACCCGACACCCCAAAAATGGCCTCGACATTCAGCCTGCGGGCACCGCTCCAGCGGCTCTTCCAAACACCAGCCTCGATCCGCTCCATCCTCACACCCCCATCACCATTCGCGACAACCACACCAGCACCCCGGCTAGCAGCAGCCCCCTTCTCGACCTCCCCCGCCCCCTCCGCCCGGAACCCCCAACGCGGCGGCAAGAACCGCTCCAAGCAGCCCCAAACAGACCCCAAGATAATCAGCATGAAGAAGCACCTCTCCCTCCTCTCGCCGCGGCACATCCCCCCGCCCCTCCGCATGGCCCGCAACCGCCACCTGCGGCACTGGACCGTGCACCGCGCCTGGCAGCTCTTCCGCCGCGGGCAGCGCGAGGCGCGCGACCGCGAGCTCATGCGCATGCACCAGGGCATGTACCTCGCCTGCGAGGAATTGAGACAGACCGAGGGCCCGGGCACCAGGGAGGAGGGGTATCTGTACCGCGTCGCCATGGAGAAGAAGGGGGTTTACGGGCACAATGGGGTGCCGATTGAGTATGCGCGCATGCAGACTGAGACGCCGGCTAGGGAGGCGTGGAATCATGGCTGGAAGAGGACTAGTGCTCCTTGATCTTTTTTGGACCTTTTTTTTGTTTTGTTTTGGAGAGGATGTGGTTGCCCACCCGAGATCCTTGGGGAGGAAGGGGTCTTGGGTGGGATGGTCGTATATGACCGAGAGTTTGAGAGGCTTGACTCGCCATTGAAGGTGGTCTTGCCTAGGAACTCGGGGGAAAGGATCTGTGGAGGAGTGTGACCTGATTGACCATGGAGGGTTATCAGTGGCAAGGTCTTTTTTGAAGGAGTGTTGGTTCTACAGAAAATGCATGGGCATGGCAGGGAATCAACGTGGTCCGCAGGTGACGTGTATAAAATTGTACATTATATTAGAATCGGCCAGCATCAGAGTCCGATCTTCAATGCACCTACGACCATTAAATATAAGGAACTGCCCTACTACCAGTGCTTTTATTCCTCGTAATATGTTCCTCCATCAGTCAGTCTGATTCTCGCATGCTAGCGCTATGCCATTCTCGCTGTCCATGGTGCCGAATGAAAAACTGGCCCAACAATTCCAGCAAATCCGAATCCCTGCCATGAGAACCTGGCCGCCATGAGATTTTGTACCCCCAAATTCCCTGAGAAAAAGTCTATACCATATTAATACACTCCATTTGTGTCGCTGTGTGTGGGTCGAGGCCCGATATCAAGCCGTGTATGGCGGAGATTGCCCGTCCAGAGACTTGGGCGATATCATCAATCTGTGGCCTCGCCCTGATGCCATCCGGCCCGAGGACGGCGACGGGTAGAGAAATGCCGCAATGATACTGTCGGCCACGTCCTCCTATCAAAATTCCATCCGTGCCGGCCATGAAAGCCCCCCGCTTCCGGACCCGCGTGGCTTGCCCCTACCGTCCCGTCACGGGTAATCGCTCTCGCTCGGGTGGTATCCCAGTGTAACCAAGAGCCATCCATCCATCTTACGCTGCTACGCCCCCCTCCCTTCTCGCAGAAGAAGAAGAAAAAAACGCTAGCTCTCATAGAACGACGCAGCAGCCGCCGTGCTCCCCCCTCTCAAACGTCAAAAGGGCGGCCCGCGTGGCCGCCTCAAAGACATCGTCGACGCCCTCGCCGCTGAGGCTGGAGCACTCGAGGTACTTGCGGGCGCCGATCTCGCGGGCCACGCCCTCGCCGTCGTGCTCCGTCACGAAGCGGAGCGACTTCTTGCGCATCTCGTCGATGGCGACCGGGTCGCTGCGCAGGTCCTTCTTCAGCCCGACCAGGATGATGGGCACGCCGGGGCATTTGTCTGTTGCTTCTTCGATCCACTAATTGAAGGGGGGTTGGGATTAGTCCATGCTTTCTTGTGAGACAGACAGCTGTGATGTGTGTGTGCTGGCTATGAATGGGTGGGATGCGAAGCAAGAGTGAGATTGCGTGGTGGCACAGCTTTGCGCACAAGGCCAAGACTTGGGCCGGGCCACGTCTTGGATGGAGGAGAACGACGAACCTTGTGTTTCACGTTATCCAATGAATCCGGCGTGTCGACCGAGAAACCTATTAATATGACGTGCGCTTTCGAGTATGCTAGCGGCCGTAACCGTTCGTAGTCTTCTTGCCCGGCTGTGTCCCATAGTGCGAGCTGCACTGATTTGCCGTCCACTCGGCAGTCTGTCACGTAGTTCTCGAAGACGGTCGGTATCTGTTCGCGGGAGAGAAGTTAGATGGAGGTGGTTCGTAAGGAGCAGCGTTGGTAGTGCGTTGTTCGGTGATATGTTTGATTCTGTGGTAAGATCAGGTCGACTTACATAGTGCTGTCAAGTTAGAAGTTAGCGACATGGTCTTTGGGAGATGGCGAGAAACGGAGCTGGGCTTACTGTCGGGAAGTAGCCAAGCGTGAAGACGCTCAGCAGACTGGTCTTTCCACAAGCACCATCTCCGATGATGACGAGTTTTCTAGAGAGAGGGCAGAGTCAGCGGGACGGGCCTGTACGGTAGGGGGAACGGAAAGAGAGCGCGGAGGGGGCCGGCTCGTACCTGCGAATGACGTTTTCATTCTGTTGATTAGATCGACCACCTTCCTCTGCCATGGCTCACGGATGGGCCGGCGAACGCCTGTGTCTAGCCTTGTCGTAGTGTGGCTCTCCGAAACGGCAGAATGTTGGTAGTCTGTCAGGAGAAAGAGGGTCGTAAGAGCACCGTCAGCTTAGATTCGGTCCTGCCTGTGTCAGGCAACAGCGTAAAAAGGAGGCTCGAGAGGAGAGGGGCGAGCGTCAATTCACAGTGTTCGGTTGGAAAGCAACTGGCAGAGAAGACACTGGCAGAAAAGCTGTGCCGCAATTTATGTACGAGGGAGAATCAGTCAATTGTTTGGTGGACATTCACACGAAGGAGCTGAGTGAGGTGCCGTGGTGCAATGACGGTGGAAGCGCTTACCTAACGCTATCTTCCTGATGCCCAGAAGCGGTACGATGCCCCACCGTTTGACCAAGGGGTCTCTCTGTCTTGACATGGAACTATGACACGATATGCCAAGCAGGTATTATGGCAGTATGGAGAGAAAAAGGGGTTTCGCTGTCATATTGAACGCTAAACGAGCCATTGCTGCTGTTACTTCACACTTGATGACCCGAGGAAGTATCGCACTTCCCTTCGCTCCGGCGGCATGCGCGTCGTGTCGAGCCGTGACTGGCAGTGGTGGACAGTGTGGACAAGGCCTGTGAGGCTGTGCTGTGCCATGGCTGCTTCAGAGTCCTGCGAGACGCCGCACGAAAAATATCAGGAGAGCAGGAGTCAAAACTCAGCAGAGATGACCGGACAAGCCGCGGCTGTGCATCATGGTTTGATCGCAGCAAGATGGAGACTGGAGAGCTATGACAGCTCGTATGACAAGATCGAATGAATGCACCGCTGATCCGTCTCAACAAGCACCTCTGCACCAATTCACAACTACTAGTACGTACTAGAATACTATAGGCAAGATCGTCAGCTTGTGTAAAATGTACATGACCGCGCCAGCAGATGGTCACAGAAAGTGCTGGGAGTAAATCATGGACAAGATCTGTTCCGTTAGGTTCCTTATGTTCGGTTTATAACCGCCCGGCGTCGACGGGCGCTTGTGGAAATCTCTCAGGTAAAAGGGAGCACATATTGAACTGCAATTGAGGCTGTACTATGAGTAATTTGATCACTTCAGCGACCCAAGGTAATGATTTCAAGACAAGGTAAGGTACCAAGGTACCTCAAGCGTGGAAGGTCAGGCAAGCGCGAACATGCAACTGTTTGAGAAAGAACTTGAACTTTCAGCTGCTGCTAGATCAGTCAATCTTATCTGAAATTTGGGAGGGTCGACAGGTGAGGCTGAACCACGTGACTTTAAATGAAGCTCTGTTTGAGTGAATCAAAGTGCGCCACCGCTTGTTTCGGCGAATCGCGTTGCTTTCAGCCACAGTACGACGAAACTTCCGCTTTCCCACGCTTGCATCGGACATTGACTGGATTGGCGACTCGCTCCAGAGACCAGAACTCCAAAGCTGCATCTCGCCGCGAAAGCATCTTAATGCACATTGCTATACCGAATCACCACCATTCGTTTCCAAATTCTTGACCGACAGTGCTGCTACCCCCCATCAGGTCTGGACGACGCCATCGTCATACATCCGAGCACAATAATCAGCGACCGACCTCATCACGGCGGCTTCGCCCCTCGTTTCGTCTCCGAGCAGCTCCCATCCCAGTGAGTCCGACCTATACACTCCCTCTCCCTTCCCGACCCCTCGTCTATCATACAGAGAGTCCTCGACCTGCATATCCCCTCTATCCTCGTGCTCTTATCGCCATTCTCCCGCGTCAGAACGCCGTCGCACTGGAGCTTCACTTGCCACCCCTCGGCATCCCCGCTCGCTGCCCTGATGCTTCACTTTCGGTCACTTATTTTTGCCTCCTCAACTTCTAACACAACTTCCTGTCTAGACTAGGACGCGCTTCCTCGGCTTGAGAGTCAAGCCTACGTCATCCCTACATGAGCTCATACCGCCATAACAAGTAGGCCATAGATCACTAGAAATGGGCAACCAACGACAGCAGCCGCCGGCAGGCGCGGTGCATCCACCTCCTGCTTCGCCTACGGCCAAGGCAACGTCCAAGTACACCAATAAGGATGGTTCAAAGTTTATCACGGTACCGAAAGCCAACAGCTCGACCACAGACTCCGCCCAGCCCTCTCCCTCGCTGGATCCGCCCGACAGCAAGTCTGCCGCACAATCCGACCAGGCCGGTCCAGGTTCGCCTACTTCAGCACACCCTGTAAACCAGAAGAAGCAGAAGCGACGCGAAAAGGAGAGGGCCAAGGCCCTAGCTAAGCAAGCTCTGAGCAAGCCAGACCCTCCGAGCCCGACCGATTCCGCGGCTCCGAGCCACGATCGGCGCTCTCTGGACGTCGAGCACGATTTCAGCGAGGCCGAAGATGAGCACGATCACGGCCGTGCGCAAGAGAACGGGATGGGCGAGTCCGCCAAGTCCAAGAAAGCCAAGAAGAGCAAAAAGAAGAAGGCTGCTGGCGCCGGTGCCGATGATGCTCATAGTCATAATGACTACCACGACCACCATGACCACCACGACCACCACGATCACGTCCTCCACCATGAACGTAGCCATAATCACGCTCCACACCCTGCCCCGGCACATCGCGGGTCTGGCATATCCAAGGAGAAGATCTGGAACACGAGCTCACAAGAGGAGCGTCAGCGGATCAAGGACTTCTGGCTCGGTCTGGGCGAGGATGAGCGAAAGTCACTCGTCAAGGTGGAGAAAGACGCCGTTCTTAAGAAGATGAAGGAGCAACAGAAACATACCTGCAGCTGCACGGTCTGCGGCAGGAAGCGTACCGCCATCGAGGAAGAGCTGGAGGGTCTATATGATGCTTATTACGAGGAGTTAGAGCAGTACGCACACCATCCAAACCAAAACGGCGAAGGACCCCCCATGATGGGATCTCCAAAGCGTTTTGGGAACAGGGTGGGGAGCACGCGAGGGCCGCCGTCCAACTACCCGCATCAACCTTCACATGGGCGAATAGTGGAACACGTCAGTGACGACGAAGAGGACGACGGCGAAGAGTACGAGAGCGAAGAGGAGCCCGACGAGGACGATGGCTACGACGAAGACGAGCCTCCCGAGGTAAACAACCGCAACGATTACGCCTCTGATTTCTTCGCCTTTGGCAACAGCCTGACCGTGCAGGGTAGGGATAGCCTTCCTATTCTTCCATCTTTTCTGCAGAGTTACCCTGCAAATGTTCATGGCTCATCGTCTTTAGGCGGAATCCTGACTGTTGCCGACGACCTGCTGAAGAACGACGGCCGAAAGTTCATCGAAATGATGGAGCAACTGGCCGAGCGACGTATGGCACGCGAAGAGGATGCCAAAGAGGCCTATTCACGCAACTTTGGTCATACCAATGGCGGTGCCTACGGTCACAGCCATCCACCACCGGATGAGGAGGAGTATGAAGAGGAGGAGGAGGAGTACGACGACGACGACGACGAGGAATATGACTCCCAGGAAGAAGAGGTACAGGCTTCTGCGAACGAAAACGCTGTAGAAAACTCCTCGACTAACATTGACTACCAGCAGGACGCTATGACCGAAGAGCAACGGATGGAGGAGGGGCGCAGGATGTTCCAGATATTCGCAGCTAGGATGTTCGAGCAGAGGGTCCTGACAGCCTATCGCGAAAAGGTCGCCAAGGAGCGCCAGCAGAAACTCATCGAAGAGCTTGAAGTTGAGGAAAGGACTAAGGATCAACGCAAAGCGAAAAAGGCCAAGGAAGCGCAGAAGCGCAAAGACAAGGCTGCGAAAAAGAAGGAAGCTCTTGCAGAGGAGAAGGCGCGCAAGGAGGCGGAGAAAGCGGCCGAAGAAGAAGCTCGTCGGGCCGAGGAGGCGCGGAAGGCTGAAGAGCAGCGGCAGAAGGCCGAGGAGAAGCGGAAGAAGAAGGAGGCCCAGAGAAAGGCAGAGGAGGAAGAGCGGTTGCGCAAGGAGGCAGAGCGCCAAAGGCAGAGGGAGAAGCAAGCCGAGCAGGAACGCAAAGCCCGCGAGGCCAAGGAGAAGGAGAAGAAGGCCAAGGAAGAGGCTGCCCAGGCTGCCCGGCAAAAGGAGAAGGAGGCCAAAGAGCGAAAGGAGCTTGAGATCCGGGAACGCAAGGAACAGCAGGAGCGCGAAAAGAAGGAGCGGGAAGCCAGGAGCCAAGCGGATCGTGAGGCAAGGGAGAGGTTGATCCTGGCACAGCAGAAGGCTCTGCAAAACGTCCAAAAACAGGCTGACCCTGTTGTCCACAAGCCGACTGCTCCTCCGCCGACAGCCACTCCGATCACGTTGGTGAAGCGTCCAGCGCAGCATGCGATACCTACTGCGGTGCCAGCATTACCGCAGCAGCCGGCTACAACGACGGCAGCAGTGGCATCCCCTCAAATTGCGATTGCGACTCCTGCTATTCCCAAGGCACCACTCAACATGCGCAATCGTCAGCCATCGCAGCAAGAGAGCACGTCTGGAAGTTCGCAGACAACCTCGCAGTCCGAATCCAACCCTAGTCAGGCTCCTTCACCTCATCCACTAACTCCATCACACACAAGCCCCGGTCCTCTTGGCCAAACTAGCAAGATGGGAGCGCAGCAATCGTCACAAGGGGCATCGCCTATGAACATTCCGTCCAAAACGTCCGGGGCCCCGCATTTCGGCGGATTCAGCTCGTCCCCCATGATGTCGTTTGGCCAAGCGCCCCCAGGGATGCATCCGATACCGCCTCCTGGGTTCGGGTCGCCTATGCACCAGAATCAGGGATTTCCATCCAACCTGTTTGCCCCTTTTGGCAGCCCAGGTATGGTAGGGCTGCCTGGCGGTATCAACCGCCCAGTTGCTGGACGACCTTTTGGACATCCGGCCCCTCCACCAGGCTTCAACAACCAAGCACTGGATTCGCAATTTCCCGGGATGGGCCAAGGGTTCCCCTCTGGGCCTCCGAGAGATAACATGCCGTTGCATACTCGACAAGGATCTGTGGGAGTTGACCATCAAAGCCCGTCTGTGTCGGCTGCCCAACCTATAGGCAAGCCAATGCCGATAGGACGGCCTCCGAGCGTGGCTCCCGGTCAGCGCCCGGCTGCGTCGCTACCAAATGCTGGATGGGGCGCCGCCGCCGCCGCCGAGAGTCAACATTTGGGAAGTAGCGCGCTCCTAGTCGACTCTGTGGAAGCCGCCGAGGACATGCCCCCTTCTGCCCGCCGTAACACCTCTGTGCACGTGCCCGGCATGCCATTTCCCAACATGTTCAACATGGAGCCCATGTTCAACAATCCTTGGGGCCCTCAGCCGGTCGGACAACAGGGCTTTTATGGTAGCCCGCCTCCGCCTGGTTTCGCAGGTCAACATCAGTCTGTCCCGTGGGGTACACCTGGCCAAGCCTCAGCCTTTGGGTTGCAGAACGGACTGGGCCGTCAGAGCTTGCCTCGGTCAGTGACGGTTAGGAAGGAGCTCTGCCAAGCGTGCAAAGAGCTGGTGGAATCACCGAACACGCCTCCCCAAGACAAGCTGGACAACGGCTATGTCTCCCTGAAAGCAGTCAAGGCCCGCGTGGATCAGCATCCGCATGAACCAACGACGGACAAGGAACTGCTGGAGATCTGCGACACCTTTGGCAACACGGCTAATGGAGGTGGCAGCTTCGAGACGCGGACGATGATGGGCCAGACATATGTCCGCTGGGTGCCGGAGCCAACCGGCGTGGACGGCCACTCACTGCAGCGGGCTATCGGTGCGCCAGGAGAGATTCGGAGTCCTGCCGTGGGGTCCCGCACCCTTGCCTCTGGCAACATGTCCTAGGAGGCGCTTCCTTCCGGCTCTTCTCCTTATGAACAGTGGTTACTTTCAAGGCCTAAACCAGGCACATTCGAAGAACGCACTGCCTTCATGAGCGACTTTAGCAAGTAGATTTGGCCCTGGCATGGGCTCTCGATGGGTTCATTCGAGTTGGAGCGCGGTGTGGCATGGTACTGTACTGTAGCATTACTTGGAGCTGATCTGACCAGCGACCGATTATCAATCACAACGAATGAACAAGCGATACTTTCTTTCGCAGCTGTCAGGCGTCAAGCTGATATTGCAGTGTGATACATCTGTCTTTCACCCAACCAAGTTCATATGAGGTTGAGCCAGAATGCTGAATGAAACGTCCATTGACGGTATGAGTTTCCTAACGGAGCAAACTATATGCTTAAAGTACTATAGATAAATAACAGGGCGTAACGCATGCCTATTCCATGAGTTCCGTAAACGCCCTGTACGCCACAGCCCTCAAGTAAATCACAACTCCTCCGTCCAAGCACATCACAACAACCTCCTCATTACCAAATTACTCTCCCTCCTTGCTCGTACCACCACCCCTCCAACAATCACCTAACCCGATGCTGATCCCCAAACGGGCCCGCCGCATCCTGCATCCCGCCCGCATGGCCCCCATACGCACCACCATACCCCATATCCTCATGCATCAACGGCCGCCTATCCTCGCCAGGCTCCCTCACCTCAGCAACAGCAACACCACCCCCCATCCTCCCCTTAGCAGACAGCAGTTGCGCCTCCCTCACAACAGCCGCCGCCTCGGCCCTCTTACTCGCCCTCTTCTCGCGGCAGCACAGCGTCGCCACCAGCGCCACGGCGCCCGTGACGGCCACGGCGAAGAAGATGGCGATGATGACTCCCGCGGTGTCGAACTTGTTGTACGCGTACATGCAGCTCGGGTTTCCGTTGCCGTCGAGGTTGCAGATGAGCCCCGCCGCGCAGACGGAGGTGGGGGTTGTGGTGGGGAAGCAGGACATGGCGTGGCCTGAGAGGGAGCCGGTGGATTGGATCGGGCAGGAGGTTATGGCGGCGAGGGAGGTGGTGAAGCATTGGAGGGGGCGGCCGGTGTGGGCTAGGCCGACGCCCGGGGCGGCGGTGGTGGTGGATGGGGAGGAGGTGGTTGATGATGAGGCGGAGGAGGTTGAGGGGGTGGAGGTTGTGGATTGGGTTGTGGTGGTGGGTTGCTCGGTGGAGGTGGTGGCGGCGGCTTTCTCTGTGGTTGTGGTTGGCTCGGGCTCCGTTGTTGCCGCTACGAGGGTGGTTTTTGGGCCGGCCTTCGCTGTTGTTTTCGCTGCCGTCTCGGTTTCGGTGTCTTTGGCGGCCTGGCGTTTGCGGAGGTCATTCTCGGCGGCGCCTCGGTCTTTGGCGGGATCGCATTGCGAAAGCGTCCAGAGGGTTTCGGCCGCGGATTCGGCTTCATTGCAGCCTGCGTTAAGGTAGCAGGTCTCGACTTGGTTGACGAGCGCATCCCAGGCTGTGGGCTGCAGGTTGCCGAGGCAGTAGGCGATCGAGCCCTTGTCGCCGCAGGCGGTCTGCTCGATGATTTGGTGGACGTCGGCGCGGAGGCATTGGAGCCGGGGGTCGAGCGTTCGAGCTAAGATGCCGGAGGTGAGGGCCAGGAGGGCTATCAGTGAAGATGCCGTTGGTTTTGTCATAAATGAGATCATGTTGCCGGTCGCTGACTGTCGACTGTGGTGGTTTAAGGGGGCACGCCTCCAACTGACAGAAGAAGATCGGCGCTTGGTCCGCCAAAATAGGGGTCCAGCAAGGGAGTGTCAGTGAGAAAAGAAGTGGCCTGGTTCTTGGCGTCACACCAAGCGAAACCTTAACCAGAAAGCTTGTTCCGGTTAGAGAAGAAGATTAGCAACGAAGGCAAAAAGGAAAAATGACAGGCTTTGGCGCGAGAAAAGCAGACGGAAGGAAAGTTGAAGAGAGGGCTGGGGAAAAGATTGAAATGGCGTCCATTTGTTTCAGGGATCCTCATCCCGCAGGCAGCACAGACTTCATTCATCCAGGGGGAAGGAGAGACATGCGCGATCTGGCGCGCCTCTAGGCCAATCTCGGCAAGTGCGGTTTCTTCAGCCTCTCGCGACCGTTCGGAGGTGAGTTTGAGGCACAGCCGCCACTAGCTAGCAAGCTAGCACTTGCTAGCTGCTGCTGTTGAGGGTCCAGACCTGAAGGTTGTCCAAGCCTCCACTGAAATGAAGCTGTGCAGGAAGCTGCAACGAGGAGCGAATAGAAGGAGAGCTTCCGAGCTGCTGAAGATGACTTGCGCTGTCCAGGAGGAACCTCAATCTGGACTCTGGAGACGCCGTCTGACCGGCTGAATGCAGATACTGAAGACGGGATGGTGTGTGCCTTTGCTTTCTGGCACCAGATACCGGAGACATGACTGACTTCAGAGACGGGGATGCCAGATCAAAGGCAGGAATCATCTGATTTAAGTTTAAATGCTTAAAAAATACCTATTCGCATGTGAAAAGATGAAACAAGTAGGAAAGGCCGAACCCCGCTAGCTGCATACCAGGTACGAATGAAAACGACTTCAACAGCTCAGGTAAGGTACCTAAGAAGTAGGAACCATCCAGTGATTCTTGGTTGCACCGATCAACAGAAACATGGGCCTAATCATCTCAGTCTCCCACTCCGGATGAGCCTCCAAGTCTCCAGCAGTCGGATGCCACTCATCAAAGTCCGTTAGCACGAAGCCATTGTCGAGCAGCAGATTGACATATGCCGTCATGGTCCGATGCTGCTTCTCAACCGCGTCAACAAACCAGGGCCTGGATCTCAGACCCTGCTTCTGATAGTCTTCCAGCTTCCAGTATTTGCCGCCCGTGCCCGGATCAACTTTCAGCGCAGGTGCAGGCGGAGCCGTGAAGATGGGATGCTCGACGTTGAACACCAGCTTGCCTCCGGGCTTGAGCACTCTGCGGACCAGCTGCACCAGCCGCGGCAGGTTCTCTAGGTAGTGGAACGCCAACGAGCTGAAGGCGACGTCGTAGCTGTCCGTGTCCGACTCCGGTAGCTCGAGCGAGTCTAGGTCGGCGCGGGCGTACGTTATGCCACGGTACCGTCTGCCGCCTTCCTCTGTCATGACGCGGGCTTTCTCGAGCATGTTGTTCGAGATGTCGATCCCGTGCACTGTTGCGGCGCCGTGGTCCACTGCCCAGCGGCAGAACCAGCCAAAGCCGCAGCCGAGATCGAGCACCTTCCGGCCTTTTAGATCTGGCAGGAAGGTCTGCAGACGCGGCCATTCTGGTGCGCCATCCAGCCCATGGACTGAGCGGGGAAGAGTCGAGTAGTTCTCGAAGAATGTCGCGTTGTCGTATACGTTTTGGGGCGGCATGTTCGATTCGTTTGTTGAACTTTGAGAGTTCTTGTGTCAGACGAGATCGCCGTGATATCGCGACATTGGCAGGTCGGTTCTCTCTGCCATTCTTAACGGATTCCGGGCTGCAGCTGTGTTGCGGTGTGACTCAAGCCGGTCTGCATTTCGCGATCTGTGACCAATGGCGACAGATGTTAGATGCAAACTAGGCGTCATGATGCGTTTTCTATACTGTCTCTGTTTAGCACGATACTCTTTTTTGTTCATGATAGAGTTTGGTCAGGAACAGATTTACTAAGGTCATCTGCCGCTTCAACGAAAAGCGCCATCGCTGCGCAACTGAGCTGACTGCTCGAGGCAGACTCAACCGGCCGTCCATGACAGCAGTATGATGTGCTACAGAAGTTATTTGTAGCACTTGTTCTTACAGTACGACATCGAGCATGCGAATATTCACAGCTTGCCCTTGGGCAAGCCGGTATCCTTGTCCAGCTCCCGCTGCTCCTTCTCACCCTCCTCCGACGCAAAGCCTGGCGGGAAGTAATCGATGGGTTCCTGCAACCGCCTCAGCATCCTCTTCGCCGCCTTCCTCGGGTTGATTCCAACAGCTGTCGAGTGTCAGTCTCAAGATTCATATGAAAACCTGCTACTATACAAGGGGTCAGGGACAGACTCACAGTAACCAATGAACGGGAACGCACTCCGATAGCCCATCATATTCGCAATCTCTCTTGGAATCTCTCCATTCAGCACTCTCCGCGGATCAACCGACAGCATCAGGTTGTCCAGAGGCCGAATGTATGGCTGGCAGTACTGCACCGTCAGCGCATACCGCGGCTCATCGCTCCTGTTCTGCCCGCCCGAATGCCACGTCGTGCCCAAGAAGTAAATAACGCTGCCGCGCGGACAGACCGTGGTCCTGGCCTCCTCGTCCTCTCCGATCCTGTCGGACCCCCACAGGTGGCTGCCGGGTATCACCCTCGTCGCGCCGTTGGTCTCGGTGTAGTCGTCGAGGCAGATCATGGTCGCGGCCGTCACCGCGGGGCGGGGCCGCGGCAGGCGGACGACGGCGTCGTCGTGGTGCAGCACCTGCGCCCTCTCGCCGGGTTGGATGACGATGGACTCCATGATGTAGAAGATGCACTCGTCGTCCAGGAAGAAGTCGTTCAGCGCCCGCACGGCGGGTATGAGGCAGAACTTGTCGAAGGCGCGGGACTTGGCCAGGAGGGAGAAGACTCTGTTTGTCTTGTGCCCGTCGAAGGCGGTGCGTCCTGTTTTTGGGGCCGGACCGTGCAGCCGGTCGATCTCGGATTTGGCTTCCAGGGCATCTACTTCGGAGAAGGCGTTCGGGATGATTGCGAAGCCGTCGCGGAGGACGGTCTCGACGTAGCGGCGGAGAGTTGGGTTGGTTGGTAGCGGCTTGTGCTTGTGTTGGTAGAAGGAGCGTATCGTCTCCTTCATGGATTCTGTGGTGTCTTGCATGTTTACTGGTGTTGTTGGTTAGAGACTGTATGCAGCATGGTCTTGTTTCGCGCCTTGGACTAGGAGTGTGCTCGGTCCCATGGCTTGACCTTTATATCTGCCCCAGTGTCGAGCCAAGCCGCGGGTTGGCAAGCTGACTGTCAGACAATCCACGTCTGGGGTCATAATGCCATGCTGACATGCTGACGCGAGGGGTTCAGAGCGACGCTGTCTTCTTTGTTGTTAACACAACCTCGGCCCATAGCATAGAAGAATACTACGATCCTCAACTTGACTTGCATATTCACAATGTCCTCTCAACGAGAAACCGACATTCGCAATATATTGGTGTCCCTTCCGGCCCTCAGGTACGAGGACTCGGCAATGATAGGCAGATGGTCCAACGGCCTCTGTGGCGCTGCCGCCGTCGACCTAAGACACAGCGCATTTCCTCCAAATAGTTATGCTCGAACTGATGCTCGGATTGATTCAAACGAGGCCTAATTGGGCCATGATCCTTGAACTCCGCAAAATACACCAAATCCGGCAACCCCTTACGAGATAGGCTGATGTAAGACTCTGGATCCGGCAGCCTGGCAGCACCCTCGAGCCTGGGAGTGAATGAGCAGTAAGAAACTTTAAAACCACGGGTCAAGACTAGGTTCGCCCATGGTGTACTGTTACTTAGGATATGTCTATCGTGGTTGGTCCAGACTCCATTAAATGGTATCACCTCGGACCGTTTACAGCACAGCAACAATTACGTGGCTGGTAACCCGGGAAAGAAGAAATGAGGATACAGAACTATATATGGCATGAGATTCATGGTAAAGATTCATCACTGCTCAGCTCCTCTGCTCCTCTCTCCAGCCTGTGAACCATGAACGCAACGCCTCACAGTTTTCTACACCAGGATGATCGGTTGAAAATCACACATAACCAATGCCATTGACGTCCGGTCAATTTATTGTCTCTATCCTTTGTATATATATATATAGGTGCTACCGATCAGAACCCTGGCCACAATGACCAACACCACTGTCGAACCGAGCGAGGTCTCAGTCCCACGCACAAGTGGGAGAGCCTGCCTCTCCGGATCCACCTCCCCAAGCCGGTCGGGGCCCTGAACGAGACAGCCGCGATCGAGCTGTTGATTGAGGTGCTCGAGGTGATCGCTCGCGACGATAAGAAGCGGCGAAAAGAGATGGAGGGATACGCGGCCAGGCTCAAGAGCCTGGTCAAGAGGGACTGGGGCGAGTTGGGTGCCGTAGAGAGAAGGTCTCCAACACCGGCCAGGCCTTCATCTAGTACCCTCTCTCTCTCTCTACGGCACTCATCTCGCCCCAATCCTTCCGGAGCAGGCTACGGAGCCTGGCCGCGTATCCCTCCATCTCTTTTCGCCGCTTCTTATCGTCGCGAGCGATCACCTAGAGCGTCTCAATCAACAGCCTGAACGCGGCTTTGTCGTCGAAGGCCCGGACTGGCTTGGGGAGGTGGACGTGAAGAGACTGAGCCTCCCATATGCGTGTGGGGACTGAGACCTCGCTCGGTTCGACAGTGGTGTTGGTCATTGTGGCCAGGTTCTGATCGGAGGGTTAGCAGCGCGATAGCTTCGACGCGGAGGGTGCCACTTGCCAGGGGTTCTTTGTTAGTGGTGTTTGTATTGATTGGTTCGGTTGGCTGGTGGAATCAGTCGAGGTGGGAAGACTTGTGTGGGAGCCCGAACTGGCTGGCAGGCAGCCTGGTTTGCGGTGGTTGATTCTGGTGATGGAAGGAAGTGGTGGAATCAATCGGCACGCGGCCATTTTGTATCCCTCTGAGGTGGCGAGCTTGCGTCTCCATGGTCTGCAGGCTGTTAAGGTTCGCGGTTGTGACTCGGTTCGGTGACGCTGTGGATGAGTTTTAGGTTTGCGTATGCGAGTGTGAAAGTGCTTCGAGGCTGGGATGAAGGTTACTGTGCGAAACGGGTAGATCCTTAGTATGAAACCCGATGCTTCCCGCAAACAGTCCTGCTTCATGGACAGATGAGCCAAGTACAGTTCTAGAGACGCACATGCATCCTCCGGGTTGAGGATACTGCAGTACATATGCCAAGATATCTCTCTCGGAATCCGCCAACACTGTGGTCAGCCTTGCTAACAAGTTCCTCTAGCATCCCGGGTAACATCGAGGCTACACCCGACTGAAGCGTCACCAAGTCACTACTTGACACACAGACACAACAACCCCCCTAACAGCCCCCAAAAAATATATCAAAAGAGGCAAAAACGTACAACATCAGGGATTCCCCGGTGGTCACCCACCCGAGTACTAGTCTGACGATTACTGGCTTATCTATGGGAGAGCGGACGGGATCCCGAGTTTTCCAGTATCTATGGTCGTACGTGATTGTTTGTAGAGACGAACGGCTTATATGTAGCAGTCAGCAAGGCGAGGGCATTGCCACAGGGTGGCATAGACTGAGAGACTGCATCGTGTAAGCCCTTCCTTACCAACCCAGAGTGTCAAGTAACAGGCCGGGAATACATAGTGCACGCGGACACTGAAGACAGGCAGTAAAAGAGAGAAGAAGGTAAGCGCGTCGCCATCAAACTACGACGACGATGAAAAGACGATGGAATCCGCGATGTTAAGTCAACTGTCAACCTAAGCATACCCCTGATACCGTAAAGGGATTACGTCAGCAGCCGGGAGCACCTCAGCTGCCCCACCAAAAAAAGGGAGCTTGGGCCACAGCTTGGGCCGATGAAACGTCAGTGTTTCCCGGCATGGTGACGTCGATCCATCTGATGAACCGCGACCCTTGGCACATGTTGAGAGCTTCCTTGGATCGTGGATCCCAAGCGTCATTGTGGCTGCCAACTGCAAACCAACTACATATTCTCATGCCGAGCTAAATCCTGTAACCTTTCTGCGCAATTCTCTACATAGCATTCTTATCTTCTTCCTGAATCGTCAGACTAGCTCGCTGCCGTGAAGCAAGACCGAGAACATGGCCGGTCTCAAGGACATGTACGATAGCACTGATCCCAAGAAAGACCCGGGTCTGAGCTCTAATTTCGGGGTCGACTATGTGATCAACTACAAGGTCCCTGCGAATGGTTAGCAACAATAACATCGGCTCCTTGCAGTTCCCGGCCATATAGCTGACTCCCCCCAGAAAAGACGGAAGCGGAGGCCGCATTCGTACAACTGATCAAAGCTCTCGCAGATGTGGGCTTCGCTACCGAAGTCCGCAACGGCGACAGTGACTCCGTCCTAGTCTTCACCCAGATAGTCTCAGAAAAGCTCCTCCACAAACAAATCTACCGCTACAGGCTCCAGGACTGGCTGTACGGCGTCCGGACCTCGGCCCCGAACAAAGACATTGCGAAACACCTCGAGGAAGAGCCCGTGACGGAAGCCGAGCGGCTGAGACTCGCATATCTCCTCATCACCAAGTCCAAAAACGAGGGCGGAGCGGGCATCGCGGCCAAGACGGGCCAGTGGAAATATGTCGACTCCATCTTCCCCCTCCACGACCACGTCTTCAACAAGAACTGGATCAAGGAGTGGAGCACCAAGTATAAGCTGGAGGACTCCGATCTTGACCAGATCCGCTACAAGTTCGGCGAGCAGGTGGCCTTCTACTTCGCCTTCCTTCAGTCGTACTCGACTTTCCTGCTGTTCCCGGCTGCCTTTGGCTTCGGTGCCTGGGTGCTCTTGGGCCAGTTTTCTTGGTTCTATGCTATCGTGAACTCTCTCTGGTCCGTCGTGTTCTTTGAGTACTGGAAGGTCAAGGAGGTCGATCTGGCCATACAGTGGGGCGTAAGGGGAGTTTCTAAGATCCAGCAGCCACGACCGCAGTTCCAGTTCGAGAGCGAGGCTCAAGACCCGGTGACCGGTGAGCTCGTCAAGGTCTATTCCCCCTGGAAGCGGCTGCAGAACCAGCTGTTGCAGGTTCCTTTTGCACTAGCTTGCGTCGCTATTCTCGGAAGCTTGATCACTGTATGCTTCGCTATTGAGATCTTCCTCACCGAGGTCTATAATGGCCCGTTCAAGCAGTACTTGGTATACACACCACGTCCCGGATGCCACAAGTTTCATGAAGCTGACAGTGACTTATAGACTTTCGTGCCCACCATCATACTTACCGCTCTCATTCCTACTCTGTCCACCATCCTCACCGGCTTTGCTGAGAAGCTCACACATCTTGAGAACTATGAGACTGAAGACGGTAAGAATGCATCGTCAAGCCGTGTAATGGTGCGTTACTAACGACCTCCAAGCCCACAAAGCCGCCTTCGTGCAAAAGATCTTCGTCCTCAACTTCATAACCTCCTACCTTGGCATCTTCCTCACGGCGTTCGTCTACGTTCCCTTCGGTAGGGTCCTCGCCCCATACCTGAGCATTTTCCAAACCACCGCGCAGCGGTTCACCACTGCCGGAAAGCCGCTCCCGACGAAGAAGTTTGACATCAATCCCGACCGCCTGACGAAGCAGGTGATCTACTTCACGGTCACGGCCCAGATCGTCAACCTCGTTCTCGAGGTCGTGGTTCCGTACGTGAAGCGGGAGGTGTTCAAGACCGTCAAGGACGTCCACACAGATCTTACGTCCAGCAAGAAGCACGAGTCCCGCTACAAGGATCCCGAGGAGGAGAAGGAGTTCTTGGCTCGTGTCAGGAACGAGGCTGCGCTTGAGGAGTATGACGTTACCATCGACTACAGAGAGATGATTGTCCAGTTTGGTATGTGAGGCAATTGAGATCTCTTGTAGACATACAGGTCACTAACCAAGACCAGGGTACCTCTCTCTCTTTTCCGTCGTCTGGCCTCTCACCGGCTGCTCGTTCCTCGCCAACAACTGGATCGAAGCCCGTTCGGACGCCCTGAAAATCGCCGTCGGCAGCCGACGGCCCATCCCCTGGAGAGCCGACAGCATCGGACCCTGGCTCAACTCGCTCGCGTTCCTGTCCTGGCTCGGCAGCCTGACCAGCTCGGCGCTGGTCTACCTGTTCCACAACGGCAGGGCGGGTCCCGACGGGTCGCCGTCGGGCATCAGGGCCTGGGCTTTACTCTTGTCGATCCTCCTCGGGGAGCACATCTACCTCGTCGTGCAGCGCGTCGTGCGCCACGTCGTGGGCAAGATGGACCGCCCCGGCCTGCAGAAGGAGCGCGCCGAGCGCTTCGCGATGAGGAAGAACCTGCTGCAGGAGACGCTGGGGCAGGATCTTACTGAGGAGGCGTCTGGGCCGGGGTTCAGTGGTGGAGAGAAGATCACGCGTGAGGCGCTGGAGGAGGAGGCGAGGCGTGAGTCTGTTCATGGGCATGGGACGAGGGAGGAATTGTGAGTATACCCTTGGCATGAGAGTGAATTGGAGTGTACGAGGCTGATCAAGACACAGGTTCTGGCAGAGACAGCGGGGCGCTGCAGAGAGTATTCAGATTGGAAGGAGCATCATTGCCGATGTGAGTTCTCGCTGATTTTTTTTGGTATAGTGGACTGTGTTCACTGACGTGTCCAACAGGTGGCGGGCAACCAGACGAAGACTGCGAAGAAATGAGGTCGGCGTTGATATCCGGACGGTGTGGGAAGGCGCGCGGAGGCGCCCGGGTCGGTCAAAGGAGCATGGTGCCGATACGATCAACTTGTCTTGCTTAATGACTGTACTTTTGTAATGAGCGGGCGTTTGCTTCGCATATGGTGGTGCTGAAAAGACCACGTGTTCGAGGCGCACCCAGCACCCCTGGCTGCTTTGACAAGGATGTGCCTCGAGTCCTAGAATGTCACTGCAGGAGAAAGCTTCTAGAAGGAAAAGTGACGCCACGCAGCCAGCGGAATGCCTAGGAGGCTGGTCTCGGTGACGGTCTAGGAATGGCGGACATGAAATTAAGGCTGCATTTAACGAACAGTTCGTCGCTTGTTGTGGGCAATTATACATGCATGCTCCGGTGACGGATCAGGTCCTCTTCAATAAACTCGATTGAGAAATGAAAAGAAGCTTCTGTTATTGGCGCGTGGATCATGTTTGTGACAAGGCACACTCTGGGGTAGGCTGCCACTGTCGAGCAGCGGATGCAACCCTCTAAATGTATGTCTTGGACCTTGGACCTTGATCTTCGCACCGCACATGCATGTCTTAGGGCAAGGGGAGCTTGCCGGCTCATCTTATGGATTTGCAGGCATCTTATCTCCAGGACAGGCAACTTCACCTGCTCTGCTATGCGGGACTTCAAGAAGTTCTCTCCGAGTCAGAGTGCGAATCGCTGCGTTAAAGAAGGAAGGAGTGACCCTGGTCTTGTCGACCCCTCCTTCCTTCTCTGGTTCCTCTCGTCCAGCCCACGTGCAAGGCTGCACAAGGAGCCGAAGGCACCAAAAGCTTGTGTGGTGCGCGCTGCGCGTTATCTCACAGCCACTGAATCAGGTACTTCCCCACCTCCGAGGTGCTTTTTCACAGGGGTGATGCATGTCCTCCGTCCCACCTTGGCTGGCTGTGAATGACAGATGCTCGACCTTACCGAGGACTGAAGAGAAGACGATCACGCGTTAGACAAGCCGTAACCGGCGTAGAGAGGCAGCTGCGTCTGCTTCTCAAGCCTCCCACGTGTGTCGCTCGACGTGCTAGTATGGATACTTTGGGATGAATTGGTGTCCTGCACAGCCTCTGGGTTCCGATTTAAGCGGTGCAGAGTTGTTGCAGACTTCCAGACGGCCTGTTGCGACGGCATCATCTGCAGCTGAGGACGCTAACATGGACACCCTGACCTGATTTGCCCTCCCGTGTTGCGAAGCTTCAGCCTCATGCAGGATAGACCCCAGTGATGAGTGAAGGCCCCCTCGCACCCTCTTCCCGACCTGGCTAGAGATATGCAACCTTGCACTTCCACTTTCCTCTCCAGGAGCCTCAGCCCGAGCTCTTTTTCTTGTCCTCGGCTCTTGCTTTCGATCTTCGCCTTGGCCTATCTCGGAAGTGAAGTGATGTTTGTGTACCGTTCGGCGCCAGACTGAAGCTTCCATAGCTTACACCAAAGTTGTGCAGAAGAGCTACTGCCTTATCGCTTGAAAATACACTCAACGTTACACGGATCCTGAACCGCATTAGCAATCCTGGTACAACAGGCTGCGACCTTCCGGCCTCGATCCTCACTCTTTTCCCCTAGTTTCGGCCTGCGACGTGCCCAGAATGGACGAAGACGTCCAAAACCTCGTTCTCGCTCCCTTTCAGGAGGTAGCCGAGAAGGGAAAGACAGCGCTCGAGAATGCGACAGACGCGGGCCTCTCAAAGTCGGATGACATGCTCAAGGCAGCCCAAAGTCTAGCCAAAGACGGGGAGCGCGCCTTGAAGAAGTTAGAGCCCCTTTGCAAGAAACTCTGGGATGAATATAGCACCAACTTTGTCGTTGCGCTCAAGGAGAACGGTAGGTTCGAGCCCTACTTGCCATGTCGCTGGTCGACGGGGCAAGCAAAGTTAACTAACTCCCAACAGATGAGATAGCCGACTTCAGGACCGAGCTGAACGACCTGCTCTGGGACTTCGACTCCTTCATTGAGGTCGATGACTTCGAAGCCGACGAGTACTCTAAGCTGCGGACGCTCTCGTCCAAGGCTGCCAAGAGGACATATGAAATATTGATGCGGATGAAGCTTGAACCTCCACCAATCGTGTTTAACAGTTTCGATTCTGCGGGTATATCTAGGACGACCTCGCTCGCTGGTCGCAGCTATGTCTCGGATACGCCATTGCCGCCCACAGAAACACCACAGACGATCGAGGAAGAAGCTTCAGATACTCAACTGGCCCAAGGACCTAGGAATGGTGCTCTTAACACGGCCTCTCTGATGGAAGCGAAGGCGGGGCCGGACCTGGGCTACGAAGTAACTCATTCAGACCCTGTCCGCGACCAGCGACCATCTCCTCCGCGGGACGCTGACAGTCGGCAGAAGCAGCGACCTCCAGAACCCGAATCGCCCGTCATACCGCACCAACTGTACGCCGAACAAGTCCGCGTCGAAGACATTCCCGCCGAGCCTCTCGTAAACCCCTGGCAACCGACCGCCCAGCCCACAGTCACCGTTGATGCAAGCCCGACAAGGCCTCCCCCAGACCGAAGACGTCGAGTGTCATCAACGGACTCCGGCCGGCCTTACACGCCGCCTTTCGTCGTCTCCAATGCTTTTGGTGAGCCGAACGGGCCGCAGTCCAGGCCACGCAGGCTCGACGAGGGTGTAGTAGCTCTTGAAGAAATGGCACAAGAAGCAGATATTGCTGAGCGAAACACGGCTGTTTCCAGAACCGAACCTCTCGGTAATGGCGACCAGAGACCAACTGCAAGAGGCACATCGCCTTTGCCAAGCCAACTAAGAGCACTCCCTACGCCTTTTATCCTGTCACCAGTATTGGACGTGCAGTCAGGTTTAGGCCCCATAGGGGCGGCAGCGCAGCCAATTCGGCGCATGCTCTCGTCCCAAAGACACTCCCAAGCCAGCTCAACGAACTCGGGGCGATCTTCAGTGTTTGATCCTGGGTCAAGAGATAGCATGGTTAGCCCGGTCACAGACCATCGAGTGTCTGTACACGACGATTACAACCTCAGTCCCGTAAGAACGGACTCTTATCCGTCCATACCAGAGGATCGACCCGTCATGAGCGCCGGATGGTCACCGACCCCTAGGAAACCTCTCGCTGTACGGCAAGGACCATCACCGCAACCGCCGCAAGCAGGTGTCCATCCACTTCAAGGAGCACAGGCAGACAATCAACCATTTTCAAGTGAGCATCCTGGGGACCAACCGGGCCTTATCCTAGTGCAGAACACTGAAGACCAACCAGGCCTGGAAGTCGTCTCGAGCGGCGACGGATCTGCTCCCGGATCGGGTGGCGGGCCTCCATCGGTTGTCGTCCGAGAGCCGAACTGTAGCATCACGGTGGATAGCTCTTTCTATCAGCTGAAAGGGTTCTGCGACGGAGCGAAGGACATCATCTGCGGTGGCGTGGGCGTCAAGAAGGTCAGGAAAGGGGTATGTCTTCGCCCGTGTGTCATACTCGAAGTCGAGAGCTGACTCTGCCATAGGGCATCGGAGCTGCCAACACTCTGGTCGCCAAGTGCACAAACAGGTCCTGCATGTTTGAGCTAGAATGGAAGTCTGTTGAAGCCGATGTCAACAAAACAGGTAGATCCAACCCTCCTCCTCGGCCCTCTCCGCGGCTTTTTATCTCCATCACTACTAACACCTACCAGAGCAAGCAAACTACCGCAACAGCGGCATCGGTTTCCGCCTCCGCTTCATCTCCAAATCCCACCTCACAGCGAACCACATAGACGACCACAAGTACGGGTGCCTCTTCTGCATCCAGCTCGGCCGGACAACCGAAGAATCCGACGCGACCGTCTTCCCCAACCAAAAAGCCCTCTTCTCACATCTCGCCCGCCATCCACGTCCCCTCCCACCCGTCCCGGGCCTCACAGTCATCGAAACCGCAGAGATACCCCCACAGTTCCGCAACAACTACGACCTCCACCTCCCCAACCCCCCGGCCAGGAGCCTAATGACGGGTCTCGCGCGGGAGCTATCCAGCATGCCCACCGCCGTCGCGACCGACGCCTTCCGCCGCACGCAGATTAGCACCCTGCGGGCGCTGCCGGACCCGAGCCTCGCGGCGCTGCAGTTCTTTTCCGGGCAGCGGGTCGTGGGTCTCGAGTTTCCCGCCAGGTTCAACGGCGAGTGGGCGCTGGGGTGGGCGGACAATGCGCGCGGGCTGTTTCCGGCCGACTGCGTCAAGATGGAGGCTCCGCCCGAGCGGGAGGTGCGCAAGACGGTTGGGTCTGGGTTGAGGGCTGTGGCGAGGTGGAGGAGGCACCCGAAGGAGAAGGATGTTAAGGAGGGGGGGTGGTTGAGGTTTGAGAAGGGGGAGGTTATTACGAATATCAGCTGTGAGTTTTTCATCAAGGAAAGTGGTCGTGATAGAACAGATGTGCTGACAGGAATGAACAGTCCCTTACGCGGAGCACTGGTGCTGGTACGGGTCCAACTCGAGGGGCAGGTACGGCATATTCCCGCAGTCGCACATGGAGCCCAACACGCTGTCGGAGACGCCGGGAGGGGGAGGGGACGGGGCGAGCGTGATCAGCCACGAGAGCAAGTCTGGGGCTTCTAAGATGCTGGCCCAGTTCGCGTCGATACGGCGGAGGGACACGCGGCCGGTCAGTTCGGCGGGCTCGCATAGCAGTGGGGATACGGCGACGCAGATGTCGCCGCGGCCGTCGGTGTTTAGCTAGGAGGCTTAGCGAAGGTCTTGAGTTGTGGATAGGAGTTTGGGTATGGGGAGTTAAAGGCTTATGGCTTGGATAGCGGTAGATACCTTGGATAGACGGTTCGGCGATCAGGATAGCGATATTTGGGTTCTTATTGCTGGTTATCACCAGCGCAAATAATTCTACATATTAGACACTGAGTTATTCCACGACATCAATTACTGTCCATGGCCTCAATGTATCTCGACATCGACTCACGCAAACCCCTAACCCCTGATTGCATGTGTGGCCCGTTGCCCCGAAGGCCAGCCACTGAAATCATCGCCAACTTCGATGACGAACTCCCCACAACCCCGCACCCAGCTGTCCCGAATGCCGATCTAGCGTGGGGACCTCGGGGGTGCCGCTGTTCTCGCCGCCGGCATTTGGGTTAGCCGCAGCCTATGACATCGGTCTCACTTTAACCTGCGTGCTTTTTCTCTCCTCACATCCGACTTTCGTTGCTGTGCTCTGCCGTCAACTGCAATTGTTTTGGCTACTTGTCCGTCCTGTCCGTCCTGTCGTCCTGTCCGTCCCTTATTTGTTTTAATTTTCCAAGCTCCTCCGGGGACAAGAACGAGACAAGATGACCGTCAAGACGCAGTTGACAGGCGTCGAGGTCGCCAAGCACAACTCCTCGTCCGACTGCTGGGTCATCGTCCACGGCCGCGCCTACGACGTGACCGAGTTCCTGCCCGAGCACCCCGGAGGCCAAAAGATCATCCTCAAGTACGCGGGCAAGGATGCCACGGAGGAGTTCGACCCCATCCACCCGCCCGACACGCTGGAGAAGTACCTCGACAAGTCCAAGCATCTCGGGCCCGTGGACATGACGACCGTGATTAAGGAGGCGACGGAGGACGACCCCGAGGAGCTGGAGAGGCAGAAGCGCATCGCCGAGATGCCGCTGCTGGAGCAGTGCTACAACCTCATGGACTTTGAGGCCGTGGCCAAGAGGGTGATGAAGAAGACGGCGTGGGGGTATTACTCCAGCGCCGCTGACGACGAGATCGTGAGTTGCCTTACTCGTGTGCCTCTCTTGCTAATCTGAGACAATGACTGACGTGCGCGTGCAACCAGACAATGCGCGAAAACCACTCCGCCTTCCACCGCATCTGGTTCCGGCCGCAGATCCTCGTCGACGTCGAGAAAGTGGACCTCGGCACCACCATGCTGGGCACCAAGGTCGACATACCCTTCTACGTCACCGCCACCGCGCTGGGGAAACTGGGCCACGTCGAGGGCGAGGTGGTTCTCACGCGGGCGGCGCACAAGCACAACGTCGTCCAGATGATACCCACGCTGGCGTCGTGCGCGTTCGACGAGATCGTCGACGCCGCCGCGGACGGGCAGGTGCAGTGGCTGCAGCTGTACGTGAACAAGGACCGCGACATCACGAAGCGGATCGTGGAGCACGCCGAGAAGAGGGGGTGCAAGGGCTTGTTCATCACGGTGGACGCGCCGCAGCTGGGGAGGCGGGAGAAGGACATGCGCAGCAAGTTTACGGATCCCGGGTCCAACGTGCAGAGCGGGCAGGCGGTGGAGACGAACCAGGGGGCGGCCAGGGCGATCAGCAGTTTTATTGATCCTGGCCTGAGCTGGAAGGATGTGCCGTGGTTCAGGAGCATTACCAAGATGCCCATCTTGCTGAAGGGGGTGCAGAGGGTGGAGGACGTGATCAAGGCCATCGAGGCGGGAGTGCAGGGTGTTGTGCTGAGTAACCACGGCGGACGGCAGTTGGACTTTGCGAGGTCCGGGATTGAGATTCTGGCCGAGACGATGCCGGTGCTCAGGCAGCTGGGGCTGGAGAACAAGATCGAGATTTACATCGACGGCGGCATCAGGAGGTCGACGGACATCATCAAGGCGCTGTGCCTGGGCGCCAAGGGCGTGGGTATCGGGCGGCCGTTCCTGTATGCCATGTCGGCGTATGGGTTCAACGGCGTCGACCGGGCGATGCAGCTGCTGAAGGACGAGATGGAGATGAACATGAGGCTGATCGGGGCTCAGAACGTCGACCAGCTCAACCCGTCGATGGTGGACGTCAAGAGCCTGTTTAACCACGGGTATGGGCCCGCGGACAATCTGGCGGTGTCGGTGTATGATCCGTTGGTGACTCCGGGGCCGAGGCCGAAGTCGAAGCTGTGAGCGGATATGGGGAGATATACCTTAGGGATATGGTTGAGGATTTACGTTTGGGACATTTCAGTGATCTCGGCTGGCGTATATACCTGGTAGCGATACCTACAGCTCACGATGTTTTGTTTATAACACTGAATTTCTAACTCATCAATATGACCGAAGCTGCTACGATAGTATGTACATGTACCTTGACCATACCTCTTTGCTGTTGAGTGCTGACAGTGAGTTTGATATGACTCGGTCGTTAAAGATAGTGGAGCTGTACTGGGTCCACTGAGCCACAGCGCTTGGCACTTTGGCTGACGATCATGCTGCAGGGTGCATCCATTTCGAGAACATGATGCAGCAGCTGTGCATTTCAATCTCACGCAAGACATCAGAAGGAGGAATGCTCCGCCATGTCCGCCTGGTGTCGCGCCGCACGTGGCTATCAACTTCCACGGTAAACCACGATGATCTGTCACGCATTGATTGACCTTCTGAGACATGATAAGGTGACGCCGATATTCGTAACATCTGAATCAGTCGGCCTTCCCCGCAAAATGGGCGGCACAGGCGATAAGATGCACGCTTGACTCGGCGCGGGCTCGACACGACAGAGTGAACTCCGCCAAATAATAACACCGACAAACACACTGTGTTCCCTACGACAACCTCAACTATCGCCTACACCACATGCTACCTACGACCTATTGACCTATTGACTCTGGACTTACGCGTCGGATCCTATTGTTCTTCTAAGGTTTACTTTACCTGAGGCACCGTGGCTGAGTCTCGCCAAGCTGGGAATAAATGAGCATGTAACGCCGGCTTCGACTCGAGCAGGATCGCTTCCTCCCTTTCCCTACCTTCCTCTCCGTAAAGTCTATTCTTTTCAACCGTGCCATGTCGTCACTCGAGGCAAAGATAGTCGTGCTCGGCTCCCAGGGCGTCGGCAAGACGTCGCTGGTGCAGCGGTACTGCAAAGGATCCTTCAACCCGTCGCAGATCACGTCCACGGTCGGCGCCAGCTTCATGGCCAAGCGCGTCGTCGACAGCGACACAGACACCGTCGTCCGTCTTCAAATATGGGACACAGGCAAGCTACCTCTACTCTACCTTATCTCTTGATCCATCACCTAAAAAGCACATGCTAACGATTGTGCGTACCAAAACAGCCGGCCAAGAACGCTTCCGCTCGATATCCCGCCTCTACTACCGCGGCGCCAACGCCTGCATCCTCTGCTACAGCATAACCGACGCCCAGTCCTTCGCTGAGATGGGCATGTGGCTGACGGAGCTGCGCCGCAACCTCCCCTCGGACATCGTCCTGCACGTCGTCGGCACCAAGGCCGACATCGTGGCGCGCGAGCCCTCCAAGCGCGAAGTCCCCTTCGAGCGCTGCATCGCCTACGTCGCCGAGAACCTAGCCCCGGGCATGGGCTCCACGCCGCCGCCCACCGCCGCCACGCCCATGGGCATGCCGGGCTACCTCCACGGCGGCGACCCGCACCACCACAACAACCTCCGAGGCAGCGGCGTCGGCATGAGCGGAGGAGGGTCGGCCGGGTCGGCGGGGGTGGAACCGCAACAGAGCACAGAGCCGAAGAGTCCGAGTAGTAAGCGCAGCTCGGGCTTCTGGGGCCAGGAGGTCGGGTGGGACGCGTGCCACGAGATATCGGCCGAGAGCGGGGAGGGCGTCGAGGAGGTGTTTAGGGTGGTTACGCGCAAGCTGGTGGAGCAGAACCGCAAGATGCAGCAGGCCCTGCTGGCCGCCACGGCCACGCCCGGCGGCGCGACGCCGTTTTCGCATCCGGAGCTGTTGGGAGCGGGCACGCCGGGGCCCGGCGGCGGTGGTGAGGCGCAGGGGTACTTTGACGGGGTGCATTATCGGCCTGGCGGCAGTTTTAGGGTTGGGAGGGACAGGAGGAGCTGGCTGTTCTCGCCGGGATTTAATATTCCGACGCCTGGTATACCGGGTGTCGCGGTTGATACCCCGACTGGCGAGCGGGTGGATGAGAGGGCTGGGATTGGCAGGAGCAAGAGGAGGTGTTGCTAGCTTTTTCTTGGCTTTAGGAGAGGTGATACCCGCGTTTTTGGCAGATGGTTCTCTTGCTGGCTTCTTTCGTTTCTCGGGTGGTTGCTGTTAGGCATACTTAGGGATCTCTGGGACATTGGCATGGCATTGGAATTGGAATTGCATTGTTTCGACATAGGATGGCCTTCCGGCACAGTGGCGAGCTCTTGGGTTTGGTTCTCGCATCAGGCGTCTCTGGGTCAACAGGTGCTCTCACGAGATCGGGATGGCATGGCATGGTTGGGTACTGCTACCATTGGGTTACGACTATTTGTCGTGTTGGCTTTTCCTGATGGACTCGCGTTGTGCTTCGCTATTAGACCATAATATGTATCGTTTGCATATTTCATGCTCTCGGGCGGTTCTTGGCTAGTTGAGCTCCACTCATGGGGTCCTGTAGTAAAAGCGATATGCTACGGTAGCTCCGCTGTGTAATGTACAATATCGTTGCATTTATGAGGAGAGCTGGTGATGTTTGAGTCTCTGAAGATTTCTAGACAAAGGTACCTCCCATCTAGCCTAATGCGGCAATACTGTCTCGGCAATTTATCTTTCTGTCAGATTAAGGAATTCGAACCAACGACGCATTAAAGCGGAGTCACATATGGCTCGTGCACGACAAAGCAACTGGCACAAGCCTGGCAAGCATGGGAAAACTCTCTCCCCCCGATTTTCACTTCTCACGTCAACTGATCAATTCGCCTGACAGCAGAAAGGCAGCGCGCTTTTGTCGAGTGAGAGAACCTGGAAGCTCATCATTCGGCTACACACGCCCCCACCCCTTTCAATCGGCCCTCCACTTGGCCAATCTTTATTTCTGTCTTTGGCCTTTTCCACGTCCCTGTTCGGTCGGTGTTACATGCCGGCAGTCGCCTAGTTGCCGATAAACCTTCCCTCTTTGCCCCAGCCTGCTGGATATTTCGTCACATTCCCGCTTCCCTGCGGTTGTAGGATCTGCCCTTCCCAGACAGACACAGTACACAGACTCGTCACCCGCGCCGCGTGTGCCACCAGTCTGTGCCAAGATTCAGTCCAGATCAGCCCTACCCTACCTCCTACAGATAGCAGAAAGGACGAGACAGCTTTGCTCGTGAGATCCGTGTGGATAGCGTCCCACTCTTCAGAGTCTGACTGCTCCTGACTGTTCGCCCAGAGTAAAGCACTCGCACACCCTCCAGCCTACCTTAGGATACCTTAGCTTGGCCGACTTTGCGTGTCGCATTACGCTCGCTGCCCTGCTTGTCCATCGACCCAAGACAAGCACATATTAGACGAGAGAAAGAGAGCTATCACACGCAGATTGGCTCGGTCACCGCCGCCCCCCCTGGACTGTTTGTACATCGTCACCCACGCGAACGGTTCTTGTTGGATACACACAGCGACACACGTCGTATCCCGGTCCATTCATCCCCGGCCTTCGATAGGGCAGAGTCTGGACGCTCTTCGCCCATCCGATCCTTATTTGCTCCCTCCATTTGATGGGAATACCCCTTCCCCACTTCGGCAAGCCCCATCGTCCTGCACACAAAGCTACCTTGTCTGATTCAACGACCACTTGTCTCGCGGGCTGCGTCACTGCTGCCGTTCCCGTCGTGCTCATCCCCATCCCGTCCGCGCGGTGGTCCGGGTCAGGTTTCTTTGTCATCCAACCTTAACCTGGGTTGAACAGCCCTGGAACTACCTCCAGCCATGTACTCGGCCCCTTATGGCTTCCCTAATGCCGTTCCTGGAAGCGGAGGCGCTGCTGGTCCAACATTCAACGGCGGTGCCCCGCAGCCGCAGAATACTCACATGCAGCCAGGTCCATCCCCCAACCAGCCTCAGATGATGTATAGCAACCAGCAGTTTCCCATGACTGCCCAAGGTCACTTTTCCGGTGCCAACCCTGCCGCTATGATGGCTGCTGCTGGCCCTGCAGCCATGATGCAGAATCCCGGCATGCCACAGATGGCACCTAATGGCCAGAGTAAGCTGCTTCCTGTCCTTCCCTACCTTACTGCCTAGCTCTCTCCCCACCCCTACCTGTCCTCGCACTATCTGCTTCCATATTCTCTCTTTTGGCTTTGTTTGTGCCTGTTTCGCCTGCCGTGTCTCAGATGGCACCACCCGATCGGCGTGACAGCGTGCTTGACTCCGGGTGGCCGTGAGACCACCGTACCCAGGCGTACTGACCCCATGTTCTCCGACCTGCTGTTCCAACCCGCCTTCTCGCACAGTATCAAGACTTTAAGGTTAGGAGCTAATCTGAGTGATACACAGTGGCTTATCAGACTCCTTTCACAAGCTCGCCGTATGGAGGCGGGGTGCCAGCTACTGCGGCTCCCCAACCACAGTTTCCTCCGAACTACACAATGGCTGGCACGATGCCTCATCAATTCCAACCGAATGCTGGCGGCATACCACAGCAGCAGATGCAGCAGCAGATGATGCAGCGCATGTACCCGTCGCAGCAGAACGGACCAGTCATGGGCGCTTCCACGCCACAGCGTCAGTTCAACCCTCGGCAAGGCACCCCGGGGCAATCGACAACCTCTCAGCAGGGACAGTTTGTCGCACCACCCAATCAACAAGGCACGCCCCAAGGTCAAATACCGAACAATGCCCAACAACCGCCCATGTCCGTCACCACCCCGCAGACCCCTACCTTTCCATCCAACGGCCAAGGTGCCAGTGCGAATGGGAGCACAAAAGAGTCGACGCCTCTCAGTCCAGGCACCGAGTCTCGCGAGAGAGAGACCTTTTCTCTTCTGCTCAACATCAACCAGGAACTTCTGTACGAGTCAATACAACTTCAAAATACGAGAGCCGAGCTGAAGAGGGAACTCAAGAGGGAACCATCAGCGGGTGTGGATGGCGGTGGAAGCGGTACCGGGGAGAACTTGGATATGTTGAAACAAGAGAAACTAATACAGCTGGACTATGCTCAGTGAGTGTTTGGTTTCCTGTGGTTTACGACGAATGTGTGCTAACAACACGATCCAGTTGTATGCGGAGGCTTCAAGGGAACCTCACATATCTCGCAGCATTGGCGGACAGGAAAGTCGGCCAGGTACCGCCATGTCCAGCCCACCTTATGCCTCCTCCACTCAACCTAAGTATAAAGATGAGGGCGCCAACGGCCCCGGGCGCCGACTCTAATGAGAATCCATCCGAACCGGATCCCGAAAGAGATGAGAAGGATAGGCTTCTCACTGCTGATAGAGAAGAGAGGGACAAGCTCCTGAAAGAACTGTACAAGAAACTTCAGGCGCAGTTCCCCGGAATCGACCCCAGGAGAGAGCCGGCATTCGCGATGCCCAACCCCGGAGCGCAGCAGCCAAACAATGGTCAGCGGCCAGGTGGTGCCGGTCAAGGGCCGCCATCGAATCAGGGAAGTCCTGCGCCGAACCCCCAGGCCCAGAGATCGGGCCAGACGCCCACTCAAGGCGCCCCTATGCAGTAGGCTGTGAAAACAGATGCTGTTCATGTTTTCCTTACTTACATACCCCCTCTATGGGCATCGAGCACTTTTCGGGAAGCTCTTTATACGGTCGGGCGTTTCTGTTGCTTTCTCAGCGCCTAGAGCAGCGATTGGGATCGTACTGGTGTTTAGGAAAATGGAAATATCTCTGGGCGTTTTGATGTAAGATTGCCCAGCCGACGGATGTTCTGGTGGGAGGCCGGTTCGTCACGTGCTGAGATTGTCTACTAGATTAGGGAGCTTCGGGCATTAACGATGGATTTTGCAATGGAGGGCGCCCTGAGCATGACTCTGAGTACAATTCTCTTGGAAGCCAGACCTTGGTCCCATCACACGATGAGATGAACGATGGTCAAGACATCACGCAGTTAAGGCCAATGGATCATTGTCGGCGAATGGACATGAGCTCAATGGACATCACCCTTTGTCTCCAGCTATTTGGACCCACCACCCCACAGTTCGGGCGGGAAGAGCTTGAACTTGGGAGCTTCCGTCTCGGCAACGAAGGGCTTCTTCAATGCCATTGTCTCGTGCTTACATACTGGTGCGGGCTTCATGCATCGTCACCATCGATATTGCCCGAGACTTCTCCACGACTCACGCCAACCTGATGCCTCTTGACTCGAGTCACAGCTTCCCCTTGAATTTGGGAAAGGCTTCCAGTTGGTAAGCGGCGCGTTGTTCGACGCGTTTCATGATTGGGCAGATGGCAGCAACCAAGCAGCCCCCGTCATCTTGACTCCAGCCAGTCCAGCCAGTTGGGCGCCTGCAGGATGCAGGACTAGCGCGCCAGCTTTATTTTTGCTGGTGGGGGACCCTTGTCGTCGTCATTCCCCCTTCCTCCTTCATTAGCCGTCATTAACGGCTTCAATTTGGAGGAGCCGGCGTGAGAGGAGGTGGAAGAAGTATACCATGGCTTCCATAGTCGAGAAGACCTTAGACATAGCAGTGACGATTGTCTCCCAGGACTCTGTGCTCAATCCTTTCTTGTGCTTCCTCTAATCGCGTGTGATTCCTGACCGACCTCGTGGTTGTTCTCCCTGTCCCAACCACCATTGAGATTGCGTTGGAAGGCGCGTGATCTCGAACTTCGACGGACCTGCCTCCACCTATATCCGTCTTCCGGTCAATGAACCACTGCCTCTATTAAGTGCCTTCCTGCCTGAACGGCTCTTTCGACGCTGCTAGTTTGCGGTTTCAGTCTTGTCGGCCCCTCGGTGAAACAACAACAGAGAGGAAGCCGCTAAGAGAGCCAATCCCCAAGCAAAACCTCGAATTATCCCTTGTCGCCGACCTATCCCTACCCCCTGCCGTTCCGCACCCCGAGCTTCCACAATTTACAACTTCTCTTGCCACGGGCGGGGACTGATCTTTCCTGGGATTGTCGACGACCTCTCCTCGTCTCCGTTCATTGGTGTCAGCACCGCACCTGTTGATAGGTATCATCAGTCGCGGATCTCTGTCCGAGACCAGAGCCGCAACCACAGTCACTACAGCGTCCTTCGTTTGCTTCCTGGGACCTGGGCTTCGCAAATGGAGTTGGACCACAACGGAGCAGAAAATACTCGCCATGCATACCAGCCACCACCAGCATCCGCAACCATGGACGAGAGCCCCCGCGAGAGCTCTCGAGCTCGCTCAGACACCGCGCCGGTAGTCGACGAGCAAAGCCAACGAGCGGTAGACCACGATTCGCTGGTTACGGTCCGATTGTCCGAACCTCCTTATCTCCACGTTAACACGAGTATTGCACCAAACGCATCGCCCTCGAGGAAGAGCTTCCATGCAATCGGTTATATCCCAAGGGATGCGATAGCAGATGATGTGAACGAAGAGCAAGACGGAACCGAAAGTTGGCGGAAGCAAGAGCATAACAACGTCACCATTCAATCTCCCACGATGATCGTCTCGGACCATTCGCGGAATCTGCAAGACGAGCTGGGTGAAGACGACGAGTCTCCGGATGATACAGACAGTATACACAGCACATTGGACGACACGGACATTACACAACAGGACTCGAATGATACGTCGGTAACAAGCCACCCTCGGAGTTCGGAAGAGACAAACTGGGATCAGCTACAAGAGATCGAGAATCAAGAATCAAAGGACCAGGTTTCTGAGAATGTGAGTTCTTCTCTCGATTTGACTTCTGGGTCACAAAGGTACGAAATTTGCGCGAGGCAAGTGACTGACGAGTGACACACAGTCGACGGCCGCACTACTCGCCAGGTTGGACCAGGAAAACAATCTACTGGCAACAAACCCAAAGACCGTCAAAGTGCAAGTTGTGGAAGCCCAAGACTCCCCTCGACGGACAGCTCGACCACCTTCAATGGCGCAAATCCGACAAATGGTTAATGGTCCTCAACCTCCAGCGCTTCGCTATTCCATACTACCACCACCGCCCATGACGGACCTCCAGTTTTACGCGGCTCTCGTCAAGGACTACCGTCAGACAGCTGCCCGGCTACCAACGTTGCTTACGAACAAGATCCGCAAGGGCGTGCCTCCACCACTGAGAGGCATAGTATGGCAGAGCATGACACTTGCCCAAGACAGAAGTCTCCATGAAGTCTACGAGAGACTGTCAGGTGAATCAAGCCCATATGAGGGTATCATCGGCAAAGACCTCGGAAGAAGCTTCCCCGGCGTGGATATGTTCAGGGATCCCGACGGCGAGGGCCAGCGAAATCTGGGTCGCGTTCTGAAGTGCTTCAGTCTCTACGACCAGAAGATCGGCTACTGCCAGGGTCTGGCTTTCCTGGTTGGACCTCTCCTCATGCACATGAGCGACAAGGAGGCATTCTGTGTCCTGGTCAGGTAAGAAAATTGGAACCGAATCTCTAGAACCGTCGGATGTTGATAGGACCATTTCATCTGATGTTTTGCTAATGTCTGTGTCGCATCTGCAGACTCATGGAGAACTACGATCTTCGCGACTGTTTCCTACCAGACCTTGCAGGCCTGCATGTCCGGATCTACCAGTTTCGAGAGCTTTTACGGCAGCAATTGCCCGTCTTGTCGGCCCACCTGGAAGATTTGCAGGTCGATCCCGCGTACGTTTCACAATGGTTCCTGTCTTTCTTCGCCGTAACATGCCCCCTACCCATGCTGTTTCGCATCTACGATGTCATCTTTGCCGAAGGAGCATCGGAGACTATTATGCGGGTGGCGCTGTCACTCCTGCACAAGAACCAAGATCGGATTCTGGCATGCACCGAGCTCGAGAATGTAGTGCAGCTTCTCCTTTCTCGAAGTTTGTGGGGTTGCTACAACTACAACGCAGACGAGCTCGTCGAGCATTTTGTCAGTCTCTCCGACCTTATCACTCGACAGCGATTGGCAGCGCTTGAGCAGGGGTTCCGCGAATCTCAATTATCCAATAGCGCCGCCAATATTGCCGGGCCTGGCGCCAATCTCAAAGGAGCAGATGCACGGCGGGCGCTCGATATTACCACCGCCGCGTCCCGATTTCTGGGCCGCATCTGGGCTTCGACCTCTTCATCCCCGAAATTAGGGTCTTCGGCATCAGGCGCAACATCGCCGTCCACCGCGAGCAGCAGCACCCTCACCCCGGGCCTCACTGCCGTGGCTTCGCGTCCTCTGAGCATGCTCAGACGGACCGTCTCCAAACAAAGCCTGGCCTCGACATCCAATTCTATGGAGGCGAGCTCCAACTCGACAACGTCGTCAGCCGCTAGCGTGTTGAGTTCGGCATCTACTGAATTGACCTCAATCTCGCGAGACAGTTCGGCCGCCGACGACATCTCCAGCCGCCAATCAGCGCCAGCCAAACCAGCGACAGGTCGCAGCAATGCGAACAAAGAAGACGAAAGGAACCTGCACAACCAGATCGAAGACCTGCTCACTGCGCTTAGTGAGTTGCAACGAAACCATGCTCTTCTCGCAGATCAATTGCAGAAAGAGAGGGAAGAACGAAGTGAAGACAAGAAGGCTGTGAGGTCGCTTCTGGATGGCCTCCGGAATAAAGCAGGGACTGAGACATCGGCGGCGTCGCACGGCGGGGCCAATGGTGACACAATTACACTAGTCGACAGTCAGCGGGCTCCCGAGCAGCCTTCTGAAGAGCAGTTGTCAGTCCTGCTAGACGTAGTCGACCAACGATTCGGCGACGACCACGATAATCGAAGATCTTCCATACCACAGACGAAACACCAACTACGAGATGAGCTCGCTCGTGCGAAAGAGCAGCTGTCAAACGAGCTCTCGAAATCACAGCAATACAATCAAAGAATATATCAGTTGGAACAAGAGTTCTCAAGTGTCTCGGACCAGCTGAGGGAAAGCCGGAACCATGTGCGCAGCTTACACCAAGAGAAGCAAAGGCTCGAGAAACAGATCCACGGTATGCGGGTACGGGCCTCTGATAGCACTCCCACAACGGGCGCCGAAAACGGCGGTTGGTTCTCTCAAGCAACGGGCATCGGGGCCGCCGGTGCGTCAACGGCAGCAGCTCCAGGAGGACTACGAGAACTGAAGCTGGGCCGTAGCAAGTCCACGCCTTCACAATCCACGTCGCCGCCGAGCAAACGGGCATCGTCCCTGATGCTCCACAAACCCGCCAACGGCAGCCGCGAATCCCTGGTGCCAGCACCGCTGACCGCACCCGTTAGCGAACACGACTCCCTCCTCCTCGAACTTGTCCAAGCCAAGACGTCGGAGGCGATTGCGCGGCAGGAGGCTGAGGAGATGAAGCAGAAGCTCGAGAGCCTGCGGAAGGCGTTCGGCCTCGCGCCCGGCGACGTCTCGTCCTTCATTGCGCACAATAAGAATAATTCGGTCTCGTCGGCGACGACGGCAGGTCAAGCCACGGCGGCGGCGGCGTCGGCTGCTATTGGCGGCATGTTTGGTCGTCTTACCGGGTCAGGCATTGCCGATGGTCGTGCTGCTGCTGCTGCTGCTACCATGCCGAACAGGCCGGTTTTGGTGTCGGCTGCCACGACACCGGCTCCTGCCGCTACGACAGGAGGATTTTGGGGCTGGAAACGATGAGTATCACGACCGTGGCCATCTGTGTCCTGTACCTTTGGAAGAGACAATCATTCGCTATCGATGGTCACGCGACAGCTGTCTTGCGTGGTAATCTTTGCCACCGCGCAGAGACACCTTCAGCGTGTACATATGTCTTCGTGGGTTGAAGGCATCGGCATATTTCACCACTACTAGATTTGGCACCTTGTCTGAATGGGCAGACAAAAGAGTCTATTACTTCTTAGAAAGTGCTTCGACGGAAGCAATAGGCGGGGAACATCTTTGTGCGGACACGGATTATGGAGTACAAACCAATTCAACTGAGGACGGTTGATGTTCAAGATAGGTGAATCACTAGCTAGACTCAGCTATTTGCTACTATCCCAGTGTCCTGTCCTGGTCCAATGTAGTGTAGTGTGATCGTTTGTGATGCTATCGTCGAATTCGTCATTGACGAAAATCAGGGTCTCGGGAGGACACGCGAGCTTGGAGTGCATTACGTGCGTGTGCCTATTCTTGGCTGGCAGAGACCCAGCACCGTCGGCGAGAATTACTGAAGGAATGGCGGAATGCTCGCGTGCTACTGTGTGAACTACTACCTCTAGCGCTGAATCACATGCAGATAGTTCTGGAAGTGCCAAGTGCCGTCCCAGCTTCAAGCTCTGTGCAGAGATGAGACCATTTCCGCACAAGAGGCATCTACCTAGAGCTCGGCATTGAGTGTCTAAAAGAGACGCGTATGTTTTCCTCTTCGAGTCATAATGACTTGCACTGTAGGCAGAAGTTCATATGCTGAGGATATGAGGAGAGGTGTCTCTTTGTGTCTTTTGCTGCACAGTAGAAATAGACTGGTCTCGACGGTGGATGCCGTGTTGGTCGAAAGCGAATGGAATCAGGCCTAATTGGTGACGATGATGCAGTTTGTGGCTCAAGCTGCCATGGCATGATGAGATCATTCGTGTGGGCACTGGAGGAAGCTGTGTTTCAGTGGTCCTTGCGGTCAGAGCCTGCCTTGGTGGGAGCCACAATTGCCCAGCTAGAAGCACTTGGAGCACTGACCATGGGAGGGGCGCCACAAGTCGGTTCCGTCATTTACGTAGCACCTGCCTTCACTCCTTTCCACCACCAAAATAATTATCAAAGCACCTTCACTCCTCTCCGTCTCCTGCAATTTTCTCAAAACCATCCCACTTCCTCACACCAGAGTACCTGAGCTGTCTCCTCCATCCCCTTGCACTCTCACCTGCAAAATAACAACTGAAGCTATCTTCATTGCACAAGGTTGGTCTCCGCGCACCCGTTATCATCCCCGGAGCTGGAGCTCCAAGCAACTAGCTTCTGACAGTGACATCAGCAGCTACTTGAAGAAATTCGTCCTAATTCTACCCGCATCATCCTCTCGCAATCACCGCAAACTTCGCTCTACAACACCATCACAATGTCAACCGGACCGCAATCTGTCCCTAACGGGAGCAGCAACATCGATGTTCTCAAGAACAGTAAGGTTAGTTATCTTCATACTAAACTCTGCCATGACGTGGCCTCCTAGCATCATGCTGAGACTGCAAATTCGCACGACAACCGGCTAACCTGGAATCACAGTGTTTCAAACCTCCACAGCAACCACCAACGTCATCAGGAAAGAGAATACTGACAGCCACCTGTAGACGCTGCCAATGCAGCTAACCAAGCCTACAACACTGTGGCCAACGGTATGTGAAAGCCCGCGACTATCAACCTGTTGCCAAACAGCTACTGACGCTCGTGTGACCTCAGGCCCCGTAGCTGAGAACATCAAGGACCAGAGCGCAAAGACGTCTGCCGAGTTCTCCAACCTCGCAGCCGCTCGTCAGACCCCTTCGACTCCCGCTGCCACCGGCCAGCCCTTGACACACTATCACTCCTTCTTCTCGGAGCTCCTGTCGTGGAACAACCCTCGTACGTACACCGCTAGCCCTGTCACATGCTTCTGTCGGACTGTATACTGATAAGCTCGTCAGGTGCCTCTGCCATTGCTTATGCCACTATCGTCACTCTCATCTTCTCGATTAGGTATCTTGATATCTTCCGATGGGCTTTCAAGCTTACCTGGATGGTTCTTGGTATTACCGTTGCCGCCGAGGTTGCTGGAAAGACCATCTTGAACAACGGTTTGGCTTCCCAGCTCCGCCCCCGCAAGTACTACACCGTTCCCCGAGAGACCCTTGACGCCATGATCGGTGATGTCAACGAGTTCGTCAACTTCTTCGTCATTGAGGCTCAACGGATACTCTTCGCTGAGAACGTCTATGCCTCGGCTGCCGTAAGTTCCTTGTCCTCCTAGCTTTGTCGCGCCCCCGAGTTCAGAGTAGCTAATTCTCCCCAGGCCGCGACCACTGCCTTCATCTCCTACTACCTCGTCAAGATCGTTCCCTACTGGGGACTGGCCTTGATCGGTACCACTGTCCTCTTCTTCGCCCCGCTCGTCTACAAGTCCAACCAAGAGTTCATCGACGAGCACCTCCGCCAGGCCACCGAGGTCGTCAGCACTCAGACCGCCCAGCTCCGTGAGGCTACGCAGAAGACCACAGCTCAGTACACCGAGGTCACCAAGCAGTACATGGGAGACTACACCGCCAAGGCCCAGGAGCTGATCCGTGGCCGGTCCTCCTCGCCCGAGGCTCGCTCCAAGACCGCTCCTACTGCCGTCAAGAAGGAGTACAAGGATGCCGACTTCCCTGCGCCTCCCCAGGACTCCTTCCAGCCGGCCAAGCTCCCCGAGGTCCACACTGAGGACCCGGTCATCAAGCCCAACGACCCTGCCTTGAAGACCGCTGACCCTCTCCTCTCCTAGATGGGAGTAGCAAATCAAGACGTGTCAACGACCAAATCTCTTGTCGTTGACCTCTCTCTCTCCCCTCCAGACGTTGGCTGGCTTTCCATCTTGGAACTGAGATGTTACGGCACCAGATCATGACTGGAACAATGGTTATGCCTGGGCAAGATGAACGAACTGTACGAAACGAAACATTACATACAAACACATGATCTCCCGGACCGTCGCGTTGGTTGCATTTGGCGTACGGCTATGGCTGGCACGGGACGAGATTGACAAACTGACCGGCAGCAAGGGCCTGTTTCTTCTCCTACGATCGACGTCTGGTTCGTTAGTCGCTGGGAGTAAGCGTGAATGGTGGAAGGAAGGATGATAACCAACATGGTTAGTTGGAATGGACGTAGTATAAGTGGAATGTGCGCTGTGTTAAAGAAGTGGTTTTTCTTTTTCCTAACTGGGTTTTGACGTACAACCAAAGGAGTCATAGTCGGGAGTGCGTTTTCCTCTTTTTTCGAGGGAAGGGAAAGGTCAATTCCTATGGTGTACTTACGTATTACGTTAATCAACTCTTTATCTCTATGTGCTTCTTTGATTCCGGTGTTGCTGCGTCCTCGACGTCCTCTTATCACGACGTGTATACCTGCTCGGCTGAGGTTTGAACCGGCTTCGAGACGGTAAGTCTGGGCAGCTCAAGTGAGGGTCAACTGCAGATATCGTGAGCGGGACCGCTGCTATGCTTGATCGGATAGTAGAGCTCTCTGAGCAAAGTATGGGCACAGCTGTGGCGGATCCTGGGGTTGTTTGCCCAGTTTGTTGATTACTTGGTTGGTTGGCCCGGTTAGGGCAGAGGTACGTACGTGTCTCTTGACTCTCTTCAGTTGCTATATCACCAGTTTGTTAAGTAACTGAAGATATGCGGTAGACACTGACTACCCTTTGCCCTCGCAATATAGGACGCTGGCTCTGCCTGTTTACGTAGGTATCTTAAGTATGAAGTGACACTACGGGGAAAGGTGCGCTCATGGTGACTAAACTAAAGAGTAACGTCCGGACATGATTGGGAAGAGGGAGTCAGAGACTACGGTACTCTTCATTTCCACGAGGTGCTGTGAGAATGATAATTCAGCGTTGCTCAGGATAGAGTGTCTCTATCAGAACGTTCAGTCTGTATCATTCGTGAGATGTCACTATGGAGGGCTCCCCGAGCTGTCATTCAGGATGGGCGACTTGCTACCTCAGTCTTCTCTGAAAAGCTGGCCTTGAGCTGGAATTTGCCGGAGCAATGATTCCCATCTGTAGCGGGCCCCCCTTTATGACCGAGTCCCTCACCGCGGATTTAGACAGACGATGAATCTATCAATACCATGACAACGCTGAGTGATGTACGTCCTGTCAGTACTTGTAGTGGCAGCATATAAATACCACCGTAGCACTTACTGTTAGCTATCGGTCACCCTTTCAGTGACACAGCACATCGTAGGAATAGACATCGTAAGAGATACAAACATCCATACGACACATCACTCAAGGTTCCCTCAGCAGTTGGAGTACTGCTCTCTCACTCACCAATGGCGCTGAAACAACCGAGGACACGAAGGACCGAATCAAAAATGCCACCATCATGATTAAGTTGTGATTACGAGCGGCTCAGCATCTCCAGACATTTGGTATATAGACAACTCGTCGTACTTTCAGATGTCTGTGAAAATAAGTGATGAACAAGTTGATCCAGCGCCAACTGTAAGTCATGCGGCTCGATACCACGAATGAGTAGACAGGTAGCGAGCACCAACCGTGTATGGTTTGAAGTGCTTGCTCTAAGATATAAAAACTGCCTTGCCCGAATGCCCACATGGAGTTTTGCCTTCTCTAACACCGTCGACACATACCAACATTTGCAGCAAGCCCTCCATACCAGCACAAGGTCATCATGGCACAATATTCGTCTTCCTCAGACAACTGGCCTGTAGACAGACCGTCACCCACCGTCGTCCGGAAGATATTTCCGGAGCCGCATAATATCCAAACCCCTGACCTCTTTCCTTACCTGTTACCTGCCGATGTACTGTCGCAGAGGAAGCCAAAAGAAACTATCAAACAGCTGGAAGTTTATAATCCTGGCAAGATGCGGTCGATGGTCGTTCCGATCTGCACTCTAGCTTTTCTGCAGTATAGCAAGAACCTCTTCAAGGCTTCTGTTTTGCTTGATACGGAGAACGAAACAGCCCAGGAGGTTCTTGTGAGCCGCATCAACCAACTGAACAGCGCCGGTCTGCTCGAGGTCTTCAGGTCGGGGATGGACGGCAGACTCTATGTCAGAATCCCCGAGACTTTGAAACTAGAACTTGTCGAATGGACATTCACTGCCAAGTCTTATCGCGACGCCAATCTCGCAAATGCCATCTTCAGCCAAGCAGTAGTGATGCTAGAGAATGCAGGGCCCATCGGAAACGGCTATTACCTTCCAACATACGACTCTTTCCAAAGTTTGATCAACGTCTACAAAACCTTCAGAGAGTTGGTAAGGGAAGACTTCCAGAAAACTCATGGTGCCCCTCGCCTCATTTCGGCTGAAGTCACCGTATTCTTTGGGAAGATGATTCTGAAAAAGGCAACGTAAGTACCTAGGCACCATTGGCGCTCCCTTCCTCGGGCTTTGTTCCAAAGGCACCCGCTAACTGCTCATGTGTAGCGACCTGCTTGTAGGAAAGCACTCGACGTTAGAAGTGCCAATGACCTTGGTAGTGGAGAGGTTTCTCCGGATGGTAGAGGCCCATTTGTTACTTTGGATGCGACAAGCTGCAGGGGAACTAAGGGATGTCGTGGATAAAGCAAAGGAAGCCGTAGTGGGAGCACACATGGACGAGGCCAAGAGGCGCATATTGGAACATCAGCAGACATACCTGGAGGCAGCTGGAGCCTTTGAAGCACAACGAATTGTGCTTGCTCGGTCAGTGATGGATTTGAGAGCCATGAGGGCAGCTAGCAGTTGAAGTTCCCTTCTCTTGGACCTTACCGAAATTTTTGAGGTTTGATGTTCCCAGTGCTCACGAATTTGAAGGCTGGGCGGCGGACAATAAACAAAGAGTCTCGTAGAGTAATACAGTCCTCGCCCTACTACCTACTTCAAGAGATCCAAGATCTGGTCTGCACTTCGTCCAGAAGCTCCTTGGTACGAAGTACCTACACAGTAGATACCTAAATGATAAGATCAAGGTGGGGCGGCGGACATATCCAACCTATCAAACGGACATCGATAACATCAACATTTGTCGCCAACGCGCTGCCGGCCCGCAATTTCAAGTTGTTGTTTCAGCGGTCTCCCACAGTTCCTGAAGCCTAGCAAGCGGTGGTGAGGAGAACCTTGGTAATGGAGAAGTTCGCTTCCAACGACGATCTCTTACACTGCCTAGGGGAAAACGTGAGTACACCGAGTCCCTAGAACTAAGGCTTGCGTGGCCTCTTTCCTACTCTAGACCTGGTGCTGACAGCGCTGGGCCTGGAAGATCAAAAGCACTCGGCTCCTGTATGCTCTTTGTCTCACTAGCAAGCTATTCAACGCCTGCTTCACGCCTTTTCTGTACAGGAGTGTGGCCACCCACGCAGTCCACTACAGCGATTACGGTAAATACGGCTTTGCATATGAGGAAGATGATGCGGAACAAGGTGGACAAGATGGAACTGACCCGGTTCCTCATTGTGAGATCTGTGACGACAGATGGCCTCCCAGTGGAGTCGCGTACGCATACGATATCGATATGGACAGGAATCCGAACTTGAGACATGTCAGGGAACTGAAAGTTGGGTTTGACAGCGAATATGATGAATGGAACGTTCCTGGGCTCATGGATGGGTTGCTGAGCAAGATTCCCGTGCTAGAGCATCTCGAGTGAGTGTGCGCCCAATCCTACCTGCCTACTCATGATTCGTCAGCGAAGGAAATCGGCTGACGATGAGCTACAGGGTGACCACGCCTGGCGACGTGAACCTGCTTCATCTGATAACTTTCAGACATCCCGGGCTCAAGTCTCTATCGTTCGCGTGCTACGGCGGGCATCATGACCCATATCTACCTCGACACCCTTGTTTGGGTGAGAAGATGATCGGCCCCCAGCCTGCGGTCAACTTCGGCACTTTCACAAAGTCGACAAGCCTATCCCTCACCCAATTAAGAGCCAACGGAACTATATCTGGAACGGATGTTGTAAAAATGCTGCTTTCAGCTCCACATCTTAAGGAACTCGCGCTCGACTGTTATCTGGACGTCGACGATCCAGGGAGTACCCGAGAGCGTTGGAATCCTATCAACTTCGTACACGACCTTTGTCAGCTCTATGGAGAATCAGGCGGTGCGCCTCTGAAACTCCGGCGCCTGCAACTTGGACCGCATACTCAGCTCTTCGGCATGAGGCACATGTGGTTACTCCACGCCGCACTCGGCGAGATGGATGGAGTGTTGACCATTGACGATATTCCGGCTGCTCACGATCAGCCAACTGCGCTATATCTGGAGAAATTGTGCGACCTATCCGCTCTTGAAGAGCTTAGTGTCGGCAACTCCCTTCACAATTTCTATGTCTCAATCTATGAGCCGGCTTACTCATTCATGCGATTGTTGGCTCGAGGCTTTGCTTGGGAGACGTTCACCAAAGAGCGGGCGCCGCGACTTCGCCGGTTATGGGTGACACAGCTGGATGACGACGTCTTTGACTGGATGCAAGATCATGTAGCTTCTTCGGACGGCTACGGCGAGCAGATGGCCATCAGCTACGGGAGCCAAGTTCAACAGTATGGATCCCTGGCAGACCTTCTGGGCAACGGGTGGCGGCCAAAAGAGTTGGAGGTTGACCTGTGTGACGATGGCCGTAGCCGGAAGCAGTCTATTGACCACATTGTAGCGTGCGGGAGTCAACTGGAAGGGCTGACACTTGTCCCGTTACTCTCCGACGCAGACGATGAGTGCAAGGTCTACGGTGGGCTGATCGCCCAACTGCCGAGACTGAAGGTCTTCCGCCTCCGGCGAACAGTGTTTGAACCGTACAGGTTCTTAAACTTGGAGGACCTTCCAAGCAGTTTTTCGGAACCGGACTTGGTACTCCTGACCCATCTCGTGCGCCAGTCATCCTCGCTCAGGTATATCATGGTTGGTGCATTTGCTTGGAGCGTCACAAGAAATCAAGATGGACACGCCGTCAAATTGGTCGGTATGAGCTCAAGCGAGTGGGAGGATATCGAACTGTTTCGACCTCATCCTTTCTTACACCTCTACGACAAGCAGAAACCCATCCGGCAGAAGGGCTACAGGGTCTACGAGCGCGTGCCTTGGAGTCCTCGGCGACCGCGAGACTTGATGCTTCCCAAATCTGGCCGCCAAGAAGAACTAACGCCAAATACGCCTAAACCAGAATATAAGTGCATTTGGACTGTCGAATTTTCAATTTTTGTGACAGCGATCCAATGGCGGATCACCACGTCCTTTTTCACGGCCAACAATACCTTGCAACTGCTAGTCAATCAGGCGACCCACCACTGGGCAGCAATGCCTCTGGCACAACAACGGAACTGGAAATGACACCTGTCAGTGAAAATATCCGAGATATTTCACTGTTATAACTACAACAGCCCGTCATCAAGTATGGCAGAGGTTCAAACGGGTGCTACAAGGTTTTCGTTCATTGCCAGTGGGTTGCTTCATGACAGAGCATTCATTGCCTTCACAAGCGAGGATGTAGTGAAGATCGGTCATCAGTACCTATAAGAAGCGCTACAGGTCTAAATTATCAGCCAAAAATCCTCATTTGGCTCAATCTAGGGGTGTATTGTTAAGTCTCCGTCTTGTTCGAACAAAATGGCGCCCTCAAGCAGGACATGTAACAGAGCAACGCGACAAGTTCGACACCATACACTCGCCGTCTCGCTCCTCCTCCTCTCCACCATCTTTGCCAAATACGCAGCAGCAACACCTCCTATCACACCCTTTACCAACGCTCACGACTCGGACAAGCACGACCCCAAGACACAAGTACAGCTCACCGAAACCTCATCCACACAAGCCGTCGAGGAACCCCCGGCAGCACATAACCTAGTACCGCGCGACCAACAAACGCCAGGGTCGTCCTGCCCCGGATCAGAAGGGCAATGGAACTGCATGACCAACTCGTGGCAGCGATGCGCGGCGGGGAGGTGGAGCGTCGTCATGCAGTGCGCTGCCGGGACGGCGTGCACGCCTGCCGGGTTGACGTACGACTTCAAGGTGCAGTTCTCGGGTCAGGGCACCAGTAGCGGGAGTTTTGCGCCCAGGGCCGTGTCCCTCCCGCTGCTCTGGCCGGTGCTGTTGATGGCTGCTGGGGTTACTACGACAGTCTTGCTGTGTTTATAGCGGGTTGTTGGAAAGGGGCAGTTATCATCGGGTACACTGGTTCGGTGTAGGAGTCATACTCGTCGGTCTGTGCGTTCCGTGATGGACCTCCTGTTCGTACGTGAGCCTGTGAACAGTAGGTCCATCTATGGAACGCTTGGACCTACGGGTAATCAGGGGCAGACAACATGTGGCGATTGGATCATCTCCGATATCAAGATGACAAAAAAGTACGATCAGGCGACAAGACGATTAGACGACGAGACGATTAGACGATGAGACGGTTAGACGACTAAGCGAGCAGAATACTGGAAGGCTAGGTCAAGAATCATTCTCATTCGGGTTGACATGACCCCTTGAATATACACATTATGGATATCGTGAAAACATAAAACAAGCTTTCGCCAAGACGCGACTACCGAGCAAGCTCGATGTCCCGATCTTCCTGCTGGACCGTAACGCCATGGGCGTCCTTGTTGTCCCCGGTAGCGCTCAGGGGCCGGTCGTGGTGCAGGTGCGCCGCCGGCTGGCCGAGCATCTGCGCGCCCTTGTCGACGTGGTTGGCGCCGCCGAAGAGCACGTCGATCTCCTCGAGCGACACCTGCTTGGTCTCGGGGATGAAGAAGTAGACGAAGGCGGCTAGGACAAAGTTCATGGCCATGAAGAAGAAGAGGCAATTGAGGCCCTCGTTGGCGAGGAAGGTGGGGAAGAACTGCTGGAAAATGGTGTTGGCTCTGTAATGATATTAGTATCGCAACTTCAAGAGACACACGTAAGATGTAAGAGATATCTCTTACACGTTTTGCATTTGGCTGCACATCCCAACGGCCTGGGCGCGGACGTTCATAGAGAAAACCTCGGCGGTCCAAATCCAGGTGGCGGCGCCCCAGGAGGGCTTGTAGAAGAAAATGAAGAGGAAGAGCAGGAAGACGATGGCGATGCCGACGGGCTGTGACTTGGCGCCGTTGACGGTGGGCGTCTTCATGCCGACGATGGGGACGACCATCATGCAGAAGGCCATGCCGATGGCGCCGACGATGAAGAGCCAGCGGCGGCCGAAGCGGTCGGCGGTCCAGACGGCGTTGAGGGTGAAGAGGATGCCGAAGGTGGCGTTGAGGGCGTTGATCAGGTTGATGGTCTGGGACGAGGTCCAGATCTTCTTGTAGATGGCGGTCGAGTACGAGTTGAGCGTGCCCTGGCCCGAGAGCTGCTGGCCGACGTTGAGCACGAAGGCGAGGTAGAGGCGCTTGCGGACCGAGGGGTCCTTGAATAGGGCGCTGTAGCTGTGGCTGATGGCCTCTTTCTCGTACTCGATGGCCTCGCGGATGCCCAGGACCTCGTCCTCGACCTCCTGCTCCGTCTCGCGGATCCGGCGCAGGGAGGCCTTGGCGGCCTCGATGTTGCCGTTCTTCTGGATGTGCCAGCGGGGCGACTCGGGCTGGAAGGGGAGTAGGATCATGATGAGGATGGGGATCATTATTTGGAAGATGACGACCATCCTCCAGTCCCACTCGCCGAGGGTCTTGCGGTGCAGCCCGCAGGCGTAGTTGATCCAGTAGGCGATGAAACTGGGGGTTAGGGTTAGCAATGCAGTTAAGGTATCACATGGCGGCGGGGGAGATAACAAACCTTCCGACCGAGTAGAAGAGCTGCCAGAAGGCCATGATATAACCTGTATTAATTATGGTCAGGGTTTGTTTGCCTTACGGGTGACTTGATATAACTAACCTCTTATATGCGACGGGGCCATCTCGCCGATGTACACGGGACCGGCGGTGAGAGCCATGCCCTGGCCGATACCGATAAGGACACGGCCGGCGATGAAGGCTCCGAGCTTGTGCCTCGGGGCAAAGGCTTGAATGAAGGTAGCAATGACGGTCACGAAGCATCCGATCCACATTCCCCATCGTCGTCCGAGGTAATCTGCGGTAGGGCCGCCGAGGAAGAATCCGGCAACAATGGCACCGATTGTGTAGGCCGTGTTGATCAAGCCGATCAGGTATGTGTCTCGTTTCTGAGGAGCCAGAGTTAGTCAGGGTCCAGTCTCATGAAGCGGACGAAGCAAGCTCACAGCATCGAGGTCGAAATAGTTCAGCCAGTTCTGCGACCCCTGAACGGAGTTGAAGACTGAAGCGTCATAGCCGTACAAGACCATACACATGGCTGCCACCATGCAGATGTACCTTGTCGCATGTTAGCATACGGCGGTCAGTTTGTGCGTGAGAGACGTGGCGCCGTACCAGTTGTAGATTCTCGTTTTGTTCACCATCTTGACGGTGGTGCAGACGAGGGCCTGTCTACTTGGCTGTACCTGGATAGTTGTGACTCCTGTCGGCGGGTATAGGGAGGAGGAGGACGGATGAATATCACAAGAGCGAGAGGGAGCGAGGGAACAGAGGAGGAATAGGACCTTTTAATAACTGCCCCGAGGCTACAGGGAGGTGTAAGGATCCTCGACTAGCGCATGTCGAGATGGCTGTCAAAACGGGTCCCATCAAGACACCTCTGGACAGGACCATGCCACTCTGGGCACAGAGTCCTGAGAGTTCACCAACAGGCCGCAGGCTGGCTGAGACTATCCTTGCTTTCCCGCCTTGAATTCCCCCAATTCTCCGCATTCAGCACCCGCCGACGACCCCGTGGGACTGGCTTCATCTTGCTCAAAGAAGTCGAGATTCAACCCCAGCAGCCAATGGCAAGGCGCTTCCCCGGACGGACGAGTGCTCGCCCCCGGTTTCGTTGCCTCGATAGCGGCAATGGCAGGTTTGCGGAGAAACTGTGGTCAGAGAGATTCCACCAATCACTGTTTCGCCATGGCAGCTCGCGAGCCAATGATGGACTCTTCCCCATGTGTGGGTCCGGATGTGTGGGGACGCCGGCTCTCGTGCCCCAGACGGCAAGTTTACCGGGTTCACCGTTACCGGCGTCCGGGGGCATCTTGATTGCTGTTGCGCGGCCTGACCGTGGTTGCGGATCTAGTGTCATGCAAGATCTCTCGCTTCCGTGAAATCATGAGATGTCAAGCTTATTCGGTCAGCAGTGCTGCGAGTCTGTGACACTCTGTCTTTCGAGAACCGAAAGAGCTATCACGGGTCGATGATGGTCAGCGATGTGGTTCGGGATGTCAAGCGACACCACACTGTCATTCCGGCCTGTCATTTATTTATTGGACATGTTTCTCTAACCTGCGAGGATGTGCTGTGTGCACCCATCACATGAACTCTGATAATGATTGACCTCTAAGTCAACCATGCAATGGATAACCATATACAGACGGGCCGCTCTCTGAGCTGAAGCATCTGTGGTATTCGACACTAGATGCGTCTTTTCCCACGTGGCAGCCTGGACATTTTCAATAAATTCTCAACCATCTGGCGCACCTAAACGACGGCTCTCCAGGACGGCGCCATATTCAGCCACGCCGCAGAAGCTGCGATCCGCGTTTGCGGTAGTTGGGATTGGCGGTGGTCGGCGCCGGGGTTGATGTTCCGGCGAGGAAACTCTTGGTCACCACCACAGTCCCGGGATCACGGTCTATTGTGGTCACCCGTCAGTAACCGTGGTGGCCCTAGTTATAGGTACTTGGGGGCTCGCGTCGCTTCTCGTGATAGATGGCTAGCCAGCCAATTTTCCGTCAATGAGAGCGGAGAGACATTCTCAGATTTCCACAAATGAATGGCAGGAGGAGCTGAGAGCTCGTCTTGGCATTCGCGGAGGGCTGAAGTGGTGACTGAGGGTTAGGGCTGTCGGTGATATGAAGGACTAGAACATCGAAACACCGCCAAACTACCGTGGTAAACGAGACTAATAATCTGGGTCATTTGCAAGCATGATCCTCAGATCTGGACCACTTCAACATGGCCATCTGTCGGTGACCTGACTTGTGCCAGGGTCGACTCTCCAGCGGTGTTGTCCAAGTTGCTTGGTGCCCCTATTTTGCCCCTTTTCCAGATCTTACTACGCGCAAGAAGCCAACACTCTCAGCGCGAGTGGTACCGAATATCAATGACCCCCAGTCACTCCGAAGTCTTGCCATGGACAAAGCACTGGCACCATCGCTTCCCTGCGGGTCTATAACTGGATCACCATTGCCAAATTTTACATCTTTACTCGTGGTGATTCAAATTCAGACACAGTCAAAACTCGCCCGCTTGCTTGTGGGGATATGGCGTCTGGCTGTCTCTGCGCCCCAAGCTAACAGCTACTCACACTCAGATCACCAGCCGTCTCTCCTTCCACGTATCATCCTCGAGCGAGCAGTCGACAATCACGATATTGGAAGCAACACATCAAGGCGGTGATTCTGACCACCATGCTCCGCTTGCCTTCTCCGCCTCCAGCATACGAAGAGGCCGCTGAAACTGCCAACCAGTTCCCGGCCTGGCCCCAGCTTGGCGAACAGTTTCGTCATCCCCACGAAAGACACCAACACAAGTCCATGCCCCCAAGCGAGAGCTGACGGTTGACCTTAGACAGTGTTCGCTTCAATAACACCTTGTAGTCGATCCTCCGAAGCAGACCTCCCCAGATCGGAAGGAACTGCATGCTACCCGCTGTTGACCTGTCGCTATGACCCAACCAAGATTCCCGTTTCAGTCGTGTGGGATTCTTCTCTACGGCGACTAATGAGCAGCGGTGGTCATGACGTTGTTGTGTTTTCAGGTCTAGGCTCCGAAATTTCACTACGAAAGAGACTTCCTAAGGGACCAGAACGCCGAAAGACTGGGAAAAATTCGAATCTCCATCGAGTCTAAAGCGAGTTAGTTTCCTATAGGTCGAAGTTATCCGTCGCTTCCCGCAATTAACATGGTCAAATACTCCTCCAACAGACGCCACATACCTGTCTATACCTTCAAGACAACGATCTACCATATCCTAATGAAGCTTGCGTGAGCTGCTCCTAACACGACGACTACATAAGCACAAGAGGTGAACGAGAGACGACTCGGTGGTAATGCAAATTTTATATATACGAACGACTATAGGAAGGAAGGAGAAAGGGAACAAGTCCGTCCATCCAGGTGTCAGAACTATGTACAGGTGAAGGAGGCTCGGCTCAAGTTCCCCAAAAACGAAAGAGAATCTCGAAGCCGAGGGGGAAAGATGCTCTGATCATAGAGATACATGATGCAATGCAGGGTGTGTTTTTCTAGGACAAACGCTCCGCCACACCGCCGACCGGAACAACGGCTTTATCATTTTAAGGTTCCACGTCTCCGTCTGTGGTCTCCTCGTCCCTCGTTAGAGGATCGAGAAAGTCTTGCTTCCCTTACAGGCACTGCGAGTAGTACGGGTTGGAAACGGTGCACTTGTACGGGCTCTTGCAGGTCGTGGCACCAGTCCAGCCGATACCGCCGCACTGAGCCCAGTGGTCGGCGCCGGCGCCACCGGTGGAGCCTCCGCCCGGCGCGGTGCTGGTGCTGGTCGGGCGAGTGCTGGTGGTGCTGGTGCGGATGGTGGTGGAGCTGCCGCCGCCGCCGCCGCCGCCGGAAGTGGTGCCGGTGAAGGTCGAGTTGATGGGGCCGACCTTGATGTTGGAGTAGATGACGTTGGAGTTGGGGACCTGGGCCTCGACGTCGGCGGGGACGCCCGAGGTGGTCGCGCAGGTGCCGCGGGCCGCGCCGGGCTTGGTGCTGTCGGTCGGGTAGGTCGAGTCCAGCCACAGCATGTTGACCGCGTGGTCGTCCCAGACGGACATGACGAGGACCATGCCGGCCTTGAGGGCGGAGCCCATACCGGCGAGGCCTCCCTTCTGCGCGAAGACGTTGGTGTCGCCGAAGGCGGTCTTCTGGGCGGAGCAGAAGTCGGTGGTGATGGAGTTGCCGCTGACGCCGGCGATCTTGGACTGCGAGTTGGGGATGACCTTGCCGTTCTGGACGTAGAAGCGCTTGATCTCGGAGAGGTTGCCGTCGGAGCCGGTGAGGAACTGGGTGACGACGGTGAACTTGGAGCTCGTGTCGACCGTCAGGCCCTTGCCGTAGAAGCCCGTGTCGCCCATGCGGTAGCTAGATGTCTCGGTCAGCTCGCAATTATGAGAATGGGCTTTGTATGGTTCCCTTTACCTGTTGAAATCACAGCCGTCTGGATCACAGACACCGGCGTACCGGTCAGAGCTGTAGGTTCCTCCGCACGAGTCGCCCGAGCACATCGACTGGCCGATAGTTGTGCAAGGGTGGGGAGTGTACGCAGCCGCAACATTGTTAGCCTCCCAGATGTCCATCTCCGAACAGCAGGAGCCGTGGGTGCCAATGCCGGCGTTGGCATCGTTGGTGGAAGAAGTCCAGCCCTCGACGTTGGCCTGGCCGTTGATGAACTTCAAGTCCCGCGGGCACTGGCTGTCGCAGTAGCCGGTTCCGTACTTGGCGCCGGCCTTGTTGCCGGTGTACTTGGACGTGCCACCATCAGCGTCCATGCTGACGAAGTAGAGGGCACCGTTGAGACCGCAGCCCAAGTTGGAGACATCTACATCGAAAGTGAACTCCTGGCCGAGCAGTTGGAACACTAGTGGCCTGGTTAGCTGAGAAAGTCTGCGACTGACGCTTCCGAGTAGACTTACTCTGATACTTGGTATCCGACTCCATGAGGTACAACCGGGAACCGATGTTCTTGGAGTAGGGTCCTTGCGTGACGAACTTGAGGTTCAGGGCGTTGCCGGTAGTAGTGGCACCGTAGGTGCCAGAATAGTCCGAGCCGTCAACGCAGCACTGAGCAGCGCAAGTGGTATCCGTGCTACAGTACGTGGTGTTCCACTTGTTGCCATCGTAGCAGTTGGTGGCGCTGTTGAGCTGGTGAAGCCATCGCCAGTTGGCATCAATGGTGACTGAGCCGGAAACTGAAGAGCAGCTACCTCCGGCGGCACACTTAGACCATGTCAGGGAGGGATGCGTCTCGGCGGTGAGTGTGCATGCCTGCTGGGCGCTGGCAGCAGCCACGAGGGCAGCGAGGGTAGCGAACTTGGCGTACATCTTCACCGTCTAGACTTGATTGAACGTGTGAAGAAGCGGCGTTGGTTGAGTGGGATGGAGAGTGAAGATTTGTTGGAACCTGGATGTTCGACTTATATAGATCATTGTCACACAGATGCCCCAGTCATCCCGCCACCTCGACCATCACAGCAGCCAGCAGACAGGAACTTCGGCCCAGGGCAAGTCGTGGTGGCTCATCTTGCCAAGAACCTAGCCAATGACCATGTACGGATGTTGCGGGCGTGTCGGCCTAGCAGTTCCATCACTACCAAGCGGCATCCGGGCCGCAAGTGTCCTCCTAGACCCGGACTGACGATCGCCACGACCAAGGGCGGTTAGGGCAGGCAAGGTAGGCCCTCATGCTGTGGACCTGGACGGGGACCAAGCAACTCTTGATGGGAGTGAGATGGAAGGTCAAGACTTGCGGCGGTGGACCCCTCACGCGGATTTGGGGTAGGGGCTGAAGTAGGTGGACTGTGATTTGGAGACACAGTCGACGGTCTGTGGTCGCGAGATCAAACCCGGCCACGCACGGAGTGTCGATGTGACGCGCCTGGTTACTCCAGTGCAGTCCGCGTGCAGTAGTACTGAATAAAGGAGGGTCCAAATGGGGGAAATAGATTAAAATGTGGCCCAAGAAGGTCAGGACGGCGTTGAGTCTCACTGAGGCTTTTCGTTCCTGGAAAGGTGGCGTCACGGAGGCTCTCCGCCGAATGCAACGACATGTCCAGATATCCAGGGTTTTGGACAGGGCAAGCCTGGCAGGTGATGTGCCCTTTTCCGCAACAGAAGCTTTAGGACCTTCCTTGTGCCCAATCCTCAGGTGGTCTCCATATCCCGCTGCTGCGTTCCGAAATGCCGTCAGAGCCTTCAAGCCCAGGCTCTGTGTTTCACATCTAGAAGCGGAATCGTCAAGTGAGAGCAGTTGGCTACGACGCCTTTTGTTGTTCGCAATTGAGAGGGCTCTAAGCTGCTTGGGGCTTAGAAAACCCCAGATTTGCAAGGATCATCCACAAGAGCCGTCGCTAATTACTTAGTAATAAAACGTCTAGGCCGATGCCAGATAGGGTTTCCCCGCTGAGATCCCCCGCATGGCTATTCCTCTTGTGGACATCGACAGAGATCCGGCCATCCTCGAGGTTGGAGATTCGGTCTTCCTTGTGACGTACAGTAGCCTGTACTCCGGGTTCGAAATCCGAGTACGTAACTTCAGGAAGATACATGTGAAGAGGAAGGATGTGTTTGAGAAGCCATACGTTCTTCTTTGGCCAGAGCGGCCTGCATGACGTTGCTTCATTTCAACGACAGTGGCTATTTTGATCGATGTGTGACCCCCGAACCGGGATCGTGGGCCAGCAAACCAGGAAACTCGAAACTGGGCAATTTGTTCATATTGTCGTTTCATGTTCCCAGAAGCTTGAATGTCTTCGGTTGAAGGGGCCTCGGCCCCCTTGCAATATCGAGCCGTGTCTCCACCACTTGAGTCCCTAACCCCGATCAGGTACTAGCGAACTCGGAACTTGTCCTGCGTCGTGACTGAGATCTGCTGTACACGTACTTCTCGTGCGGTGTATGTATGTAAAACAGTTTCCGGAGAGCCCCTGGATAACACCGACAGCCGATGGCTGTCTGGAGACCGGGAAGCCTTCCGCTGCTTTTGCTCTCAGCCCCTTTGACGTATTAGATCTTAGCCACAGCTGCGCAACAGTCTCTCAATGGACATAAACCTAGCCACGCCAGCAGATCCTACACTCGCTACTCTGAGCCGTACGGTTCCCGATGATCGCTGTGGTCCATTCATCTCCTTCCCCGAAGATCCTGTGGTTCACACGAGTATGAACTTTTCCGTCTTTCCCCAAGTCTAACAGTCGCTCGCAGCTACTGCAATGATACCTCAAATCCCGGTCCTGGCACCACTGGTACCGATCTGATGCTGCCCTGCGGTTCCAATCATCAGTTCAGAGCCCATATTCAACTCTTTCCGGTGGCAACTCGTGGGCTGCATTTGAGGTAGGACCGGTCTTCCATGCTCGTCAGCTTTTGCGGGAGAATATAACGGCGACATGGCATCGCCACATCGCCTTCCTTGCTGTCAGACTCAAGCGGCCATCGTATCATTGACACGCCGGGACAGCGCCACTGATATCTGTGAGCCAATACTGTCCTAATTTAGGCAGCCGTGTACAAAGAAGAGATGCTGCTTCCAATAACTAGGAAACAGTCACTCCAGTGTCGATAATGGTTCGCCGGGAGGAAATGCGAAGAAGGGAGCGGTCGTAAGGCAGGCCCAAGGGACCATGAGTAGGCGGTTTGCCACGAATAGCATGATTTGCCGCCTCTTTGAGCTCTCAATGCAGACAGGCAGAGATCTCGGTGTGTAGCGCTTGCTATTACCCCAAAATAGGCCCGACCCTAAAAGCAGTAGCATTTTCGGAAGACGGCAGTTTTGAGCCTCAAGTACGTCTGATAGGTTCCACGTAAACAGAAGCCTCAAGTAACAAGAATCGGCATTCTGCCCAGATACCAGGTGCTGAGATAAGGATGGCGTAGCAGCACCTCAAACCGGTCCCTACCCACTTGGGCTTTTGTTAGACAGTACCAACAAAGTATGTCACAAACCTTAAGACCTAGTCGTCCTTCGTATGTGCTACCGTCATGCGTAAGGTGCAATGCGGGAGAACATGATAACATGATGGCATGTGTAAGGGGAGACAGGCAGGCAGTTAGGCATACCTTGGGAGCCACGACACTGCCTGGGCCGACTCAAGGTAGGATGAGAATCGCGACCGAACGATACCTCGTGGGATAGCAATGGTTCTCTCGAATAGCGCTCTGGGTATGCAAAGATGTCATACCAGTGCCATTTCGACCAAGGTAATCAATTGTTGCGTGTCATGGCATCTCGCCAAAAGACGCGAGCTGCCAGACACGAAGTCGAAAACGCCCCGGAAATGAAAGAGACTGGAACCTAGCAGCCCATCTCCGAATTCAGTTTAGCGTTTCGAGTGGAGAGTCTAGACAAGCATTCGTCCTTTCAGTTCAACATAAAACACTCAGCTTCAACATCCGCACTATGATTCAGAATGCCCATTGTGAAAAACAATAGCAACTGTGAGAATTCAGTGCCTTTATTCGCTCTTTGGGTATTCTTTAATTGCAATGTACCTTAATGGCACACATAGGCATTATGCAGGTGTTAAGACCTTTGTCCATTTATGAGTCCAAAGGCTTCAAAGAAACTCTGAGATATGAAGAGAACAATGCATCCGCCTCATGCTTCCGGATATATAAGAGGGTAGATGTGGCCTCGAGACAGCAGAAACTCCATCTCTACACAACCTCAACTACCTAAACAGCCTTGATCATCCCCTTCGAACTTCCAGCAACGAACCACACACTTCTCACCATCTGCAACCTCCCATCCACACACTGCCCACCAAATTCTCTACGCTGAAGCATCAGCTCCTCAACATGGCTACTACACCTCCAACTCTACAACATACGATGGCGAGCGATCTCCCGTTGGTCCGTCCGTTGCGCAGTCCAATGGCACACCCGGCGATCCAGGCATGGGGACCTTCATCGGCTGGGCTGTTCTCGCGCTGTTCATTGTGACAGCGATTGGCCTGATCATCTGGGCTATTATTCGAGGCCAGAAGCACAGGAAGGAGAAGTATGGCACCGGACCTGATCAGGAGGCGAACCATCGTGCTGGAAGACGGGTTGACCTTCGTGACCTTCGGACTGGAAGACTTATTAACCAGCAGACTGGAACACGGGTTGCAGCAGAGACTGTCTAGGACAGGTAAGTCTTTCACACGGTAAGTCGTACTAATAAGGCTTAGGCATGGCGATAGATCAGATTGTACAATCAAGGGGCTGGCCTTTGCTTGATTTATTTGGGAACTGGGATCTCTTTAGATACACGAATAAAGAGACATATTAACATAACTTTTCTTTGCCACTATTTGAACATTGTGATTATGATGTCTGTCTACCTAGTTGATCGGTACCTAGTCCTTACGTATTCTCCTAAAGTACCTTATACTAATATCGAGTTCGTCTGTTAGTGTTACCCTAACCCGAGCTGTGATCTTTATCATGCTGTTTTATTATCGTCTCTCGAATCAGAATTGTGACACAGCGTTAGGTCGTTGGAATAAGTCATGGCATGGAGCTGTGCTTGTCCCACACAAACAAACCGTCTCAGCAGCAAACATCTATTAGATATCATGTGCGTTGGTGTTGACCATGACAGACAGCCGAGGTGAGTCGTTTTGGTGTTTCTGACCGACAGGTAATTCCATATTAACCGAGTAGAGCCAAACTTGATTATACAAGACCTTCACCAGTGGAGCAGACTCAGTGATTCACCCGTGGAGTAGAACGTTGGTTGCTCACCTGCCGCTTGAGCAGTGATTCCTTTCTGCTCTACTTTCACTCGTCTCTGGAAGGAGCAATGCGGGCCGAAAAGTAAAAAGAATAACTTCTCACATTTTACCCTCTCTCCTTCTCTTCCAAACCCGAAGACTTGTCTCTAAACTTCCCAGCAAGTCCTCTCACTCTAGGTATATCTTTACCCTTCAGCAGGACCAAGACACTGTCTCATCTCCCACAATCACTCACAATGAAGCACTTCCCCTTGCTCATCGCCTTTATGGCCCTCTTCGGCCATCTGGTCCTCGCTCAGACTGAACGCTGGGAGATCTTTCCTCTCGTGCCTGGCGCGGACATTGCGACCTTCAACGCCACTGAGTGGGGAGCCTGGGATCCCGCCGTCTGGCGCGTCGTCAATCTTACCGTCCTCTCCGATGGTATCGCCGACAGCTTTGCTTTGGGAGACGAATGTCTGAAGGAGGGCAATACTACGGGCTTCTGCAATATCGAGCAAGACCTGACCAAGTGCAACATCGCCATCCGCATTCCTTCGCTTCCGGTAAGATGTGCCGCCGCTTGAACTTTCTCACAAACAGTTTACTGACTGCAACTATCAGCGTCCTGCCGGGCAAGAAACCCGCGCCGATAGCTGGGTCTACACCCACGACTGCAGTTCTATCCGGGGCTGCAAGCTCCTGCAGAACCGCGACGGGGACTGGTGGTCCATCTTTTCCGACTTGAAGTACACGGTTGAGGTCAACACGGACAAAAATAACTAGTAATCACTAAATCCCCCTCTAATTCCGGAAAAGAGCTGACCGACCATGTTAACTAGTCCTTACTTCGCCTATGCCGACTACAAGTGCAACGGCCGGTGGTGTCTGGGCTGGTCATACATCCTCGACGACCCCCATAAGAACGGCCGGAGTGTCTACGTATATCGTCACTCGTTTCCCTGCAACCAGGGGTAAGGGACTTCCTGGGGCAAAAAAGAGAGTTCGACGTGGGAGCCAACTAAGAGTTGGAAGCAACGGCAAATGGTTGACATGCCTCGATCGGTTTGGGGTACTAGTATAATTCATGGCTGGGGTTTATTCCGGTGGCTCATGCGCCATGTAAGGTTCGAGCTAGCATTTCTCATCATGGAGGTGCTTGCCCTGCTCTCTTTTTTCGGACCACCTCGCTTCGTCTTGTGTTTGTGGGAGCTATTCTGGGACGTGTTTATGCTTCTGGAGTGATCACTGCATTTGTGATTTGAGGTCTAGCGACTCATCATTATCTCAGCTCTTTACGAACTGAGGGAAATCATCAGCGAGTATAGTTGTCAATGACTGGAATCTCAACAGCATTAAGACTAGAAAGTGCATTGAGTGTGCATGACAGCGCCCTGGCACCTGCTAGTGACTTACTATCCCCTGACCGACCGTCCACAATGTTAAGCTCCCCATTTACTGACGCGGATTCGAGCATATCCAGTAAATCACCGCGACTGATCAAACCCTGCAAAATGGATACATATAGTGACTAAGAACCCTAACATGCCCTCATGCTCATCCTATGCCGACTTCAAAATGGCAAGCCACCCGCCCTTCCAGAGCCAAATTCTGAGTAATATACAAAGACCATTGCGCCCCCCTCTCAAAAAAAAACGCCTAAGCACGTCTCGCCGGGCCAGGGCAAGTCCCCGCGTTCCGGATAAGAAACGTCGTCCAGTCTGAGTGCACGCATTGCTTCATCAGACGACGCTTCTCCACGATAGCAATATCAGATATCAAGATGTTATGTATAGCATCAACCTATGAGTGCCGTCCGTCGCCGATATGCAAGTTCTTGGTAGAACGAGGGAGCTTCTTGTCGCGCTCAAAGAGGAAGCCGCAGTTGTTGCATAGACTCTGTGGCACAGTGTTAGCGTCATATCGCACATAAAGAACTGAGACATAGAAATGCATGTCACATACCCTTTGCCCATACGGCCCGTCCCGAACAGCCCACACACTCGTCCCAGGGACCCGACAATGCGAGCACCTCCACGTAAGCCGCTCGTTCTCCGCAAGCGTGCCACCGCCCCCGTAACCCCCGCCAGCAGCAACATCCGGAGTCCCCCGTCCGCCAGGCGTCCCAGACCGCAGCGGACTGAGACTACGGAACCGCCGCTTCTTCTTGCTGCGCTCGCCGCGGCCCATCCGCTCCTCCTCCTGCTCGATGAGCCCGCCGAACCCGAAGCCCGCGGGCACGCCGCCCGCCAGGCCGGTGTTGCTGCTGAACCGCGCCGTCTCCCTGCGCAGCCGGCGGAGCTGCCGCTCCCGGTCGCCCTCGCGCTTCTCGATCTCCTCCTTGGAGAGTGTTTCCATCTTAGGCTCCCACTCGTCGCCGAGGTTCTCCGGGTCGTAGCGCCAGCCCGCGCCCTCGCCGCCCGCCGAGGCTGCCGCTTCGTTGGGGTAGTCTGACGCGCCCGTCATGCCGCCCATACCCCAGCCTGAGACGAGGCCGCCGGACTCGCAGGCTTCTTTCTTGAGGCGCAGGACGGCCTCGTAGATGGCGTGGGTCATGGCTGGGATCCATTCGCCGTGGAGGCCTAGATCTGCGCATGTCTGCTTGGCGAAGGCCTCTGCTGTTCCTGGTGGGTGGAGGAGGGACCACTCAAACTTGTCGGTGTAGACTTGGGATGATAGGTTGATGTTCAAGTTAATGATGCACCGATACGTGTCGTCTGGGCTGAAATCGTCCGAGTCGGGCGGTATCGGCGTTGCCGATGCAGTCACCTCTCGTGTAATCTTCTGAACAGGTGCAGGAGTAGAGTGCCGCAGTTTGGACGGCGTCGTGGGGATAGTGCTGTTGGCCAATGGGGTATCTGCGCGGCTGAAAGCCGGATTCTGTGGTAATGGGGTTGACGGTTGGCCATTTGCTAGCTTGGGCGTCTCTTGGGGTGCGTTCTGGTGGGCATGGGTGTGGAACAGTGGGTGCAGAGCAACGCCGGCATACTCTTCAAGTTGTGTGCGGATTTGTTCGCTGATCTTAAGTATCATTTGCTGCTTGTTAGGCAGGTCAAGATCCTGTACCAGAGTCTGAGCAAACTGATCGGTCGTGATCAGAGTCTCGTGGAGGTTCCAGAGAAACGTGTCCCGTAGTCTATATGGGACTGTCAACTCGCCGGGCCTCCATAATTGGTTGCTGGGATCCCCAGTGGTGTTCGGAAGGGGTCCGTATGGCGCTTGAGGAACGAAGGGAGGGATCTCGAGGTCGATGCGTATTGGGATGAGTGTCAACGGAAGACAGGCTTGAGCGTAGTTCTGAGCATCTGGCCTTGCAGGTCTTGGTCCTCGCATCCAGTCGCGGAAGATGCCCTGTACTTCGACTGGTTTGGTTGTCTCTTTGTTGACCTTCTCGCTTGGGTCAACCTTGGTGCTATCGTCCCGATTCAGACTTCGAAGCCCAGTAGGGCGGCGGCGAGGGTTGTCATCATCTTCGTCGAAATCGTCATATCCATCTTCGGCGTAATTGATGGCTGTGGTACCCCTCTTCGTTGTCCGGACTAGTGGGTTGGCTTGAACGGCGCTGGGTATGACGGGCGTGACCAGGGCATTGTTGTATGCGCGAAGACGTGTCGCATAGGAAGACGTCGCGGCCTGCGGTTGTGATCGGGCAGCCATCTCGGCGACTGGGGAGCGATCGTCAAATTGTTGTCTTCGAACCCGACCGTCAAGGCGATCACGGCGCCCTAGCTAGAACCACCGCAATGGGGCAAGCTGTCGAAATGGGACTGTGGAGGTTGGGTGCGTGATTGACGACTGTCGAGTCGCAGTGTTACTACTGGCAATTTCGAGGAAACGATCTGCCGGTGACGAGTGTAGCGACTTCCAATTATTGCGGCGAAGGATCTGGTTGCGCCGTGATGCCGCTTGTCGGCCTGGTCGCATTGCTCTGGGAATTTTTGTCGCGTCGTCGTCGTCCAAGGTGAGCGGGACGTGACAGAATGGAAAATGCGCTAGTCCGTTATTGGGCTAGCGAAAGTGACTCTTCATCACGTGCTCTCGCGCTACTTTATCTTACACTTCACTCAAAACGGAAGTGACGACTTACTACACCTTACCTTCGATGGTGCCCATTAACTTTCCTAGAAGACCATCCTTTCGTCAGTTTAATATTTCCTCCGCTAGCGTCTTAAAATCCTGAACTTTCCCGCTCTATCGCTTCAATCCCAGCTTTCTTGGCATTATTTCTCGACTACTACGTTCTTCATCTCTCGCATCAGACTCAACACATGTGACATTCTGTGAAGCATCTGCTATTTTACCTTGCCTTACCAGTCGTACATTTCCAATCGCAGTCTCAGGCCCCTGACTTCGAGGAGTAACGGGATCTCTCATATCATCTTGATGCAATCGAAACACCATCGTGTGACAAGTAAATGTGGCTTCTTTCTTCGAAACATCTTGCATCTTGATCTTCTCATAGCCTTGATGAGCCGTAATGTGTCCAAAACCACAGACACTACTGGTACAAGTGAGAATTCATAAGGGATATCCCCGGAGAGTGTTACGATGAATCCCTGCCCCCTTTTCCCAAGTCGACTATCCACTCATGCTGCAGGTCTGGCGGGTTTGGGGTATGCTCTTGGAAACGGGAGCTCAAGTATAGCGGAAACAATATTTACTGGCCAGCCGCACAGCACTATAACTTGAAGACGAAGGCTGCGAATGAGAACAAGAACATCGTCATCTAGGGCGAGCTGGTCGCGTCCAGTATCAACGGTAATCAACATAATGTGTCAGTATCTCTCAATACTCCGACTCTCGATTCATGCTAAATCCAGAATCCCCTTCACAGATTCGCCTCCGCCAGTTTGATCATTTCATCAACCGTCCGCTCTACCCATTTTCCATGCAAACAGAAGCAGTGCCCGGCACCTTCGAAAATCACTTGCTTCATCTTCTCAGGCGCAACCTCCTTGGCCTTCTCAAACATCGCCTCCTGTCCCGCAACCGGGATGACCATGTCGATCGAAGGCAGAATCTGCACACTGGAAATATCCTTCCACGCCGCATACGACAGCTTTCCGTCGTAGCTGTCCGCGCTGTGTCTCGAAAAGGAGGCATGCAACCTCAGGGCCTCGGCCGGGTCCTCCACATCGTTGAAGACGAACGACGCATATTCGACCGGGGTCGCGGGGTAATAAATTCCGGGAGAAGGGTGCTTGAACTCCTCCGGGACGTCTTTGCTCATGAGATCCCGGACGCACTGGCCCTCCTGTGGAAGGAAGCCGGCCATGTACAGGAGCCCGACGACGGCTGTGTCCTTCCCCTTGGCGGACCGGTCGGCCTTGCTCAAGCCCTTCACGGCCTCTGTCCCCGGGACGCCGGCGTAGGAGTGCACCGCCAGGACGACATTCCGGGGGGTCTCGGGGTCGTCGAGAATGGATTGCACCGCAGACCTGATCTCGGCGGCGTCGTCTTGCATGGTCGCAGGCGGGAGCCGTGTACCGTCATTGACTGAGAGGAGGCCTACTACTCTGGCATTGTAGCCTTTCGCTTTGAGCCCCTTGACGAGGACCTCGTAGGGCGGCGTTGTGGCGAAGGAGCCGGGGACGATGACAATTTCAACTTTGTCGTTTGACATGGTGAGAAGACTGTATGTGGTTGCTGATTTCAGACGGTGTTGATGAGGGTTGACTCTGAAGGATGAAGCAATTATGGAATTCAATGGTGATGCTGAATCGCGAACCGGCTGGAACGCAATATCTGGTCAGTGGAAGAGCACAACATATATACCTTACCTAAGGTGCCACTGAATCCCGTATGCTAGGCCCCAAAGACTCAACTCTGTAGCGCCATTCTTCCGGAATCGAATCACAAGCGTATACTGCGTAATCCTTCATCCATAAACAGTAAACACTGCCACTAACGGACCCATCAATCCGTAGCACCAAAGAATATGATCTACAGGCTGACCAATCGCAAGACAGCAGTGTTCAGCGCCGCGGCGTTTGCCCATTAAGTAAGACTGTGGGTATCCCGTAGCGCTAAGCCGGACCAAAGACTGGCAATTTTCTCGGGTTTCGGGCGTCATTTTTAACCATGCTGGACGCCGCGGCAATTAATTTTGTCATCTTGCATTGAAGACCACTTGCGGAACCAAAGAGACTCGAAAGTCGAGAGTAGTGAAGACCAATTGCACAAGCTCCAAGGATGAGTAAAGACTGAGCCATCGCCTTAGCTAAGGTAGAATTATCTACCAACAGAAACCGCCCTAGGTCATAACATCGTCAGGTATAGGTTCGTTATTCAGAGTACGCTGGCGGAGCTTCTCCGAGTCGGTCGAATACACCTTCTCGGATCTTCTGCAATGCCACACGACAGTCCTCCAGCCTCTTCACCTTGGCATCCATGCCCGTGGACAAGCTCCTCTGCCTGTTGGCAGCCGCCTGGAGTTCCCGGTTCAACACCATAGCGCACCTCTCCACTTCCGCGGCAGACTGCTCGATCTTCTGGTGAAACATCATATCCGTAAAGATGTTGTCGAAGAATACGTCGCTCATCAGACTGCCCTGGGCAATGTTGACGCGAGGTAGCTGTCCGACCGTGGGAGAGAATCGCCGCGCTTGGTCAACCAGCATCCGGGCGTAGGTGACTCTGGACTCGGCTTGCGATAGTGCGTTGCGCTCCATCATGTCGGTAAAGCTGCCGCCACCAAACATGTCGCGTGTGGAGTAAGCCAGAGCTTCCTGCATGGCCAGCAACGCATTACGCATCGACGCTTGCGCGTCCTGGAGAATCTTCACAGCCTGGCCCTCGCTCTCTGCCTTGGAGCGCGCGTCATGATACTGCTGCAGCGTCTCGGTCAATTCCTTCTCCTTGGCATCCTCTTCCGGGAACTCGGGAGTCGGTCCCTTGAAGATGGAATCGTATAGGCTGTCGAGGTCGCGCTGGGCCTGGTTGTGGCGGGCAACATCCTGCTCCACTCCTTGCTTGACCCTGGCTGCCTCGGCGAGCATGGTCTCGATGCTCTTCTTCATCTCGGTCGCCTGGTGCTCCTGCTGCAGCACGTCGAAGTACTCGCGCTCCTCTTTGGCGGCACGCTGCTCGAACTTCTCCTTCTTCCCGCTCACTTTGAAGGCGAATCGCTTCATAACCGAGTCGCGGTAGCTCTGGTGGTCTTTGAGCTCCTTCTGCCGGATCTTGTCGAGCTCATTTAGGCGCTTCTGCACGTTGGTCATCTCGTTCTGCAGGTCAGCGATATAACGCTGCTGCTGCTCGAGAGCCGGCAAAGCATGGTCTGTTTGGGCAAGAATGTTGAGGAGATCTCTGTTGCGACCGGCGGCCTCTCTGATCTTGCTCTCGATGGACGACGCCATGGTCAGGGCCCTAAGACAGGTGACGAGTGGCGATAAGTGGAGGGCTGGGTTGTTAAGAAGTGATCGCAACTCTGCACCCGTTGTTTGAGGAAAGGGGGCCGATGATGGCCTTTAGGGTATCAGAGTTGGCAACGGCAAGCCTAGGAGCTTGGCTCCCTCAGAGGCACAACTCGTCTTGTGTCTGGAGTGCACACATGTGGCGCAAGCTCTCGGCTGATGTCATCGCATCACTGCCAAGAGTCACGTGGCATTCCAAAGCCTAAGGTTCGTAACTGTACCAGGATAGGCTTAGTTAGTGCTCCCGGCTCGTCCCGCGGCCTTAGCGTAAAGGACCCGTGCACAGCTTCAGCCCGTCCAACGTCGTCAAAGTTGTCGACGAAATGTCAACAACTGTACATACTTTATCAAATATTAACTACCTACCTACATCTTGAGGTCGACTGGATGTGTAGCTGGGAGCTCCGAGCCCTCAGCTGCAAATATGTCGTTGGCATCCTCCACGCATCATGGCAGCCGGTCACGCCTCCTCCGCCTACCCACTGAGCTTCTCTTCTGCATCGCGGATGTCTGTACCCCCGCCTCTGTGCTGAATCTCGTCTGCTGCAACAAGTACCTCCATGAGCTGCTTTATGGATTCTTTCGTCGACTCGGTGTCACGGCTTATGGCGGGGGAGCAATCCCATGGGCAGCCAACCGCGGCGACCTCGAATTCCTGCAGCTTCTTCATCATCATGGAGGGCGCATATTCCAACAGTGGGGCTTGAAGGACCATGGGGCCATGTATGAGAAACGCATCCCCTTCGAGTCTGTGCCAGATCCAGAACCACAACACCAGTTTCGCGACCGAGTATCGCCCCTGCATCTTGCCACTATGCGAGGTCATGACCATATCGTATCTTGGCTCATAGATGCCGGGGCTGACGTTAACGACCCATGTATGTGGCGTGGCGACCTCGACAACGCCTTGTCTCTCGCTTTCACTGCTGCACATGACTCGACTGCCAAAATCCTTATTGAGAAGGGAGCGGCTATCGTGACTACGGCAACGGCAGGGGACTATACAATGCCAACATTGGAGTTGGCCATCTCCTCTTCTGCTCTTGAGGCAACGAAGCTACTCCTGACACTGGAGTCTTGCCTCATTGATGAACCGGACACTGAATATACGAATCCACTTGGGAGGGTCCTTCTCTGCTGTCAGGAAAATCGTTCATATGACTATGTCGATATGGACTTCCTGCGCCTTTTGTTGACGGCAGGAGCTTCTCTTACGATGGCAATAGAAACCCGGCAAATCTTCCTCCCCCTCCATTGCGCGGTCCTAGAGGGCAGCTGCGAAGCTGCTCTGCTGTTACTAGATGCTGGCGCCGATCCTAAAAGCGAATCTGCAGGGTATCAACCTCTACATTGTGCATTCAATCCGTCTCGTTATCATCCTGAGTCTGCATACTCTGAACCCCGCTGGCGATCTTGGCAAAGTTCAAGAGCCAAGTTCGTCAAGGCGTTGCTCGCTGCGGGAGCTGATCCCAATGCCAGAGCATACCCCCTCGCCGAGGATCTGCGTTCACCTGTATATCCTTGGAATCCGGACGATGCTAGCAGACCGCCTACAGCCGGTGTCACCCCCCTGATGTACGCTGCCGCAAACGGAACATGCCTTGAGAGCATGGAAACCCTGATCGGTTGCGGCGCCGATGTCAACGCGATCGACGAGTGTTCCCAAAATGCATTACACTGGGCTCTACACCCCATCTACGAGCCCCTCGACGACGCCGAAGACATTAGCGATAAAATGACCCCTTCCAAACGGTGGGATAAGGCTGTAGGCGAACTACAAGTCACCAAGGTATGCGAATTGCTACTGGAGAATGGCTGCAACCCTGCGCAGAAGAATTCAAGGGGCCAGTGTGCAATCGAACTACTATCGAACTGGGAAAATCCGACAGAGATTTTGTGGGTGTTCCTGGATCATATGAGCGAGGACTGGGTCCGCGAGTGCGCTGGCGCGCTTGTGGAAATCTGTATACAGACCGAAGACTTCGATGCCATCTCCATGATCGAAGACTCTGGTTGGCTACACGGAGGAACCTCCATATCAGCGTCCGCACTCCTGGCATGTTGCCGCGATTTCCCTGTCACGAACCGCTTCGCCGACGAGGTACTCCGGTATTTCAGCTGGATGATCCGCTTCGCGGAGAGGCATGGTCTCATACATTCCTCCGAGGCGGAGGAGCACCTCGGCCCCCGCGGAGAACTTCGAGACTACCTGCTTGCCGAGGAGGCGAAGGCAGTGCAGTTTATCAAGGAATACCCTCACTTGTTTCCAAACTTGTTTCCTACGGTGGAGCAACCCGAGGAGCCAGAGCTCAAGGCGGAGGCCGGAGGTGTGGAAAGTGCGAGTTCAACGGAGGTGTTGTGACGGCTTTCCATACCACAGCCTTCGTGTCCAGGATAGACGATCTCCATCGGGAAATCGTGAGCGTCCATCCCAAGCTTGACAAGGCCAAAAAGGCCCGAGAATCAAGCATTGGCCGACATCTGTGAGCTGATTCAGGGGCAGAAACAAATTGAGGAGCCGATGTCCGCCACTTACGTTGAGACCGACGCCCATCATAATCGGGAGCGGCAAACAACCCTTCACCATGCTTACTTGGAGCCATACTTATATTGCCACCTCCACCACCAAATCATCACCTCCATAAGCTCCCCCAGGACCCATTCCCGTGTTTCTATCTCTTCCAAGCGTGGCAACGGAGACATCTGCCCAATCACATCTACGACTCCGCCGCCTTTGGAGCGAGTGACCTCCAGCGTCGGCTTTGCGGCTCAGTGTGAGGTACGACATTCCCTTTGATATACAGACGATGAAGCTGCATTGCCGGCCAAGGCGAGTTCGTCCACAATCGACGGTAGCACGAACCCGAGCGGCCGGTTCGACGATCTCGCCCACCTTTCCTTTTTTTTTTTTAGCGCGTCACGACGGAAGCGAAGAGGGTAATGAGGGTTCGGTCTTCGTTTTTCTTTGAGCAGACGGATGAGATGAGGAAGATGGGGCTCAGGGGTGGAGAAGACGAGGAGACGGGAGACGGATCACTCCCTCCTGTGGATGTCTGGCCGAAGAATTTCTAGTTGCGGAAGGTACCCTGTCAAGTAACTCTGCTTTAATTTGTTCGAGAGCGACGCCACTGACCTTACGGCAGTTGCGCAACGTGCATCTGCGATGCGTATTTTCATTATTAGCTAGATATAAAAGTCTATATGTTATAACCCGAAGTAAATGTGAGTAGATGGCATCTGCCAGGTCGATTAATATTGTATTATATGTCAAACCCTCCAGCGAGGTCCATGATCCGCTTGGGATCGATCTGGTCCTTGATCTCGCGCAGACGTTGCGTGTTCGCGCCGTACAGCTCTTCGGCCGTGGTGCTAGCGCTGGCGTAGTTGGGATAGACGGCAAACTCGGGATCGTAGATTCCTTGAGCTGTAGCCACCTTTTTGAGACGAGCTAGCGACTCTTTCATCGCTGTGTTCCAGTACTCGTCGTCTGCAGGCGATGTCCAGGCGAAGTACAAGTTCAGCTATATGAGGGTCGAGATCAGCCTAACGGGTCTTGGGCACTTGAGCCGCAGCTCTCTACACGCGGTGGGACCTTGGACAGGCAAGACTCTGGTGAACTCACGGGAAGAGGCGACTTGCTATGCGGGTAAGCGCTGTCAGTCGCATGTTCGCCGTATAGCGTGAACGGCTCGATGTCGTAGCTGACGGTGGAACCACTGTGCGAACTCATGTTTGCACTCAGAGCCTAGAACATGTCAGTCTCTGCTGTATTGAGCACATGCTGTATTGAGCACAGTAAAGAGCACATACTTCGAATTCGCTCTTGACGGCGGCCAGGAAGCTTTGCGGAAGTGCGGACGTTGAGAAGCTAGCGAAGGCACCCCTGAGGTCGGTAACTGGCACTCCTGGGATGCTCTTGATAAAGGTCGCAAAGCTCTGGTTATTAGTGACCGTGCTGAGGGCAGACTTGATACCGTCGAATACGTCGAAACTCGAAGGTTCAGTAGGGCCGTCGTAGAACAGGTTCACCGTGGCTAAGGTTCCGATGTTTGCCATGGCCTCGAGGGTAGTGATGACCTGCGCCTTCGGATCTTTGTTTTCGGAATTGAACGCGGCAGTGGCATTCAGGACCGCGTCGATAGCATCGCCTGAGTAGATCAAGAGGCCTCCCTAGATGCCGTGTCAGATCTCAGGAGATAGAGAAGAGGGGCTGACTAGAGGTATTGACCCACGTAGACTCTTGGTGACTGTTTGTGAGTGTAGAACTCGACAGACGTGACGGCGCCGAATCGGTTGAGACCTCCTTTCAGGGCAAAGAAGAGATCCTCATTCCCAGTTTCCGAGGCACGGGTAATGGTACCGTTCTGGATGGTTAACATCAGCGTCAGTTCCACAAATGAAGTAGAGACAGTAGCTCTTACGGGCAAGACGAGATTGTAGCTCTTGACGGTATCGCAGGTTAAGCCTGTGCTCATTAGTTCCGGTTGCTCTCCCCTTGACATATTTCCACAGCTCACCAAATTGGTTCGTCTTCCTGCAAGGTTAAAGGCACGATTAGTCGACGAACATGGACATTCATCTCCCCATGGGGCTCTTACCAGGAGTAACCACCACCGAGGGTAAACCCGCCAACACCTGGCCCAACAGTGCGGCCTCCCACAACATTGTACCCAGTCGGATCAAGTGCCGTGTATAAGTCGGCCCAAGTCTAGAGCGCGCACGTGCAAGTGGTCAGCTAAGCAAGCGGCACCGTGGAGCGATATCTTACCCATCCCGTGCCGACCTCGACCGTGGAGTTGTCTGCGGAGAACACAAGCTGGTTGAAGCGCTTGAGCGAGATGTGGACGCCGGTTGTGCTCGAAAACTCGGGGTTAGAGGTGTGTCCGCCTGACATGATCGCAAACGGTGTCCGTGAGCACCCAACGACCTTCATCTGAATGTTGCAATTTGTCGTTAGGAAGGATCCTTCCGGTGGTATCGAAGTGAGAGTGAGAAACTCACAGCAACGGATAAGTCCTCGGGAGAACCCGCCTCAAGGACGCAGGTCGGCGTCTGACTGGAGGACGACATCCAGTGGTGCGTGTCGTTCCCAAACTCGTATGTGCTGTCAGGATATAGGACAGCGCTCTCTGTCGAGATGCTGTCCTGGATGATGTTGCATATCGACGCTGGCTTTGTGAGCATGCCAGCGAGTGACACGCCTTCAACAGCCAGGCAGAAGGCGGTTGCTAGCACGGGGAGAGACATTGCGACAGTGAACCCAGAGACCAGAGATGAGGAGGATAGACGATTTCCAATCATAAGAGGTTCCAGACAGTCGGTTCTTATTTACCAGCGAATGTCAAATGGGAGATTTGTTGTCTTGGCTGGCAGGGGTTACAGGGCTGAATGGCCTCAGATATGATCCTGAAGGATTATACGCATTTTCTCCCGTCCCGACAGGAGAACTATCGTGGATCCATTCGAACATCCAGGAAAGCTCATCAGTCCCATGATAAAAGTGCAAAGGAGTATAGATGATCTTGGATAGTCGTCGTGAACATCGCTGCTTTGACGTAAAGCATGGTCAGTGAGTCCTCTTGACAGGAGGAGAAGGAAATCGGTAGCTCATGAAGGACCTTGGCTAGAAGGACCAGTTTCAGGCGGCGGGATGTCCAGTTCAACTCAAGAGTATTTTGCTTTACACCATAGACAATGAACATGACTGCGCAGAAGCTCAGAGGGATTCTGCCAGTCAGCACTTTTAAAAGAAACAGAAATACCGAGAGCAGGCCGCCGCAGGACACGTCGCAGTCCACAGTCCACACTTGTGGACTTAGTTCAGTTCAGTCATGGTGGTTCAGAACAGAACACGATGCTCGAAGATAGTAGGCAAGTCCATTGTCGGATATGTCTTTGGAGTTTCGGTACGACAGATGAACCCTCGCGACTGGCTTCAGTTGATGCGGGGTAGACTGAAGGGACCTTGCAGGCAGGTGCTTCGATGTGCCAGTCAAGGTGCGCACCTCGTACAATCCTCTGTCAGCAGTCCATGGCATGGACGTCTTACATCAGACCGATATCGTGGTCCGGGTAGCGGAGCGGATCTGATCTGAGGCGTGGCATCTCATGTGCATCAGTGGCACAGTGCCGATTGAGATGCATCCAACCCCCTAGCTTACAGGTACCTTACAGTGGTAACAGGGTCCTATCCTGTTTGGGCAATTCCCGCTCGGTCCGACCAATCACGTTGAGGGTGCAATAGGCAGCAGAATTCCAACACCAGAGATTCGACAACAACTTCCACTTCTCCTCGCGGCGGGCCGATCTTGGTCCTCTCATTTACTATTCCCGGTACACTGTCAGTATTTGTCTGGGATCTGACGTGACCCTTTGCACCCCTGAGGTGGTATGAATAGATGGCGCTGATGACATGGCCCCGTTACACGGCAGTAATCTTCACGAAGATGCAGACCTGAGCTTACAAAGTACATACCTTAGCTACCTAAGGTACCTTATGCCAACATGTCTACGGCGCTATCCACGGCATCCACGGCATTGACGTCAATCCGTGCCCAATCCACCATCACGGACATCGGCAGTGCATCCTCGAACTAGGAAAGGGCCGAAACGGCACTCGTGACTTCCTCGTACTACGTTGCCGTCTCCCAGGTGTCTTGAGGTATACCTTACCTTCCTCGACGGCAAGGTCTATAAAGGATCAAGAGCCTCACTCTAAACTATCAACGGGTGCAATCTCGGCAACCTACAGTCAAGCTCAACGGTCAATCATCAAGATGCGCTCTCCACTAGCCGCCCTTCTCGTCTCGCCCCTGGCTCTTGCCAGCACCATCAAGGACCGAGCGACCACTCCTCAGGCGTTTGCGTCTTCTTCAGATGGCAGTCTGAAGCTAAGTGCCTACAATGCTCCCGTCAAGGGCAGTGGCTCTCCTAATGGAGCATCGACGTGGGCGCTCAACATCGACGACACGTCTTCTGGCCACAAGCAGACCGTCGATGGCTTTGGTGCTGCAGTCACCGACGCCACAGTCACTGTCTTCAACCAGCTGCCCGCCGCCAAGCTCACCGAGCTGCTGAACAACCTTATGACCCCGGCCGGTGCCAACTTCGCTCTGATGCGTCATACCATCGCTTCCTCGGATCTGTCTGCCGATCCGTCCTATTCCTACGACGATGCCGGCGGCCAAGTCGACAGTTCTCTGTCGAACTTCAACCTTGGCGACCGCGGCACCGCCATGGCAAAGCTGCTCGCTCGCATGAAGGGTCTTCAATCTGCTCTGACCATTCTCGGCTCGCCGTGGTCGCCTCCCGGATGGATGAAGCTAAATGGAGTCATCCAGGGCACCACTAGCAATAACAACTTGAACCACGCCTACGCCAGCCAGTTCGCGCAATACTTCGTCAAGTACATCCAGGCCTTCACGAACCTCGGCGCACCGATCGATGCCATCACCATCCAGAACGAGCCACTGAACAGCCAGGCGGGAATGCCGACCATGTACGTCTATGCCGACGAATCTGGCAACCTGATCCAGCAGAACATTGGTCCCGCCTTGAGGTCTGCAGGGTTGAGCACCGGAGTCTGGGCCTACGATCACAACACTGGTAAGTCTCGCGTTGTCCCATAGGACGACAGTCAACATGTGCTGATGAAAGGCCAGATGTACCCAGCTACCCGCAGACTGTGCTCAATGAGGCATCCCAGTACGTCACCGGTGTTGCGTGGCACTGCTACGCTTCGAGCCTGAACTGGGGTGTCCTGACCGACTTCCACAACACCAACCCCAACGTCAAGCAGTACATGACCGAGTGCTGGACGTCGTCGTCGGGCACGGGCTGGAGCCAAGCGGCGGACTTCACCATGGGCCCGCTCCAGAACTGGGCTTCCGGCGCCATCGCCTGGACCCTCGGCACCGACAACTCGGACGGCCCGCATCTGTCCGGCAGCGGGCCATGCACCACGTGCCGCGGCCTCGTGACCGTCGACGCCGCTTCGGGTACCTACACTTTCCAAGTCGACTACTACATGCTCGCGCAGTTCAGCAAGTTCATCCCCAAGGGCGCAGTCGTCCTGAGCGGAACTGGCAGCTACTCGTACTCGGACGGGACCGGCATCCAGAGCGTGGCTACCATTAATCCTGATAACACGAGGACGGTGGTCATCGAGAACAAATTCAGCAATGATGTCTATGTCACGCTCACGACCAAGAGCGGTGAGACGTGGAGTGGGTTGACGCATGCCAACTCGGTCGTCACATGGGTGCTTCCTGCTGCTGCTTGAAAGAGTTGGAAGGTAGTTGGATGGTGGCAATGGCCATGACTTCTCTGTCTATATTGTTGCTTCTGTAGATACATCACTCTGGTAAATAGGTAGGCATCTTCGCTGCCAAATGAGAATTGATTGCATATCATGGACATGATTGAAGGATGTCTGCACGTTCAACGTGTACCTAAAGGGCGCGCCGACCTCGGCGCGCGGGTGGAGTAGATTGTCTGCCCCCATGTTAGCACGATCAATCATCAACCCCAAGCCTGTTGACGGTCCTGTTGGCAGCTCCTATCAAGAATGGGGGTGTTGAAGAACGCTAGACTTCTAGAGAGGCCGAGCTATACATGGGCAGCAAGCAGCAATCAATTAAGGAGATGTGTGTCTTCCGTCCCATCGCTCCTGCCGTAACCTCAACGACTTTGGCCGCGCAAAGGTTTCGTCGCGTTGATATATTTGAGTCTTGGACTTTTGCCCACCTAAGGCACTTTACAAACTTGACTCTATTTCACATAAGGTATCTGATTGACCTCTTGCGACATGGCTACTGCAGCACCACCAGTCGAAGACTTTCCTGTCCCAAAGTTTGTCGAGGGAGGTTGCCTGTGTGGTTCGCTGAGATATCGAATCGACTTCCCAGAGGACCATGACTTCAAGAAGAGTGTAAGGGTCGACACCATACTTTCCGATGCATCGTACATGTCTCTAACTCTCTCAACCACAATAGAGCTGCACGTGTCAATGCACCCAATGCCGCAAGCAGTCAGGTTCACTCTTCTGGCCCTGCCACCAACTGAAGCCGGCCAGCGCGTTCAAGTGGACGTCCGATGCCACGTTGAAGATGTACAATGCCGGCCCGGATGCCGAGCGCGCCTTCTGTTCGAACTGCGGCAGCTGGATCACCTGGGGGCCGACGGACCCGGCAAAGAGAGGCACCAGCCTCGGGTTCGGGGTCGGGACTATCGATCAGATCTACATGATCGGAGAGGGAGTCGAGAAGGTGCACACCGCGGCGGATGGAGAGCAACAGACCATCCCAGAGAAGGGATTCGGGTTCGCTCTTGCGAGTCTATCAGGCACGCATTGGTATACCGAGAACGAGATAGCGGGCGTGACGGACGACATTTTTGTCAGAGGCCAGAAACTCAAGACTTATTGAATCTCCTGAAGTCCGTGTTGAAGCCGCACCAGAATCGCAAGACGGTATTATTGACTCGAACATTTCAAGCAATAAGCTACACGCTATACGCCGAGCATATGTACACCCCATCCCCTCTGTGACCTTGGAGCAAGCACAACCGGACTCCAAATACTCATGCAGAACCCAGAACCTATCCAACGCCATCTTATATGCAGAACACACCTCAGGCACATCCAAATATCTCCCGTCGACCACCGTCAACCCACCCTGACTCAACACCCTAATACCTCGGCACATTCAACCCAACAACACCCGCACTCGACCCCGACCTCGGCGTCACCTGGCCCCCGGGCAGCCCACCATCAACAGCCTGCGGCACATACGACTCGGGGCGATTATTCTCCTCGCTCGCCTTGGCAGCATTATACCGCTTAAACGCCATCTCGACCAGCAAGCCAACCTCCTTCCTATCCCTTCCAATAACCCCGACAGCAAGCAGCGCCTCCGTCTCCTCGATCCAATCCTGCAGCCGCCGAAACTCCATCTCGTCCTTCCTCAGCCTCTCCGGCAGGCCCTGGCCCCTGACCAGCGCCAGGAACCCGGCGATCACGGTATTCAGCACGCCCAGCCCCGTGATCAGGTTCGGGTGCGCCGCCGAACCCGGTCCCAGGGCCGTGAGCCCGGCGCCCACCGCGATCTGGAAGAAGTAGGAGAGCCAGAGGATGGTGTTGAGGAAGGCGAACCACACGGCCTTGGAGCGCTTGGTGCGCAGCACGTCGGCGTAGACGCCTACGGCGCGGCGCTGGCCCGACTCCAGGGAGGAGAGCACCATGGCCGTCGAGATGTCGCTGTTGATTCCCACGGCGCGCCGGAAGATGATGAGCATGTCGTCGTTGGGACCCCGGATGGGCAGGCCCGCGGGCGCGCCCCAGGGGGCGTTGGTGGAGGCTTTGGGGAGCTTGGGGGTGGGGGGGGGGTCTTGGTGTTGTTTTGGGGGGTGATGTCTGTGGTGATGGTTGTTGCGCCCTTGGTGTCCGGCTCGGGCGGGGGAGGGGGAGGGGACGACATGCCTGGGCTTGGCTGGGGTGACATGACTACTGGAGGTGTTGATGGTCGACTGAAGCCTGTTGCTGAGCTGGTACCGGTTGTCTGTGGTTGGAGTGCTGCTAGGGTGGGTTGGTTGCTCGTCAAGAGGGGCGACTGCTCGTCGAGGTGCTCTTGGAAGGCGGACGACATGCTGATGGTAGGAGGCCGGTTTAGATATGTGTAGTCGGTGACGGGTTTAGCCAGGTGTCTTGTTGCTGGTATATCCGAGCCAGGCGCGGTCAAGAGTATGGATAGGAGCACGAAGGATCGGTAAATGACCTTCGCTGAGTTGATTGCATATATACAGATCTAGGATACGACTTACATATCGACCTATCTGAGCGCGGTATCACTCTTATATCTCCGGCCAGTCCCAAGATCTCACCCGGACCCTGTGCGCATTTGGTGGTCAGCTCGGCAGGCTCGACGTGCAGATGACCCCAGGCCAGAAGCGGACGACAGTTGAGCCCCAAGGCAGATCCTCCCAGGTGACTTGACCAAAAAGAGAATACAATGGTGCCTGGACAGGGCTGAGCTGTGGCGACCATGCTGTGGCAGCAGACCTGATAAAACACTATTGGGCGAGGATGGTAACACAGAATATGGGGTGCAGCCTAGGATTTTGGACCTGGATAAGCCTCGTCCAAGTGGCCCTGTGATTGCTCACCAGGATTCTTCAGGATTTGCGTACACTACACCTGGGTAGTATTGTCAGACGGTCAGCTTACTGTCCGCCGGGCGTCTTAGGTGATGATGGCCTGCCTGATTGGGACTATGAACCCCGAATATCTTCACTTGTGTTGCGCAAGTTCAAAGATGCTCGGTCTGCGCGATCGCATTTGGTTTCCGTTTAGCTGAAGCCATAGAACGGCCAATACCAAAGTGGTATTGTCTCACCGGATCCCACAATTCAGTATCGTGCACGAGATGCCATCGTCCGCTAGGTAGGTTACACTGACGGATGTCACCTAAGCGTACCTGACACACTCATCTTGTGTCTTCTGATTAGAGGTACTTCACTATCTTCAACTGCGTACTCAATATAGGACCCTCGGACTCTGCTCGGAAATGCTAGTATAGCCAAGATGTTCCATGTTCCACACTCTTGACCTCCCTACCTTGTCCGAAAGAGCATCATCTGATCATACCCTATTGTCCAGGAGCCAGAGCCACTCAACACTGTAGCATCTCTAAACGTGCTCGTCATCTTACTTTGGAGAAACTTTGACCAGATCGCCATGTCTCTCCAGGAAAGCTGCCACGCTCTCACAGAACCTGTTCAATTCTCCCTCGTCCGTACCGAGGATCAGCGAGATGTTGCCTCGCCTCACCAGCCAGAAGCCATCTTCCAACATCTCATACCAGAAGAGGTCTTTCAGCTGAGCGTTCTCAGGGACTTCTCTGACAATTTCCTGCAGCCCTTCGTCCGTGAAATGGCTCGCCAGTAGCGAACCCACTCCTGTAAAGCACAGCTTTGTCCCCTTGGTCAAGCCGGCCAGACGATTTCGGAAGTCATCTCCGATTTTGTTCAGTTGTACGCATGCTTCGGGTGTATAGATTTTCGACAGCCCAGCATGTCCAACATACATGGCCAAGGTATTGTTGTTGAATGTGCCGCCGTGCGTGAGCGCTCCAGGAGACCGAGGATCAAAGGCAGCCATTACATCTGCTCGCCCTCCAAGCATTCCGGATGCAAGACCGCCGCCGAGCCACTTTCCCATCGTTCTCAAGTCCGGCTCCAGTTTGTACAGGTCGGCTATGCCACCAGGGGAGAGCCGTGAGGTCATGACTTCGTCGAGGATAAAAAGCACGCCGGCCTAGTTTTCGTGTCAGTATTCAGCCGCACGGCAACAGTACCACCGTTAGGTTAGCCATGCGTTCAGTCTCGAGAACACTCTTACCTCCTTAGCAGCTATCTGGATACATCTCATAAATTCGAAGCTACCCGCAATGGCTCCAGCGCTCCCCTGCACGCCCTCAACCAGCACAGCCGCCACACCCTCTCCTCTGATCGCCTCGGTAGCCTTGTCGATATCATTATATCCGCCATCAACAACAACCCAATCCGCAAGATCAACATTGTTCCTGCCCGGCTTGCCCCCAACGAAACCCAGCACGCCGCCATGATACCCACCGCCGAAGACCACAACCTTCCTCTTCCCAGTAAACGCCCTCGCAGCGGCAAGAGCGTGCAGATTCGCCTCGGTCCCACTATTCGTAAACCTCACCCTCTCCAACCCGAACCTCTCGCAGAGTGCCCTCGAATACGTCACCTCATGCGCCGTCTGCGCCCCGAGATTAAGCCCCGTGGTCGCGACACACTCTCTCATAGCCTCCACGATGACGGGATGCGAGTGCCCGTACAGCCCCGCCGTGAACTCGCCGACGAAGTCGGTGTAGACGTGCCCGTCCTCGCTGGTGACGCGGAAGTCACGCCCGCTCCGCATGTACACCGGGAAGGGGGACGTGTGCAGCGTCGTCCGGGTGTTGCCGCCGGGCATGCTGTTGACGGCTTCGGCGTGCAGCGCGGCCGAGCGCGGGTTCCGGGCCGAGAACCGGTCCGCGGCGGCTTGGACCGCTGCCGAGAGGGCTTGGTCTGCGGGGGTGGGAGACATGGTTAAGAAATGCGATTGGAAAAAGGGATGTAAAGATGGTATCCCGGTTTGACTTTCCGTCTTGGTTGGTTAAGATAGGGTTTGTCGTCTCTTTTTATGTTCGCTGGTTTACTGACAATCTAGAGTCCTGTACTACTGCTCCTTTGGGGCATTTGCAGATGCTTGACACGATTTGACGAATCAGTGAACATGTAGTCTGAAGGCCTCGAGCTAGTAGAAGTATGATAGGATGATACTGATCCGATTCAATCGCAGCCGACATCGGGACAAACATATAGAATGATCGACAGAGTCTCGGTGAGCGTCACTGGAGCTTCATTCCGCATCAAAGAAAACAACGACGAAATGTCAGAACAGCACACATATCGTTTGCTTAAACGCTCGATTGCTCATATTTGATGCCTGTAGCACTCGATTCTATGCGTCAACCACATATAGTGCGCAATTTGATATTCACCAGAGAATCTGGTTCAAACGAAAACAAGGTATTATTAGACCTTCGATGCCCTCGCGCAGGTGTGGTCTGCATGCTCCTGAAAGCCCTTCGTCTCAAGTCACATATATCGATAACCTGGATACTTGCAGACGGCATGCAGATGAGTGCATGAACCAGCCTGAAGTCGATATTAGTTGCCACTAGCAGTCAGTTCGGGGTGCTTCTCTGCGAATGTCCTTCACAAGACGAGCCAGGAGCAGCATAGCCAAGGAACACAGAAACACGAGAGGATAGATAGAACGGTCTCTAGGACCGCATACTTGCGAGTGTAGCTCAGTCAGTGGCTCGCATACGTTACACACGTCACTGAATCTGTGATGACCTCACTCCTTGATCCAACCCACGAGCGTCGAGTGGTTGCCTTCGAGTCGTAAAGAAGCCGGCCCAAATGAGACCTCGATAAATGCGAGTGGGTTGTCAAAATCTAAGGAGCCACAAGGACTGCGGTAGGTAGAAAAATCGCGAGCACTTGCAATCTCTAATATCGATCAAACGAAAGGTCAAGGCGCACTGTCGTTCCCCAGGATCCAGAGAACACAAAAGTGGCAGAGCACTGAAGATGATGGCGTCGTGATACGGTGCTGCGCCCCTCGGGGGTTGAGTCCACATATTAAAGTTTGGCAGTGTTCTCCACGCAGTACCGTGGAGGACGGCAGCGGCTGGAGTCGGACGATCCCACAGCCGCTCCAGCAGCGCATCTTGGCATGCGTGCCGCCAATCGTTGCGCCTGCAATGCATTGATGCAAAGTGCCTCCCGATGGAACCATTCGAACAATTGCAGAACGACAGATCGCGTTTAGTCAATGAAATCGCCGTTCTGTACGCCCCCGGGCATTGAGACAGATGAATTGCAACCCATTAATAGCAGTGGCTGTTGGACAAACGATAGGCTGGCTCCGCGGAACATCCCTGGCAGCGTTGTCGCCTGTCGCCTCGTATTCCTAGACCGAAAGAATATATTCGTATTCTTGGGCCGCGAAGATAAATCTCCTGACGTCCTCGACATGGTCCAGATGATAGAAACTGTTGGATCGTTCCCGACAAAGCTCGTCTCGTAGTCTTCTCCACGACAACTTTGTCTGTCTCTACTTTCGCGACTAAGCTTGGCCTTGGACTGCTCCCTGACAATGCCGGTCCTAACGAGAAACGACATCTCCTCCGTTCCTAACACCCCAGAAGGCTCAACCGAGTCAAGCCCCAGAATATGGGTCACCGTACTGGTCGTTGTAGGCAGCATCTTGCTTGTGGCGGCGTTCGTTGCTGCAGTTTTGGTGTTCTTCAGGCGGCGGGGATATCGCGAAGCGAAAAAGCACAATCCAGCCTTGTCTCGCAAAGAATTCCTGCGGAGAAGGAAGATGACTGCGGTGGCACGACAGACGGATGAGGAGCTGCAGCGGCGCATGATGATCCGCAAGTCGCTTGCCGGTCGGTCGAACGAGTGGAGTACGCAGTTTGACAACGAAAGCCTGGATATCCACGAGCACAGCGAACACGGTTTGAAGGAAGACTGGAAGGAGTGGGAGGCCAGGATGCAGCGAGAACGACCCGAACTTGCGTGCAGGCATCCATCAATAGCTGCATTGCCCGAGCTCCCCATCCCGACCAAATCCAGTTCGTCATCCCCGAGCCGTAGTCCGCTATTGAGCGGGCAAAGTCCGCCGCTGTTTGGCGAACTTCCTCGGCTTTAGATATTCTGGCAGGGGAAATGGCATCATCGTCCGCGCCAGGGGAGCACAACCACACACATGGCACTCAGGGATCAGTTAGGCCATACATGGATCGTCATACAATCGTCAGGTCCGCAAATGGACATTTTCCCTCGGTACCTGGTTGTCGGTAAGCGAAGTGATCAGTCCACAAGTGAGGCTTGTACTCACATCGTCCAGGTGCCGAGGGCAGCAACCCGGCAGGAAAGGAGCAATGTCGACGATATGTCATGAGGAACCCTTCACCAAAGAGCAACTTCCGCAGACAGGTGATGAGCTTACCTTAGCTTACGGCATCACCAACCACGCGATAGCAGGCGGGCATGTTCACAGACTCGTCGTGCGCCAAACGTCAAGTGGTGACCCTGCACTGCTCTCAGCTCGATCTAGTCGGCTGTAAACCGGACCCAGTTTCGATTTTGAGCGGGATACGGTTCGACACGGCCCGGTTCTGATCGCAAATCCGCGCATATGACCGGCGATAATGGTTGGTGCTGTGTGGCTTTGTTGGTCTCTGGATGTCAGAATAAGCTTGTCGAGGGCTGGAAAGCTTGAAACCCGGGGTTGAGCCTAACTCCAACTTCCGTCGAGTCGCTGCTCATGTTTTGACCGATCCCATGTCCGAAGACTACTTGATTACCGGTAAATGAATACTTATTCAATAATGTGACATGAAAGACAAAGCCAGTAGACTAGTGTGACGATCTGGATCTCTTGGTATCTGTGATTGTCCCGAGGCAAGCTGCATTCAATCCTCGAATCGGCGTTGGTACGTACCGGAAAGCATGCCCCACTAATTTTAGGTTTCGGGCCTTCGATTCGTTTCGACGCGAAGCGAAGAAACGTGCTGAGTCATACGGCCATCTCCCGCTACAAGCCTACAAAGGTGTGACGAGCAATCCTCGCTGTTGCCTCGAATTCTTCCTCGTTCAACCTCAACCTCAACCCTCCTGTCGCTCGCTCGCCATCTACAAATCGTCGTCAACTCTCGCCGTTAAGCAGTTCAGAGTTGCCTGTCATCTTGCCAGACTCAGTTTCGACGATTTCCGACCGACTATTCTTAGATCTGAGGCAGGCGCACTTCGCAAACCTACCTCGGACGCCTTTACTGGTCTTTTGAATCAGTCGGTTGGGGAGGCCGAGTCCTTTACCTTGTTGAATTTTCTATCAGCGCTCTACAACCTCACGAATACAGACAATTCCCGCTCCGCCTCTTTTGCACCTAACAGGATTGACAACTCGATTTTCGCCCTTCCTGCAAAACTCCGAGCCTCATCGTGTCATTGCTCAAGTCATCGCGTCTTCCTAGCCATCAGAGTTTTCCGCCGGGTTTGAGGACTTCAGACGACTGCGTTAAGGTGCGGGGGTAGAACCTAGACTGCGGACAGTCGAGTGAAGCGTCAGAAAACTCCGGTCGTCGAGAGCTTAAAAGGGCTCTCAACGTCCACCTCCAGTTCCCAAGACGACGCATTCGCCTCTCTTTCGCAAACTTGCAACCAGTGTTTTATACCAGAAGCGGCATTCAGCTGATAATCGTACTTCTTCAGTGATTGCTGAAAAGAGCATTCATCACCGCAGGAAGCCAAAAGCAAGGAAGAGTCCTGTTTCTCGCAAATCTGCGAACCTTTCCATAGAACAATCCCATCACACCGCGACCATGTCATCTGGCATAGACGCGTTCGCCGCCGCTCAGGCTGGCGGTGCCGCTAGCGAGTTCAAGGAGGATCTGAACAATATCCTCATTTGCCCTGACTGCAAAGAATACCCACCCAACCTCGTCGAGGAGTTCTCCAACGGAGACATGGTCTGCGATTCCTGCGGCCTCGTGGTTGGAGAACGCATTATTGATACTCGTTCCGAGTGGCGTACCTTCTCCAACGACGACCAAGGCAGCGACGACCCGTCCCGTGTCGGCGAGGGTCCCAATCTGCTGCTCGAGGGGTCTCAGCTGGAGACCACCATTGCCTTTGACGGAGGCAAGGGTTCCAAGAATCTGTCCCACATCCACAACAAGATGTCCAAGGATAAGACGTCAACCAATCTCCTCAATGCCTACCGCGATATCGGCACCTTCTGTGATAGCATCAACGCCGGCAAGGTGGTCGCGGATTCGGCGAAGCACATCTTCAAGCTGGTCGACGACGCCAAGGTGTTGAAGGGCAAGTCTCCGGATGCCATCGTCGCAGGGTGCATCTTCATCGCGTGCCGGCACAACAACGTCCCTCGTACCTTCCGCGAAATCTTTTCTCTGACACGCGTGACGAAGAAAGAGATCGGCCGCGTCTTCAAGCAACTGGAGTCGTTCCTCAGCAAGCTCGACCCAGCCGTCGTGCAATCCCAGAACAGCGACGCCTATACGGCAAAGGGATCGACCAGCGCCGACGAGCTCTGTGCCCGTTACTGCAGTCAGCTGTGGTTCCGCAACTCTCAGAAGATCGAGAAGGTTTCGCGCGAGCTGGCAGGCAAGACATCATCGGTCCCGGACCTCGCCGGTCGCTCACCCCTGTCGGTGGCTGCTGCCTGCATCTACTTCGCCTCGCACCTCCTCCTCGAAGGCCGGACGTCAAAGGCGATTGCGAGTATCGCTGGCGTCAGTGATGGCACGATCCGCACCGCGTACCGCTTCCTCTACACCGCTCGGGACTCGTTGGTCGACCCTGCTTGGCTCGCCAACGGTCAGGGCAGCATGGACAAGCTTCCGAATCCTTAGAAAGGTACGGTTAGACAAACTTCAAGGACCTGAGTTCTATGTTCTGACACTGGCTATCAAGACCCATTAGTGGCTACCGACAGCTGGCGACTGTTACGGCACCTTGCCTCGACTTTGATGGACTTTGACCTCTGCATGCGGTCTGCTCGTTGGCTTTGCGGGGTTTTGCTTGACTTTTTGCCTGCCTCTGAGACACGGGGCTGGGCTAACCGTTTGGGCAATTCGTGAATTGCGTTGTTTTACACTCGCACGACATATCGAAGCGTTTTAGACCAGGGGCACACTGTCAGGGTTAGCGGACTGGTATTCTCTTCACTGCACTACTGGTCGGATTGAGTCCATAGCAGAAGCTAGGCCAGTTATCGCAAATGAGAAGCGTACTCTCCACTACCTGCCGTTCGCTCAGTAAGTTTATGCAAGTGTCAGCACCTCGCCCGGGTTCCTACGGATGAGTGCGTTTCTCTTTTGTCGTATCCTTGTGTCTTGGTCCTGCGTCCTGCACTCTACACCTCTCCACATCATCCCATCTGGCCGAACGCCACCTGACCCAGACGTAGCCGTCTCCTCCCCTGTGTGCTGCTGTGTGGACAAGCATGCTGATGCTGTTGGGTATGTTCCTCCACTCCTCTGCCGTTGCGCCTTAGGTTTAGTATCATGGGGCCTTCTCGTGCGTCAAGCAGAGGCACGGGAGTTTGCCTGACTTGTATCCACCCAGTACGGTGGGAAACAAGACGCAACTGCAACTTTCTACTTGGACGAACTGAAGTCTTATCGACCTCAAGTTCAGGGCCTCCATGACGGCGTCAAATCCTCAGAAGTCTATTCCTACCCAACGCCACGACCTGAGACCCTTCAAGGGTGTCTGTCCTTCGCGATCGGCCCTGCAAGTGTTCATCCGCCGGTAAGGTTCTTAAATACCTTTTCTTCTTGGGCTGTGCAGTGACGTTCGCTTGGCAACCCAGAGCCCGGCCTGTCCGCACTAGGACTTAGACATCACCATAGCTACCATGGTTAGATCCAATCAGAATGCAGAGTTGTCACCATGTTCCACCACGTTGCTGAAACGTCTAGTTTCGGACTAAGATGCTCTCTCTTCAAGAGTGCTTGTACGCCCTACACTACCTCACAGAGTATCGTTTCCTCGCATATGCACCGGCAAGCTGACCGACAGCAATCATTGCGTGTGAACCCCAACTGCTCAGGCAACACGGACTTGTCTACCTATCATCACGATCTTTGATATAGGAACTTTGAAGTTGGGCACTACGTGACGACAGGACTGGACGAGTCCAAGGAAATGTGCCTCATGCTGGACGAATGTGATGGCAACAAACAGTACATGTCTACGACGCTGGAATTATTCAATAGGCTAGACATTGATTATGTGCACAACGCTACGACTGGCGCATCTGTTTCTTGGACAAGTACATGTGCTATCAAGAGCTTGTACGGTTTGGCATATTGGGCAAGCATCTGGGAGGGAAAGCACAGCTGGTATTTTCTATCATATCTGGGTATGAATGGCTGTCTGATTCACGTTGTCGTTCTTGTTCTTCTCCTGAGGCATAGGCATAGGCATAGCACGTCGTTTGCGATCAAGGAGCGTTGGTTGAACTTGTGAAGTCGTCTGAAATCATGGAAGGAGCGGGTAAACTTGGGCGAAATAGCATTGAGTCCTGGACCGTGCGCACTTGTGGCCCCACATATTTGCGGAAAGCTGCAGGTGTTCGCGCCTGGTCGCGCCTCCATTTTTTGAACATCTCCATTCGAACCTCTTTCGCATCGCCCACCCTACCTGCCTATCCGCGTATCACGACTCACGGTTGACACTCACCCTACGGATTGGACCCATAATCGTCAACCACCCATCCCGACACAAAATAATATAAACATGGGTCGCCGCTCAGGTCGCGCAGCTGCTAAGCGCGCTGCAGCGGCACTTGGTAAGTTTTGTTCCCACCACCACCCGCCCTTTGCTTCCAACCCTTCCCCAACGCCGAGTCGCACGGTCAACCCTTCCCCCCGCCGCGGCGACACCAACCAGAATGCCGCCGCGCATACTAATCAAGCGGTCTCGCACGCCCAAAATAGAGAGCACACCGCGGACCTTTGACGGTCTTGATGATGACGATGAGGCCATGCCCGATGCCGACCTTGCGCCATCAGCCGAGCGCGACGATGACGGCAGTGGAAACGACGCTCAGTCGGGCGATGACGATGAGGGAGAGGGAGAGGAGGAGCGCGGCGAGGACGAAGAGTCGGCAAAGTCTCCTACACCACCACCAGAGCCCGTCATTCGACGCCGGAGGCTAGGCAGACCACCTAAGAACCGACCCCCGGACTGGGATCAGCTGCCACTCGAGCCCCGCGATCCTGACGCTCCTCCTCGCCGTGGCCGCGGTCGTGGAGGCTGGAGAGGTCGTGGCAGAGGCAGGGGCGGTCGGAATGCTACACCGACACAACAGATCGTGGATAAGGATGGAAGTGTCCTGGCAATTAAGGACGACGAGGTCGAGCTACCAGAAGATCCCGAGGGAGAGACAAAGGTCGACAAGATGGGCCGCCTCCAGGGGGGCAGAGAGTACCGTTGCCGCACATTCACCGTCCAGGGCCGCGGCGAGCGCCTCTACATGTTGTCCACCGAACCAGCTCGATGTGTGGGCTTCCGCGATTCGTACCTGTTCTTCACCAAACACAAGCGACTTTATAAGATCATTGTGGATGACGAGGAGAAACGGGACATGATTGAGCGGGACATCATCCCGCACAGCTACAAGGGTCGTGCGATAGGAATCGTCACTGCCCGTTCTGTGTTCCGCGAGTTCGGCGCACTCATCGTGGTGGGTGGCAAGCGCATCGTCGACGACTATGAGGTCGCCAAGGCTAGGGAGGAGGGTGTCACCGAGGGCGAGCTCGCAGACCCCAACGACCAGTACGACCCAGAGAAGCCCTATAACAAGAACCAGTATGTCGCCTGGCACGGAGCCAGTGCTGTCTACCACTCTCAAGGGCCGTCTGTTCCCCTGCAGGACGTCAAAGGGCCGGCCAAGAAGCGAAAGGTTGCTGTCAACGACGTGAACTGGCAGCTGGAGCATGCTCGCGAGGCGAGGTAAGGCACCCATCTACGCCTGCACTGTAATGCAAGAAGACTAACAATACCCCAGCCAATTCAACAGCACCCTATCCACCTTCCGCCGCTTCAACCTCCAAGGCGTCTACAACGTCCACACCAACACAATGATGTACCCAGCCACCATGCAGCCGACCAACGCCCGCATCGAGCAAGTCCCCGGCAGCGCCTCCGCAGCCGGCACCATCCCGAACTCGCGCGTCTTCCCGCCCCTCCAACCCATTGTGCCCCGCAACTTCCTGGTGGCCGACACCATCATGGAGACGCCCCCCGCCGGCATCGCACCCGCGGCGTACGAGGTTCCCTTCCGCACCTCACCGGCGGACTACCGCGCCTCGTACCGGGGCGACTTCCTCGCTCCCTTCCGGGGGCTGGGGTCTGTCTCGAAAGAGCTGCGCGATCTGCTGCCCGAGGAGTGTAGGGGGGCGTTTGACGAGGCGGTCAAGAGGGAGGGGGACTGGTTCGAGCGCTGGGGGGACGAGAAGGATACCAAGTCCAGAAGGGAGCCGCTGATTGATAAGCATATCGTGCCGTACTCGGTTCCGTTGAGCTGAGCTGGTGGGTTTCATGGTTTGGCTTGTTGGCGAGAGATTTCCTCGTGATATTTGCTCTATGTGGATGTTAATACGGTCGCCGGTCATGGGTGCGGTTCAGAGCGTATGATCAATTGCTATGGTGTGGTTCAAGTGGTTGTAGTCGGGTTGTCGTGTACGGGTTGCGTGTTTGTATGATACTTTTACCTCCTGTTGCATCTGGCAAAGGACGATACGGAGGGGAGCGCACATGAGGCGTACGGAAACCTACGTGGGCGTACCGGTTTGCTTGGTTTGTCCGATCGGTGGGCGATGACACAGTTAGATAGACACCATGGTGATAATCCTCTGTATTTTAACAGAGTATGGGACTTGTCTTGAAACTCCTCGTATCGCTGTATTATTGTTGCCCATACCTGGACGCCTCGTCATGGTCGTGTCCTTGTGAGTTGGATAACTTAAGGTAGGTACTCATGCTTCCAATGTGCGTTGCTCCAGCTGCGTTGATTCTAGGTTCCCTAAAGCCACCGACTACGGGTGTCTTCAGGCGTATACATGCAGGTATCTAAGGTCTCGCGTTCCCGTCTGTTTCCTGCTGTTGCGATGTATGTTCGATTGTCACGAACAGGTCAGACTTTCAGACGTGGGTACATTGTATGCCATTCACTGAGTTTGTGAGCGTTCAGTCAAGGCTGCTGCCTCCAACCCAGTATCTACGAGCACCTTTAAAGTGTATAGGGTAGGTGCAGGTCAAATCGTCAACTGCGTCATCCACAGCAGAAAAGAAAATGACTCGACAATGACGAAGGGGTTTGAATCTTTGCTCTGGACGCCGATCAAGTCCGCTCATCAAGAGCAACAAAATGCCGCGGTGGCAAGCCCAAGAGCCCGACACGAGAGCTGATCGATACTTAGATAATGGATGGATCCAGTCACCCACGTCTCGAGTCGTGATTTTGGTGGTCGAGATACACAGTAGACCCTTCGGGACCCTGTGGGCTTATTACATAGTACTCAGGTTATTGTCCCGGTCGAGCTAAAGTGCTTGCATTAGTGCCCATTCTTCCAAGATGGGCTGCTTCACAATCAGCGTGACCTGGGGACAAGGCATCACTTCTCCCGGGTCGGTTGGAAGAAGGCGGCGGATTGGGGAATGCCGGGTCTCGGCGAAGGGCAAGAGAAGAATCGTATTTGGGGTAAAAGTACCTTGTATCGTTACGCAAGTTGCAGTCCGGTTCCCGGCTAAGGAAGCAAGAGAAAATGCGCTTGTGTGGCAGGTTGTGACAGAAAGGGTCAGCATGCGTCTTGAACGAGCCACTCAGACGCAGCACGTCTCTGAGCATGCCCATTTTAACGCCTCCTGAGTCAGAACACACGCACTGCCGTTGTGGTGTTGTGGCGAGCCAAGCAGCAGGTTCTCCGTCGGTGGCATTGCCTTCTTGCATGTGAGAAGAGAGGGATGGCATGCCTGGTAGGCTTCCGTCACGGCGTTTGCGGGCCTATCAACGACTCATGAGTGGCTTACGACGTCGTCTTGCATGGCGACACCCAGGTATCGGACCAATATGGGAAAGAAGGACTCTCAGCCTGGATCACAAAACGTGCGGCACAGAGCAGAGGATATGATACCACGGTATGACTACTTGTACAGATGCGTAAGCTGTGCCTTAACGGCCTGGACGGCTAGACACTGGACTCGACATGTCACTATGTAGAAAAGAATACCTCTCTGCAAAATGATTTAGCGAGCGTTGAACCGGGAAGAGTTGCCCATCGATTGCGGGCAGCAAAGTGAATGGATCCTCCTCCTCATACGATGGAGTCAGATGGACGCAATGCGTGGCGCAAAACAAGGGCCGACGATGCGTGCGTTTCTTAGACTTCGCTACCTGCGTCTCTGGATGTCAGCAGTCCCAACTTCGCGGCGCGAACGCAGGAGCTTTGGTCTGAGTGGGCAGTGGGTACGGGTCGTTTTAACGGCTCGTGGCTTCTGATCGAGATCCGGCGGCGCGTGGGAAATGTACATACACACACCGCTGGTTCTTGAAGCAGGATGGTTCGTAACGGACCGACGGCGGCATGCAGGATAGGTTCTGTATCGGCGGGGTCATTGAGCGACTCCTCTCCTGGGCGGCATGAAACTGATCCTCGGCTTGCTGCGGAACAGGCGGAGGCCCGTTGACAGTATTGGGCTTCGATGCTGACCCAGGCGATATTTGTCAACCAGCATCATCTATGTACTGTATGTAGTATCGCGGATATCGTTGGCCTTTCAAGTGCGATGGCATTGGCGCCAGTAGCTCGCTCGGTCGATGCGGTCCATGAAAACCGAGTAACGAAGCGAGACGAGGCGAAAGTGTACACAACAGCTTCTGTTCGTCATGCTACCCGTCGCCCCTGTGGATTGGCCTAAGAGTTCTTCTCATGGTGTCGAGCTAGAAGTTTCCCCGGCTGGTGTCTTTCACAACGTCTTGCAGCTTCGTGCAGCGGACAGCCAGATCAGCAGCTGGCTCTCCACTCATCCTTTCAGAGTTAGGTATGGTGTCCTGCATGTGTGGTATGGGAAGCCACCGGCAGAATATGCGCTGAGCTGATGATGACGGAGAATCATGTACTCAGCAAACGCGAGATCATCATCATCACCATCACCATCGTTCGAACCGTGATCCCTTACCCCGCGGTGGTGTGTGCCGTTTCCATCAAAAGCAACATGGCCACGAATACAGGACGGAGCAGAGCAAGGATAATACTTTTATCTTGTTGGTAGTTAGCTCAGAAGGGAGCGACCTCTCCTTCGCACCCATTCACGACGTAACAGAGACCGGAGGAAGTTCGGCGTGCAAAACGAAGTGGTCATTGTGCCTTACGCAGCAATGAGTTCCCTCTTCAACGACACGCGTCCTTAGCTAGGCAATCTTAGGCCATATATTCATAGACAGTACGTGCCGGTGTCAGGGGCGGGTGGCGTGACTGAAGTCATCGTGTCGCAGCCTCCTCAGAAGTCATGCCTGTTGTTGGTCTGACGACGTCCAGTCCGTATGGTCCAGTTGACAGGGAAACAGTTGACATCCTGTATTGGCCGGAAATATACCTCACGCAGCGGGTATGAAACCTAGCGACAGGAGACGGACAACCGACACAACGGTGCACTAACGGGCATACTGTCTTGCCGTGGCACTGGGGTCACGGATCCGATCGTGAATCTTGAACTTTGCCCAGCCCCGGGTCCGGGTGAGCACGGATGCCATGACCGCGGTTGAACCTGGTCTCTTTGAAGTTGCAGGTCCGACGCAATCCCAAGGCTTATTTTAACCTGTCGATGGTCTGCGCTAAACTTGTACGAATATGTTGAAGACATTGTAGAATCATAGGGCCTTGTCGTGGTTTCTGTCCTCCGGTTGCAGGCAGACACACTCTGACACAGCGTATTGTATTGATGGGGCGCAATGTCTCATCTGGTGGAATTAGCCAGTAGTGGTGAGTGAGCCTACCCTGGGCCCCTTGCGTGTGCCTTTGCTTGCTGCACCGTTTGGCCCCCTGGATAATCTGAGAGAGTTGACTCCGATACCGATATAAGGTTCCCCTCTGGAAATTTGGAAGTCTTCAAAAGAAGCCTGATATTATATTGCAGCCTGGGATTGCACGCGTCCTGTGATAGACTTGATTGAGGTACCCGCGCGCGCGAGACAGGTATGGAAGTACAACCAGGAAATTTGACCATTTGGAGCGTCCGTCGACTCAGCACCACGGACGTCGACTCTTGGCAGGACACTGGTACTCCGTGGTGTAGCATTATTAGTGCTGTGCCGCGAAGATATCCGATAGACGTGCCGCGCCGGAAACCAAATATTGATTCTACTGCAAGACTTTCGAGGCGTCTCGCAGAACTTGTGGGCCGGCATGAGTTGCAGTATCGGAGTAGTCACGAGGGTTCTTGTTGAGAGTGCTGTTCAAGGAGTACCTATCAAGGGACTCCGATTGCCGTCCTCTTCAACATCGTTCGGCTATGCATCCGGCGGCGGAGACTGGTCTCCCCAGGACCCAAACAGTTAACCGTGCTGGAAATGCCTCAGTGATGAGAGGACTAGAAGCAGGACTAGCCAAAAGAAGTGGAAATCTGTCCACCTGTAACTCTTGTAGTCCGCTAAAGATAAAGACGGTGTAAGATGGTCCCAACGAGACTTTCAACACTCATTTGCTTATTCATTAGTCTTCGATGGTCTTTAGGGGTCCAACAGGAGCTATCGATCGGCCTCTTGACAGCACGATGTGACACTTCCGCCAGAGGGAATAATGGAGTCGGTTTTCACAGCGGACGGGTTTTGCGGTAGGTATCTTCAACGCTTGTGAGTACCTTAGTACCTCAGTGACCTCACAGGCTGCCTTTGCATTCAGGATTCAGGAACAACCCGAGCGTAGGAGTCCGGAATGAAGAGAAGCGCCATTGGCACAGAAAAAAAATAGTTTAACTGTGGGGAATTTCAGAGCTTCCATGCCCAAGCGTTCAAGTTTGATGATTCCCGTCATCTGAGTCGGGGTCTGAGAAGCGGATCTAGCACGTGGAGTAGCGCCTCCAGCCAGTAAGAGAACCTGGCACGACCCGACCAAGGGGTGCACAAATTTTACTAGTCTCGCCCCCACACTGACGACCGACTCGGGGCAGCGGGCTGGCGGTCTTGGTTCAAATAACCCAGTTTTAATTGGTAGTTGAAGACCCAGTCATTTCCCCTCTGGTGTGTACCTAGTCTGCAGGAGTGTATCCTTATTAGTACTGCTGCTGCGGTCATTGCTTCCGCAAATTACTGGAGACCGCAAGGGTGATTGGTTACCCCATCCCCCCAACCACTTTAATCAGCAAAGTTGTGCCTCTAAACAAACCCTCCTCAGTCTCTTCGCCTGCAGCATTTACCTCTGCATTTAAACATTGGGCGGGTGGATGCAAAGAGAAACATCAGACTCGCAGCAGTGTTGACGGCACGCAAGGTACATATCTCGTCCGAAATTCAAACTCAGGAACAGACCATGCCGAATATGGTTGTAATTTCAGCACAGCGCCTTTGCTTGGTGAGAACCTCGACCTTAACCCAATACGGCATGAGGCAGTGGCTGCCCCAGTGACCCAGTTCCTTCCATTTTTGCCATTTGCCATCCACTGGCTGCATCCAGTCCTGACAGTGCGTCGTCACTGACTGGCCTGACTGGTTTAGTGGCCACACCTCCTCTTTTCGTTAGCAATCCTGGACAATCCACCAGTGACCGTCACAGTTTTGCTAGTGCGTCGTAACTTTTTAGGCCGAGTCTCGCTCGCTCCAACGTAAAATGTGCCTTAGTCGTGGGTAGTGAGCCCCATAGTGTACGATCCCTCCTCATCACTCCATCTCTCCTTCCCGCCGCTGCATCAAGTTGTCTTCCTTCTCACCACCCCCATCCTCTCGACCCCGACACTCGCCATTCTCGACCCTTCGTCCTCTCCTGCCCTTCCTTCACCTTCCTTCCTTTGAACGCCATACTACAACAAGCATCGCATTCATCGACGCGGCCAAATTTACTTTTGTGTCGCTGTTGTCAGGAAGATCCGGGTCCCGTCTCCGTCACCACCACCACCTGCCGAGCCACCCGTCGAAAGGAAGCAAGAACTCGATATCTCGTCAGCAAGGGCGAAGCATTCCCAGCGGCTGCACCAGTCCACCGACTCTTTTTCAGCTTTGCACCTTGCCTTCACTCCCATACGAGCATAGCAGTTCTTGTTGGTCGAGTTTTACGTTGCCTTTGCATCTGTCAAATACGTTCTACAGGTTAGTTCTCGCCGTCTCCTTCATCTTTCCCCTGGTGTTCTTTGTTTGGGCCTCTGTTTCGCGTCTCAGCGTTATATCATTATTCCAGAAACAGGCCATACTATTGCAGTTTCGGAGGTTTATTCGGATTCTGCCACGCGGGTATTTGTTTTGGTAGACACCCCTGGATGGCAACCCCGTACTAAGAGACATGACTCGAGCCGTTGTTTCTGCCTCGCGACTTCTTTCATTTCAATGTCACTCATGGCTGAGGTAGTGCAGAATGCTAACAACCCAGCAGTTCTCTTTAGGTGGTTCTACAACTTGGGCATCTTTATAATCTCGCAGTTCTCATTGCTTGCTGGCGATTTACGAGGTCCTGATTTGAAGGATAATCGACAACACTCGACCTCCGGGGCTCTCGCACGCTGAATACTTGCGTTGGACATTTCCGAACAAGACCCTCTTAAGACGCCTGGTGGGCTTCCAAAGAATTTGAATCTTTGTCGAAGTTCGATCCATTGCAGCCTTATGGCAATCTGACGTTATCGCCACGGTCCTCTTTCTTCCCCTCCGGTTTTCGTCTGTTTTTGGGTTACGAACCTTAAGTCGGCAGACAGTCAACTGGTTTTGTTGCCCGAAGCAGATCATCGACTCCCTAGCTCACGCCTGTTACTCGAAAGTCTGACACGATGCCTGGAGGCGTGTGTCAAGTCCTGGACTACGATGTCGAGCTCATGGCTGACTACGTGTCCGAGATGGCCACTCGGATTATCATGCCACGGCTAAGCGTTAACGCCTCTTTCCGGAAGTTTGTGTCTCAGATTTTGACATCGACACGCCTGCCGAGCACAACCATCCTGCTGGGGATGAACTACCTTGCGAAGAGGGTCAACATGATGGCAGCCGCGGGCCACACCAATCATACCGAGGGCCAGACCTGGCGAATGCTCACCATCGCCCTGCTTCTGGGTAGCAAGTTTTTGGATGATAACACGTTCCAGAACAAGTCGTGGTCTGAGGTCAGCGGCATCCCGGTGCAGGAGCTCAACACTCTGGAATACGAGTGGCTTGGCGCGATCAGCTGGGGGCTTTACGTCAACATGGACGAAAGCAAGGACTACAACGCTTGGTTGAAGAACTGGAGAGACTGGCTCGAGACCAAGAAGAGGGCCATGGTTCAGAGCCGCGAGCGCTTGACATCACTTGCCTCACCGATCGAACCCGAGATCTCTCGTGCACGCAACCCCCACGCTTATTCAGCGTGGCATCAGCAACAGGTTGCCGAGTATGAACGGCTGTCCAGTATGAAGCATGGCCAGGCACCCCAACCAGCATACCGTCATGAGCAATCGTCGTGGGGATACCCGTCTTGGCACGCTGCTCCGTTGACTCCTCCTGATTCTGGCTACGGTACCCCGGAATACGCCAACTCCGCAACCTCTGTCAATTCACAGTACAACGAATGGTTCGACCGTGCTGTTACGACTAACACCACGAGTGGTACACGTCAGTTCCAGCAACCAGCGAGCTACAATGCTTTTCATCACCAAGCCAGCCAGCCCTCTCGCGGCCATGGTCACCACTCGGGCTATTACAACTACGGCCAGAACATTTGGGAGGCCCCAAACGTCGGGGAATGCAATTGCATGAACTGCGGCAGCCACGTTGGCCAAAAGCAACATCCATACTTCATGGCCCACGGCTACGGCCAACCTGTCGTGGGTTGATCTGAAAACAGTTTCGCAATCGCCCTTGCATACACTCAATCTCTTTGGGTTTCGAAAGATCCAAATCATTCGATTTCAGCGCAGCGGGTTGCAGACTTATATCCACCGCTTGCGGCTGCGCAACAGTCTCTAATAATGAACTTCCTTGCATCGTTTTCTCGGTATACGGCTCATCTTCCTTTTTCGGCGTTTCGACGGTTCAATACCACGACTCTACATGGACTCGGCGTCCAACACGATAGATTCGATTTCCCTCCTGCATTCGGCTTCCAGTCCTATCTCGGGCCGAGGTTCACTCGTTCTTCACAAGTCCAACAGAGGATCCCTTGATGGCGCTTCAGCTCCACACCCGTTCCAGCAATCTTGACCTGGCTTGAGCGGCTTCTCTTTGTTTCTTATAGAACCTGTCACGTTCTGAAACCATAGATCGCTGGAAAAGATGCACTGCGCGGAAGCTTTCCTGCGGCCCACCACGGCTTTCGCTGCAACGGATCTCTGACGTGTCCGAAGGGACGGTTCATCTAAATTCTTTAATAACGCCAACTTACGACTTTCGACTCTCTTTTCGATGAGACGATCAACGTCTCGGGTGGCCTGCTGGCTTTTGGCATCAAAGCAAGGCGTTTAGGGGGCCACTGGAATCAAGGCCTCGTCTCTTTAAAAAAACAAAACAAAATTGGTGGCTTATGTTGGAGACTTCTGAGGGGGAAAAGTTTTGTCCTTTGTTCATGGATTCCGGTACATACTCGCGATTTCAGGGCTGGCCGGTGCTTTTGTTGGGTTTCGAGGGGAAAAACTAGGATTCGGTCTTTCGCATTGCTTTTCAAAGGTTAAAATCAGGGGCTGGTTCACTGGAGTTTGGGTTGTTTTACCTGTTATTTTTCTTTCTGCCCGACCATGTTGTTTTGGCCGTGGTCGTTGGGCGTCTTGGATCTCGCGTGCGCGTGTCTCGAACTTTCGGACGGGCGATCAGAGAGATTCACCCTCGATCTTGGTCTCCACGACATCAAGTGGGCTTCGGTTTTCTCATGCATATTGGCGGTTAGAGGTTTCATTCGTCCTGCGGGGATTTGGCATTTCTAGAGAGCAATGCTTCTGGGAGGTGGGGGTTTGTCTATTTTCTACGCTTCTACGTTCTGCTTTTTTTACGTCCTTCCCAGTATCGACAAGAGGTGGACAAAATTGGTGTATGGAGCATCTCCATCCTTATATGACGAAACGATGCATGCAAGGGGGCATAGGATGGATTGGGGGTTTGACCCTTAGAGAAGAGGCTATCGGCACAGGATCAGACGAGCAACTGATCGCTGTTCATACACCGCGAGGAGAGAGCTTCTGGTACACACGGTACTCAGGCCACCTCGGGTAGCCTCAGCACACAATACGTTAGGCAGGCCATGTACTTAGGAAGGGATTGGCGGTTGGTGATTACAGCGGGATGATACCATTGCTGGACCCCTTTGACGTTGGGGCCGCTCGTCGGCCCATGATGCTATTAATATTAGCAAAACACAAAAACAATAAAGACAAGAAATAGTCTTTTTGATACATACTGAGTTCCCATTCATGAATTTTCGGAATATATCCGTCGCTCGTTACTGGCACGACAAGATTGACGTTACGGATAACATGCAAGGCTGCAGAAACGATTCTGATTGAGCTCCCCCACCTTCTCAGCCTTACGCTAGATTCCACGGTCTCATCACACACTCAATGTCGGCATTACTAGCCATGATGCGCCACCACGGTCTCTCTTTTGCGGTTTGAGAAAGCATGACTTGACATCCAAACACCTCTGAAACTGGAGGATGGCGTCGCGCTTCGTATCGGCGGGTGCGATCGACCCAACGACCGGCGAGGCCGCGGCCGCGGAACGGACGACAGACGACGGGCAACAAAAGAAGCCCAACGACGAGTGGCTGGCCGTCGAAAAGGAACTGGCGGCCGAGAGGAGGCGGCGGGAAGAGCAGAGGGCCGCTGCCGCGGGCACCGGAGAGAGGAGCCTGTTCGAGGTGTTGCAGGCGAATAAAGGCATGTTCGTGATGAGCCGTCTCGCGGGGACCCCAATATCGGCTACAACATGAGGTGCTAACGTTGCTGGAAATACGCAGAAGCCAAACAAGCGGCATTTGAAGAGGCGAACAAGATCAAGAACCAGTTCCGCGCGCTCGACGACGACGAGATCGATTTCCTCGACGAGGTGAAGGCCAAGCAGCGGGCTGAGGAAGAGAGGTTGCGGCGGGAGACGGAGGAGGGGCTGGAGGCTTTTCGGGCTGCGCAGCGGAGGGGGGGCGAGCGGACTGGTGAGGGCGACGGGGAGGACGAGGCGGACGAGACGGAGGAGTGGGCTGCGCCCGTTGGTGGGAGGAAGAGGAAGAGGGCGGGCAAGAGTGTGGGGATTGTGAAGAGGAGGACTACGAGTGAGGGTGAGTTGAAGAGCAAGAGTGCTGCAGAGAAGACGGAGTCTAAGCCGGAGCCGGCAAGGACGGAGGAGAAGAAGGTGGAGGGAGAGACACGGGTCGCTGCTGAGACGGCACCTGTGGCGAAGCCTAAGATGGGGTTGGTGAGCTACGACTCGGACGACGATGATGATTGAAAGGTCATATATATGAAACAGCTGGCCGATGGCGAATGGTTTGTCACAACCCTCATCGAGTCGCGCTCATCTGGCGCGCCGCCGACGAATATGGTGTTATACTCCGCCATATCGTTCGTCGGCTTGAGGGCCCCGGCTGTGCGATGCACCTTTGGTGTCCCGCATGTGGTGGATGAGAATTCTGAAGAGGAGTTCCAATTATGCTATAACCCAAAATGCAAGCCCGCCGTTCATGCTGAGCCATCGATTGGCGCCGAATCTATATAGAGTACACCCTCTCCTTCGCCGGAGAGGAGCGATATGTTTTCCTCAACATATTGCCCAAGATGTACAACCCAACAATAACACTGACACCATACTTATACACGGACCGACCCTGTCCCACTGTTGCTGCTCTGTCGCCAAGATCTGCATCCTCAGTCGACATCGTCAGTGGGGATATTCATCTTCGGCTCGCCCTTCCACTTCTTCGCGCTCCAGCGGCACAACTCCCGCACACTTCCCTTCATGAAACCCTCGATCTCCTCTTCCGGAACCACGATGGTCCTGGCGCGCGCCTCGTCCTCAGGCTGTATCTCATACCGCCGCATCCTCATGGCGATACGGGAGTCGAGCACGACGGGCTTGGACCAGATCTTCTCCGTCGGCGCCTCGTCAGCATCATCGTCGTCGCTCTTCTTCTTGTCCTCTTTCCAGACAGACTTGACCCAGTCCTTCTCCTCCCACTCCAGCTCCTTCTGCTGCTCGTACTCTCCCTCGGCCGTCTCGCGGAATTCTCTGTACGTGTTAAAGCACACGGCCGCGACGTCGCGTCCGATCTCGTCGGCCAGGGCGCGGCGGTTGAAGAAGCGGCGCATGCGGGTGGGCGTGCTGAGGAAGCCGAGGATGTGTGGTTCTCGGATCGGTGCTACGGGAGTGAGCTCCGCTGGCATGAGGAGAGGTAGGTTGCTGCTTGCGTAGTCGTCTACGGTATTGTATGGTTTGGGCTGTGGTGGGCGTTTTGGCTTGGATTCCTCCTCCTCTGGCTTCTTCTCTTCCTCCGGTTTCTTCTCCTCCGTCGGCGATGAGCCGTCGGATTCGGCCGTTGTGTCTTTCGGCGGAGAGGGTATCAGTTGGTGTTCTGGCGGAGGCGTGAGCGGACCTAACCATCCTTCATGAAGACCGCGGATGTATTCCTTCCAAGTATGCCTGCCGATCACGATGTCACCCTTGACTCCATCATACTGCGGTATGCCTCTTTCCTTTCGGATAGCTTCGATAATCTCGTCCGACGTCGGTACCTCATCCTCCTTCTTCTCCGGATCTGCCTCTGCTCCGCCCATGTCGCGCTCCCATCCCCTGCGGACCTTGCGCAACCGCTCGGCAATCACAGCGCGCACGTCGCCCTGGCGTCGCCCCTGGACAAATTCCCAGTCCAGTCCGCTCTTGGCCAGAATGGGCTTCACGTACTCGGTGAAGTGATCCTGTGCTGTTCGCAGACCGTCGCCGGGCGGAGCCGAGAGGTAGATGGTCAGCTTCCGCGGCATGGCGGAGGGATCGCCAATGGGCTCCTTGGCGAGGTGCTCGACGGCGCGCGCCCATCGTGCCGTGGCTCGCTTCTTCTCGCGCTTGTCGTATATGATTGCGGCGCTGATGGTTGTGGTGAGGGTCCAGAAGATCATCCAGTTGCGTGAAGGTAGCTTTTTGGGCAGGGCAGGTAGGCCTAGCATGCGTAGCGCCTGGTTGCGAGGCTTCGGTGCTGCAGCCGCTGATCCTGTTGCAGGAGCGCCGCCTGGGACCTGAACAAGGAGGAGTTAGATAGGTTTTGAATCAGGTCTGGTGTTGGCAAGACATACCGGCTCCGACGAAGCTGGTGGCTTCGTATCTGCCATGGCTAAGGAGTGGCGGTTCAAGAAGACAGGTCCTACGGTATTGTCGTATATAGAAAGAATCGGTGCTTATTCAGAGCATGTTGGCAGTATACCACAGTGCACTCAAGCGATCCTGTTAGTCGTCGTCGACGAACCTGTCAAATTTCCTGAGCTCTAAGAAGTTCTGATGCTTATCGCGATAAGATGGGATGAGTTGTGCACGAGCCACCTCTTGGCAGTTGCCTTTCAACGTAGAAGACGGAAGAGCGATAGAAATGTGCAGTATTTTTCTTTTACCTGCTTCTGGAAAGCTTCAGAACTATGCCCAATATTTTCAGACGACTTGCTGATAATCCCTTCTGGTACAGATCTAATGTCCTTTACGGGCAGATCAAAGTCCGCTCAACATGACTTGTCCTCACGTGCTTGCCGACCCTGGCATGTGAATAACCTGAGAGGTACTTGAAGTTGGCACAAGGAACGGCGGTACGTTATGCTTTAGCCTGCAAACACATTCCATATATTTGCTGAACAACGGCCCGACCAGTTATCCCAGTGTGTTGGGCTTCGAGCCGCTCTTCTAGAATAGTCGCGAGTTATGATTGCCGGTATGCATGTGCCGCACCAGCACTTCGAGTTCCACATGTCCTGTTGACTTTTGTAACAGGTTGCGATCAGATATGCGGATATGTGCTGTTGTCAAGTCATCTCATCTTCTCTCAGCCTCAAGATGCACAATTATCCGCCGTTACTTAGGACAAAGCATCTGAAGAAAGTTCAAGAAGTCGTCTTAGGTTGTCTCAAAATAACTAGACTGTGAAGACGTTCAATTGTGTACATGGAAGCGCTGAGCCTTGGTGCGACTCAACCAATCGCGCGCCCCTTACCCCTCCCTGCTTAGCGGTCCGTCGCACCTTCCGCCTCTGAAGCACAGCACCCTTCCAATCCTTCCCCACCAAATCAACAGATCCTCCAACCAAAAGTTGTTGGAACAAGGGTCCGATCTCAGGTCATGGCCCCTTCACCTCCTTTCGCCCCTTTCCGACGATAGCCTCAGTCCTGAGCTTCCACCACACGTTCCAAGGCTCGACAACTTTAGCTTCTTCTGCGCAGGTCGTTGTCCCGCCGCCCTTCTAACCCTCTTGCTCCATTCCCGAATATCGACTCTCGATCGATCGTACGCGTCTATTCCTCTTCACCGACACGACGACACCGACTGCTTTCACCTGCCACAGATCTTCAGTTTGGTGCCCATAGTCGGCTGTCCAAATTGATCGTAGCTTTATTGATCAACCGGTGGCATTACTGTGTGCATCACAAGAACGCGCCCAAGATGGATAACAGTGGCAATCGTCTGTACCTGAACTTCGGCGCCAACGGTGACCGCCTTCAGGCAAACGATCGGACGGCATATCCGACGACGCCCTCAACCTTCCCTCAGCCTGTCTTTCCCGGTGCTCCTGGGCAGTCACAGACTACCGCCGGCGGTGGCCAATCTGCCCCGCAGCAACAGCCGTACACAAGTGGCTATGCACCGCAGGGCTACTTTATGCAAGCTCAATACGCTGCCCCTCAGTATCAGACTTCGGTCCAAGATTATGGTGCACCTGCTGGCCAGAACCAACCAGCCGCGTACGGCCAGGCCAGGTCAAACACTCCAGGCACTAGCAACGACCCAAACACTGGGTTAGCTCACCAATTCTCGCACCAGAACCTGGGCGGCGCGGCAAGAGGTGCTCCTTATGCCCCGAGAGGCCCCTCCCCAAGTCAGCGGCCGCGCACTGCTGGCGCGCCTGCCCAGCAATCCAGCTATAGCAGCTACCTGAATCCACCGGTTCCAACTCAGCCAGCCCCCCGGCTAGAGTTCCAGCAAGCGCCAGAGCGAAACCCCGACAAGTACGGGCCGAATGCGCACAACAACCAGAAGAAGTGCTCCCAGCTGGCGGCCGACTTCTTCAAGGACAGCGTCAAGCGAGCTCGCGAGCGTAACCAGAGGTGAGTGTTTCCGAGGCTATCACGACACGTCGAAGCTGACATAGTGTGCAGACAAAGCGAAATGGAACAGAAGTTGTCCGAAACCACAGACCCCCGACGACGTGAATCGATTTGGTCCACCGGTGGAAGGAAAGAAGGCTCGTATCTCCGATTCCTGCGGACGAAGGATAAACCCGAGAACTACAACACCATCAAGATCATCGGAAAGGGCGCGTTCGGCGAGGTCAAGCTGGTGCAGAAGAGGGCGGACAACAAGGTCTATGCTATGAAGTCGCTGGTCAAGACTGAAATGTTCAAGAAAGATCAGCTGGCTCACGTACGAGCTGAGAGAGACATCCTGGCCGAGTCGGACAGCCCCTGGGTTGTTAAGCTCTACACTACCTTCCAGGATTCCAACTTCCTGTACATGTTGATGGAGTTCTTGCCTGGCGGAGACTTGATGACTATGCTCATCAAGTATGAGATCTTTTCCGAGGACATCACCCGATTCTACATTGCCGAGATTGTTCTGGCCATCGAGGCAGTGCATCAGCTTGGCTTCATTCATCGGTAAGCCCTCTGTGGTTCCTCCAATATGATATCTTTTGCTCACATATCTTGCAGCGACATAAAGCCGGACAACATCCTCCTTGACCGGGGCGGCCATGTCAAGCTGACCGATTTCGGGCTTTCCACAGGCTTCCATAAGCTCCACGACAACAACTACTACCAACAGCTACTCAAGGGGAAGTCTAGCAGGCCAAGGGGAGACAGGAATTCCATTGCCATTGACCAGATCAACCTGACTGTGAGCAACCGAGGCGTTATTAACGACTGGCGGCGATCACGTCGGCTGATGGCATACTCGACTGTTGGTACACCGGATTACATCGCACCCGAGATCTTCACGCAAAATGGCTACACCTTCGACTGCGATTGGTGGTCTCTGGGAACTATCATGTTCGAGTGCCTCATCGGTTGGCCGCCATTCTGCGCTGAGGATAGTCATGATACCTACCGGAAGATTGTGAACTGGCGTCAATCGTTGTACTTCCCTGATGACATTCCGCTCGGTGCTGAGGCGGAGAACCTCATCCGCAGGTATGTTTGTCAACTCTCTTAATCGTGATGCATGTTTACTCACCATTGCTCTAGTCTCATCTGCAACACAGAGAATCGGCTTGGTCGGGGCGGTGCCCATGAGATCAAGAGCCACTCTTTCTTCCGGGGCGTCGAGTTCGACAGCTTGCGCAGAATCCGAGCACCGTTCGAGCCGCGCCTGACCTCCGCCATTGACACCACATACTTCCCTACGGACGAGATCGACCAGACGGACAACGCTACTCTGCTCAGGGCCGCCCAGCAGGCTAGAGGCACTCCTGGGGGCCAAGTGCCGACGGCCCAGGAGGAGAGCCCCGAGATGAGCCTTCCGTTCATCGGATATACCTTCAAGCGGTTTGATAACAACTTCCGATGATGCGTTTCCGATGCGAGCCTTTATATGCTGTCAAGGGCGCTCACCTCCCACCATGGCTATAGGTCTGGCATCCAGAGGCTACTTGCTTGCCTGCGTCTTTGCTGTCTTCCAGTGGTTCATGTCCAGCTTCCCTTGCTTCTCAACCCAGCTGCCGATTTCGAGAGGTACTGCCGCAATTTCTTGTTTTCACATATGGCTAGACCATCTGCTCTCTCGCAATGTGAGATCCGCCTTATTGTTAGTTGACGGCCTATTTTTGCAGGAGACGGAAAGGCTCCGAGTAGCTGTGTTGGCAGGGCATCGGAGAAAGGACAATGACTATTAGGAGGGAAAATGGAACATGTGTTTCTTCCTGGTCTGCTAGACGTGGGCCACTGGAATTTGTGCGAACCTTGTGTGTGTTCCTTCAGAGATGCTTGGCGATAGGATGAAGGGCCATATTTGCTGTGCTCTCATTTCAACCTCCAGCTGTAGGAAAGCATTTGCTGAGATATCAGGCATGGAACTAGACTCCTAGCTAGACTTGTGGTCACTCCAAAGGCTCGTCATATGCATTGCATCGAAAGAATCAAGAATACGGACCACGTTGCCGTGACATGTGTAATAAGGGTATCAATTTGACTCAATCTTCTCTCCACTCGTGCTTGACGCGTCTCCAGATGCTGAATCCAGGGACCGCCCAGAGTCAGCTACAAGAACATCTCTAAACATCTTGTGCTGCCCTGCCCTCACGTCGCCAGGCCCGTATCGGCGCTGCCGGCTGCTTGCTCCATCTGGCACAGCTTAGCAACTGTCCCTCCAATGCCACCACTTTTGCTCCATGCACCGAATGTCGGCAGATGATCTCTTCCACCACCAAACCGAAGCAATGTGATTATACCGCAGCAGCCGCAAGCGGCACGCCCAAGAATTCATCCTCCCACCATCTATCCCCTCATCACCTCCGCCCCGTCAGCCCAGGCGCAGCATTGAACCTCTCCTCCCGCTCCGTCATAAACATGACCTGTATCCAGAACTCCCTCGCGTCCGGATCCCAAAAGCTAAACTGCCTCTCCTCCCTCTTATCCAGCTCCCTGGCGGGTATCTTGAACCCGCACGTCTCGTACGGCTCGGCCGCCACGACGAGGTACTGGAAATTCCTGTCGGGCTCCTCGACGCGCTGCGTAAAGGCGCTCATGACCTGCCACTGCGGCGTCACGTCGGCCGAGATGTCCGGGTACTGCAGCTGGAACAGCAAGCCCTGCTGCCGCGTGACCGGGTCCCGGATCTTGGTGATCTTGTAGCCGGGGCGGCCGATCTTGACCACGTTCTTCTTCGTCTGGCCCAGGCCCAGGGCGCCGAACCCGGCGCCGACGACGCCGACTGGGAGGCCGGTCTGCGGGTCGATGTTGCTCTTTCCTTCTTTCGCCTCGCGCGCCGCGCGCCGCGCGAGGTTGGTCTGGTGCTTCTTGCCCTGGGTGTGGGCGAGGTAGGAGCCGTCGTTCTGGTGGACTGTCAGGCAGAGGCGGCACTCGAAGGAGCCGACGTGGTTGCGGAAGAAGTAGGGGTCCTTGTCGAGGTCGATGGTCTCGAGGGCGAGCTTGCGCAGGCGCTCGCGCCGGTCGGCGTTGGTTGCGCTGTGGGAGGCGACGCCGCCGCCGCCGAACTTGGAGCCGGCGCGGTTCTGGTAGTCCATTGTTGGTTGCTCTTTGGGATGCTCGAGTTGGATGGGTTTAATGTTTGACTTGTTGTGGGATACTAGTTTAGGATGTCTGTTCTGCTGGGTTCAAGAAGGTCTGCCGTTGAGTATGGCCAATGTTGAAGTTCTGGGTTGCGGGATGCAATGTGCGATAAGATAAATAAGCCCAGCAGTCTAAGTCAGCTGGCGGCCAGCTGCCCAGCTACCGCACCGCTTCAGCAACTGGACCGAGACGAAGTGCTTCGTTCGAAGGCAAGTGACCTAAATCTAAAACGCAAAACGCAAAGAGCACTACATAGAAGAGTCTGTCTCATTTGAATAACAATCTGTTCGAAAAAGGCCTATGTAAGGTGACTTTTCAAAATAATAGAATCAAAAGAGCCAGAGGGAAAAAAGGCAAAAAGATTGAGGAGTAGCTGCGCTCCGTTTCGATCGGAGGACCTCCGGGTTATGAGCCCGGCTATTGTGATTTGTCAGTACAAGGTTAACTTGTGAATTTTTGAGCTTTGAGAACTTACCGCGCTTCCACTGCGCCACGCAGCTGTGTTGAATTGGACGCCGTTAATTTGATTTATGACCTGCCCAAGCTTTCGACCCACTTTCGGGGAGTCGTCCTTTCCATGCGTTTACCCAACCATTACCCTGCCATACTGTGAGGAAGCCACCTGTGAACCAGTAAAACCCTCTTTGGTATCTTGATCGTCCAAAATGCATGTTGCCTACCATGTTTTGAAGACCTTGTTTTGAAGTAGCTTGCAAAATAAGAGGCGATGATCCGTAGCAATCCGGCCAATTCAGAGGACATTCACTGCGGGGCGCCAGCGCTCGAGTGCTTCTTAGGGCCGCAACATGAGCCCAGCGAACTTCGGACCTTGATATTCAGGAGCTGAGCAAGGTCAAAACGCATTACAATGCTTGCTCGACTCTCTTCTAGAGCCCTAGGCCGTCGTTCGCTATGTGGTTCTTTGTCTTCCCTGCCGTCACGGTTCGACGGAGCGTGGCTTAGCAGTCACGCTGCAGCGTCCGCAGACGGTTCGCTGCCTCTTGAAGGCTACAAGGTGTTGGATATGACCCGCGTACTCGCTGGTGTAAGTACAGGCAGCAACTTTCCATGACCGTGTCTATCCCGTTGACAAGTTCAATGTAGCCTTACTGCACCCAAATTCTAGGTGATCTTGGGTATGTCTCTTACTTCGTACTGCCGGACATCGGCTTACATCATCTCTTAGAGCCGAGGTTATCAAGATCGAGCATCCCGTTCGTGGCGATGACACTCGAGCATGGGGTCCCCCTTATGCCAAATACAAGCCGGACTCTGACCAACAGGGCCCTGGAGAGTCGGCGTATTTTCTTGGGGTATACGGCATACTGACTCCTCTACTGCTCGAAGTCGCGTTGCTTACCATGTGCACATAGGTGAACCGCAACAAGAAGTCACTCGGCCTCTCGTTCCAGGACCCAGCCGGTGTCGAGATCCTCCATAAACTTGCGGCAACATGCGACATCCTCGTCGAAAACTACATCCCAGGCGCCTTGAAGAAATATGGCATGGACTATGATACGATCCACAAGATAAATCCGGGTCTAATCTACGCCTCCATCACTGGCTACGGGCAAACAGGGCCATATTCTCAGCGAGCGGGTTACGATGTCATGGTCGAAGCCGAGTTTGGTCTTATGCACATCACAGGAAACCGAGATGGGCCGCCGGTCAAAGTGGGCGTAGCTGTGACCGATCTCACTACAGGGTTGTACACAAGCAACAGCATCATGGCGGCACTGCTGGCAAGGGCGAAAACAGGTAGAGGCCAGCATATCGATGCTGCACTTAGCGACTGCCAAACCGCGACTCTGGCCAACATCGCAAGCAGCTGTCTGATCAGCGGAGAGAAGGATACTGGCCGATGGGGCACAGCCCATCGTGAGTATTCTGTCCAATCCACAAAGATCAATGCTTATCAATTCACAGCGTCCATTGTTCCATACAAGTCATTCGAAACGAAAGACGGCGATATCCTGTTCGGCGGAGGCAATGACCGCTTGTTCGGCATACTATGCGATGGTCTGGGGCGTCCTGAGTGGAAAGATGATCCGAAATTTAAGATCAATGCCCAGCGTGTGGCTCATCGAAACGAATTGGAGGCCAAGATAGAGGATATCACAAAGACCAAGACAACCCAGGAATGGTTAGAAACCTTTGAGGGAAAGGGTTTGCCATATGCTGCAGTCAACGACGTGTTGGCGACTCTCACGCACGAACATACCAAAGCGAGGAATATGGTCGTAGAAGTCGAACATGAGCAGTGCGGACCGCTGAAGCTGGTCAACTCTCCCGTCAAGTACTCCGAGACAAAGCCGAGAATACGCAGCCCGCCGCCAACATTGGGCCAGCATACTGATGAAATTTTGAAGGAACACCTTGGTTTCAGCGACAAGCAGATACAAAACCTGAGGGAGAAAGGCGTTGTCAGATAAAAAGACAAAAAGTCTAATACATTGCTTATTCGATTTCTTCTTGACACCATCACATGACATGCACGTGACCAGCACACCTCGACCCACCTAGCTCTCCTTCTATTTACACCCTCATCACCTCACTTGTTTTTGAAGATTGGACAACCAGCCAAGCGACGTTTGAAACACTGCAGCCCCATATCAGACAGATTTCTTAGAAAGAGTTACAGTATTTGAGAGGTTCTTGGGGCAGTCAAGGCCATGGTGCAGGTGATTGCCATTGCCTAATCGAAGTTGCAACGGTGAAAGCTGACCCATTCAACTTCGATAGTTACGACCGGAGACATTGGACTAATGCCATGAAACATAACGGACGTGGCCAGTTTGTTCCAGAAAGTCAATTCAAGTTCCAGTTAGGATGGCAGATCCGGCTCAGCAAAGCGACAGTGCGGCAGTGCCGCCTGCCGCACCAACAGAAAGTTTAACGACTCCGATGCCGAGTCCTGTGCCGGTAGTAGCACCCGCTCCACCACGGCCTACACCTACACCAGACCCAATGCCTGCTACGAGTTCGGCATCCCAATCTCCATCAGCATCTCGGCCAGGGCTCTACGTGCCGCAATTTAGTGCCGCCACGCAGATGATTCTCAAGCGCATGAAGAACGAGGCCGCTGGTCTTTCTTCAGGACTCTCCGCCGTCAATTCGTCACAGCCCGAGATCAAACCCGAGTTCAAACCATCAGAATATGAAGATGTTAAGCGCCGAGTCATTATGGGAATGAGCACGTCAGCCTCAATGACGCTTCAGATGCCGGCAGCACCACGGCCCACGCCTCCACCTCCTCCACCACCAACTTATGTTCCTCATCCGCATGTCGGATACGTGACATCGACAGCTCCATCCCGTCCAAAGATGGCAAGTGGTGCTGCCGGTTTAAGTGCGATCAGGAGGGTCACCCTGGGCCTTACCGCATCTGGGCGACCCATCGCACCCAAACCAGCACAACCAAGCACACCCACCATGGCGGAACCAAAAGAAAAGAAGTTCAAGGCAGCCTCGGCACCCAAGGCAGGGACAAAGCGCAAGCGCGGCGCACCGAGAGCACACGACGATGATACTAGCAGCCTCTCAAGCCTGTCGGGCCTTTCCGACAACGAGGACGGCCCCGACGCCAAGCCATCGACGCCGTCTGCTCCTCCAATCCTGACCAAATCCGGGCGCCACGTCCAGAAACCTACCACATATAACCCGGCCGAGATGGAGTCGTCGAGCGCCAAGAAGCGCGTCCACCATAGCAAGGTGCGCACCGCGGAGCAGGCCCTCTGCAAGAAGTGCACGCGCATGCACAGCCCGGCCAGCAACCAGATGGTCTTCTGCGACGGGTGCAACGAGGGCTGGCACCAGAGGTGTCACGACCCGTGGATATACGACGAGGTCGTCAAGGATCCGAACGAGGCCTGGTTCTGCGCGACGTGTAAGGCCAAGCGGGACCGCCAACTCTTCGGCACCGGTAATACCAATAACCACCCACCAAAGAGGCAGAAGGTCGCTGTGAGGGAGGGCTGGGCCGACCGCACGCCCCAGCAGAAGAGAGCCTATCTGTCCACGCTGCCGCAGCAGGAGCTGGTCGGGCTGCTGATGTACAGCCTCGAAATCCACCCGGACCTGCCCATATTCCCGGGCACGGCAGAAGCTGTAACGACACCGTCGACGCCCGGAACCCCTCAGACGCCGTCGGATGCCCATGGCACTGGCCGGAAGGGCGGACGAGCCCAGAAAGGCGGCAAAGGAGCACCGGCACCGCAACAACAACACCAGGATAACGACGATGATGTTGATCCGCTCGAGCCGCCGTGGCCCAAGTCCGGCTATGGACTGTACAGTCTGCTGCCGCCCGAGGACGACGACGAGTATCTAGCGGACGAGAACGATTTTGAGGCGTTCAGCGTCATCGTCTACGATGAGAAGGGCAAGAAGATCGAGGAGAATGGTATCAAGGTTGTATTGTCTTAGGTTAGGTAGGGTCCGAAATGCGCGACGGTCCGCGAAGAACTAGGTCGAGTCGTTAGACTATATTTATACCCGTTGGTAGTTCTATACGACGATATGGGCGTCGAGTTGGATGGACGTTCGGTGCGTTGATCCACACGGAAGCAGATAACCTAGCAGATAGGCTGCCAAAAATGACTATTGAATATTTTTTCAGACGCAGGTTATGCACAAGGGGTATCTAAACATCCAAAGCCAATCGAGCAAGGTATCAAGGCTACGAGTCGAGTCATTTAACTGCAGAGCAGAGCAATCGCCGCCCAGAATTTGCTAGCACTTGCCGCTTGTATGACCGCTATGAGACGGGCGACGGGCGACGCAGAAAAAGTGCGACAGGAAGCGCCTGCCATAAGGCGGAGAACAGCTGAATCCCCGTAGCGAAAACATTGGGCTTGGGCAGCACAATAATCTCGCTCCTGTGCCGCCGACGGTCAAGAGAACGGATACAGGTCCGCTCAGAAGCACCTGGACAACGCGCTGTGGCTCAGACTTGCCTTTTGTGCCTCATTGTCGGGACGAATCAGACGATCGGCTGAAGCAGCAAAGGGTTTCTGCCGGTGGCAGGAACTTGCACAGTTGCTGACATCAACCCTCATCAGTTCGGAGCCATCGACTAGGAAGTATCTGTTGATTGTCATCATCGCGACAGCACAGTGTCCAGGTCCGCTAGGATAGACTCCCATCTTGAGCGCCATCAGTGACAAAAAGGAATTCAAGAGATTAACATTGTCCCCTTAACCCGACCGCTCTCCATCTTGGCTGTCCTTGAGCCGAACTGGATCTGTCAGAATGTTAGTAGTCGCCAACGGCAGGTCCCCCCATATAACGAGGTGATGAGTGATGATATGGTTGTACGCACTGCTCGCTTCTTCTCCCGAGCAACCTGCTCCATGCCTAATTCCCGCGCTACTAACCGCAGCACGCGCTTCCCGGCTTCAACGCCCGATATCTCCTCAGCGTTGTCGAAGTCGCATTTCTCCCACGCCGGAGTTTCGATTGCCCATTTTACCAGTCGCTCATCGAGGAATGGGAACCTGACTTCCTTGCCCCAGTGCGCCATGGCTCTGTCGTCCCTGCCGAGATTGCGCTTGCCTAGACGGCCTACGTCGAGCTTCAACTCGTCGATGAGCCCCGGATAGCCTGCCCTTTCAAAGGCCGAGGGATGTCGCACGTATCCGCCAAATAGTTCGTCGGCACCTAGGCCTGAGAGCAAAACACGCGCTGGCGTTGTGTACACAGCTGTTGAGACGTCAGGGTCGGTGTCTTCGTGACAGGAGCCTTGCCCACGGGCAGCAAAATAGAGGGCACAAGCAATCGAAAGATCCATCTCGGTATTATGAGGATGGATCAGAGATATAATTCGCGCTCGATGGGCGCACGTCTCTGTGTATGGAACATTGACCTGCGATGCATGTCAGCATACATCCGGCCGCGACGGCCACAGACGCAACAAAGGTACTGACCGCTACGAAGCGAAACACCCTCCCAGGGCAGACGCTCCGAAGTTCTGCATATGCCTTGCGCCCGGTTATGCGATCGGGGCAAGCCTCGTACACGTCCACCGGCGCACCTTTAGCCTGCTTATGCAGCTGTGCTGCAACGCGAGGGTTTTCAAAGGCAACGTTGAGAAGATCCACGGCCTGGTCTGGAGGTAGGAGATCGTGGCTCAACCTTGCAAGCACGGTGCAGTCAAGTCCACCTGAGAATAGCACTGCTACTCTCGTGTTTGATGTAGATCCATTGACGGGCGGCTCCGGGATGTTAAGCACGCGCAGGCTGAGAGATGCGGTTAACTGGTCTCTCAGTGCGCTTACAGCTGGTGAAGAAGACAAGAGGACAGCGTTTCCTGTAGGCAAGGCTGTGTTGAATATGCCGATGCTTGATACCTAAGAAGGTAAGTTTGACAGGCTGGTCACGTCGACTGTGACCACAGGAAGACTCACAAATTCAGCACCCGTCTCGGGCAGCCACTCATGCCGGGATGGAGGCGCGTAAGGTGACGAGAACAACCCCGCATGGAGAGCCACGGAGTAGACACCATCAGCCTCTACCTCCTTCCACTTGTCGTCGCAGGTCTCAGCAACACTGGAAATAACGAGAGAGCCCTCGGTATCGTCGTGGCATATCAACAGCGACCGCCTCCCCAGCCGATCCCTTCCAAAGTAGAGGGTCTTTGACGGCGCGTCGAAATAGACGAAAGCAAACGGCCCTTCGATAGACCTCAGTGCTTCGAGAATAGTATTGCTAGATCCGGTTCCGGAGCTGCTCGCATCAGACAGCAGCGCAAAGACGGCTTCGCCATCGTTGCCCTGAATCGCACGGCCGTCGATTTTCCAAGCCTCCCCGTTCCAGCAGAGAACCGAGCCTGTCTGCCGGTCTTGGAACGGCTGCTTGGTGACATGGTCGCCGCGAAGCGAGAGGACGGTCGATGTGAACGTTAGGAAAGCGTCATCGTCTTCGGACCCAGGGGCGTTGAGAGGCGCCGTGACCTGCCCGAAATGGTCCGGTCCGCGGTTACAGAGACAATGATGAAGGAAGCTCCGGAGTGCGCCTGTACCAGCACTACGACGGACGTCTACGTGGATACCGCACATAGTCCTGCGGTTGAAGTTTCGACTTCAAGAGTTCGAGTGAGACGTCTCTCCAAGCCTGAAAATCCCACCCAGAGAATCGACGTCTCCACTGTGGGGCTTTGCCGAGTGCCACTAGCACTAGCACCCTTTTGGCGCTGATGGTGTTGCTAAATTCAACTTCCTCACAACTGTCCATAGCATCGCTAGACATCAAACTGCGACGCGAGTTTATCACATCAAGCTATTATTCCCTCCGTGGATGTCTTCCACCGGGGACATCTTATTTACCGCGAGAATTGTGTCTACCGCGGACACCTTGACTACCGCGGACACTGTGTCTACCGCGGATATTGGGTGTAGGTACCGCCATGTTACTAAATTCATCGTTTCAGCCTGGTACCCCATATACACGATAAAGTAGGTAGCTCTAGTCAGCAGCATTCTCCCTCCCAATTTACATGTGCTACATGCTCTTCAATTGCGTACCGCTACACATTCCCCAAGGCATATATGGGGCTACATACGTACGGGAAACCGCGCCCGGGCTCTGCCCTTACGGCGCATGAGGAGTTCATGGGTCTTGGAAATCCACAGCATCGTGGTACTCGAGCGACGAAACCGACCACTCAAGGTCGCACTGCTGGCCGCGGGCCCGAGTATCCTTCTCACGCTGGATGCTCCTCAGCAAAGAGGTGAACGCGGTTAGAAGCTCCACAGAGGGCTCAGAGGAGCACAGAAGCTCCCGGGCAGTCTGATTCTCGCCGTCCCTGGCGTCGACAACCACCAGCGCTAGAGCCGCGCTCCAATCACTCAGCAGCCGCATCGTGGACTCGCGCCGCGCCAGGGCCGCGCGGTGGAGAATCGTTCGTCCGTCGTTATCGACAGCTGCGGCGTCGGCGCCACGACCCAACAGGACCCGGATGGTGTCGTTAGCGGCGTAGCGGACGGCACGTAGCAGGGGCGTGGAACCGAACGAGTCGACGGCTTCGATATCTGCCCCGTTCCGGAGCAGGAAGCCGGCCACGCGGAAGTGGTTTCGGAACGACGCGAGCGCCAGGGGAGTCCGCTCGAGGTAGTCTCGCTGATCGATATTGGCGCCCCGCTCGAGCAGCAGTCTCGCGTACTCGGCGTCGTCCCACGTGTTGCAGGCGTAGTGCAGCGCCGTCTTGCTGCCCTCCTCGACGGCGAAGGTGGCGCCCCTCTCCAGCAGCAGCCGGAAGCAGTGGAACCTGCCGTTGGCCACCGCCGCGATGAGCGCGTCTTGGCCGATGTCGTTGGTCGCGCCGATGTCCGCTCCGCAGTCGAGCAGTCTGCCGACCGTGTCCAGGTCGCCGCGCCTCGATGCCCAGAGCAGCGCAGTGTTACCGCGGCTATCGGGGGCGTCGAGGCTGCCGGGGTCTTTTCGCACGGCGTCCTCGATGGTTCCAACCTTGAGGTTGAGGATGACTTCGTGGAGACGGGAGAACTGAAAGTCGTCCGCCATCTCGTTGGTGCCGAAAATGCCTTGGAGAGCTTCGACTGTGCCACTGTTGAAAGACCTGGAAAGAATGATGTCCCATGCGAGGGATGTTGGGGTCCTACTCAAGCATTAGCGTTGCCTGCCCGCTACTGATGGCTGGAGTCGTGGATACGAACTGGTGTGCGAAGTCGGCAGCCTTCAAGTCCCCCTTTGCGGCGATGTAAAATCTAATGAGGGTAGTGTCACCTCGGAGCACTGCGGACTGAGAACGGTTAGCTTGACATTGCTGTCTAGGCGCTGGGACTATTTCTTACATGGAGCGGAGTTCTCCCTCCCAGATAGGACGTGTCCAGTGGCGATGCCAACTTCTTACTGATGAGGCTTTTGACGCCTTCGAGATCGCCCCTCTGGGTCAGATGAAAGATGGCAGCATTGTTGTCGATGACTCTGGACGTCTTCAACGAGATCTGTGGACCGGCCGAGGGCATATACATGTACGTGAGCCTGGCCATACGCCTTACATACCAGCCCGGAAAGACGTAAGTGAGATGGGAAACGCCAATGTTGACCCGCTCACACACACGGGAGTCGCACGCCTGCCGGGCGGTTGCAAACCCCGTGTAGGTCCAGAACAGTGCACCGACGAGGCCCTCCAGCATCTGCGGCGATCGGCCATGTCGAGGCCTGTGGCAAGCGCAGTGGCACTGGCTGGGGCAGGCCGAGGCCGGGGGTTGCCAGACGACATCCATCTTCAGAGAATCCGCAGTTGCTGGCGTCGAAGGCGCGGAAATTGTCGGGACGGAATGGTCACTCGGCCCCTCCCCAGCCTGGGAGACCTCAACCAGTCTCCGAATGCCGTCGACGCCGTCAGTCAGGTCTTTCACGTGCTTCACTTGCTGATTCAACAGCAGCAAGGTTTCCTCCTTGAAGATTTCCATGCTCGCGACACGAAGCTCGACGCGCCTCGAGACCGATCTAAGGGCAGGACCAAATCAGCGAACAGTCTCTGCCAGAATCTACATACTTTCTCGGGCTTGGGCAAGGCAAGAATGCTGGTACGGAATAATACAAATCTAATTAATGACTTACAGGTTTGCAATCTGAATAGCATCATTGAGCTGGAGCCGCGCCGCGGTCAGGGACGCCTGCAACTTGCTGATCCTCCGCCGCTCTCTGACTGCCCCCCACCTCGACAGCACTACAGCGTCACTAAGGTCGACCGGGGACGAGGTGCCGGTTGCTGCAGCTTTTTCAGCCTGTGGCTCGCTGGTACTACGAGTGTCACTGGCAGCGTTGCATCTTGGCGGATCAGTCGGAAGACGGCTTGTTTGCCTCGCGCCTTCCTGCCTCGGCCGCCGCCGCGCGCTCGTAACCAAGAGCTCCCGAGTGAACGCATCCAGGTCTTGCAAGACCCTCTCGGCGTTGAGGAGAGCGTCGATGAGAGCCCGGGGTTGAAGTGGATCCTGGGTGTCCAAGGGCTGCTTTTGTACTATGGAGTGCACATCCTTGAGCCGAACGGTCAGATCCGTGACTTCGTTGACCAGGGACTCGAATTCTGCCGGGGACGTCCACAACGCTCTTGCTACCTTTAGGCTTTGGCTCACAGCTGCGATAAGGGTGATGACTGATGCCGTGATGGAGAGAGGGTCCATGGTAATGGCCAACCACCCCGAAGAGGGCACGTCAGCTGTGGGTGGCGGTGGTGCATTCTTGGTGATCCATATTGTCACCGCAAGCGTACCTAGGTATGTATACATATTGTGCTCTGCTTGCTTTGCGATTGCTCAGTCCCCTTGTAATAGTTCTAATATAGTGGTGGGAGAACGCTTATCCTCATCCTAACAAACCGGGCGTAACGAAGACCAGGTGTGGCGTTCTTGTGCCACGTCGCCGGATAAGAGTTCACGAGAATGAGCCTTACAAGGATACTGGTTCTGAGCTCCAGCACTTGATTTGGGCATACCTATACCTGTGGTGAGATTACGCATGTTAGCGAAGTACTGTACAAGAAGTCATACCTCGTATGTTGGATCGTTCGGAATGCCCGAGGTATGTGCCTATAACTAGTCGTCTGATCGTCTGACTTTCTAGCACTCTGCTCGACTCGTCGTCTCGTCGTCTCGTCGTCCAATCGTATTTTGATCATCTTAGTAAACTGTCCGAGAGGTCATTCAAGATATCACTGAATCATCTTGTTAAGGTACCCCGCTAACAAGTATAATCCTACCACAGGTGTAAGAGGTCTACCTTGGGCTGGTGCCCTGGGTCCGGGCAAAAGTGAGGCTGCCAATGCCCTTGGAACTCGGTGAGTGGTCAGGCAGCCGTCTTCCACCCGCACAGAGAGGTACCTTACCTACAGCCTGACCGTACTCTTCGTCTTCATCTTGACTTCCGTTCTAATGCTGATAAATGTTCTGCCATCTCGTGTGACGGTAGTACGGCTCCTAATTTTCCGGTTCGCCGAGGCGTTCTGTCGGCCTGGCGCACAACCGCACAACTTGAAACAGCCACACCTCACGATTCAAAGTCCCAGAGCATCCCGAAACCAATCATTGGCTTCGGAGGCTCTCAAGACAGCCAAGGCAGCTCGCGCGAAGCAAATGGGAGACCAACATTAGAAAGCTGGAGGACACTGAAAACATGGCAGTGACTGACGAGGCCGATGGCGTATGCGGACAGAGCATCCTCGACATCGTCAAGGAATGCGACAAGTGAATGAGCTTGACAACCCACACATTTTCTTGCCATCCATCTGACCCGTGTCACAGCTTTCCGTATCACAACACGAGCAACCCGGAGCCACTTGAAACCCGTATGGCTTCGACATGGCAATTCTTCATCCCGGACGACCCAAAACCTTACGGCTATCTCACCTCGTCGACCGTCGACAAAATGCCGTGGACGCCAGATTTTGAAATCATCTCCGGCCCCGTCAAGCAGGTTCGACTCTCCCCCAAATCCGGAGCCAGCACCCCCGAGGCCTGCCAGGTGGCCATGGCTTCACTGATCTCCCTTGCACGAGAGACGGGTCTCTTCCCGGAGCTGGGCAAGCGCGGCAGGGAGCTATATTCCGTCCTCGGCGCGCCGTACCCCTTCAAGTTCGACCGCAAGGCGCACGCGCTGTTCGGCCTCGTCACCCGCGGCGTCCACATGACCGTCTACACACATAACGTCGACGGCGAGATGCGGATCTGGGTTCCCCAGAGGTCGCTCGACAGACCCGTCTACACCGGGCTGTTCGACAACTCGGTCGCCGGAGGCGTGGGGGCCGACGAGGCCGTCTTGGACGCTCTCGTGCGGGAGTCGGCCGAGGAGGCGGGCTTGGACGAGGGGTTCGTGAGACGTGCTGCCAGGGCGTGTGGGGCGCTCACTTGGTTCAACATCAAGGACTCCAGGTCTGGGAGCCGGGGGATGCTCCATCCCGGGATCCAGTACGTCTACGACCTCGAGGTCGAGGCTGATGTCGTCCTCAAGCCGGTCGACGGTGAGGTGGAGAAGTTCAACTTGTGGGATGTGGAAACGGTGAGGAAGACTATGGCGCAGAAGAAATTCAAGCCCAGCTCTGCGCTAGTTCTATTAGACTTTTTTATCCGACATGGGATGATCGCTCCGGAAGAGGAAGCTGACTACGTTGAAGTCGTGTCGAGGCTGCACCGTAGGCTACCGTTTCCTGTTGGAGCTTGAAGGACGTGCGTTTGTTTTCGTTGAACACCTGGCACCTTGATCACTATTGGTGTTCTGCGCAAAAAGGAAGGGTGTTAGAAGCAATCATAACTATCAGATAATGATACATGCATAATTAGCGGGATAAAATGTCGTGTTGGGGATGGGGGAAGTTCCGATCTTGAGATACGGAGAGGAGGACGGAAGAGGAAAACCAAAAGGGAGGAGGGGAGGGCTGGGAGAGGGGACCATCCGTGGACCTTACATGTCGATAGAGATTAAACGGCCTTCTTGAGACTAGGAATAGACAAAAGGAATGGATATGGAAATCTGCCATCTACGATATACGGCCATCGGGCAAACATGCGACCTACTGCAACCTTAGAAGTGGCCATCAACGATTACACATGTCTATCCGTTTCTAGACTTAGATATCGCTCGACAACGCCACAGCAACAAATCAATGTAAGGGACACGGTGCCGTCTGACGGAGGCCTCGATGAAGACCTACTACTAGCTATGCTTGACCCCCTGTAACCACACGCCCACCATATCCGCAAACTCACAAGGACTCTCGCAAATAGCGAGCCTCGCGGCGCCCCTGACCGCCGCGAACCTGCCCAGGCCCTGCCGCATCACGACCGGGTACGTCGCCATCTCAGCGTGCAAGTCGACGTCCAGCTCCCCGCAGACGAGCAGGCTCGGCACGCTCAGGCCAGCCAGCACGCTTGCCGTGTCAAACGGAGAGGTGGTGGTGCCCGAGCGCATGCTTCCGACTACCTCGGGCACCAGACGCCGCAGCCCCTCGGCACTGGCGCCCGCCACCATGTCGCGCACGCGGATGTACTCGCGAGACCCCCGCGCGTCGGGGCTGAACCACCGGGCGACGGAGTAGTTGGCCAGAGCGACCATGCCGGACCGGTCCGCGATGTCGCCCCTCTCTAGGCGTTTTTTCTTGGCGATGGCCTCGGTGTGTGATCGAGAACCTCCGATGGGAAAGGAGACTCCGACGAAGGCGCCGATAGAGAGGTCCTCGCGGTGCTGGGATTGCGGAAGAGGCCGCGATATCAGACCCAAGGCGATGGTGGCGCCGAGTCCGATGCCGACGATGGCGTCGACTCGGGCGATGCGCAGGTGGTGGAGGAGTGCTCGCAGGTCTTCTACGAGGAGATCGATGGTCAGGCGGTCCACCCCTTGCATGGACTCTGGCGTGTATCCCCTTATGTCTAGGCAGGCGTCATGAGCGATAGGCGTCATGATGGAGAAGGCGACAATGCAGAGAACGGGACCGACCGTAACGGATGATCCGGTACTGGGGGTACTTGAGCATCAGGCTGTTGACGGCCGGATCCCATATGTGAAGCGTCGTCAGAGTCTTTGGGATCAAGACTATAGTGGAGGCTTCGGGGTCAAGGCGCCCGTCGATGCGGTAGGGCACAGAGTATCCGCCGTGGGAGAACGTCTCAGTGAGTGAGGTAGAGTCGCGGCGAGTGTCGGAATCGGGCATGTCGTGGTAAGGGACCGGAGGAAGCCAAGGTCTTGACACGGCCATGTCAGATTGGGCCAAGCAAGCCTCTTTCAGCTTCCCTCGTCGAGGAGGCTTGCAGCCTGCCTCATATCGCCTGGCCGACGCGGGTCTGATTGGCCACAACATGTGTTTATCGTGACCGGTCGCAGCAAACGGACGTCATACAGTACAAAGCCAGGCGAAAGTGCAGAAATAGGGGCGGTGCACGACGGGTCAGTAATTACCCAGAAGATGGCATCTCCCCTGGTAGCCATTGTCAAACCCTCTTCTTAAACCACTCTTGTACTCAGAGCAAGACACCCACCACGGGGAGACAAACACTAGACCTACAAAGTATCCTGAACGTATTTCCTGACTCGTGTAATCAGGATGGGGGCTCTCGCCAGGGAAAACATGCTCAGAAGGCAACGCTGACCTCTATCTCAACTGGCCCAGACCAAACGACATGGATGATTCAGTTGTGTGTTTTTCACGAACACAAATTAGGATTACCTCCAGGCGAAGAGAGACTAGCTGTCTAGCGATGGAGACAGGCGCTTCATGCAGATAAAATGCCAAACCCCCGATGGCGGGCTCATTCAATGCCCGCCGATGCTCGCTAATAACAATGCGCAAAGGGTCAAACACAGGATCTGAGGCGGCATCTCGAACGTCGCGGTCAGGGGTCAAGCGGACAGGGCGAGACAAGCGTCGACGGCAAGGCCAACTCTGGAGGGATAGTCAGCGACTGCGACGTGTAGATGACGGCATAACATGGTGCCGCGGAGAAAGGTGCAGTGCTTACCTCCCCTCCTTCTGGTAGACGACATCGCTTATGATCTCTCTATCCAAATCAGGGAACATGCCCGCCAGCGTCTCGACGACATTGGCGTGCTCGGCGCGGTGCAGTCGTTGAGCCTCGGCAACCTCTGCGCTGGCCTGCCGAGCCGCAGCTTCCTCGGCCGACAGCTGCTGCCGTGACCGCAAGTCGCCTTCGCCGCGTTCGGGCTGCGGCGCCCTCGCCGGGCCCGGTACGCTGGAAGCTGCCGGGGGCTCGCTTGACGCCGTTCCCTCGTCCGAAAATATCCTTCCGATACTACTCAGAGGCTTCTGGATGGTTCGCAGGAGTCCGGTGATGGCGGCTTTCTCCTCGCCTCCCGAGTACTCGCCGCTTTCTCTGGCTTCGTTTGAAGACGTGGACCTCCGCGGACTAGCAGGCCGGAGTGTGGCATCAACGTCCATAGAGGGTCTGGTCGAGGAAGAAGACGATCCTGTGTTTCCTGGCGGTTGAAGTGATGTTGGTTTCTCCGATTGAGATGGCGGAAGAGGAGGTGACTCGGCACGGTGCTTCTCGGCGATTGCTGATACTGCTGCTTCGACGTTGGCCTCGAACTCCTCATCAGTTATAGTGAGAGTAGTCCGGTCCATGTTCTCGATGAACTGGATTGCGCCCATCTATATTCGGTTAGTAGTGAGAACGCAAGGTTGGATTGCCTGAACATACTAGAGATGACAGATAGTAGCCTGCCTCGCCGCCAAGCTTTTCTTGGTTACGGAACCTCAAGACATACTGAACATTCGAAACCAGGTGCTCGGGGTTGGCATGCAGGACGACGTAGATGAGCATCGGCATGAACGAATCAGCCGACGAGTCGGACTTGGAATGCTTCAAGAGGCCGAAGATGACCTTGCAGCAGTTGAGAACGCATATTATCTTGTCTCTTGGCGCACGGTAAGACTTGATCTTCAGCAGTTCTGCGGTGGTGTTAGTGAGTAATGTGTACATGACACGATCCCGAATGCTTACCATCCTGCGCTAGCTTCAAGAAGCGCTTGCCGCTCTCGCTGACTGGCGGGATGTCCAAGTGCTCCTCCTTTGTCCAGCTATAGATCTGGATCTTCTGCGCCAGGATTTCGTCTCTTTCTACATCTTCTTGATGCTGACCCCTCCGGCCAGGTCCCATGGGCCGTTCACCGCGCTTCTTGGATTTCGCCCCTGGTATCGGCTGCGGCGGCGGTATTGCAGGCGAGAAAGTTTGCGTATACAGGCGGTTCATGACTAATTTCTCCATCCCCTCTCGTGCGTTATCGAATTCGGCGTCTGACACGTCTCGCCATACTTCGCACTGCGCCATCTTATTCGCGATGAAGGCAAGGAAGTCACTGATAATCTTGACTTGTTCATGTACCATCCACTGGCGTTTTCCGAACTCTTGCAGAAATGACTTCAGATACCTTGCCACGGGATCTGCTTTCTTGTTTCGCAGCTGTTCGAGGAAGCGGTGAAAGTCGAATGGTAAGGCTGGTTCGGGTTCTGGTTCGGGCGGCGGAGGACGGTGAAGCGACAAGGTTGGCGACAGCGAGGATTCGGCAATACCTTGTAGCTCATCACGCGACCGAACTGTTTTTATAGAAGGGGTTGAGGCGTCCTTGGGAGGTACGGGGGGTGCCTCGTCGGTTTGTTCCTTCTCCTTCGACCGAATGGTCAAAGGTGATGTATTTGAGGCGCGGAGCGTATGGGTATCTTGGAGCTGTTGGGCAATACTGGATGCTAGGGGTTCGAGGCTTGATTTTCTTGGCGGGTGTTGCACTGGACTGGCCAACATTGGCGACGCCATCTCGAACCTCGGACTCATGACTTCCTCCGCCCCTGGCCCGCCTCCTTCCTCACTGAATTGCTCCATGATGCTCTGTATCTCCGATCTCGACCCGCTCTCTTGATCATCCTCGCTGCCATATGGCTTCTCGTCGTATGCGGCGTCGGACCGCGTAGGTGACGGGTCTGCCGAAGCTGCAGTGTGCTGATTGCGGGGACCCGAGCTGGAAGGAGTGCGTGAAGGTGGTTGGGAGGATAGCGGAGTCTTCGGTGTAGGGTCGACATAAGAGGAAGCTTTTATGGTAAGGTATTGGGTTGCTGTGGTGGTGGCGGCAGATGTTGGTTTCAGAGTTGCTATCGAGGACATCAAATTGTCGGCAGGGTCGTGGTTTTGGTCGTCGTGCGACGGCGGTGCTCCTGGCGTCTGGCCAGCCCCCTCTTGTTCTGCCGTGGAACTCATCTTGGAGCTTTCGTCGCCGAGATCGATCAGATCGTCGCTGTTATCTGCCCCTAACAGTTGCCCGTTGGAGGGCTCGGCAGGCTGGTCGATGAATGTGGAAGTCTCCTCGGAAGCCAGCGAGGGTGTGCCATGGTCGGAGCTGCCACTTTGGCCCTGTTGCGCTGGAGGTGGCTCTGGAGAAGACATACACGGTGAGCGAACTGTCGTGCGTGGCGAGGATTGTTGGAATAGCGGCCGTCTTGAAACACCAACTGCTCGAGATATCACAAGCCGGCCAGTCTAGGAGGAGAATGCGCTAGAGCTACAGTCCGTAAAGTCCAGGAGTGACTGAGTGGCTTGCGGAGAGGTTAAGGACTAAGCACACCTGGCACACTGGTATTGTTGTTCGCGGCTCACAAGTGCGACCGTGTTCGAGGCTCAGAATGCCATGTCTCGGCCGGTTCGCCGCCCAGCCTTCTCCGAAGTCATTCCGCCCCACTAGAACCCCACCAAGCCGTCCGGCTTCCTATGGAAGTTCCATAACGAATGTGGCGGGGTAGTGTACCCGCACGGTTCGTCTGTTAGTGCAATCCAGATAGAGGTACTTCAGACCCTGAGTTAAGGTACGTACCTCTACCAGACTTCGCGGTCTGTACCTACCTACACAATCTCACTAATAACCGTTAGCAACCTGGAAAGGTCTATCTCTACCCGAGTCACTTAGGTAATGTCAACGTTGAGATAATCTGAGATATGTATAACGGGTTTGTCCTGTAGGATTTGCGAGACCACCCTCCCTCGATAATTCCTGCAAGTTCAATCGATGCGAGTGCGTAGCGTCCCCGCAGTTTCCCGCTCGCTCGCTTTGGCTGGCGGATAACAAAAAGCCATGCTGGATTCTCGAATCAGCACCGTCCAGCGAAGCAACATTTATCAGGCATGCCGCCTGGCTCCTTGGGGGCTGCCATGCAACATGTAGCGCCGCAAGGCTGCCATTCGTTGTCGTCGAACCTCTACCCGTCGCACAGAGCACGCGGAGTCATTCGTAGTTGGCGTGGCTATGCTGCTATGTTGCGCCTTCTGCCTTATGGTTTGGCTGCCAGCGCTGCCTTGCTCAAAGCAACCATACAAAACACCAAGTGCTCTTTTCCTGACTGACACTTTCTCACACATCCTGCATTTTCCGTCTCTTCTTCTCCATCGCGACGTAACCTTGCGCGCAAAGATACCTTAGCCTCACATCGCTCTGCTTGTATTTGCCCGTCATGTCGCAACTCGCCTCACCCTCGGCACCCTCAGGACTTGCAGGTCTCCCAGTGGAGATCATGGAGTTCGTCGTCGAGCACATGCTGGAAAACAACCACGACGGTAGCCTGGCAGCCCTTGCCGCAACATGCCGCGGATTGCATGCTATTGTGATGCCTCGCCTATACAGCAAAGAACACATGGACAAGCATCCGGCCCTTATTTTCTGGGCAGCCCAGCTTGGCCGGTTCGATACCGCAAAACGCTTGGTCGACGCTGGCGTCAACCTGAACCGTGGTATGATCCGCAACGAATCCATGTCGTTTGTCACCATGAGGACGGCAGACTTCACACCACGCCAGCTCTATCAGGACATCCGAGTCATGAACCATCAGATCAACCCGCATGATACTCTAACGCGCGTTGGACCCCGAGGCTTCGTCGGCGAGCCCTTCAAGCCCCGGCCAATAGGTTCAGCCTTCGACATGGTAGGCTTTGCTCACTGGCGCTCTTGGTGGTTCCCAATCCACCTTGCTGTCATGGGCGGCTTTGCGGACGTCGTCGACTTGTTTACCTCTAACGGCGCCATTCTCGATGTGCCCTCCGGCAACCTGTGCAGCTGCAAATTCCCCGTCATGGCGGCCAACCATGGCCCTGCGATGCATTATCGACGCCCGTGGACGCCTCTGCATACAGCTATATGCCGTGGTCACATGGATATCGCGAAAACTCTGCTTGAACAGGGTGCGTCTCTATCCTTTGGCGAGCACTCGGCCAGAGTCCCGCATCCTTTTACTGTCCTTCACAACGCCGCGTGCGTCGGTTCCACCGAGCTGGTCGGATTCATCTTGGACAACAAGTACCAGACAGATGTGCAGGTCGTGGATTCTGGGGAGCTGTCACCACTCTGGCTTGCGTATCTCCAGGGTCACTGGAACGTCGTCGACACGCTCCTAGCAAGAGGAGCCGATATAAACGACGACTTAGCTTCCGGCTACACCCCCTTGATAGATGCCTGTCTCTTTGGGGAGTTTGCGAGTGCGCTGGCTTTGATCGCTCGGGGAGCAGATGTTAACGTGATCTGCACCGCATATCCGACCCCGTTGGGCCGCTATCGTTGGCCAGGCAAGAATAACCTCCTCGCTTGCCTCCGAGGCCACCGTCCCATCGATATGTGTTGCTTGAAACAGCAAAGTGCGACTCGCGCCCTCCGCTACAGAAGGGATCAGCCGAACCCGAGATACCCTCCCCATGAACCGGGGATGCCGCCCCCTCCCCCCGAGCCGTTAACGGTCGTCGACGAAGATATGCGGTTGCCTGTGGTCCAGGCTCTCTTGGAAGCAGGTGCTCACCTAGGTCCTTCCGAGCACTCGCCGTTCCTTGTGCCACCTATAGTTGCGGCAGCGGCGGAGCATCTTGTGGACGTGGTTCGACTATTATTGGACCGCGGCGCTGAAGTAGACAGCCGGGACAAGGAAGGGAACACAGCATTAATGGCAGCGCTTAACTACGGTCTGCATTGGTGTAACTCGCACGCAAAGATCGGCCCCTTGAGTACTCGTCCCTTTGGGCTTCAGCGACCTCCTCGAACTGTCGCCGCTGTTCCGCAGATGGCAGGGGCTCCTGGTCAGATGCCTGGCGGCCCACCCCCTCCGCATCCTGCCAACAATCCTTGGCAATTCGGCAATGCTCCTCCCCAGATTGTCAACGCTCCTCCGCCGATTGTCCATGCTGGCAATGCTCCGCCGCCGATTGCCCTTGCTGGCAACGCTCCTCCGCCGATTGTCCATGCTGGCAACGCTCCGCCGCCGATTGTCGCTGGCCCTCCGCAGTTCGTTCACTACCTCCCGCCTGGTGCTGGTCCACCGGTAATTGTCATGGCACCTCCGCCAACAAACCCCAAGCCTCCCAGCTGTCGGCAGAAAGGAGACTTCACATCGTGTGTCAAGCTCCTAATCGAACGTGGAGCCAGCCCTACGGCAACAAACAACAGTGGTGCTTCGCCGTTAAGCCTCGTCTACAGCCCCGACGCCACGCCTGACAAACGCTACTGGTCGGGCCGTCCGCGCGGCCAACTGACGTTCAAGGAAAGAGCCGTGGTTGTCTCAATGCTTCTCGACTTAGGCGCCGACCCGAACACCACGATCAACATCGTTCGCCCAGACGATACTAACAGCGACATCGATTCCGACGATCCTAACGTCTATTCTGCGTCCGATAGCGACGACAGTCTCAACACCGCTCCCGGAAGCGACGGCGCCTCAAGCGCGGCATCTTTCCGGGCGCCACAGCGCCGAAAGTTCCGCAGCCTGTACAAGTATGGTCCGCTGAGCGTTCTCCAATGCGCGTTCTGGGACGGAGATCTGGATCTCTGTCGTTCGCTGCTGCAACGAGGAGCTAAGCTTACAACGCCGCTTGTTGCGTGGATGCTGCATGTTGCATGGGGTTACTGTCGATGGCGGATGAGAGACGCGGCCGAACGAGTGCTGCAAGTCTTGGGCGATTTGGAGGTTAATGTTCAGACGGAACTGGGATCTCACCCGGCGTGTCTATACGTCCTGATCACCCAGGGTGTCCGACACATGGCTGCAGACTTCTTGGAGGTTGGCATCGAGAGGAATAAGTTTGACGATGTCCCTGGCCCTGATTACGACTGGTTGTTTGGGGATACTGCGTCTCTGTCGATAAAATGGGGCGAGTTGTGCCTCACTCAAGCTGCCCGAACCGGGTGGCTATCTGGCGTCGAACGCCTCCTAAAGCTTGGGCTTGACGTCAACACGCCGGGCCTCGATCCTCTCAAACGGCCTCTGAATTTGGCAATCGCGAGGCGGGACGCTGCTATGGTGGAATGCCTCGTCCAACATGCAACGAGTATCACCCTCTTCGACGATAATGACACGGTCAGGTTCGCGCGAGGAGAGCGGACGTACCCGCTCGCAATCGCCATCAGGGGGGAAGAATCGGACATCATAGGGCCTCTACTCCGCGAGCAAAAGGAGCCCCTCCCCGAGAAGTTCGCCTTCGCATACGTCAACGAGGCGTACATGACGCGACGGGCCAAGGCTCTGAGCTGCCTCTTGACTTTCTCCTGTCTCGACCCTCACTGCAGGTCACCGGAGAAAAACAACACGCACTTGATCGAGATCATGGAGAATGTGTCGGCTATATGTAACCACCAGCAGGCGTCAGACGACGATTCGGACGAAGAGGACAATTATTGGTCGTACAGCATCAAGAACAAGCTCGAGAAGGTGCGGATGTGGATGGAGTGCCTCATACTCCTCGCACGCGCGGGCATCTCACCCACGGCCACAAATAACGCGGGCGTCTCTGGGATCGATCTCTTTCAAGAACTGGTCAACTACAAGGGGCCCGACAGGTTCAAGGTCCACGTGCGGAGCGCGTTGAGATCCCGGTTGAATGATGTTATGGGGGTTGCGGTGTGGGACGATGCTCTTCCTGCTGGCGCGGCGTTTGAAGCGTTGGCTCGTTGCGAGGTGAATTTGGCTGAAAGTGACGGGACGGCATCTAGCGATGGCACGATTGATGACTAGGATGATTATGTAGCGGTGGAATCGGTATTTGACGGCATGCCATTCTCTTCAGAGCACGCTTATGAATGAAATATGACAGTTATGATTGTTTCTATCGTGGCTCAGTACACCATGCCAACACCCAACCAAACCTGGAGAGTTGCGTAAAGTGCTGTTTCCGCATGTCTCTAGAATCGCCAACGACTCAACGTGACCATCAAGTAGGGAGCTGAATCCGCATTACAACGGAGGAAGCCAGCCTGTAGTGCACTCGCAGTAGCAAGTCTGCCGTCTTCACAAACTCCAAAGCCCAAGACTTCCCGACTCCGAGCCCAAGCACGCTCCCGCAATCGTATCCTTGCAAATCTCTGCTACACGCTTCTCTACCATGTTGGCAATCGGGACTGTCCACTCCTACGACCACGAAGATAAAAACACCAAAACGGCCCACCGACGCTCGACAACTACATAAGACACTTACCAGGCCGGCCGCCCCGGCGAGATCCACCCGTAAGGCAGGCCGCGGGCCCCGGGGTGGAGCACACGGGCCGGGCCGTCACAGTCCCACCATCCCGGAAGACAAGGGTCTCTTACGGCATATGAAACCGGACGGACCCATCTCCTCCACTCTGAGTATAGGCGATGGGCTGCCGTAGGCGGTGCAGTGCGGAGGTTGATGAGGTCGCTGTCGAGCCTCCGCCATTCGGGTTTGTCCGTGCTGCCGTTGGAGGTGTGCGGCTGTCTCGGACTTTGGATCTTGTTGTTTATATGTCCTTTCCCTCGTTGGATGCGTGCCGACTACTTGTTGCTTGGTTTTGTGTTACCCAGCAAGCCGTCGTAACGGTATACAGCGATGCCCTCTCCAAAAACGAGAGAAAGAACAGGCCACCTGATGGAAGGGTCCGAAGTGATAAAGGTATTGAACGATGAACTCCTGGAAACTGCCTGATGGACTAGACGTCTAATGTCATGTCTTTATTTTGACCTTGGGCAATACAAACTCCCTAACCCCACAGTGTGCTCGAAGATCACCCCATACCAACGACATGGACGCAATAACCCATCTCCGGCCAAGAAACCTATCGACAAAGCGTACCAAACGCCATGAAGGAACGCGGGCGAGATAGATCCAAAGAATCGAGATAGATACAAATAATCCCGATCACCAAAACCCATTACATGATCCCTCCATCAGTTATGTTGCGGCGGCTAATCACAGTGCCATCGTAGTTGAAGCACTTTAGAACGCCTTGGGAGTCCTGGACGAAGACATCTGCGGAAAGTTAGTTCTAAGATCAACCCAAGAAACCTATGGGAGGAACACATACTGAGGTCCACAGTGGCCTTCAGTCCCGGAGAACCAGAGGGACCCTTGCATTTGCAAGTGAGGATCGTGTCCTGGAGAGAACAATTCTCGCACGACTGCGAGTACCCACCGCTTCTCGAGCGTTAGATTTTATATCAAACTTTGTATCTAATTGGAAGGGTTGTGACCCACGCAGAAGCAGGCACCAGCATGCCGTTGAAGTTGCCGACGCAGTTGCTCAGGTCGAGAGACGAGGTGACCTCGAGCCAGTGGCCGCGCTGGTCGAGCTTGTCGTAGCAGGTGCCGTGGAGGATGCGTCCGGAGCTGTCGAGGGAGAAGGACAAGCAGTCCTTGGCGAAGCAGCACGGCGGTTCGGCGAGGGCCGCCGCGTGGTTGACGGCTCCGACTTGGGTGTCGGGCTTGCCGAGAGCGGCGGCCGAGGTGAGGAGCGGGAAGCAAGACGCGAACATGGCGAGGATGAGCATGGCGAGGGTTTTCATTGAGATCGACGCCATCTTGACGAGTATATAGAGCAGTGGATGTAGAGCAATGTATAGAGCGATTGGGAAGGTGGTGGCTTTGGAAGAGAAGAAGCAGCGAACGTTGATTGAGTGTGGGAGGAAAGGAAAATATGTACTCGTGAACGAACGAGAGAGAAAAATCACAAAAGTTTTCGGGTTTAATTTCTACATGGCCAGGTAAGAGGATGGCGAGGCCCTTGCTCCCTCGGCTGGCATTCGATTCTAGGAGTCCTCCAGATTAAGGTGTATGCTGTGCGACTTGGGCAAGGTCAGGCCGGATAACTGCTCTCTCTGTGCTCGGCTTCAGAAGATGCAGTGACAGGTTTCTCAAGGCATTGTCAGATGGCCGAACCTGAAGCATCGAAGTCGTTGCACCGGTCGGACGATATGCCGTCAGACTCGGATGGTTGACCGAAGAGATCCCCGACTCTTTGGTTGAGATCAAAGTCCATGGAAATCCAAGTCCATGGAAAAACTTCAACTCGGTCATTCTATCCTCGTTCACGTCACCTCGTCAATTCGTCCAACGACAGCTCAGCACAAGCGAGATACTGGTAAGGTAGAATTGGGTATAAATGATCTGACACCGGGGATCTACCTTAGTTAAATCAGCCAAGCAAGGCAAATGGTATTCTGGTAAATGGAAGTTACCTGAAGCTAGAAGTACGCAAGATAAACTCAGGCGCGAGGCACCGCCCGCATCTGTACTCCGACGCCATGGCGACACATAATCAGGAAGCTGTGAACCTTAGGCCGGCCTCTTCACCGGCTCATCTGCGAAACATCGAGATCGATCCATTGCACCTCCTCATATTGGTGATTCTGGCCATGTTGGTTGTGCGCCGGTTGCATTGTGTTGGGTCCTGCTTGACCGGCGGGGTGCATCTGCCCTCGAGAAGGGCCATTCTGCTCGGGATGAGGTTGCTCTGTCTGCCGAGGACCTTCAGAGTCCCTTGCCCTTCGCTTGTCTCTCAGCCATGCAAGAACTTCCGACGATATCATCTCGAAGCTTTGCAGAAGCGCAAGTGCATCCTCCCATCTTTCACCATATTTCCTGAGGGTGAGGCTGACTCTCTCGAGTGATCTCAAGCTTCGGTCGACATTATCAACTGCCGTACCGCCGTCTGACCTCTTCGGCAATGGAGGCGGCGGAGGCTGTCCTGGTGAAGACACCGGTACCGGTACATTCGCTCCGGATATGAGAGCATCACCGTCGCTGCGTAGCACCGCGACGAACTGCGACCCCATGAAGTACACCCTTAGTGCATCATGGTACGTGTAAAACGACGTGTTCATGAACGCATGGGCGACCTCGTAGATGCGGTCGAGATAGGCAATGGCATGTTCGAAGATGAGCATCCTTCCATAGGCCGTCATGTGTGGTGCTCTAGCGCTTGGTGCGATGCAGTACACATAACTGTACCGAAGCTCCAGGTCAAACAGTTCTCGAATGCCGATAGCAAGGGTATCTGGAAGGGATTCTGCCCACTCGCGCATGTCGTGACACATCTGCCAGATAAACGATGCAGCATCCGGCAGAGCATCGCTTGGGTCGGACTGAAATAGCGTCTGGTACCAGTGGGACTGGGCGCGGCGGAGCTGGAAATGTAGGAGAGCAGGATCGGCTGCAAGGGAGCCGATGGCACCACTGCCCGGATGTGCGCGTGAGACCTGAAGTGCCGAAGGAAACGACACGGCCATAGCATCATCTGTAAAGGAGAACGCCCTGGCATGTACCATGCTAATAGCTCTATAGAGAGGGGGTTAGCAAACTACAAGAACCTTCATTCTGGGTAAGATATCGCTACCTATCAAGAGCGTATACGCAATAGAAAGTCCTTCTTCGTGCGTCCAATGCAGCCTTGTCCGAGTTCTGTTGTACGGGTGGATCTTGGTGATATCCTAGGTCAATGACAGCACGGCATGTGAAACCAATGAGGTGCCAACTGTCGAAGTGTGCGGGATCCAACATGGAGTACTGCGTGAGTAACAGCAGCGACTGGATTTGAGTGACATAGCCCGGCATAAGAGCTCGGTCGGCATATGGAAGTGCGCGAGCAACGAACTCGACAGCATTGGCGTAAAACTCATCTTGGGCACTCCTACTTTGTGCTGCGGAACCGATGGCCAGAACCATGTATAGCAACCAGAAGTCGGAGCTGCTAAGCTGCTGCCTTGGGTCTTGGCTATAGACATCTTCCAGGAGAGAAACAATCAGGGTAGGGGAGAAAGCAGGCAAAAGAACGTGGATATTGCTCATATAGTAGTGCACAATAGCTTGCGCAGCCTGTCTCGACGGCAACTTGGTTGTCCTGGGCTCCGGCACTGGGTCGTTGGTTGCCGCCGCCAAGACGAGCCTGGCAAAGGTCATGTTGCTGATGGCAGGCTCAAAGTCTCGTGTTGTAGCATTGACGGATCTGAGGCACGAAGTCAGTAACGTAATGTGGAACCGGGACGTGACTGCTCACAAGTAACCAAAGTCCGACACTAAAGCGTTGACGTCGGAATTTTCCCGTTTCCGCGCGGCCTTGCGGTGGATGGCTGCTCTTATCGTTGCAAGTGAGTCCTTCCGGTCAGTGCCGGCATTGGGAGCAGGGACATCGGATTCATGCATTGCCACTGAGGCTTTCCGTGATCTCGCATATGCGAGGCGTCGTTCAAGCTTCTCTATCCGAAGTTCCAATGCGGCGACATAGCTATAGGCACCGTAAGTCCCGACGCGCATATAGAAGACTGCTGAATGCTAGCCGTACCTTCGTTCCTTTCCTCGTGCAAACTGGTCATTCGCTGCTGAGCATTCGGCTTCTCTTCCAGCTTTCTCACAAGCTGTACATGCTGGAAGCTTGCCATCGCACTAACGTGGGTGTCAGCTGAAGTTCTCACTGTGGCTCAAGGGAGAACAAGGTGATCAATCACCTTAACCTTAGCAGCACGGCCTATGGGGCATCGTTAGCAGTCAAAAAATTTAGAAAGCCGGGTGTCATAAAAGGTTCCGTAACATATAGACTCACATCTTGAACAAGCAGATACTGGCCTCGATACCCGTAATAGGGGGTTGTCGGAAAAGCTTGACCGTGGCATCATGTCTGGCCAGTGTCTATATGAGCCGGCGACAATATACTAGTAGGCAACAATGAGGCTCTGTGTAGGAGGTCTCGTCTCGGCCGAACGACTAGCGTTGTGATCACCAGGGTTACGATGTCTCTTGATGTCTCGGGTAGGTCATTCGCTTGGCCTTAGAAATGGGACAGATCTGGAGACCTCACGCTGCTGACACTGCCGGTCAGGAGGGCTTCTAAAAGGCACGGAAACGAGGGCAGGCTGAGATCAGGTCTTCATCTGAAGCTCTCTGAGAAGGCGTATCTCACACCTCGTCAACTGAAACCATGTATTCGAGCAGCTGTGTCTTGTTATCACGAAAGGATCGACAGATGTCAGGTGGGGTAAGAGCGCCCACGCTAGAAGCCGTTGGTGGGTCCACGATTGCGGAGCGGGTCAGTGACAGCTGCTCGGGAGCTTTTGGGAGTCCTTGGCGTCCAGGGTTGATCCTACAATGCATCTTCAAGCGCTTACTGTGGTATGCTAATAAAATTTAATCGCCTGAGATATGCTTTCCGCAGACCTACCTTGCGATCTACACAGTAAATTCCGGTGTCACCCGGTCATTGGAGATTTGGGCTAGATCTGACGAGATATTGTACGGATCAGTTCCTTATCTCAACGCCCAGATCATCCAAGACATGTTTCCACATCTTCGAGGCAACAATGGAATTGCAGGGATATTCGGAGAAATTCAGCTGGCTTCGAGCCGGCGCTGATGCCGGTGCCAATTGGACGACGATGAAATGACCTCCTTCACAAAGGAAGATTGTCAGGCCATAGCGTCATCTGTGAAGCGTGTACCTGTGTGCTTCGTAGCTTCCCGCTCCAATGACCTCAGCGACCCTTTCAACGCAAAGATGAGGCTCTCAAGGCGCTCTGTCATTCAGCTACGTAGCAGATTTGAAGGTTTGCGCCTCCTCGTGCCGCTATCTGACGACCAATCATAAGTCCTGTGTAGCGGTGCAATGCCCTAATGCCGTCGTTTCTTAGAAGACTTAGCACTTCTGCAAGCCCCGCAAACGCGTACACAGTAGTGCATGTGATATTACGTACGGGCGTCTTCTGGATTCACGCGACCTCTTGAGCTAGATGCGTATGCGTACCTTGGGAGGAAGCAGGAGATCGTGGCTCGCTACACCAAGGTAAGTTTAGTCCCTGCGTAAGGTATGCAGCCAGGGATGTGTCAAGCGCTGTCGTTGCCCCATGTTGTACGAATCGGTTCGACCTCCCGCTACCGCGCTGGGAAGTGGGGTCTCCACCACAGGATCAAACCGCCGCCGACAGTGAGCCGTTTCCACACTACATATTACTCTGTAGAGCCTCGAGATCGCAATGATCATGACAGCATCGCCTATTCGAGTTGGCTACCGTCTCAGATGCTAGTCGCCTCGTCGTTGCTGTTGGGTCTCCCCTCTGTCGTTGCACGCAATTGCATCCAGATCTTGACCACAGGGCAACCAGGGCCTCGTCTGAAGGAGAGACGCGGAGCCTAACGACTCTAGTACCCTCGCTGCTTGCTCCATGGATGCGGCCGATGTCTTTCGCGGCTTAGGGTCAGTTATACAGAGGCCGCCTCAGTATATTTTCCCAAGGAAGCCGCCCGTTCCTCCGCCCCAACCGCGCACCCAGCCGCAGCCGCAGCCTGGAGAGGACGTCTCTGACAATGATGCTGCTCCTAACCGTATTGCGCACACTCTAACGGCATGCTGCAGATGTCGCCAGGTCAGTTGCCGATATATTCACTGTGTTCCTGGTGGCTCGCTTGCTGGTGTCTAACGTCGGTCCGTATGTCAGAGGAAAACGAGATGCGATCCCACACTGCCGCGCTGCCTTCCCTGTGAGCGATCTGGTTCGACGTGCGAGTACTTCGATACAACCAAAGGCAGAAAGATCAGCCGCTTCTATGTCGTCAAGCTCCAAGAGAAGGTCCGCCAGTTGGAGGAGGACCTGGCGCAGTATACCGAGGAGGACAACGACTATCCTCGAAGCAACGAGGAGATCGTCCGGCCCGGAGGCCTAGTGCGCCTCAATGAGACAGACGAGACACCGCGTTACTTGGGACCGAGCAGTGGCATCGCCATGACACGACTCGTCATGGAGGAAGCAAAGAGATACACTGAGTCCAAACGGATATCCGAGCTAATCCCCGAAGTTCGCGCGAGGAGAAACGAGCGGATGACCCGTACGCAGAGTATAGTCAACTTTAGGGACAGCTTGAGTGGCTCGAGTTCGCGCAAGAAGAGCTATCCCATGATCAGCGCTCATCCAGCACAGACCTTACCCACCAGACCGATTGCGGATAAACTGGTAGAGATATACAACCAGCGAGGTGCGTCCCCGGCCACTACAAATGCGACATTCGAGCACTGATATTGATTTGCGTAGCCCAAGTTTTCACCCCGACCTTGCACGAAAAGATGCTTGCGAAGGATGTCGACGCCGTGTTTGACGGCGACAAAGATCCGTATAGGAACTTTATGGTGCGCATGGTCATGGCCATTAGCCTCCAGAAACTTGACACTCAGTATGCCGGCTTAGCAGACAGCTATTACCTCGCAGCCATGCAGAACTTTGAAGATGTCGTCCGATCAAAAGATCTCAAAACGTTACAATGTCTGATCCTGATAGGCCAGTATTCACTATTGACGCCGACGAGAACGGCTGTGTACTTTGTTATCGGACTTGCCACAAGGATATGTCAACAGCTTGGGTTAGGGGAGGAGAAGACAATCACTGCAGGCTATGATATAGGTCTTGTTGATCCCCTTACCCTTGACATGAGGAGAAGAATGAGCTGGATTGTTACGACGAACGAGTTCGGCTTAGCCCAGAGCATGGGACGGCCGAGCGGCTTTGCTAAAGGCAATGATCTTATGGACGTCAAGTTTTTCGCGACTGTCGACGACGAGAATATCACCGAAGAGGGTATCAAACCCGGCGAGCCTTGTGGGAAAAAGCTGGTCGCAATACACTTTTGCAAGATGCGCATCTTACAAGCCGAAATCAGGAGGATTCTGTATGAAAAGAGTCGTCCACAGCCACGGCATGAAGACGACCCTTGGTTTGCTATGATGGAAGACAAGCTCAGAGAATGGAGGGACTCGTCCCCCGAGAAACCAGAATGGTGTAGGCCATGGTTAGTCGTGCATAGCTACACTAACCGGAGTTATTGGCTGACGTTCGCAGGTTTACTGGTCGCTACCATACCATGATTATTACACTATACAGGCCGTCACCACAAGTTCCCAAGCCGACGGGCCGGGCCGCTTTACGATGCTATGAAAGTGCCGCCTACATCATCAACCTGTCGGCTCAGCAGGTCCGGAAGGCCGCCATTGACATAACCTGGGTCTTCCTATTGACATTATACATGTCCCTGAACACCCTTTTGTGGAGTCTGACCTACTCGGAGGTTCGAGAAGCCCGTCCACGCGACGAAGTAGAGGAGCTGGTTAACGTGACGCTGGACATCATCGATCAGTGTTCAGAGCGCTGGCCAGGCACTGAAGCTGCTTCGCAGCTATATGCCGTCTTTGCCAAAGCCTGCATGCGAGGCTATGAAGTCAAAGAAGAGCCTAACTCACCTTCGGTGACTGCTATGTCGGGGCTATCATCCGGCTCATCAAACTCAACGCCTCGACAACCTCAGCCACACGTGCCACCTACGTTCACTCCGCCTCAGTTTGGCTACGTGTTCGACTCTTCCGCAGAGGACATGAATACAGGCTTCAGCTTCGATACCGATTCGCCGTTCGATAATGGCGCCCCGGCATTTCGTTCGAACTCGATCTTTCTAGACCCCGGCTCAGGCTCAGAGTCTCAAGGCCGTCGGTTTTCCTACTTCCCTCCAGACTTCACTCAACCATCACAAAGTTCCCTGTCAGACCTGTCCGAAGAGCCGACACCGCCGGCGACAACGACACCCTACAACCCCCAAACCTCGCCGCCCTTAGCGTCGCCCTTCTCTAACCAGACCTCCCCTCCTGCACTACAACCTATGGCAAACCCGCTACCTACTCCGCCAGAGTCCTTAGCCCCACCGTCGGCCGATCCGAGTAACAGAGGTATCTCCCCTACACCGACCATGGCCAGCAAGCGAACCGCGAGTCCAACCCCCACAATGCAAGACGCCACTTTCATCCCATTATCCACGCAGCAGAGCCCAGCTCCAGTGCAGATCAAGCAAGAGCGCGGCATACCAGGCCGCTCTCCGGCCTTTACCATCCCACCGCCTCCACAGTCCAACATCCGCCAAAGACCACTCCCCCCAGCAACAACTGTCACAGACTGGTTCAGCCCGCCACCGCCCTTCATATCACCCTACGCCTTCTCCAACGGCATGTCAGGCGGCTACTGGGGCGACGGCACCGGCGTCGCCCCATCAGCGCCGTACTCCGCCCTAGGCATAGCCATGAACGGCGGCGGACCCGCCAGTAATGGCGGGTACAGCCTGTCGAACGGCCCCGGTTTCGGAGGAGGCGCGTTTGGTCCCGGCGGCGGTGTAAACGGAAACGGAGCCATGACGGGGATGCAGTACGCGTTCCCCGTCGCGCAGAGGCAGGGCAGTCTAAGCCAGGAGCAGCAGATGGAGCTCATGGACGCGCTTGAGACGGAGGGCATGGGGGAGATGGACGCCTTTCTGCATGCGCCCATGGGGCTGAGCCAGAATGGCATGGAGGGGATACGGTGGGCGTGAGGCGCTCGGGATGAAGATGACGATGAGGATGTGGGAGCGGTTGCTATTTTATGACACACGACAGTGGGACTTTTCGGATGACGACGGTGGGATATGTCTTATGATGTTTGCTACGATAACCTGGGGGTTTGGAAGGCGTTTTCTCATCGCTTTTGGCGCGGTCTGGATATATACCATGGCTCGGATAGGCAGTCTGCTTTCCCTGGATATATGTAATAGTTTTGGATCGGGACAAGATGCTTTTCCCACCAAATGAACTCGTGTCCTAAGTGATCGAGATCTTAAATGCGTACTATCCTGCACAAGTCTTGGAGTTTACTGGCGCAACGTTTCATTCGCAAATTTACAACGCACGAAAGGTGAACGCTAACCTGTCTATTCAGGCCTAGTGATGTAAGGTAGTTAACTACTATCGACTCAACGTGACCATCTGCATAACAGCATCAAAGATCCACGTCGCTACACGTCCGCCTCCGCCTCCGCCTCGATCTCAACGTCTGGTCCGGCAGAAGCACCACCCGCCTTTGCGCCAGCCTTCTTCTTCTTCTTGCGACCAGCACCATCCGCGCCAACAGGCGGTGCCTCGAGCACCCAGCGCGCAACGGCAGCTGCACGCTCCGTGAGGATGGGATATTCCTTGCCGTCGTCGATAGCCCACCGACGCGGTACAGCAGCCTGATTTTGCCGCCGCTGCTGCTGCTGCCCTCCCTGCTTTGCCTTGACAGGCGCAGGATCACCGGGAGGTTCTTTAAGCGTCGGAGTGGCCGGCTCGACCGGAGAGTCCAGCAGCAGCGCCTCCTCCTTCCCTTCAACCACCTCAACCTCCTTCGGAGCCGCCTCCAGGCCCTTAGCCCGGAGCTCGTCCTCCTCGGCCCGGTGCTTGTGGGCTCTAACCGCAGCACGGAGCGAGTCCATGTCCGTGACCCTGTCGTCCTCGAGCGCGGACAGCATGGCAAGGTGGTGCAGCCTCTCGCCGCGCCGCTTGTCCGTCTCGTCGGGCGCCGCGGCCGCAGCCGCGGGGACGACATCGACGGAGGAGGAGGGCAGCAGTGCCCTGGGCTGTCTCGCCGGCTGCTGCTGCGGCGGGGGCGCGTGCGACGGGCTCCCACTCGCGCCCCCGCCTCCCATGACGGCCAGGTTGGGGAACACGGGGAGCGGCGCGGGGGCGCAGAGCGTCTCCCACGTGCCCGAGAGGTTGATCCAGTTGTCGCCGCGGCGGAGGACCTCGACCCAGTCCGCGCGGGCGGGGCTGCGGGAGGCTTGGAAGACTGGGTAGCCGTCTGCCAGGCGGGCGAGGCGGGCGACCATGTTGGCGTGGCGCTGGAGTTCCTTGGACGAGGTCTGGACCAGGCAGTGGCAGAGGAGGAGGGAGTGGAGGGCGTCGGTCAGGAGGGGGTGGTAGGTTAGTGCTTCGCCCGTGGCTTCGGGTCGGGGCGGCGCGGGTCGGCTGGGTTTGCTGGCTGGCACTAGGTCGGTGCGAGGGTAGGGAGGTAGGTCTGCTGGTGGTGTGGCGGCGAAGAGGTCGGCGAGGGAGTACGTGCGGTGTGGTGTTGTATGTTGTCCTGAACCGTTGATCGTCTTGGTCTGTAGGTCTGGCCGAGGCGTATGTTGGTGTTGGCGCGGTATCCGCAAGCCGTGCACGGCGTGGTTGACTCTCTTGGCGAAATCTTCTGCGACTTCCGTTGGGACGTCTGGCGAGTATTCAAAGTGGGAGAGGTAGGCATTATAGTCTCGTAAGGCTTTTCTGCCGTAAGACTTGACTAGTTTTCTGGACTCCAGCACCTTCTTCTGCACTTCTCTCAGTGTCTCCTCACTTGGCTCCGGAGGCGGCGTGGGAGGGCCCTGACCCTCTTCGGGCGTCCTCTGCTCGACGTGTTGCGCCTGTGGTACGGCTAGCAGGGCTGCTGTCACATGTTTGCAGGCTATAGTCAGGTAGACGCCGCCTCGATGGAAGAGCACTTGCTGTTCGAAGCTGTTCGGCTGCTCTTCTTCGCGCAACACGACATCTTCTCTCCTCCCACTACGTTGCTGCTGGCCGTCACTTGTTGACTGCAGCTCCTGTGACTGCGACTGTGGCCTGGACGCTCTGTGTGATGGCTGGTTGAAGCGGTGCACTTGCAACGCAGCCGTAAGATCCACGGCAGCGCCTTCGAAGTCCTCCTTGAATATGCGCACCGTAGCCCTGGTCCGTAATGGCTCCGCTTCCGTCGGCCTGCTCGCTATAATTTCGTTTAAGGGGTCCAAACTGGTGCATTCTGCCAGCTGACGACTCGGGATCTTCTCGTGGAAGAAATGCACGTACTTCGCGTCCGCGTCCTCTTTACTTCTTTGCAGCACGAGAGAAGCCACGTCCTCGAGCGTTGATGCGCTCTGCATGGTCGCAACACTGCATGCGATCTCGTCTATATGATATGCCCGCGACAGCTTCTGGGTGGCCTGTTCACGCATTCGGTGTTTTCGTTCCCTGCTCAGCTTCCCTGTATTCCCTCCTCCTGCCAGCCCAAAGCCGAGACCCAGAGGACCGTTTCCGAGGTTGTGTGACGAAGAGGCGACACCACTGGCGGCGCGGACTGCGAGAGTTGTGGCATCCTCGACCAGACGGCGGATCTTGACAAGGTCGAAGAAGACGGCTGGGTCGACGGGATGGGGGCGCGGGGTGTTGTAGTTTGCATTCGCAAGAGTCTCGAGGATCTCCGGAGGGATTTGCAGCCATGGTCCGTGGAAAGACGATATGTACCTCCAATGTCTAGAGAGAGGGCTTGATTAGTTCTGGCCTTGGAGCTGAGAGCACGGTCATCCACGGCCACCTGCAGCAGCGCAGACCACCGTCAAACACCAATGGTCCGTGAATTCACAGGACGTGGAAGTGTAGAAGCTCACTTGTTCCGGCAAATAATCAGAGCAGACGTGGACGGTTGTGGTTGCGACGCATTCGCCTTCGTTTTGGAGGTTTTCTTGGACGCTGTCGAAGCTGAAGATGGTCCCAGACTGGGCGATGGCAACGAGTTTATAGACGGAGACGACTGAGGAGTTGACTTGTTGTCCTCCTCGACCGAGGCTGCTTTCTTGTTCTTGCCCATATTCCCAGAGGCTCTGGAGCTAACTCCCAGAGTCGAAGTCGAAGTCGCAATTGGCAATTGATGGGAGCAGTGAGGTCAAATACTCGAGGGTTTGCGGCTGCATTGTTGTCTCGCTCACCAAGATAACACTGCTTCGACCAGACTGTCGGTCAAAATACTCGATAACGCTTTTGTATTGAGGACCCTTTGCGAGGGCGAGACTAGGCGGCAAGGTATGTCGCACGGATATATAATTATACACGCATTACTACGTTCAAGTTGAATCACATCCCCGAGTTTCCAACAACTGATGATGACCGAATGCAGCCGATTTTCAGGTACGGTCGGTACGTACCGGCGGGGAAGCTTGTCATCACGTGATGGACCCCGGGTCCGTCCTCGTTGCCGTCAGGTCGCATCGCTCCTTTCGTTGCAAAACGAGCTGGTACCGTGTAACTGCGGAATTCTACAAAGTACTTCAAGTTCACCAGTCTCGGTCGTCGACTCAAACTTGAATTCTCTTTCCTCTGTTTCCGAGGTTTCGCATCCTTTTTTTTTTTTTTTGGCACCACGTCTGTACCTCTATGCATGTTGAGTGATTTGTTTCTGGCTTTTCCCTCGAAACCAGGCTTGGAACGAGGCCGCGTTGTGTCGCGTCGCGAAGAAGCTGGGTCGGGCGCACGATTGTAATGCAGGTTGGCAATAATCTCATGCATGCCGTTCTGGGCTTGGAGCGAACCCCGGCGCCAACCTGGTGCTGCAGTGCATGAGCGCCTACCGTTACGCCTTGTCTTTGGGGGTCTGGGGGTATGTTCACGTATACATGCTCGGGTACTGTAAGGCAGGCTGTGTCAACTAGTATTGCCAACCTTGGCCGGGTCGCCGGGATGGGTGAGGCAGTACACAGTCCGGGACGAGGCGCACAGCTCTGCCTTCAGGGGTCTTGTCCCCCTCATCATGCCATGTGTGTGAACTAGACTTCTAGTAAGCCTCGCGGGTGCTCCCGCGCACCAAGTGGTGAGGGCGAGATGATTTATATATATATGTATATACATCAGTTGCCGTCAAGCTACCTTCGCTGCTCATACAGCCCATCTTCCAGTCTCCAGCAGTGAGCGACAGTCGCTACTCAACCATCCCATACGTACACTACTAGATAGTCACAGTATTTGTCCACCATGGCGGCGGCGATCCTCCCCAACAGCCAATTTGGCCAAGCCCTCCCTTTTCGAGCCGGGCCAGATCTCCCTGTGCTCGACAGATCATTGGATTATATCCCGAGATACCTATTTCGCACTTATGCCCCGAAATCTAACGGGTCGACAAATGAGATGATCGTCGAGGCGCCGGCAGCTTCTCGTCCCAGCGGGAACGTTGATTTTCTACAGCTGCCGAGGGACAGAGCTGCCGCTACGCTCTGGAACCACCTGAATTGGAAGACGCGCAATGGCAACTGGTTCAGGGACCGCGACGACAACCTGATGTCCTGGACGAGCTCACTCTTCTTCGCCATCCAACACGGCCTTCGCCGGCATCACTCGGACTTCGACAACCCTGATCTCTCCAACATTCGCATTTGTGTAGTCGATACTCGCAAGTTCCCTCGGGGCACGTTCATCAAGGACTTGGATTTGATGGAGGCCTACGTTGACAAAGAGGACGTCGGTAGTTTCCTCAATCTTCGTCTTAGCAACCGCGGATTCTACTTCGGGGAGTATCTGTCACAGGGTCGCCTTGATATTGAAGGCCGATCCGGCCACACGTCACTCCGGCTTCTGTTGGACATGGGGCTATACGACCTGGAGCCTCGCTTCCAGGAAGAACAAGAGCTCTTAGCCGCGCGGATCGTGAAGCTCCGTGAGCCTTTCGCCGCAGCGCCTCTCATCACCTGTCCGGCCTCGAAATTACAGGTTAGGAAGGCAATCGCAGCGGCCCAGGCATCTTTCGGGGACGAGTACGCTCTCCCCTTTGCGCTGATGCTGCTGTCGCTGTGCCCAAGGCCGAAGCAAGACCGCGCCATACTTGCCGGTTTCGCAGCCACCTTCACAGGTATGTTTCCAACGTGCCATGTATCGTCCAGCCCGCTAACAACTATCAGACGAAGAGATATCGCGCCTGTCCTTGCATACAATGAAAGTTGATGGCGAGCGGCTACCAGAAGTGCAGCAATTCGCTGATCTGGCGCGCGACCTGCGACTACATGTTGCCCCTGAAGGCTCCGCTATCAACCCATTCGTGGTGGACAACCTCTATTCTCGGTTGGCCAGCCCTGCACTACCCATTGATCTGACGCAGATCGATGATATAGCCTCGTCGCTTTCCACTTTGAGGGGTAAGTCCACACCCCTATCGTGTCGTGTATGCTGTTTCCCAATCGTACATGTGCTCACGGGTTCTCACCATAGTATCACAACGAGGATCGCGTAGCATGTCCTGATTGGCATACCTGTCTCTCGCCCCCGACGCAATGCCAATCTTGAATAACTGGATTTTTCTTTTTCATTATGCGGACATCTATACAGAGGGCAAGGCGTTACGGCTCATCTCCTTACGCGTGCGAACATCTTGAGTGGGTTTGAGCGTCTCCTTTCGTGTCTTCGGCTGTTGGTGTACGATATTTCCGATCCCTGACATGCTGTTTTGTATTTCCCGTCACTATCAACAACGGCCACAGCTTGGAGGCAAAGTTTGGGAGATTTATGGTGATATATAAAGGAATGCTATACCCATGTACGACACATACTGTTATCTACAGTGAATAACACCCCAACACCAACCCTAATCACAACAGCCTAGTAAGGCTTCTGCCCAGTCCAGTTGCCAGGAGGAGAGTACCGTCCAACAACATAGACTCCGCCCTTGTTGTCAGTGGCAGCAGCCATGCCAACGTGGGTTGTCGACTTCCACATGCACTGGGCTATTTTCACTTCTGTCAGCAACCCCCTTTCCCACGCCCTGTCTGCCCCCCAGTAACGGAGAAGGAAAAAAACTTACTATAATGCCCATAAGCAGCAAAGTTCCCTTCCCCGATCTTCTCCCCGTGGTACTTGGCCGCCTCATTCATCCACCCCTGCGCGGCGTGGGTGTAGGGGTCCTTGTAGGGCCCCGGGCTGGCCATGCCCCAGAACAGGTTCTCCCCTTGGTTGGGGCGCTCCTGGCTGGTGCTGTGCTGCATATGGCCGATGTTCTTGGCCAGGTTGTTGGCCCACTTCTGGGCCTCCTGGGCGAGGTGGTCGTCCCACTGCAGGGCAGCGAGGCCCTTTTGCTTGCGGCCGTTGTTTTGGATGTTGAGGCCTTGCTGTTGGTCGGCGGAGAGACCCATGGTTGATGGTGGTGCTTGGGTTTGGTGGTGGTGATGGTTTATGGGAGCTATGGAGGAGGAGTTGAGTTGCGATGGTGTGTTGTGGGTTTGTTGGTGGCTGTGAGTTGGGGGATGGTATGTTCGGCAGCGGAAAATGGTCTGGATATATATACCGGGGCCAAGTGTAAGTGGTTCGAGGCTTTCTCTAAGTGTAAGGAGTGTTGACCAACCTCGAATGTCGCTAACGTCAGATCCAGCCGCAAGCCACTGCTCCTTATGGGAACAGCACAGGTCATCCCCCTCCTGCGCCCCCAGAGGTGATGTTACCTGCCAGGCAGGCGCATCTAGTCAGGACTAAGAGCTGGATAATACCTAGACACATGACTGGATCATGTGCGACGTACGACCATAGGAACTATCTTCTAAGCTCACTACCGCTTCTTACCCTAAGGTACGCTGTTGGCTTATCTTCGTCTACGCAGCTATTTCTATGCCTATGAATGTTTTGTCGGGTTAATCATACGTAAGGTAAGTGGAAACGTTTGCGGAAGGTCATACTCGAGTTCGTCATGACCTTCCAACCCTTTCTCATCGCCAGTGTATCACCGAGCTCACCGGCTCCAATGCTGACACTGACAGACCCTGTGATCCGCCGTTTACAGACCTCTAATCGCCGAAAACATTCGGTAAGTTGTAGCAGTCTGCGCCGGTGGCACACTGTGAAGCGGGTCTGACATCAGCTACGGTATAAGCCATCAAATCCTTCTCACCGCATCCTCCCTAAAATCAGATCGCTGTGGCCACGGGAGGCGGAATATTGGCCTTGCCCGTAAGCAATAATACAGTTCCTTCAACATCCTTCTTGCGGTCACACGCCAATAGAAAGGGGGCGGTACCTGTGCAAATACCGTTCTAAAGTTAACTCCCGAGATCTAGAGTTCCGCACTAGAAATCTCAAAGATTGAGTTCAATCCACATTCAGGTTCTTGCACCTACCGTACACTAGATCACAAACTCGGCCTCATCTACGGTCTAGGTACGAAGAGGAGCGGATGTGTTATAAGCTATTCTTTTGCCAAGTGCTAGCTACAAACAGCTTAACCGGCGGGACACTCGTTGATGGACAGCGGCGGCAACTGCCTGATCCTGCTGCGAAGCCGCGCCTGTTAAGCGGAGTGCTCTTGTGATGGTAAAATCATTTCCTCAATCCGCCTAGCATAAGCGAAGTTGCAGCTTCTATGTCTTCATTGCACCGTAGGGTATCCGAGAAGCCTGCCAAGGAGTGCGACTCGCCCCTTTTCCCCCGGCCGAAACAGGCTCGTTGAGCATATCTAGCCAACCCAAGATGCCATTCTAGAACGTGCAATTCCGCAGTCATGCCTCCCTCAAGCCAAGATTCCGTACTGGCGACGCTATGGCACTAGAATGTACAGCAGAATTCCTTACTCGGTGATCAACTTGGTAATCTTGCCAATAGCAATCGATTGACCCTACAGTCCCTTCGTTAGCCCAGCTCACAATTATTTCAAGATCACTGAGGGTTACTTACCTGGTCACGTAGCGTAAACCGTCCCATCTGTGGGTAGTCCTCGTACTTCTCAACGCAGATATTCCGTTGCTTGTCGATCAGCTCCAGCCGGACGATGATGTTGTCGCCCTTCTTGGCATGTGTAGGTGGCTTCTTGCTCTTGCGGCCGGTGCCCTTCTGCAAGCTGTGGAGAAGAGCCGCGAAAGTGACCTCTTCGATGGCGGAGTGTATGTGGAGAACGCAGTTGAATCCGGCCGTGAGAATGTTGGGCAGATCAATGATGCGCACCTGAGCCTCAAACGCTGAGACACAGTGGACGAGGCGCTTGGGAGAGCACAGGACGTAGCCGGCCGAGATCTCTTCCTCCTCGATGCCCCGGAGACGCAGACGAGCCTGGTTACCGCACTGAGCGATGCCAACCTCTTCTTCCGTTTCGGTGTAGACGGCCGTGGCATCGACATTCTGCTTGGTAGGCATCATGACTAGGCTCATGCCCTTCTTCACGACACCGGCTTCAATCCTTCCCTCGATCATGGTTCCCATATCGCGGTACTTGGCAGCAACAACCATCATGAAGGGGACGGCCAGCTTTCGCTCGAGTGCTTGCATAGAGTCAAGATACTCGAGAAGCGATGGACCGTCCCACCAAGGGGCGACGTCCTTGGGAACACGATCCTTGATACCAAGAGTCTGTTGTGCGGCAACCGGCATGAAGAAAACGTCGGTCTTCAGGTTGTAGCCGGTGCCCTTGAGGAAGGTGGCGAGCTTCGTTGAGCACTCCTTATATCTCTCTTCAGACCAGTTGACAGTAGGGTCATCCATCTTGTTGATGACAACGACAAGTTTGTTCACACCCTGGGTCTTTGCGAGCATAGCATCTATGGTCTCACAGTTAGAAAGCACAACCAACGCACGTGGAAGCTGGAGACTTACGCTCTCTGGTCTGACCTCCTCTCTCGAAGCCAGTTTCATATTCGCCCTTCCTGGCAGAAATGACGAGGATGCCAACGTCCGCCTGGGCAGCGCCGCCAATCATGTTGGGTACGTAGTTCTTGTGACCGGGAGCATCAAGAATAGAGTACTTCCGCTTGTCGGTCTCGAAGTAGCCACGTCCGACCTCGACGGTCTTGCCCTTTGATCTCTCCTCGTTGGTGAGATCCAGAGCCCACGAGAGATACCAGGTCTCACGTCCCATTTCCTTCGCTTCTCGCTTGTATTTGTCGAGTGTTCGTTGGTCGACCATACCTGTTGCGTAGAGAATCGATCCACCAAGGGTAGACTTTCCGGCATCAACGTGGCCCATGAAAATCTGTCGACCATGTGTTAGTCGAGAGTGGAACCAAAAGCAGCCGCGGCTACCTGAGCACAAATAGCTCGGTCGAGGATACTTACAATATTAACATGCTCTTTGCCGTACAACTCCTTGAGAGTCTCCTCATCGACGTCAGCAGTCTGCTCTTTCTCGACAACGTCTACCTTGGCGGTAGGCTTGGCACCAGCTCGTTGAGGACTGGATCGGCCTGACGCAGGCGCGGAAGATGCGTTACTCTCGGCGCCATCCTTTGTAGTCTTGTCAACAGCCTTGGTAGCGACCGCTTTTGCTCCAACATCTGTCTTCGCGGGCAGATCTTGGCTCGTCTCATCTTTCGTCTCCTTCTTGGGTGCTGCCGGAACACCAATAGACAAGACCTTTGCCTTGGGCGGCGCAGGTGCATCATCCTTGCTCTCCTCCTTCGGTGCGGCAGGAACGCCGATCGACAGAACCTTTGCTTTTTGCTGCGCGGCAGGCTTGGGAGCATCGGATGTGGCGGCTTGTGGTTGGGATGGGGGTTTGGCGATCGTTGGCGGTTGTTGGAACTGCTGTGGCTGTTGGTAATACTGTTGCTGGCCTTGTGGTTGCTGGTAGCCTTGGTATTGGTTGCCTAGAGCGTAGTGGTCTCAGCGACTGCACTTGACGTGTCCGACCTGATTCCGTCTTGGTACAAACTTACCATAGTAACCACCTTGCTGGCCGCCATAGACGTTGCTGTAACCACCGTATTGCTGCTGCTGGCCGTACTGACCGCCATACGGACTGTAGCCCTGACCTTGGGGCACGAACGGCTGCCCAGGTTGGAATGTAGCCGCACCAGGCGTGAAGGTGGGCGCGCCCGGTGTGAAGCCTGCGGCAGAGGGGTGGAAGCCGCTACGCTGAGGTTGTTGGTTGTTGCCCAAGTTCATCTGGCCGGTCTGCTGCGCCAGATTCTCATCCTGGGCAGCAGGATCGTCTTCCCACGAGTTGAGGTTCGACATGTTGCTGCTATTCCTCGGGCGGGATATGGGAAGCAAGGGTGAGTTCCGAGTAGTCGATAGCTTCGATGTCGAGAGTGACCGGCAACGACGTGAATGCGGAGACGTTGAACAATTGTTACTCGAATATTGCCCCGCAGTCGACTTTCAGGTTGATTTTGCACTGGTGGGGTTGATGTTTCGACCTGTGACTCCACGTCATGCTGCGGCGCTGCGCGCTCAGGCGCTAGAAGCTCGGACCTCAAAGCTTGCCAAGCCACAGTGGCTTTGATTCGCTCACAACTCACCGAGGTGAAGGCCATTCTCCTTGAATGTGCTCACCTTCGTCTCTTCTGTTAGCTGCGTCGTTTGCTAGACAAAGCAAAGCTCATCCCACAGTTTACATGACAGTCTCACATAAGGCCAAGAGACACGGAACATGCCATTTGCAGCGGCATATCAGTCGAGTGACTTATGTCGAAGCTGAGAATTGAACCTTCGCATCTTCAATAAGCCTGCTCCTGGTTCTCATCTACCTTGTACCGAGTCACCCGATAGTCACCCTATAATAGCGAACGCACAAGGAAACTGACACAACTGACATGGCTGATAGCACCAATCCACATTTTGTTACTATATTCAACTGCCTTTGGGTGCCGGCATCTCATATGGACCCATGCTGTACACCTGAGTCGGTAACTCATGCTGCGAACGCACATTTGACTCTCCGACCACTTCAACCGGTCCTATATCCCGGCCCGGAGCACCTATCTCAACAGCTTGGCCAGGGAATGGCGGAACAGGCACCATGACGAAACCGCCTTGGGCCGATGGCACAGCCTGGAACATCTGCGGCTGTTGCGAGTTAAGTCCTTGCCAGCTGACACTGGAGTGCTGAGTCAAGCCGGCCGGATGTCCAAGGGGCGGCGGACTTGGTGTTGCAGTCATCATCGAACTCGGCATCAGGCTCGCGTTCACTGTGTTCGGTGACACTCCGCCTGCCGAAGGGCTAAGCGTGGAGACGGGCGTAGCCGACACGGTAGATGGACTGATTGGTTTGCCCTGGCCATGAAGTTCTGCTTTGTTGTCCGAATGAGGCCCGGGGTCTTGATGTGTGGCTATCGCTACCGCAGCTGCTACTCCCGGCCCGTCTGGCTTCCTACTGGACACGCACCGATAGATCAAGTATGCAATGCCGGCAACGAGGAGAATCCCACCGAGAGTGGCACCCACGGCAATGCCAGCAACTGCTCCCTTGGACAGATCGGAATACGACGACGAAGACGGGCCCGATGCCGATGAGGAGGATGTTGGGTTGATGATAGCAGTCACCGTGGCAACTGAACCGTTGCTCTCTGTCTTCGTCGCAACAAAAGTGCTAGGGGAGGCCGTCAACGTCGACTTGGTGGTTGTCGTAGGCGCCGTACTGGCAGTGCGCAGGTAAGTGACGCAATCCTGACTGAGCATATACAGCACGTCTAGGTTCGTCAGCGAGGAGTCGTTGGCAACTGGGTGGCGATCCAAGCATCACAGCACGTCCAGTCACTCACCGTTCGTATAACCGCACGCCTTACCCAAGCATGGCTCGGCTGCGGCATATATTTGCAAGCCGTTTGTAATTTCACACGTACACGAGTGGTCAAAGAGCTCGCAGTTAGTGTTACTGACCACGGCGGACGAGAGGCACGATGTCGCGCAATCTGGTATTCGAAAGTCCTCGGTCGACTGGCGCTTAGCGAGCCTCAACTCGACGGTCGCAGCCAACGGAGCGCCAGTGATTCCCGGCAAGACTGCTGGTGCTCCTTGGAATCTCAAGTCCACGGCTCCTATTCCTGAGACCAAGAAGGCCAGTGGAATCGACAAGCGGACGAGCATCGTGAACTCGGAATCGAAATTTGAATCCGTCTTCTCTTGGCACTACAGCCGCGGATAGGACTATGTGTATTGGAGGGGTCGATGAGACAAACAGAGTGAAGATGACCAGCCGAAAGGGACACACTTGACCACAGCTTCAGGCTGGACACCTCTTTAAGGAAAGGCCATGATCCTTGGCGCCACCACATTCAGCTTCGTGTTTCATTTGGGCATGTTCGATGCGCCATTTGACATGCACCACCCATTCCGCGACGCTGCATCTCAGCCGCACCCCGACATGGCATATCAGAGCCTTGTGGCTTTTTCATCGAAGAGTCTAGCCTAGATGTCAAGTGACTGATACATGCTTATACTCTCACCTCATCCGCATTTTGCTCCTTACTGCAATACTCCTACTTGAGTTTTAGCTAACATATCACTACATGGTCGTTGGAATAATGTCACATCACACGCAGGAGGGAAACCATCAGTCTTCGGTTAATACCGTTTTTTATTATTTTTTGTGTCTATCCATGAAAACCAAACAAGGGCAAGTACTGCCAAAAGATACCCAAAAGCGACCAAGTCGCTACGTCGCCAGACGAAAGAAAGTCAACCCTGTGAAAGGGCGAAAAGCCGCTCATACGGTTGCGTCACCTGCGAGAGTTAGCAAAAACACCCAACCCTACCTGTCTGCCATCCTAGTCCTTCCGCTTGAACAGGCTGGACATCGACCTCAAGAGCTTCCCCTGGGACTTCTTCGTGCCGTCCTTGGGCGCAGAGGGAGGAGCAGAGAGGAGCGTGTCGTCAAACGGAGACGGGTCCGTGTGAGAGGGGGTGGTCGCGATGTTCAGGGGCTGGCCAGGCTTTGCCTTGTGCCAGGCTGCGTCGCAGTGCTCGGCGCACTTGACGCAAGGGATGTCGTAGTTGGTGACCGGGCATTTAGGACCACACTCGCACAGCGTTGGCCTCTCGTTCTTGTCCTTGCTGCAGCAAGCGCAGGGCCAGGGAGTGCCGGGAGGGGGAGGAGGGGGAGGGCGCCACTGCGGCACGACCCTCAGGGGGCCGTAGTCGGTACCCTCAAGCTTAACGCCGTCGGGGTGCTGCCAGGTGTACTCCTGGGTGTCCGCATCGTATGCGATACGGACGGCTCCTCTTCTGACAGCTCCTTCATGTCGTCGCCGTCGTGGGTTTGGATGATGGTGGGTTGCGTTCATAATGTCATTCTTTGCACTTTGTGCTCTGCAACATGGAACAATGCCCTTGTCAGGGTTTCCTTGTGAACACCTTTGTGAGGGAGCCTTCAGTGCATAATGGCATCGGTCATACTTTGTGCTCGTTAAACATGGAACAGTACTCGTTGTTATGTTTCTTTCAGTACCCGAGGGCGATGCAACGGGACTGAAGCGTGGGCGCAACCAGGCAAGAAAATCATTGACAGCTAGGTGAGCGCCGAGAATGGAATACACGGGGTCTTGACGAGGGAACGCTCGAGTAAGTAGTCCCTGTTGATCTTGCGGTTCTGAGTCTCAATTGAGGTCGCTAATACGCCGCAAAAGATATCCTCGTTTCTATCGCCATCTTTGCGAAACACTATAGACTATACCTTCGGTTAAAACAATATCCGCTAAGCACTGAATAGGGGTAGAAACATGGCAGCGTGGCCGGGTGCCACTGCCGGGTGCCACTGCCGGTGCAGGCCGATGGCCGGATATAAGTCCGATGCGGTCTGACTTCAACTCCCTCGGCATATCTAAGTCCGAAAGTTTGCACTACGGATCACTAGGTAGTTCAATGGCGTCACTTTCCTTAAACTCCCGTGTTCCAAAACTTTGTTCCTGCAGTCTGGTGTTTTGAGTTCGCGATTTCTCAGGATGTGAGTGGAACCTCTTGGGCTGTAATTCTTATCCGCGGCATACTTTATCCCGGGGGAGGTGATGATACGAGATATCGCAGGATCTCACGGCGCAAGATCTCACGGAGAACATGACCCTGCACATGGTCGAGAGTATTAACTCACAAACTTTTTCCCCTGCCCTTTTTGGACGTACATGTTCGAATCCTAGTCGCAGCGGAATGCGACGGGCTGCTAAGAGCCCCGAATCCGGCTATCGGAGGAGAGCCGAAAGGTCGATATACAGATTTACCTCGACGACCAACTAGGTTTACTTCATGATCCCAGTCAGAGCCCATGCGCCGGCTCATCCAACCATGGCAAGCGACCAAAACATCACATCGACCCGGGAAAAGGCCGGGGCAGAGGACGAACCACCGCAGCGTTATCTGACTGAGGGCAAGACGGTTTCAGAGAAGGGACATGATCCAGCGAGAGATCTGGGCAGCCCCGCAGGCATATTTGGCGAGACCATTGCCTCCGACGAAGATACCGTTTCTACAGCCGAGACTGAAACGAGGCCGGTGAAGGAGGGCGCGATCCGTCAGATATGGCACTGGAAGCCAAGTGCAACGCGATATGACCCCGACAACCCTCCCAAATTCACCGTGGGGCTCAACATACTCTTCGCACTTGTAAGTCTTGACCCTAAACAACTGGGCGAGGGGACAGACAAGCTCACGAAGACCACAGGCAGGAGCCTTCACAGTTGCCACTCTGTACTATAACCAGGCCATTCTCTTCAAGATCGCCGACACCTTTCATGTGTCCTTTGAGAAAGCGTCGACAGTTGCTACGCTAATGCAAGCCGGGTACGCCACCGGGTTGCTTTTCATCTGCCCCTTGGGCGACCTCTTCCGTCGTAGACCGTTCATCATCGGGCTTGTTGCGTTTACGGCAACACTGGTACGCGTCCAACCCGTGCTCACGGTTGTTCCATGACTTCATGCATACTGACCATGAACTAGTGGCTGGCCCTTTGCCTGACAACATCATTCGTGGCCTTCCAAGTCGTGTCATTCCTCTGCGGAGTCACCACCGTCACTCCGCAGCTCATGCTACCCCTAGTGGGCGACCTTGCACCTCCAGCTCGAAGAGCCAGTTCCCTCGCCATAGTCGTGTCCGGCATGGCCATGGGCATGATGATTGCTCGGTAAGTCGACCAACCTATCTACCTATATGCTCCTGATCCTTACCTTTCAATAGGCTCCTTTCTGGTATCGTGGCCAACTACACCGACTGGCGCAACATATACTGGTTTGGCTTTGGCACCCAATACCTCATTGCCATCCTCCTCTTTTTCTTCATGCCGGACTACCCCTCCAAGAACCCCGACGGACTCAACTACTTCAAGATGATGTACAGCATCTTCTACCTCCTCTTCACAGAGCCTCTCCTCCTCCAGGCAGCCCTAATCACCTACCTAACGCAAGCAATCTTCACAAGCTACTGGACAACCCTCTCCTTCCTCCTCTCCCAATCCCCCTACAACTACTCCTCCATCGTCATCGGCCTCTTCGGCCTCATCGGCATAGTCATCATCCTCACCGCCCCGATCTACAGCCGCCTGATCCTGGACAAGATCGTGCCCCTGGCCTCGGCCATCTTTGGCCTGCTGATCGAGCTGGTGGGAGTCACGATCGGCACCTTTGTCGGCTCGCACAACGTCGCGGGACCCGTCATCCAGGCCGTCACGATCGACATCGGCGCCCAGTTCGCCAACATCGCGCTCAGGTCGTCCATATACACGCTCCGCACCGACGCTCGGAACCGTATCAATACCGGGTACATGCTGCTTTCCTTCTGCGGGCAGCTGACGGGCACTGCGGTCGGGAATCGGTTGTTTGCGCAGGGAGGGTGGACTTACAGTGGAGGGTGCAGCAGTGAGTACAACATCTTCGCAAAAATTCTTTGATGTCGGTGGCGGAACCGAGCACTAACAGCATCATCCAGTTGGATTCGTCGGGCTCGCCCTGATCATCGCGTTTGCCCGTGGACCTAGAGAAACTGGATGGCTCGGGTGGGGAGGTGGCTGGAGGTTACGGCGCGACGACCTGCCTTCCAAGAAGAATGAGCCTCCGAGCGAACAGGCCCTCGAGGAACTTGCCGGCGCTGGAGATGGGGGCCGGGAGGAGAAACGATGATACTAGAGGTAGATGATTTTACGACACGCGAGACATGTCATTGTAGATATAGAGGAGATTTTGGATGGTCTCAACGTCACAATATGTTAATAAACTCATACAGAAATAGAAGAAAATTGGGTATCGTACAACAAAACAGAGCCTCGCTAAATATCTGGGTATATGGCAGAAGATCAACAAGCCAACACGACGTCATTACACGCTGGCTTCCCAAGAAAACACTCAGAGAGCCCGCAAAGCAGCGGCCTCTTTCCCCCTCTCAAGGTCCTCACTGATCCTTATCCTCGCGCGGTCATAACTCGGCCGTCCGAAAGGAAACCCGTTGCCGCTGCCGACGCTGTACTTCCTCGCGCCCGATAATCGCACTGATAGCCTCGACACGACCGACCGCGGCGACTCTAGGTCCTCCCTGGCCGCCAGCATGTCCAGTCCCTGCCCTCGAGTTTCGTCTGCGTACGACTGCCTCGTTCTCGACACGTTGTACGCCGAAGCATCGGCTTTTGGCTTATCAGGTGCGTCATCGACACTACTGTCGTCATCGTCGTCGTCATGCCCGCCAGCACGGCGCTTCTGTTTGCTCAGTGTGCGGCGGCGGGCGATCCAGCTTTTAAGAGCGTGTGAAGTACCGCTCAGAGCGTCGAAAATGTCAGTGACGGTGAAAGCCATGGCGATTAGAGGTATCGAAATCCCAAGGCCGATTCCAAAGAGATATTTCGTCACATATGGTAGCGTAAGCGTCCCCTGCCACTCCTCGACATTAATAGCAAAGAACGCCGCGATGAAGGACATGGGCAGGAAGATGATGGTTACAATGGTGAAGACCATAATAGTTTGCCCCTGCTTAGCGGCAATAACAGCCTGGTCGCGCGCAAAGCGAGCCTCGAGCGCGTTGGAGTGTTTCTGCTTCAGATCGAGCAGATGCGTGAGGCTCATGTAAATACCCCCGGCCTGGCGGTCCATCCGATCAACGTCCTTCCGATGCTGATCGAGCAGGCGGCGCTGCTCGCGCGAGCGCTTGCGGATCTCGTGCACGATGTTATCCGTCGCGCGGCGGCTCGTACCCTCAGACCGCAGCTCGTCAATCATGTGGCCCTCGAACTCGTCGAGGATATTTGTCTGCGATGCGAGGATGACGGTGATGATGTTCAGCTCGTCGCGGATGTCCTTGATCTCGGCCAGGAGGGCCGTCTCGACGCCGATATCGAGCAGCACGTCCGAGAAGATGGGATCTGTGATCTCCGACTTGCGGAGCTTGGCGATTATATGGGCGCCCTCCTGGAGCTGGCGGTTTTGCCTGAGCCATTTCCCTGACAGCGACGAGGCGACGTTGAAGCGACTGAAGAGCTGCGTTTCCTTGTTTGTGACGTGGCCGATGGAGCTCTCGAACATGTCAAGAAACTGATAATCTTGGACATCGAGGCGATGACGGTCAAACATGCCGGAGCATCTGCTCGTGATTAGCATCGCCAGGTCGTAAACGGACTGAACCGGTGGGCGGGTTTTGGCGTTGGTCTCCTCGATAATTCCGTCCACTACGTTCAAGGGATCTTGCTTCGGCTGGTCCCATCGTTGCGGAAAGCATGTGATGATGAGGTCTGTGGCAGTTGGGTAAGTTTTCTGTGAGAATGGGCCATCGTAATGAGCACTAACCTTTTCCGAGGACCCACAGCCATAGCTGGTCTACCATAAAGACCTTGGGCTCGATGCGGTGTCTCTTGCAGTATCTGTAGACGACTTGGTCCGTGTCCCTCACTGTGGTATCAATCCCGTGGTAATAGAATTGGTCAAGAGTCCGCCTCGGATGGAGCGGCGGCTGGTTGGGGATGTTGAGATAAGCATGAACAAGGAAGTCGTCGCGAGTAGGTCTCTCCGGAAGCGCTCGTCCTGCACGGGCATGCTTGATAGCCTCGCTCATCCTCTGCTGTCGCTCGTTCGTTTCGTAGTGGAGAAAGGGCATCTATGGTGGTCAGCTGCGATCAGCTGCTACTCATTGCTGGTCGCTACACACGAGCCAAGTCCCTGTCTCTGCCACTTACAAACAAAACCATCTTGCCGTTCGAGGAGCCTAATCGTGACGCCTCGAAAGATAACTGGCTAGACATCCTTGCGGCAATCTTGGCCTCCTTGGTTCCGGGAGGGTTTCCTGGTGGGCCATTCGTTCGTCTAGAACGTTTCGGGTGTCGTTCTACAAGCTGCTCTGACTTGCTCTTCTTCTTCGCCTCTGACTTCGGAGTGCCGCCCTCCCCAGGATCTCCTACCTTCTTGGGTGTCGACACTAAGGTAGCCTGGCTCGACTTGGTCAGGGTTGACTTCGTGCTGATGTCCGAAACTTCCTCCGTCACTGACACTAGGGGCTTTTCGTCCTTGTCTTTCTCCTTCTCCTCAGTGTGCGGGGCAGCTATGCGGTGGGAGAACGTCCTCATGTAGTAGGCATGCGCGAAATTGCCTCTATGTTCTTGATCGAATGTTTTCTCTAGTGCTTTGAAAGGCTCAATATCACGGTGGCCGCTCTCAACAAAGTTCTTGGCAAGGAGTGTCTGTCACGCGGTAAGTAAAGGATTGCGGAGGTGACAGGGGAGCAGCAGGAATCACCTCGACCCACGCAATCTACATTTGTCAGTCTAGCTCAGCAATCACTCCTGCAGCACCCTACTTACATTGTTCGCGGGAAGATGTATCCAACGGAAAGCGGGCTGGTATTTGATATTCTTCGACGAGGTTGGTATTGTCGGCTGATTGGTCGATTCGTCCCATCCATAGAGTAAGTCGTAAACCGAATGCTTGAAGACGAGTTCTTTTTTTCCGTCACGAAAGTTGCCAAAGTCCACTACAGTGGCCTCAAATTCTTTGCACGCTCTTCGGGCGTTTTCTGACAGCCTGTGGGCAGCCCTGGCAGGAGAGAGGATCTGCACGAGGTTATTGTGGCGTCTCTCAGCGGCGCACAGCATTGCAGTGCGGTCGAAGCTATCCTTGATAGCAATATTGGTCTCTGGCTTGGCGAGTATGAGTTTCACAATCTCTTCATGGCCGTTGAAAGCTGCCCAGTGAAGCGGAGTCATGCCATTGGAGAGCTCAGCATTTACATTAGCATTCTCAGCTAGCAGTAGAGCGACCGCTCCGGTGTGCCCGTTCTGAGCTGCATTGTGAAGCGCTGTCCAGCCTCCGTCGCTGAGGCTTTGTGGATCAGCACCATGACTTATCAAAAGCTTGAGCATCTCCACATGGTTGCTCTCCGCAGCAAGATGTAGCGCGTTCCGCCCCCGGTTGTTTGCCGCAGATATGTTAGCCTTCTTGCCCAGCTCCCCGCTGAGAAGAGCGGCGACGAGGGGAACATTGCCATTGGTCGCTGCCCAAAGCAGAGGAGTCCTCCCAATGGCATCCCGGGCCTCGATATCGGCATCCTTCTCTAGAAGCATCCGAAGTGTGTCTGTCTTTAGTTTCTCAGACTTCTCGGAGGCGAGGAAGAGCAGTGCTGTCCGGCCTTCCTTGTCGCGAACATCAGCACTAGCTCCGGCATCGAGCAAGGTCTTGACGACGGCGTCTCGTCCCCGCACGCATGCCATGAACAGCGCCGTCTGCCCATTGCGGTTGCGCCAGTTTGGGTCAGCCCTGTGCGCCAGCAACTCGGACACGATGGCCACATGGCCACCCTCGGCAGCCTTGAAGAGGGCGGGAGTATCGCTCTCCCGCCTAATGTTCGGATCGGCGCCATGTTCGAGGAGCAGTCGGACTAGTTTGAGGTTTCCGCGGGTTGCGACCTTGACGAGGGACTGGCGAAGGGCATCGCGGTCGGTGTGTGCTGTCCAGGCAGACTCCTCTGCGAGGATCTCTCGAATCCGTCCTTCGTTTGCTTGGGCGGATGCTGCGATAAGCCGGAGGTGACGGGGGTCTGGTTGGCTGCTGGCGACGCTTGCCTGACTTGCCATTGCAAAGAAGGGCGCAACAATGACGCGACACCTCTTCTTAGTCTGGCATACATGGGGCTCTCCTCCACGTAGCAGCAACGGGGCAGACTTCAAACGGACGAGCTGATGCTCGAGTCCAGAGCTTGACCCTGGACAGCCCCACACGTCAATGTGGGGTATTACTGATGGCAAGGAAATTGCCAGGTCGTAAGGCTGAACTAGCGGCACCCTAATATATCAGTGGACGTACGTAAGCCGAACAGGTACCTAAAATGGCCGGCGATTTGCTGACGAATAACCCAAAATGCCAAGCTACCGTTGACCGCCTGGTCCAACTTCAAGCTTATTGCAACGACTGACACACAAATACTGGCCTTCTGTTAGAGCTTTCTGTTAGAGCGTCTTATTATTTCCGTCAATATTAGTCTGAAACCTTGGACAGGTGCCTTGGCTTTCTGAATCCTCCGGCTTTGTAGTCCAAATCGCCGTTGAATTAAGGTGAAGAACGTGGTGCTAGTTGTGAGATAAGGGCATAAGGGCTTTTATTCCCTTATTCCGTAGAAGGTAAATTTTGGTCTACAGCTTAGATCCGAATCCTGTCGGCGTTTACCATAGAAGTGACTAACCATAACATTCTCACCATCAGGCTTCTAAACGTCGTGTTTCATCATCAGTGTTGGCTATGACTCAAACACGCCAAAATCCGGTCAAGCTCGATTATTACTCCTTGAAGAAATCCGAGCACGCAAGCGATACACAATAGGCAAGGTAAGGTATGCAGTAAGTTTCTAAGCCGTTGGTGGACGACTCCCCTTGGAGTAATCTGTGGGTTACCTCCGATTCCCACCGGCGTTTACTACCTGGACACTGGACAGCAGCAGCGACTACCTACGTGCACAACCCCTAACCAGCGTGTCAAAGGCTAACTCCGTGACTCGACGGCGCCTTGCAAGACGCTGCCGACTGCCTTCCCAGAGTCGGAATTAGTAAAAAAAAAAACATCCGTGTGAACCTGGACACTCACAGCTCGACATAATGACGAGCGCCATCAACTTTACAACCCACAAGGTTGCTTTGAAATCCAAGGGACTGCTAATCCATCGTTTCGATTCTTGACATTCCTTCCTGTTCACGAATACTGGGTATCATCTAGAATTGGTACCATGTCTTCCATGAAAATTATTCATCCATCAGCTAATTTCTATGAGCCCATGTGCACGTATAAACGTAACCAAAGTAGTGAGCTCACGATGGAGTATAAGATCCACGTCCTCTCGTCTGCTTGTATCATCCGATCAGCATCGGCACCTAGGTACCGTACATACATTGGAGACTTGCCAGCCTCGATACTGCACACGGACATATCAAAGGCTTCCTTCCACGCCACCTGAACCACTCGCAGACATCAACCATAGCATCTTCACTTCCAGCCATCAGCTTCATATCGACCCGACAACCATTCCCAGGCATGGCGGACCTATCAGAGAAAGTGCACGAACTCCCAGCACTGACCGAGGCTCGAGTCGAGGCATCAACTGAGGGCTCGGTACTAGACGACTCAGAAACCGCCGATGAGCAGCCCACCGGCTACCAAATCCACAAGATCGATTCGAGATTGAGTCGGGCACAGAGCACCAGCAGCGCACGCCGTCAGCCACATCACGATGGACCAGACGCTTCTGTTCCCAAATTAGAGAGTGAGCAGAGCCAGGATGTCAGAAAGATCCGCGGCCTCAGGTGGCTCGGTGTCTGCATTGCTCTATACGTCGGCACCTTTCTCTACGGGCTGGACACGACGATTGCAGCAGACGTCCAGGGTCCCGTCGTCGAGCGCTTCGGCCATGTCGAACAGCTCGCCTGGATTGGAGGCGGTTTCCCCCTCGGCTCCATTTGCGTCATCCTCCCCTTCGGGGCGATATACACATCATTCAACATGAAGTGGCTTTTTGTCACCGCCGTGATCTTGTTCGAGGCTGGCTCTGCTCTTTGCGGCGCCGCGCCGTCAATGAACGCCATGATCGTCGGTCGGGTTATTGCTGGTGCCGGCGGCGCCGGTATTTACCTCGGAGGACTCACCTTCTTTACGGCCTTGACCACCATGGAAGAGAGAGGCCGATATATCAGCGGGACGGGCTTCTGCTGGGGTATCGGCGCTGTTCTTGGGCCCGTCATTGGCGGTGCGTTCTCCGTGTCAAGCGCGACCTGGCGGTGGGCATTCTACATCAACCTCGTCGTCGGTGCCATTACGGCTCCGCTGTTCCTCTTTGCGCTGCCAGACGTCCATCCCATCATCGGTGTGCCGATCAAGACTCGCATAGCTAATCTTGATGGTCTCGGATTCCTGTTGAATGCGGGAATTTGGGTGAGCTTCACTATGGCAATCACCATGGCTGGTGGCCAGTGGCCATGGGATGATGGACGCACCATCTCTACCTGGGTGGTGTTCGGTGTCCTGGTTGTCCTTTACTCCCTACAACAATACTACTGCATCCTCACCACCCCTGAGACACGCTCCTACCCCGTTCAGCTGCTGAGGAAGAGGACCCAGGTTGTCCTCTACATCGCCACAAGCGCCAATATCACAACAATGTTCGTTGTGATTTACTTTATCCCCATCTACTTCCAGTTTGTCCATGGTGATTCTGCCATCATGGCCGCTGTCCGCCTCCTGCCGTTCGTCGCTATTACCGTCTCAACCAACCTCGCTTCGGGCCACTTCTTGCCGCGCCTCCAGTACTACATGGTGATGTACATCGTCTCCGGCCTGCTCATGACCCTCGGCGGCGGCCTACTGTGGGGCTTCCTCGAGCCTGACGCCAATTCGGCCAACATCTACGGGTTTACGGTCATCATCGCCTTTGGCACGGGCATCACCATCAACATCGGCTACACCATCGCCTCTCTGAAGGTCGACCGGAAGGACGAGGGCGACGCCATCTCGTTCCAGAACGTTTCACAGCTCGGCAGCACCCTCTTGTCGCTCGTCATCGCCGGCCAGATATTCCAGTCCGGGGCGGTGCGCAACCTGAAGCATGCTCTCGAGGGCCAGGGGTTCTCGGACGCCGATATCCAGGCCGCTGTTGCCGGGACGCAGAGCATCATCTTTGAGAAGATCTCGGGACCGCTGCGGGAGGCCGCGGTGTGGGCTATCACTGATGCCATGAGGGACAGCTTCATCATGGTCATTGTTGCCGGCGCGGTCATCACGGTATGCGGGACTGCGCTGAGGTTTGAGAGGCTGTTCAAGGATCCTAACCGGCCTGTCAACGCGGCATGAACCAAAATGGTGAAGGGCTACTGTGGGGAGGTGTGTGTTGTACGATATTTTCAGAGGTTAATTTACATTGGGTCCAACAGACCAGCTGGACGGTGGCGAGGTCTAGAAATAGATTTAATGGCATAGAATAGAGCAGGTTTGCACAAATTGATAAAAGGGGAGCGGTAAGAGTTTGGGGAGATCTGGCGTTAGGTAGTTCTCCAATCCAGAGCTTTGCTATTACTAAATCGCTGATGTTTTGCTACATGCTCGAGCATTGGTGTACCTTGATCGTTAGCACAACTAAGTTTAACCTCCATAATCTGGTTTCAACAAGGTACACCTGGAATATAATATATCCATTTCTGAATAAAACCCTCTCAGTTTGCTCCCTTTGCTGTACTCTTAAGAATATGGTTTTACTGATTTTCTAATATGGAAGTTTGCGAGTCAGGGGTTAACGTGTATACCTATACACAGTATTGTTTGATTTTTGTAGTTCGTATGTCACAGCTTGGTACCCAGTTTGGAACGCAATACCCAATTCTACACAGTTCAAAATAGAGTTAAGGTTTCCTTGAACCCCTGATTCACACGCACACCTGAAGCCCCACAACAGCATCACCGACAAGAAGTCAAACTGCGAACTCTTTTTGCCTGTAGACCATGGAAAGAGCCAGCTTGCTAGATCAAGCTTCCATTTTGCAGAGGGCCATAAAGTGGCCAGCCTGCCATGCCCTGCACTCTTTGCTCGCCCAGATCCTCTTCCACTTTGCAACTCCAAGCTGTTCCACCCATCGCAACCATACGACGGGTATATACGAATAAGGTAGCAAGTAATAGTGCCTTTGAAGCGCAATGATTCACTATGAGCACTAGCGCCATTCTCTTTGTCAAAGGCATGCTTAACAGCTTGAGGCTAAAGGGACAGGTGCGCGGACTCCGGCTGACACTGCTGTCGCGACACTTGGGGTTCATATGGCCAAGTCAGAGTTCAATAAGACGACCGAAGAGTCAAATAAGGTCATGGAAGAGTTTAAGAAAGCTGCTCGAGCTCTTACTGCGAGGCTGGAGGAGCAGCTTACCTTTTGCACTCCTGAGCCGGAGAACACCATGGGCGAGTTGAAGGGTAGTGTTGATGAGAACCAGGGGATGCAGACCGACAAAGGGCCTGGGGGGGATGGAGGCTATCAAGCCCCAAGGCAACTACTGGCTCACACACTTGCTGAAGGATCTCGGCTTGATAGTTGACCGCAGGATCAAGTGTCTGGTGAATCAGGGCAAATCTGGCAGGCCAGGGCTTGGAGTGAAAGAGGGTGTTTGGTCAGGCGCTGGGGTCTACTACTTAGGCATCAAGTTGTTGCTGTGACACCCTTATCTGAAAAGGGACCTTTGACAGCAGCCGTACTTCACTCTTATTCACCTCCTCAAAAGTAGGGCACTGAGTCACTGACCTCGACCGGGTCTTGTCTTCACTTATAGTACTAGCGTGCCCTTTCTCCCACAGCTGTTTATTCGCCTAGAGCTTCTGCTTCCTCTGTCATTATGACCAACCGGACAACCCACCTCCGCTGAAGTGTCTTACCTTCAACAGACACCCTTCGGCGAAGATCCCTCGCTATACAACACCCTGGCTGTATGTACATCGCGCCTGTCCGCTATATACTTGATCTTGTTTCTAACAGCGAGACGCTGCCCAGTTATCACCGCTTCACCACTGCTTTCAAGATGGGACGCTCAGATTCAAAGGGCAAAAAGAGGCGGGCCAGGAAGCAAGCACCGGTCCGTCATCCCAAGAGGAACACCACCTCTAAAACTCCGCCCGCCGCCCGCGAGGCCGCGGACCGTCTCCGCCAAGCTTTGCCCAAGATGCAAGACTTCTCGGCTGTGGCGCCTCCCCAGTACACGGCCGTGTTCAATGCAACCAACTCTACCCATCTCTGCCACCAGCAGAAAGTGGAACTCCTCGGCACCATGTGGCACTCGATCGATGGCTTCCGATTTCAAGAGCAGTCCCTCACCGATGACGAGCTGACGCATCTGGCAGCCACCTTCGGCTTTCTGGTCCAGCCCAACGCCTGCGACATCTTTGTCCGTCTCTTCGCCGGGATTTTCCGCAGCATGCTGAGCCACAAGATGGCTTATTGCAACAACCCAGAAGCTAACCGGCACTTCTTCGCCTTCGTTCGCCTCCAGCACTACAACAGCCTGCTGGGCGGCAGAGCCCGCGGTCAGCTGGACACGGCAGACTTAGCGCGTGCTCTGGCCTCTCTCGACGTCGATCTAATGATTAAGGTCATCGACAGCCTGATCAACAGTCGTCGCGCTCTTCTTGACGCAGCGATGGAGGAGGACAAGGTCGCCGAGGATACAGTCGAGTCCCCACCAGCCGTCACCCAGCCTGTCACCCAGCCTCTGTCGGAGTTCGAGAAGGCGGCCATGGCGCTGTCGTGTCAGATGGCGACGCACATGGTCATGGAGGACACCGGCCTAAGCAACAACGGAGGGGTGGACGACAATGACAACCAGTCAAAGAAGGCCATCAATGACTACCTGGCCTTGCCCGAGACTAACGGCATCAAGTGGTCAAAGCAATTGTTGCAGAGCCTTTGTGAGCCTCTTAACGCATGGATAAGGGAGAAATTCGTTGGGAAGCAGGAGAAGCAGGCTGTGGATGAATGGACCAAGGTATTCGGCAAGATGGCGGATCGCAACTAGGTGTTTGGCAAGATGACGGAGTACACTGGTGCCGAAGCTAGCAAGTGATACAATGTCTCAGAAATGGAACGAGGTCCTAAGGTGATTGTATACTGCACATGTGCTTGGTACAACAAATGGACTTGGAGGGGGGCTTCGCACGCCACCAGAATAATGGTTCATCTGGAAGGCCTGATTTGACTCTTGAGGACAGCAAGAAACAGGTGGTGTTCAGATTCGAAGATATGTATGATAGATAGCCGCATCACTCCCGGAAACATCCTCCCTCTTCTGGGCGTCTCTGTGAAAGGATATCCTAACCTCTTTAATGACCTGAGTAGAATCGATGAGAGCACAGCTACCTAAGGTAGTTAAGGTCTGTTGGTATGATTCCCTTTGCAGATCTGTCCCAAATCTGCTGATGCCACGGTTCGTCTTGTTTCTTTGCACTTGAAGCTCCGTGAATCTTAAACACTGACGCATGGTGGTACTATGAGAGCCGGCCAACATCTTCAGGGAAGGACTAACTAGGTGGCGGGGTTCTGTCTGCCTAACCGGTCGACGTCTTAGGTTTGCAACATCATTCACTTCGTGAAAGATACCCAAACCTAAGAGTTTTGGGAGGTGCCCGATAGAAGCAGTCCGTAACATCCGTTGCATAGGAGCTGGTCCCATTTTCCTTCCTTGATAGCAACAAGCTTCGACTTTTTCTGTTGTTGGCAGTGACAGCAAGAAAACTCGGTGGTTGCAGTGAGCCGGTACTGCTGCAACTCGCCACGCGGAGGAAAGGTCTTGACAATCTGGAACGGAGAGGCTTCCACCATGTTGTTGTGAGATGTTGGTTGGTCAAACTTGGCGTGTAGGGTAGCTTCATTGCTGTCTTGGCTGGAAGCCGCCGGCGGAACGGGAGTTACCCGGGACATTGTCAATAGCTTGATTTGGTATGATATATTTGTCGAGGAGTACTGTAATTTAATAGAGACAAGGACGAGAACGCTTTTGTAAAATAGGAGGTGACAAGGGCAGCATAAGGCATAGCCGGCGACCAAGGCATATTTATCATCCGGTCCGTTACACAAATTAGAAAACTCTTGATTTGGAACAGACTGTCTTACTAGTACTTGGGCATCAAGGAGCCTAACAAAAAAAAACCGATTGAAAGTGCTGAGGTGGTTGGCCGCCTGCCCGTATGCGGGAGGCCTGCGACCATACCTGTGGGCTGTCGTCCAACCTATCCCGTTATCTCCTGACAGCAAAGTGCAACAATCATAGGGAGCTACGTAAGTTATTACAAAAACTCTGTGATACCACACCGCAGAGAGAACGCGAATGGGATAGCCACACCCAATGCTAAAAGGGGCGAAAAACAAGTTCCGAGAGCGACCCAGATGTTAGGCTGGGACGCATATGGTACTGGGGTACCTCGAGAGTCATATCATGCCTGACGATTCTGCCTTCCTGCCCTGCAATATGGTACGCGTCAATGGAATCAGTTGCTAGTAAGACTGTAAGCAGTGTGCCAGTACTTATCAGAAGTGTAAAGACGTGACAGCTAGGGCCGGATCTCTACGAATCTATTCTCCCGCTCCAAGTTCAGCCTAGCAGTCAAGCTTGGGGTTGCCAATGATGTTGCATTTTCATGGTTGTAATGAGACGGACGGATCAGGTAGTCTAGATGATGCGTGTTTTCCCCAACCAAAAGTGAATCGAACTGTGAGAATTTGTCAAGCAGAGAGATATGTCTCCCTTTGTCTTTCTTCCGGTCCATCAGTTTCCAAACCACAGCTGCGTCTCAATGCAATCGGTGGGAGCAGTGCCCAAGTAGGCGTTGACGTGCAGCCCCGTGGTGCCGCCATTGCCGTTGGCGGCCGTGTAGATGCACGTCTTGTAGTACGTGCCAGGGGCGCCATTAACTTCGATCAAAAGCTGGGTGCTGCCGTCGGGCTGCAGAGTGGTCGGATCATTGTGGAAGTTGGTCGAGCCGAAGTTGGGATCGGTCTGCCAGTTGATCGTTTGCGGGTAACCACCGTTATCGTAAGTGCGGTAGTAGGCGTTGTGGGTGATGGAGTAGAGTTTTCCTTCGGGCGTGACGATGAACTGCTCCTTGTCGTAGACGGAGTTGTAGCTGTCCGTGAGATGGCCAGCTGCGTCCGAGAGACAATACTTGGCGGAAACGCCGTTGAAGCTGTTGGGGGCTGGACGCAGCTGGAGGTAGCCCGAGTTGCCGACTGGGGCACTGGAGGGCAGGCGGAGCGTGCTCGTTGCCGTCTCTGTCAGAGTCGCCGTCTCAGTGGCGGGAACCGTGATGGATGTCTCGAATGTCCCTGGCACCGTCGCTGTGGTTGAAGTGCTCTCGATCGCGGTCGATGTCACGCTGAAGGACAGGGTCGTGCCGACATTGGACACGGTGATGGTCGTGTAGCCCTTGTTCGTCGACGTCACCGTGCTGGTGGGTAGGGTGCTTGTGGATGTCTCGGTCACCGCCTTGGGCGTTGTCGTAACGACAGTGGTAGCAGTGATAAAGCAGGCTGGCGGGCAGTGTCAACGATTTGAGAAGGGGAAGAAGATGGGAGGAGGAAGAAACACATACAGCAATCATCGTTGGGGTCACGACGATCAATACCTCGCCTGCGGAACCTGATGGTCTCAAGAGCGGTCGTTGTGATCGTCTCACTCGCAGTGGTGGTCCTGTTGTGTTGCGGGTTAGATGAGTGATGCTTCCTACGTGGCAGGCTGGACAGGCGACTTACGTGGTGAAGACGTCAGTGATGCTAGTTGTCGAAGTCTCAGTCCCAACGATGGTCGTGGTAACAGTCGTGGGAATGGTGCTTGTGACCGAGGTCGAGGAACGGTGCTTCGTCTCCTGGATGGTTCGCGTGGTGACGGTGCCGACGACGACGGTTGTCTTGGGAGTAGTAGTGACAACCTTAGTCACGGTCGACGGGTTGGCTGTCACTGTGCTTGTGCAGGAGGTCGTCTTGATTTTGGCCGATGCTGGTGACAAGCCTTCAGTTAGATCTGCGAGTCTTTGCATGCAGGGGGACAGAAGCGCCTACAGAGATATGACGAGCAAGATGCCGAGATGGCGGCAGACGGCACCAGTGCGCAAGACGCGGCCGCAGGCGAACAGGTCTTTGCTGCTGCGAGCCCAGCGGCGAAAAGAAGGAGGGAAGACTTGGCCAGCATTTTGAACCGCGATGACTGAGAACTGGCGAGTAGATGCAATTGTAGATATTGTCGGCTCTGCTGCTGCTAAACTGACTCTTCTTGACGCAGATATCTCTCGACCCTTATATGTTTCAACAGAGCTCCCTTTCCATCAGACTTCCCACGATCTCGAGCAGCAATTCACTCCAGACCTGACAATATTGGCTGATCTTTCCATTTTGGCACACCACGGCCCCCAGCTTTCACTCTATCAGTACATAGAACGGCAATATTGACTTCTAGAACCGAGTGTTCGAGACCGAACCAGAGCGCTGGCGAGCTGAACATGCTGGAATGCCCACGCGGGAAGGGCAACAATCGCCGCAGCCCCTTGACGCCACGGTCTCCAACACTGTGATTGGGGTAGCAAATTTTATAGGCCATTGAAAGGCGTCGAGGTTTCATTACCAACGAGGACCATGCGGTGGCTTGGCCAGACCGGCAGTTCCTGTCAATATCTGCGCTGCGGCTCAACCGTCAACAGTGGACGTCCAAAAAAGGAGTAGATGATGAGGTATCAAGCTGACTTTTTGGGCTTCGAATCGAAAGAAAAGCTATATCAACTCGATTCGGTGAGGCGTTGTATATCCGGTCGCCAAGACGGCGAGTGGACAGCTGAGATGCACCTTGCCGTCCAGCCTGTCCACGTGGTTGTAAGCTGAAAAAGTCAAAAGGGAAGCGACCTGACGAAGCTCGTAACTCCGCAGTTCCTAGCGCTTGTCAAGGTGTGAATGAAACATATTGAACTTACACTAGTAGGGGCTGGTATGAGACTGAATCATGAAAGGAGACGATGACCTGGCGATTCCCATTCGGTCCGGTCTGGAATCTGGATGCTAGGTGGGAAAGGGATATCGCCAGGATGATTCGCTCCGCGGATCTCGATCACGGGGATCGCTCCGCGACCAATTGATTTTCTTGTAGAGACGGATCAGCCTTCAGGACACCCCTGACAGATGTGGCCGTGTAGTGAGTCTAGATTTCAGCCACATTAAGGGACGGTTTGGCGGAGAACCAGGGAGGACCCAGGAACGTGATAACTGAACGTAGATGATCATGACTGAGTGGTACACAAGACTGTACTCCTCAGTCTCGCCGGGGGTTTCATTCCGAAGTGTTTATCCATGTGCAACACGTCGAGGAATTTGTGCAATATGTAAATATTGCCAAAGCCGTTGAGAAGGCACAGTTTCTATATACGTCAATGGAAAATGAGCTGATTCTTTATGTGCTTGTACACCATTATCAACCCCAGCAACTTCCAGTGAATAAAACCACACCCTTCGCCGTCTTGTCCGCAACAATAGTAGAGCATTAAAGGATATAAGAGCGAAACGATACGCCAGAGAGAAATGAAAACCAACCACATAACCTAATCAAGCAAGAAAGGAAAATATGCGCACTTAACCAAGTAATTTGAGGATGTCGGCCATCCTTGTTTCCTTGGTCTTCTTCTCCTTCCCCTGCTTCTCCTGAAATGCCTTTGTCACTAGCTGTCGTTTCTCACTCTGGACATCGAGGACCCGCTCTTCAACGGTATCCTCCATGACCAATCGCCAGACCGTCGTCGGGCGCGTCTGACCGAGACGGTGAACCCGGTCAACGGCCTGGTCCTCAATGGCAGGTGCCCACCCTGTACGGAAAAGGTCATTAGACACGGTGCAGGAGTGATGGGTGAAGTTACAACTTACAGCTGTCCGCTAAGACCACAGTGTCCGCGGAAACGAGGTTCAAGCCGACACTGCACACAGCCAAGCTGGCAAGCATGATGCGTGTGTTCGGGTCGTGGTCGAGGGCTCGAATCGCAGCATTGCGCTGGTTAGGAGACATACTTCCGTCAATTCGGGTGTATCCATATCCGGCCTCATCCAGTTGTTGTTGGATGACAGTTAGGAAGGTCGTCCACTGCGAGAATATAATGACCTTCGAGCCTTCTTTCTTCAGAGTTGCTTGAAGAATCGTAAGGAGTGCCTCAGTCTTCGAGCTCTTCTTGTCAGTATCAAGTTGCTCTTCTTCCTCCTCCGCGGAGTGCTCTGGTGCCGGTTCAACAAGCTTGTCCTCGGACAGTTCGGCGCGGCACATGGGGCACTTGTGCTGAATCTCGATCACCTTTGATATGCAAGCATGGCAGAATGTGTGTTTGCAGTGAGTGATCACCGGGCTCTTTAGGTCTTCAATGCACACAGGGCATTCTTCCTGGCTCTCGATGACCAGTTGGAGGGCTTGCTGCAGGAGTGCTCTGTTCTTGTCATTGAGAACCACTGCTCCCTGTTCCTCGAGAAAGTTGAGCAGGTCCTCAATGCGCTCTCTGCAGAGCGTCCAATGGCAACATCTAGTGTACATTAGTCATATGTCAATGTATTCAGGCCGGCATGCACTTACGTCTGACGGAGACGGAGGAGTCTCTCCAAAACACTCTGAAATCTGCCCTTCTGTCCGGTCTTGGCATTCCGTTGAAATGCCTCAAGTGCGCCCTTTGCTTCCGACCTACATCTGTGTTAGGTTTGCAATCAATGCGGAGTACGAACAAATACTCACAAGAGCGCGTCGTATTTCCTCTTCTCGTCGGCCCAGAACGTGATCCGATGGACATATTCGGTCTTCGGCGGTAGTTTGAGGTCCACAAACTTCATGTCTTTCTTACGTCGCAAGCAGAGATCCTGCATCAGAGACTGCAGCAACGCTTCTCCAATGGGAAAGCCCTCGGTAAGTGGCCGCGTGATCACAGTGTTGAAGACCTCTAATTGCTCAATACCACCGGTAAGTCGCAAGAACTTGACCAGCGAGTGGATATCGCGGACATTGTTGACACTGAAAAGCCATTGTCAGAACATATAATCCATAAGGGGTTGGGCAAGACTCACATTGGCGTCCCCGTTAGTACCCAACGGCTCTGAGCATTCAGGGCGCAAGCTGCGACTGCAGCCTTTGTCTTTGCGTTGCGGATTGTATGGCCTTCGTCAAGCACCACACGACGCCAGTTAACCGTGAACAGTTTGCCCTCGGTCGCCTCGCTGCTCAAAGTTCCATAACTGCTGACAACCACGTCGTAGTCTGTCAAATTTGCAGACCGCCGCTCGGGACCATGGTATATGAGAACCTTTGGAGCGTTCTCTGGATGTACATGGCGTTTGATTTGTTGCTCCCAGTTACTCATGACACTAACCGGGGCAACAATCAAGGTGGTTCCAGGGCCGCCTGTGAGAATGAGACTGATGATCTGCAAAGTTTTGCCCAAACCCATATCGTCGGCCAAGATGCCTCCAGACGCGAGACTTGGGGCATCCTGGACGGCTATCTTCGAAGCCAGATTGACATAGCGACCCCGAGAGTCCCGCTTCCACAGCTGGACGGCATCTGAAGTTCCAACAGCAGGAAAGCTGGGATTCTCTTTCGCGCTCAACCAAGCAAGACCCTAACCAACGTCAGCCCACTCTCTAACAATGTAGGGGGAAATAAAGTGTACCTGAAGTTGATAAGGAAGTAGGGTGGCATTCAAGGCTTGAGGCTGTTCAGCCATCGGCATCTGCGACAGGGTGTCTTCATCCATAGCAATAGTCTTGGCAATGTCGTCTCCAGTACGGAATTGAACGGCCTGGCTCGCCCGGGTCAGCTGCTCCAGGGATAGCTGAGGTCCCGGTGCAGCATAACCCCTGCTGCCAAGCCCCGCGCTCGATCGACCACTCTTGAGACCCATCTCTCGTCGCTGCCGCTGCAGATCATTCGCAGTCCGCTGCGCCTGGGATAGTTGAGGTTCCGGTGCAGCATAACCGTTGCTGCCAAGCTCCGCGCCCGATCGGCCACTCTCGAGACCCATCTCCCGTCGCTGTCGCTGCAGATCATTCGCAGTCCGAGTCTGCTTCAACTGAGTAGCCTTCAGGAGCTTATCGGACTTCAGTCTCTCTTCCAGCTGGAGTCGAGAGGCATGGTCGCCGGTCCCATAGATGTAGACGCGTACAGGAGCATCATAGAAACCCTTTTCAGCGATGAGCATCGCTTCAATGGCAATGTCCCCATTGTCCTGTGGCGAGGCTTAGCTCAAGTTTTCCTACGATGACTTCGATACTTACCAGGTATGGTGCCAGCTTTTCCGCAACGGTTCTCGGAATATGGCCCACTTGCTGCCCAAGGACATTGTCCACACGGATGGCATTCCGATCGTACTGGTACGCCAGTGTCAATATTACGATTCGAGGCGTGAGAATGACGGGCTTACCTGGTTACGAGGCTCACGATGGCATGTGACGACTTCACCCGCAGATGCGTAGCCCCTGTAGTATTGCACGCCGACAACCTTGCTATCTTGCAAGGATATCAGTTTCGGTATCTCATAAGCTATAGGCATGCCTTACCGAGACTTCCATAAAGCTCCCGAGAAGGGCCGTCGTCGGCCTGAGTTAGGTCTATAATCTCGGGCTCTTCGTAAGCTGAGGTCTGCGAATATGGTGTATGCTGGCTAGATGGCGCGCCAGAAAAGGAAGAGGATGGCTGCCGACTCGAAGACGGTGCCTCAAAACGAGGACTCTTGGCTGGGCGACGCGCTGGATCATCTGCCGTCAGGCCAACGGCCTGACTTGGCCGTTTCGGCGGGCGTGGCATTGCTGGTAGCCTTTTAGTAGCTGTTGCAACTATTCGGGACAATCGAATGCCTTCTTCGCCAATTCCAAGGAACTACCTCCGGTAGCAAGCGGCGGTATCCACAGAATCGTTGATTTACCAGGTTGCATCCGAGACACGAAGTGTGGAGGTCGACCCCAGAAAGTGAAGAAGGGTCGCGCCCTCCTCAGCCCTGCAAACACGCTAAAATCACATCGCGTCGCGCTACCATGTGACCAGCCACGTGCTGTGAGCACAGGCCCCAATCCCTTATCAACCTGGAAGGTACCCTTTCTTAAGTGGGAGACACCGTGAGATTTAGCTACCGTCTTCAGTCTTCCCGTCATTACCTAAGGTTGGTAGATTGTATGTATTAAGCTGAAGATGATTGCAATGGTCTTGGATTGTCAAAAGCATGCAACTTTACACACAAGAGGAATCGACATGTATCGATTGGGTGGGAGCAGCCGGCCCTAGCCGTCCTGCGAGGGGAGAACCTGCTGCACAAGAAACAACCTGCCATTCCAGACTTCGGCATGACGTAGGCTTTCCGGCCGCGATACGCGGCCCAGACATTCACCATCTGACTCCGTCCAAGTAATGAATCCACTTATAAGAAGGATATCAAGGGCTCAGCCGGCAACTCTATCTCGAAACTCCAAACCATTTGCTTCTCTTTCTCGTTCCCCAATTCAGCCACTTCAGACTCTTGATCCTCTACTTCTCCACAGACAGTTTACTTCTACAAACGCAGCCAATATGCCCACCTACATTGTAAGCTCTTTTCCTATCTATCGTGGCCTTCTCGACTGGATTTTCAAATGGCTGACTGACATTCCACCTTCTCCAGGTTACTTGCAAGGACGATGCGTCCGATGACCAGGTTGCCGCGTAAGTTGTTACTGGGCAGGCAGACCCGAACACTATCTGCGCAGCCTCTCACACCCGCGAAACAGAACCAAGCAGCATGCCAAGGACCAGGGCGGCGAGATCACGCACGAATACTCGCTCATCAAGGGCTTCGCGTATGTTGAACACTGCTCCTTCCCCCGCACCACACGAACACGAGCCTAACACTCGGCCATCCGTAGTGTGGAATTCCCCGAGGATAAGGTCAACACGCTCGAGAGCCACGAGCATGTCAAGGCAGTCGAGAAAGACCAGGAAGTCCGAACTCAATAGAGTGATGCGGCCTGGCGATGGGAATGCTTGGTTGTTTACACGGGGCAATGAGTGATGCGGGGATGCTCGGAACGCGGGGCACCCCTTTGGTCGTTATCGTTTATCAGCAATCCGTTCGGGTACTTCCAGGTTTCCTCGTGCATTCCATCTTCACTTACGCATGTTAGGAATACGTAGTTCTCAAGCATCATTGATAGAGGAAGTCTCAGATATAATCTGCTCGACACGGTGTTTCCCTCGATAATCCTCGAGATAAACGACCCTTATCGTCTCTTTCATCATTTCAGGGCAGAGAACGAGAGTTACCTGCCATTTAGGTACACTTCCTTATCTGGGTTTGTATAGGTGTCTCAGCTAAGCCCGCTTAGGCATAGCCTGGTTCGCTCCTTGTCAAGCTACGTCAGATGGATTTCCTCACTACTACCTCAGGTCCATGTATGTAAGAATCTAGATCTACAGATTGGTTTTGTCCTTTTCGCCCATTCTCTCCGTTGGCTTTTCTGCAGTTCTCCATGCAAATGCCGCCATGAGGTGTTTCCCCGTGCAATTGAGGCGCTTAGCCGCCGCGAGGACGGTATCGCATAGCGCACCGTGGCGCGGCTCAATCAGATGGAGTTCGACGATCGAGCAGATGACACAGGCAACATCACCAAAATCGCGCCAACGTCGCCGTGACCACCCTGCAGATCTGGCTGCTGTTGATGACGATGTTCCTCGACTTGCTAAACAGCACTTACATCGGATCAGTCTAGCGGACCTTGTCAAGTTAGGACGCCAACTTCGAGTGTATCTGTTACTCTCGTCGAGAGTTTGCTAACAAGCTCCGTTCCTAGACATGGCCGACCTCCGCTATCCGCAGAAGCTCTGCTCTCGTCGGCACGCTTCACACTATCCCTCCTACCCATACGGCTTGCCCACCGTATCCAAGCGCTACGTAACCTCCCTTACATCGTCGTCTCGAATCCCAACATCAGCAAGATCTACAACAACTACCAACATTCCTTGTCCACGTTACTACCATGGAAAGAGCGCACAATCAACAACCTCGAAGACGAGATACGCTTCACCGAAGTGCTCGCCGAGCTCGTACAAACACACACGGATACAATCCCCATTCTGGCACGCGGCTTCCTCGAGTGCCGTAAGTACATATCACCAGCAGAAGTCACGGCCTTCCTGGACCAACACCTGCGCGCTCGCATCGGCACCAGGCTGATCGCCGAGCAACACATCGCCTTACACTTTAGCAGCACACCGCACTTCGATCCGGAGGCCAGTCCAACCCCCTGTCCGGAACACTCTTCCTACATCGGCGTCATCGACACAGCCCTGAAGCCGGCCCAGACCATCGACAGCTGCGGCGAGTTCGTCGCGGACATATGCGAGCTCAAGTACGGCGTGCGGCCACGATGGATCATCAACGGCGAGCCCGACACCACGTTCGCCTTCGTCCCCATGCACCTCGAATACATCGTCACCGAGCTGCTGAAGAACGCCTTCCGCGCAACGGTGGAGAACAGCGGCACCAAGAACATGGAGCCCATCGTCATCACCATTGCTCCGGAGCCACCGGCGCCTAATCCGGAGCGGAACGACAGCCATTCCACACCTCGGGCTGACCTATACCGCGAAGCTGGACTTCTAGAGAAAGACGCGGGGGGCGTACCCGGTGGCCACGTCAAGCTCGGCCCGCGAGACTCCTCCAAGGGCGAGTTCAAGGCGGACGCGATCAGGCCGCTAGACGACAACGTGCCGGGCGTGACGATCCGCATCCGCGACCGGGGCGGCGGTATCGCGTCGGAGGTGATGCCGAAGATCTGGTCGTATAGTTTCACGACTTTCAGCGATGACCCGGACGACTTTCCCAATAGCAATGATGATGCGTCGAACATAATTTCCCAGGCCAGCAACGGGGGTAGCTCCATTGCTGGTTTGGGCTATGGGTTGCCTCTTAGTAGGGCGTATGCTGAGTACTTTGGCGGTGGCATTGAGATCGAGCCATTGTATGGATGGGGCACAGATGTGTATTTGAGGTTGAAGGGAGTGGGAAAGATAGAGTAAGTCAGTTTTGTCCCGTTATTGTGGTGTAGTGCTGACACGGTATCTTTTCAAACAGAGAATATCCGGCTTCGAAGTCTACGTGAGCTCAAAAGGAGTTCCAGAAGTTGACGAATTATGCAAACACACCAGGAGGGTGATTAGTATAGGCACCTTACGGCAACCAGAAGAGCAGTCAAGTCTTCTACATGCATGTGGCTGGACACGTTGTAGGTATCCGGCGAACAAAAAACGATACCGAATACCTTTCGGAAATGGCAGCGATTATGATAGATAACTCACGTTTTTATTAGGAAGAATCATACTAGTTTAGCAAGAACTTCAGCGAGTGTGCCGGAATCGACACAATTTGGGACCAGTTTATATACACGAGTGTGATATGTTTATTAGCATCGAAGGTTGACACGTCCTTTTGTGGCCTTGGAACGCTACATTCACTCCTCTTGGTCTTCCCATACACTCATCATCTCGGATATCATCGCCATGGCCCCTGCTGGTCACCGTACATTCATGATCATGGTCTCACTGTATATAAAGCCCTTGGCCAGCAACATCTTGCCGAAAGCCATCACCGTTTGAACATCTTTCTCTCCAGGCTACGATCCCAGCAAGCATCACCATGTCAGGAACACGAAGTTCCAGAAGCGGCGCTCCCTCCCCCGAGGAGCAACTCGAGCCCTCCGTCGATCAGGTCGCTCCATTGCCCGTCGTATCTCATACTACATCGAAATCCGTGTTAGAGGAGCATATGTCTCGGGAGACTTCCCTCTACGCCCCGAGGATGATTCCTGGTGGGATGCAAAGCTCCTCGGAGAATGTGAAGATCGTGAAGACTGCGAAGGTCGTCCGTCCATTTCCCCCATCTATGACTGCGTTGATGACGAAAAATTATGCCTCCTGGGCCTTATTGCTATGCTTGGGCGTTGGGGGTTTGTTTGTCGAACATCTATTTGTCTCTTGGGCACAACGGTATTCCAATATGACGGTCGTGCCGTTCGGAAAGCTGTTGAACGACCTGTTCGAGGCCGGCATATTGCGCCCGAGCAGAAAACACGACAGCACTTCCAAAAGTGGTGGTGAACAGAGCGCTCAGTCTCTCGTGGAGCTCGTGGGAAGCTGGCTTGCTGGTGGACAGAGCACTCAGTCTCTCGAGAAGACCGAAACAAACTGGCACCTGCAAGGTGTTGACGGACTGGACGCTCAGTCTACCAGGAAGATCGTCATAGACGGGCTTATTCTGAAGGGACGCGCAATCGCAGTCTTCAGCAAGGCTACGTCCGTGCTTACCTTGCCTGTCCTCGTGGCGCGCCCTGAGGCATACCTCAGCCTGCTGCAGTTGGCTGAGGCCTGGCATGAGATTGCACGGGATAAGCCGACGGAACAGTGGGCTGTTGATGCTCTCTCCAAGGCGAGACATGAGTTCGTAGGACTGCTTCGGAGCGCAAAGGGGTATGTCGTGCTCACTACAGTTACAGAAGGCTAGCCTTCTGAAGAACAACTGCTAACTCGGTGCCCAATATAGGTACTACAGAGACTGCCGACGGGATTTGGATAAGATTATCGCCGATATCGAAGCCGACGGGGGGTATCAACCGGCTCCAGCGTCGAGGGCTTAGGCCAAGGGCCAATTGGTCTTCATGTATGGATTAGGACAGAGGCAATTGCCTGGATCTTCAACGGTAGTTACGTTGGCCAAGGTGAACAGGAGCAATTGCATTCCGAGGGCTATCATGGATTACAGATACATAGCAGAGTCGAACTCTCATTAAGAGCCGTAGCGTCATAATAACAACAGGATAACGCCTTGTGTGATCGAAGAAGAAATAAAGCCCGGCCTGCTCGAAACCATTCTGGCATAGGAATTACACCCAGCCAACAAGATCCGTTCAAAACACATAGCGAATCGGCAAAAAAGCAACATGAAGCCAGTAAGTGTACCACGAGAACTCCGCTTTCCCCTTTCCAGTTCAGGGCGCCTGCTGTTGATAGTAATACATCACATCATCCCTTCCACCTTCCAGTCCATCCATCCCGAGGCTCAATCGCTGTCGTCATCCATGGCAAAGGCGTCGCTCTTATCGTCGTCCTGGTCAAGATCCGAGTCATCGAGAACAATAGGCTTAGCCTTGGCAGCAGCAGCGCGACCGGGCCGAGCACGAGCAGCGGGAGGAGGTGCCTTATCGACGATATCATCGTTGTCGTCGTCCATGTCCTCATCGTCGCTCATGACAACGTTCTTCCTCTTCTTCGCGTACGCCTTGGCGGCGGGCGACAGAGCGGCGGGCTTAGGTGCCGGAGCTCGCTTGGCCTTGGCATTGGGTTTCGGCTTTGCGACCGGCTCCTCACTGGCCTCCTTGCTCTTGGACTTGGACGCGGCAGGCCGACCGCGGGGTTTCTTCGCCGGAGCGGGCGCGGCGGCCATTGGCGCCTTGGGCTTCGTTGCAAGCTTGGAGGGCGGTGGAAGGTCGTCGTCCGAGAGGAAGTCGTCGATGTCGTCACCCTTGGTCGACTTACGAGGCGACGACATGGCGAGCGCCTCGTAGTTGGTGTCGTCATGGTCGTCAAAGTCGAACGTGCGTGAAGGCTTAGACTTGAGCTTGGGAAGACCGGCTGATCCGCCTGCGGCCTGCGACATGGCAAACAGACTAAGTCTACCACTGTTGCTGTTCGCAGCAGGGGCCGAGATACCCTTGACCAGAACGCCAACGTCTCCCAGCATGTCGTCGTCGTCATCGCTGTCGGACTGGACGACGAATGTCTTTGCTTTGGCCGCAGCAGCTCGCTTGGGAGGAGCATCGGTCATAACAATGTCTTCAGTCGCAGATTGTGAGGCCGACTCTGACGCCTTGGGTTCCGAAGACTGAGGCGCAGAAGGCTTGCTGAGAGCTGCGAAGTCATCATCCGAAAGATCGTCGTCGTCGGACACGAGGTATGTCTTTGCTTTCGTGGCAGCAACGCTCGCAGCAGCACGCTTACTTCGTCCAGCCGTGGACTCATTCTGGGACGGGTTAGGCTCAGCTGCTTTCTTCGTCTTCCCCAACGAAGCGAAATCGTCGTCCGAGAAGTCATCATCATCTGCCGGGCCATCGACAACCTTGGAGGCTACCTTCGGCTTAGGCTTCGGCTTGGCAGCGAACATCTCGGCAAAGCGTTGATGTGTCTTTTGCTCCACCACCTTAGGCTTCGCGGCGGCCTTCGTCTTCTTCGCTGCTGGCTCGTAGTCCTCCTCCTCTTTTACACGCCGGGTGCCGCTTTTGCCAGTACCTGCTCCTATCTTCTTGGAAACGCGGCGACCCATACGGCGGATATTGGTCTGGATTTCAGCATCAAGCTTGAGCTGATTCTCCCACTCTGCAACAAAGGCGTCAAGATCGCGGCACCACAGATCCTTCTCGGACAGAGCTTCAAGTTCGTCATGCTCTTTCTTCTTGGCATCAATGGCAGCTTTCAACCGCTCAAGACGCTCAAACGTGAGGGACCAAAGGGGCATCTAGACAAGTTGATTAGGATTTCGCTCTTCTTCGAAAAGATGACAGGATCTTACCGAAAGCAGGTAGTCGTAGTCACTCGCACTTCCCGTACTCTCATCTACTTCCAAACTGTGGTCCACAGTCTCGAGCTCTTCGTCGTCATCGGCCTTCGCCGTCTTCTTGTCATCCTTGGGGAAAGGCTCGTATTTCCTAGCCCGTAGCTCCTCAACAAGGATAGCCTTCTTCTTTTTCGAGACTACCATTTTGCCTTCGATGACCTCGTGAATGAAACGGTACTGGTTCTGGAGTTTCCGATATGCAGCATGGAACACCTTGAGCCAGTGTGCCTTCCGCTTCGTATAGAGCGCCATCCGGTAATGGAAGTATTCCTCCATGATCTGGTCAGGAGACTCGTATTTGCGGATGCGTCCCTGAGTGTCGAAGGCCACAAGATTTGTGATTCCGATAAACTTGTTCAGCTTGAACTTCTCCAACAAGCCTTCGCTGACGGCGGCCTTCATGTGCTTATCCTCCAGCTGGATGACGAAGTGAACGGTCTTGTGGTCGTTGAACTCTTTGTAGTCCTTGATCCACGAGGGCGACTTCTCAGCGCGGATGATTTCCTCAAGTTTGGCCTTGAAGTCATCTGTCCACATGCGGATGGGCAGTTCAGTGATAACAACCTCGTTATGGGCCTCGTCTGGAGTCGCGATACCGTTGAACTTGAACTTCGGTCCATCAGCCTCTACGACACCCTTCCAGCCGCGGAACCAGGGAGCCATGGAGACGAATGGCTTCTCTTCCTCATCCTCGGGATCAAGTCTGCCCATGCGCCGTCTGAGGTTGTTGACTATGTCCATTGGGTGGTAGTTGGGAATGTCAGTACTCCATCCCGTGCCGATACCACTCGCGCCGTTGACAAGAATCATGGGAAGCACCGGCGCATAGACTCTTGGCTCGATCATCTTGCCATCTTCATACTGATGCTCCAAAACCGGTTCATCGAGGGCGGAGTAGACGCGACGGGCCAGTGGAGAGAGGCGAGTATGGATGTAACGAGCGCTGGCGGCATCCGATCCACCCTGGAGACGAGAACCGAAGTTACCGCTGGGTTCTAGGCAGTTGACGTTGTTTGAGCCGACATAGTTCTGGGCCAAGCCAACTATAGTCTGCTGAAGAGAAGTCTCGCCGTGATGATAGGCAGTATGCCTGCTGACATAACCGGCCAACTCGACAACCTTCTGATCCTTCACCAGGTTCATCTTGAAACAGGCGTACATGACCTTGCGTTGGCCGGGCTTCAAGCCATCAACCATCGATGGAATAGACCGGAGGTTGTCGGCCATACTGAAGAGGATCAGCTCCTTGTGGACGAAGTCAGAATACGTAATCTGCTTCGTGGACTGATCGAGGTATGTTCCTGGGACGAAGTTCCCAAGCCACTCCTTTCTGGCGTCTGCCTTCTTCTTGGAGAATGCAAGGTCGAAGAGTTCAACCTCTTCGGTCTTCATGGTGCTGAACTCCTTCAGATGGGCGTCCAGATTGGTGAAGTAGACCTGAGCATCCTCGCTGGTGCTGGTGCCCAGACCCTTGAAGTACTTGTAGTCCCATTTCTTGATCTCGTGCTGATGCTTCTCCTTCCATTCCTCGTATTGCGGCATGCTGTAGAAGGACTGCAGCTTCAGGGGCTTCTTCGGATTGCTACCCTGCCAGACTTTGACAACGGGCGTGATGAACTCTCTGAAGAAATCGGGAATCTTCAGAAGGGATGGGTACTGGACTTGAAGCCAGTTTATCAGTAAGCCTTTGATATGACTGCCGTCGTGATCTTGATCGGCCATGATCATGAGATGGCCATATCGGAGGGCCTTTGTGTCGTTATAGACTGTCTTGTGTTTGAGACCAAGGATCTGCTTGATGAACTGGATTTCCTTGTTGTTCGCGATGGCCTCGGTGGACGCGTCACGGACGTTCAACATCTTTCCGCGAAGTGGGAAAACGCCAATCTTGTCAGGATCGAGAATGGCACGACCAGCGACAGCTAGGCCTCTGGCTGAATCACCCTCAGTCAAGATCAGTGTGCACTCATGGCCCCTCTTGGTACCCGCCAAGTTGGCATCGATGAGCTTCTCGTTGCTGATTCTCGACCGCCGATTTCCGTCGCTCTTGGCCATCAGCTTGTCAGCTTTCTTCTCTGCGAAGTGCATAATATTCGTGATGGCCTCCGTTGCTCGGACTTTCTTTAGGAAGGTTTCCGTAAGCTCGCACTTGGATCCGAAGGAGCTCATCTTCGACGTCAACTGCTCCTTTGTCTGGGAGTTGAAGGCGGGATTGTTGATCAAGGCGCTCACAAAAATGAAGATGTGGTTTCGAATGTGATTGGACTTAAGTGTGTGGCCCTTTGATTTCTTGTTCAAGTCCTTGAGGAGGGCCGCAACGATTTGGTCGGCGATGTAGTTGACGTGGGTGCCGCCCGAAGTCGTTGCGATGGAGTTGACGAATGATACTTGCTGGAAAGAGCCGTCAGAGACAGTGAAAGCAACCTGCCACCGCTCGTTGTTAGGCGTCTCAAAGATGACGCTTGCCGGCATCGGCTCGCCATCATCGCCCATAACGGCATCGTCTCGTTCCTTGGCAATGGCTTTGGCATACATGGAGCAGTACTTCTTGAAGTCGATCTTCAAGAGTTCGTTGTTCAGGTATACCTTGACTTGCTTGACTGTGCCCGCCATATCGTAAACTCTACGCGTCAATAGAGCCTCGAGGTCATCGTCGATCCCACCGGGCATGCCAAACTTTGCGTAGTCCGGCGTGAAAGTGACACGGACAAAATCCTGTGTTTTGTTCGACGTGACCTTGGCCTTCTCCATCTTGGTCATGTTGTTGGTCCAGGTTTGCTTGTACCGCTTTCCGTTGGAGGAATCTTGCACCTCTAGGTTGAAAGTAGTGCTGAAGACGTTGCAAAGCTTTGCACCGTAACCGTTGCGGCCTCCGACTGTCTTTTGGACATTGTCGTCGAAATTGGAACCAGCAAGAAGATGGCCGAACACCATCTCAGGAATATAGACCTTTTCTTTCTCGTGCATCTCAACTGGAATTCCCTTTCCGTTGTTCTCAACGGAGATCTCGCCGGTGGCCCGGTTAATGCTGACTTTTAGATACGTCATGCCATCCGGGTCCCTCTGCTTGTTATCGGCAGCGTTTACCAGAATCTCGTCGAAGATTTTGTAGAGACCCGGAACGAAGGAGACCTGGCGCTTGACGACGAGCTTGTCTTCTTTGTTGAAAACCCACATCTGCTGCTCGGTACGCTCGATGGATCCGATATATGTGTCGGGACGTTTCAGGATATGCTCAAGCTGTGTGAGCTTCTGGTACGTCTCGGTGGCTGATTTGGATCCGGCCTTGGGTTTGGAGGTCACTGGAGCGTCTGAGAGCATGCTCTCATTCTCGATCTCTGCAAGTGGTTTGCCGCTGGATTTCTTGGCGGCAGGCGCCTTCCTCTGCTTCTTGGCGCTTGGTGGCGTGTTTGACAGCATGCTGCCGCCCAGGACGGAGTCCTCATCGTCGCTGTCAGGCTTGGCCCTCTTCTTCGCGGCCGGTTTTTTGGTTGCCGCAACGGTCTTCTTGGCGGCTGGTTTCGCGGCAGCAGCCTTCTTCACTGGTACCATCTTTGGTTTCTGGGTGCACGCGTCAGTATGAGCTCGATTGTATCAGGTATGGCATGGCCTCGGAGAATGTGATATAGGAAGGTGACACCCTCGAGAGTTTAACATACCGCTTCAGGACTGTAGACATCTGACTCGTTGTCGTAGTCATCAAAGACCGAGTCCTCCATGATGTCGGAGTCCATTGCTGGGGTTTACCCGGATCGTGGATTTTGTAATGGCGGGTTGCTGAACGGGAATTCCGGTTACGGAAATGAGGGATGCTAAGTTGGCGATGGTGGGTGTTCGTCAAAGAGAAAAACAAAGAAACAGACGGATAAAAGAAGAGAAGACGTGCAAGAAAACGAAGTTCTCCGCAGGCAAGGGCTCGCACGAGGTGATAGTACCTAGGACAGTGGGTGGTCCTAAGAGGGATGAAGTTGGCGGGTTTGTTGTTTGTTGCCAACGTAAACAACGTTGGATTTTCCCCAAATTGGGAGGTTCATGTCAAACGCGCCAAGTCAGGAACGCGCCACGAGTGGCATTTCTGACTGCGGGTCAGGATCACGTGAGACTCAGGCTTCGGTATCCACTTAGGTAAGCAGTCGGCAAGTCACCTTAGGTAAGCCGCAACCTCTTCAGTTCTACACAGTAGAGGGCAGGGACGATCTACTCGTGCCTTCCACGGCACACAGAAGAGAAGTGCATCAGTTAACATCCATGGGTTCCAGTTTCTGCCCAAGTCTCCTGTCACTTCTCCTGCCAGGTCACGCCCACGAATAGCAAATAAGCTGTGTACTCTGAGACATCTCCTCTAGTCTGTTCAACCTCGTCGAACCTTGACCACGTCCAAACCTGTCACAACCTTGTTGACTGTGCTGCAAAGATTGAAATTGTCCAACCGACAAGTCGCAACACCAAACTTGGCGGTCCTCCGTCCCTGGTGTCCATGTATCTTCTTGTCACTCTCATCTGCGACGACGCCCTGCCCAGCCCCCAATGGCCACGCGCTGTGGTCGTCGATTTCGGCCATTAAAGGTTGTTTGGCACAGCGGAAAACTGGGATGCCGTCGTTCCGTCATGGTCCGTTCTTTTCGTGATGCACTTGCACGACGAGTTTCCCGATGCGGAGCTTCGTCGCCCCTTGTGGTCAGTCTCGCCTGCCCATGCCGTGGATGAGCTTCATCCTCCCGCTGAAACGCACCTTTTGGACATTTTGCATTGTCAGCAAGTCATGTCTATGGGTACCAATTTCTAGGTGTGCTCGGGAATGTCACGGCAGGCAGTGGTGCCGATTGTGGCTTGACGGCACCGATCTTCAGATCTGACCTCGACGCTCACAGCTCGTCCTATGAGATCACCATGTCCCAAGTGTCCATCGAAGGAAGGCAGAGATGTAGGATTGGGACGGGGTGAGGCGGCCCATTGTGCGAACTTGGTAGCCCTGTCTGCCCTGTGCCTCTCGACTTCTTCTCTTCTCCTGTCGCTCCTCTCCCTAGACGCGCTCGAGTGGAGTTTTGTTATACCGCGACTGGGATACTTCTACATGGTTGCCATACTTGTGTGACTCTGTTTGGGTCCTTCTTGGCCTATGACGGCTAGAAAGTCCCGAAGTCAATGCCTATAGCCGATGGATTCCTGCACCGTGAGGTATCACTACACGATAGACGCGACCTAACATCCTTCTGTCAACCTCACGCTGTACGACAGCCTCTAGCGCTCCACGTTGCGTGTCTTAGAAAATAGGTGAGCCTGATTCAATCCTTTCTGGCGCATGTTTGGAGACTGATAGACTCAACCGTGGACACGGTGCATGTCAAGACGACATCTGGGGACAGCAGTGCCTCGACAAACGGTGTGCGCCTTTCGTAAATTGAATTCTATAAGGGGTCAAGCTATCGATCCTACTCGCGAAACTCGTAAGGTTCGGGCGGCTTCTGTGACAACTCCAATCCTTGTCTTGGCTCTTGTTATGACCCCTTCCTCCCACGCCCGGTCACGACATTGACTACCTACAGCTAGCTTTGAATTGGCTTGTCTCACACCGACTCTTGCTCTTTTCCGGGCTATCGAAAAACTCATCAAGCTTCTTGGTTCTTCTGGAATGGAAGTTCTGGTCTTCATTTCGTCCGTTTGTGTACGTGTGCATTGGCCACCTCCTGAGCTTCTTGGCTGGGGATCGATCTACGAAGGAAACGGGCAGCTGCAGAAGATATAACGGCTGGAACCGTACGAATAGCTATCAACAGGGGAGATGGATGACTCGAGACATGTGGCCCGGGTGCCCCATCTGAGCTCTTTGAGCATCTCATCATCTGGCAGTTCATGTTACAGGTCGTGAGAACCCAACACCGCCCCCTCCAACAGTCCGCACTTCTACGCCAATTTGTCATTTATCGGGTTCGGCTAAAGAGCCCCTCCTCGTTGCGACTTGGCTTGAAGCTGTGTGGCTGCTTCTTTGACCGGCATCGTGACGTCGTCACACATTCACTTTCTCCCGCTGCTGTTTGGGAATGGAGATAGTATGGAAACGTCAGAACAGACAGGAGAGCTCTGTTACTAGCTTCTGGGACTTGAGGCAGGAGAATGGTCCACAAATCGACTGCAAGCTCTGTGTCTCCTTCCATCGGACATTTTCTTGTGGCCGTACAGCGTCAAACCCGTGGGGGAAAACAAGGCTCGATGCCGTGACAGATGCACAGGATGTCCACCCGCAAGCCACGACCAGGCTAACGAAGTACCGGACCATCTCTACCTAGGCTTCTAGAAAAGCCTTAGAACACTGCTTCAGATCTGCTGTCTCTCTATGGCTGGGCGACGGGTATGCACAGCTGGACGTCCTTCTTTGCAGAGAAGCGGGAGAAAAGCTTCTGCGCCAGAGGAGCGGTCAAGTCGAGACAGACATGCAACAGGCCTGGTGCTAGCTCGGCTGTTGCTCGATGGACCCATCGTCTGGCAGAGATGTCTGTCGAGCAAAGAGAGGTGATGATTCAGTCGAGGACCCTGGCCCGTATGGCAGCTATGCAGCACCACGTCCTTGCCAGGCTGCCACTGCCTTCAGCGCCCCACGGCGGCGTGACTATTGGCCCATAGTGACCACGTGTGTCGAGTCAATCCTCTCACTCTTTCCAGGGTATCTGGTAATTCGACTCTCTGGCCTGAGAATTTCTTTGTTTTACAGTCCTCAACAGACCAGGCTAGCCTAGAGACCTAGATGGAAACCTCCTGCAGCCTTCCGACGGTCTGCCTTCTGTCAAAAGGACCTCCCATGTATTTCTAAACAAACCAATCACCTGTTTGGTCCGTTCCCGGAGCGGTATTTGCGGTGTCAAACTCATTTGTGGCCCTTCTGGCCCTTCTGGCCACATACTTTCTGCGTCATGCAGTCGCCTGTGATCACCCCTTTCGGGCTACTACCGGCCCTGGTGGAATCCACTGAAACTTCCGCTCTCGATATCGAGCCTTGGGCTGTGTTTCCATGGCATCAGTGCTTAGAGCCGCTAGTCTTGGAGCGATCTCACGGGTAACAAGACACGAGAGACGAGAGAGGAGAGACTAACAGCAGGCGACGGGAAGACCTCCTGTCACGGAATCATCTTGCATCTTGGCGATTACCTAGTCTGAGGAAGCATTTCGTACAGGAGATGAAGCAGGACCACATCAGATCTTCTTTCTTCTTTATTAACTCGGACGTATCCGCCTTCAGCGCCAGTTGGCTGGGGATATCATATTATCACTCGGGCTGAGCTAGCGTGTCCACTTTGCGCGCTCGTCTCATCACAACGCTGTCACAAATCACTGGGTGAACTCTTCGAAAACTCGATAGCGAAAGAGCGGTGGAAGATCAAACGGCACTCTCTTCTCTCACAGGTCGAATCCGGGACCTTGACTACAAAGACACCTGCTGCAAGACCAGTGGATGACAACACAGAGACACTTCGGGGCCGCCGAGCTGCAGGACATTGCATAACTGGCTTCCAGAAGTGAAAGAAGCTATTCGCGGTTCCTTGTCCTGGGAGCCGGATAGTGCAGCCCCCGGAAAGCGAGGATTTGGGAGTTTGTCGGCTGACTTCGTTGTTTGCCCTGCTGAGGCTCTCTGGTTTCCCCCCGGTTCTTGTCCCGTCTGCAAGCGCTGTCTGGGTTCATAAGCTCAAGCATCTGTCCGGTTTATCCTTTGGCTACATACTCCGGTCTACTAGTGAAGGCTCCTTGGTGTTCTTCAGACCACATTTAACTGGATTCCGTTGCCACTATGATCTCGCTGGCTTCTCTCCTCAATCCTCTGCCTCCTGGTCCTGCAGCTGGTTCTCATCTCCGCTCGCCTCCTGGATCTTCCTCGCCTGAATTTACCTTCCTTGGGAGTTCATCTGTTCCCACCAGGCCCCCGATGAACGAGAGCCAGAAGATGCCGAAGGACATTCCAGGATTTTCCAAGTCCAAGGTCAAGGGCACGGTGAAGTTCTATCCCTTTGAGGACCTGGACGAGGAGTCACTACGCGAAGTCCGAAGGTTCCGCGTCACACCTTTTGGGAGCATTCGCAATAACTGTCGACACATCCCGTACAATAGTGGAAAGAAAGACTTTTTCGAGAAGACGGGCCGAGAGAGCTTCGAAGGTAAGCATATACTATCGGTGCTGGATGTCAGCGGGACCGTATCTTAGAGACGTGGCTGACGAGGAGTGACAGTCTTCCAATATACCTTCAGATTGCCCAATGATGAGATCGAGTACACTGTCATGTGGGATTACAACGTTGGGCTGGTCCGAATGACTCCCTTCTTCAAGTGTTGCAACTACCCCAAGGTACGCTGCCTTCCACCGTTCTAACCCTGCCGTCTTGGCCTGGTGACTAACATCTCCTTTAATAGACGACGCCTGCAAAGATGTTGAACATGAATCCAGGACTCAGGGACATCACCCATAGCATCACAGGAGGCTCTATCATGGCACAAGGCAAGTCTTAGAAAAGCACTGATCCTGTCTCGGCGTCTCTCTGCCATCGCTGACACGCTCGCTTTCAGGCTACTGGATGCCGTTTTCCTGTGCCAAAGCTGTATGCGCTACATTCTGCCACCACATTGCCGGAGCCTTGATACCCATTTTTGGGCCGCAGTTTCCATCAGATTGTGTTCACCCGGACACCCCAGATCACGGAAGAATGTGCATAGATCCTGTTGTTGTGGCAGAGGCTACTCTTGAGGCCGATGGCTTTCGCAGACTGTACGCGGAGCAGGCATCGCTGGTGGCGCCACTCAGTCCACGTCAATCACACCCACGTCGGCACAACAACTCCCAAGATCGTATCCACCGACCCTACAATAGCAGCTCGCCATACCAAAGCCGCCAGCACTTCAGGGGCAGAGATTTACCGGACAGCCCGTATAACACGGACACAGAGGAGTACGACAGGTTCTCTGGCCCTGAGACTGCACTTCGTCACGCGGATCTCTACCGCTCCGGCCAGAGTCGCTACACCCACACACCCGTTCCGACATCTCGAGGCGGCCAGACAGCAGCTTCAACTTCCACAGGCTGGACGCCGTCGAATAATCAGAACCAACACACTCGGTACAGGCCTACTGACCGCCATGTTTTCCACGGAGAACAGCCTCGAGACCAGCAGCACGACCACGCAAATCCATTCCTGAGCGCGTTACCCCGTCTTCCAGAACACACACCTCAGTCCTCTCCCTCCCAACCTCGGCACTATCTCCCAGCGGTACAACCTCGACACTGCAATGCACCAGCTGCGCAGCTGTTGTTAGCCGGCAGCCAGTATATAACCTCGGCCGCACCACCGACGCCGGTCATGTCCCCGAAACGACCGCGTGCAGCTTTTGAGTCGACGGACACAGACCTCGAGTGTGATGGTGGCGAGTGTCATGTTGGCAGCAGCCCAGCTACATCGTGTGCAAGACATGGACTCCGTGACGGCGAGGGAGCGTACCATTTATACCGACATCAGCACAGTCGATCAGATCTACAGCTACCACCCATTGGTGTGTCGGTGACGGCCACTGTAGCAGAACGCAATGCCGCACTGCTACTGATGAATCTCAGCATTCCAGAAGGTCGTGATAGCATCAACACTGCAGACGGTAGTGAAAAGCAGACGGAGAAGAAGGCTGGAGGATCACTTCCAGGGGTTACTTTGTTTAACCAGGTGCTAACGGGGTTTAAACCGTCTCATGACGATCGGCCGGCGAAGAAGCAGAGGAGGACTATTTCGATCTGAACGATGTCTGGTATAATGACGATTCGGTGGGAGATGCTGGGCTGAGGATGTTTGCGCCAGTGGTTGCATGGTTGTGTTAATAACGGCGGATTCGTTTTGTTCAGGCTGCTTCTGGAATTTGGAGTTATGGTTAGATGGATGGATACTTTGGCATAGATACCATGGGCCTTGATGCTTCAACAAGATCAAGACGGACTCTGACTGGAACCACAAGCGCTACAGGCAGGGACAAAAGTTCGGCGCAGTTACTGAATACAATTCCGAACCTCTTGGGGTATCTACGACCTAACCACGTCCTGTGATCCCGTGTTTATCCCATCCAGTTTTTAGCGTCCATTGCCAGGTAAGGTGTTACCCATTCTCAATCACCACATGAGCCCCTAGTTGGGAGTCTTCTTCTCAGCCGCCCTCTTCGCCTTGTGCTCCTTAACCCAGTCCTCAGCCTGAGCCCTCGGCACAACAAAGATCTTGACCAGCTCATCAACAACCTCCACATTCCCTCCACTCAGCATCTTAAGCAACGGCACCTTCCTGCCGATCTTCGCCAGCCCTCCGACCACAGTCTCAACGTAGCACTCGACCCCATTGACAGTATACACGCCCTTGCTATCCCACGGCAACGGAAAGACGTACCGGAGGTGCTGTTCCAAACTCTCCGCCTCTCCAAAAGCCTTGATAAAGTCCGACTCCAGATGCACAGGGTACAATAGCACAGTCGGGAAAGTCAGGCTGCTCGCCGGATCAACCGGGTCCGGCACAAGCCTGATCTTCGCGTCCTCCATCTCAGGCGGCTTCTCCGTACTCCTCAGCCTAATCCCCCTGCCCTTGATCGCCGCGTTCAACACCATCGCCTCCCTCCTTTCCCTCGCCAACCTCTCCTCCTCCTTCTTCCTCTTCGCCTCAATCTCCTTCGCCCTCGTCGCAATCTGCTCCGCCAGAGCCTTCAACGCAACATTCCCCTCATCCACAGCCAGCCCCCTAACACAAGCATCCTCTGCCTCCTCCACCTTCCCCAAGGCAAGCAACGCCTTCGCACTCCGATAATATGCCTTCACATTCTCCGGATTCAACCTAATCGCCCCAGCACAATCGGCCGTACAACTCCGATAGTTCCCCAGCTCGAGATGACACGCCGCGCGGTTGACATACATGACCTCCAACAACCTCCTCTCCCTCTCAACCTCCTCGGGCTCATCACTACTCCCCTCATGCGTCTCAGTCTGCACGCTCGGCAAGCCCTTCGCCCGCCTCCTCTCCTCCGTAACCACAATCGCAATCCCTTTGGAGTAAAACTCCTTGGCGTCCGCCCACTTCTTCCCCTTGAAGCACTCGTTGCCCTGCTCCTTGAAGTTGGTCGCGTTCTCGAGCGGCGTGCCGTCGTAAGCCAGCGCCTGCAGGGCCGCCACGTCGTCGTTGTCCTCCAGCTCCGTCATGAAGAGCGGGTGCTTGTTGAGGTCCGCTAGAATCTCCTCGGTGGACTTGCCGGCGTTCAGGGCTAGGCCTGGCGGCAGCTGGGGGACGAAGGGCTCTTGCGGGCCATCTTGGCTCTGGGAGAGGTTGAGGGAGGCTGCTGCGGCTTGGGCGATGAGGTCGTCCATCTTGGGTGGTGAGATCCAGTGATTATTGCAGGCTTTTGTTCATATGTTGTTATTTGCTGTATTGACAATATGTCTTCTGCGCCCAGTTCTTACAGTGGTGTTTGACTTGTGCGACAAGTGATCGATCTTCTCACTTTGGTGGTTGTGAGTGGAAATGTGGGGCTTGAAGTGGAAACTTTTTCGATGGTCTTCCAGCACTCTCACCTCCTGACTACACCGTACCTACCTTACCTTACCTAGGTACTTTAGGTACCTTACCTAACGACCCTTTTTGCTACCTTATCCTCGCTCATGTCAATGTGTTGATAGAAGGACCTAAGACATGCACCCCTTTCACTCTTTGTATTAGTCTTTCACCCTTTGTATCAGGCCTCCAGCCTTCTGAGTCAGGCACTCCTCCAGAAAGATCTCTAGAAGGATCCCCTGACCTTTGAGGTATCTGGGTATAACTACCCAGCTCCCTCCCAGGGTTGTAGTTAGGTCTTCTCTCTCTCTTAGCATAGCCAAGCAATCTACCTACTACACCCTTCATCAGGACAATGGCGGCCGACAAGACGTCTTGGCACTGCTTGCCCGCAGAGATTCGGATTATGATCTTCGAATTCTTGATACAGGACGGCTGTAGCTTGGCCAGCTTCGTCAGAGTGTCGCGAGAGTGGCAGATGGCCTTCGAGCGACGCAATATCGCCCGAATACGAAGCGTATATGCCTTACTTTATCGCAGTCAATTTGATTAATGGCTTCGCAGAGTTTTAAAATTCTAAGCACCCTGACACCGCCACGCCTCGTCGCTTTTGGTTCGATGTTCCAGCATAACCGAGACTCTCGTGCGCTATCTTTGTCCTCCAATCGTGTCGTGGCCTTGGTTCCAGCGTCAGAGGACCAGGCATCCATCGCGATATAAGGTACCTAAGGTACCTTACGGAAGGCGTGGTCGAGTTGCGATTTCCTGAACAGTCTGGCGACCTAGCAGGTACCTACCTACCTTCTTACCATCATTTGGCTCTTCATCTCCCAGTCTTGCAGCCAAGGTGCCCAGGCTTCTCAGAAACATCAACGGCCATGTGGTCATCTCTTGACAACCACACCTTCTGCATCCCCCTTCCTCAACAATCTGCTACTCAACATACAGACGAGCAACGCATGACAGGCAATACTCGGTCGCCGCCCAGTACCTCACATCGCACAATGGCTCGCCTGAGATCAGACCCTCTTGACAACTCGCACAACCAGCAGGGCGTCATCTTGGGGGGTCACCCAGTAACACGGACAAGATCATGATTCTCGCAGCATTACAGGATCTGTTCTCGACCCTCAGCGCATGGGAATCAAACGGTAACATGCTTCTGGATACCAGCGTCTACTTTCCTAGTGATTCGGAGCACTGGTTCAAATTTACGACCTTTGAGCCTGATCTGAGCCGAAGACTCAATAAAGATGTTTTTTCCGTCATTTTAGAGCTCTAGAAAACAGTTCTTATCGGCCTTATCCGCGAGGCCGGATTGGCTCCCAAGCATAGACCTTTTTACACTTCGCGAGGCTAGATTAGCTCCTAAGCATAGATCCTTTTGAGATTCGTACTCTCGCGCGTGATTTTCTATTACGGAAATACGTACTCGATTTTTTCTACGACGAAAATTTGTACTTAGTAAGAAAATTTTGTACTCCGCTCTTTAAACGTTATCGTTATACCTACTACGGAGGAGAATTCGCTCCCTAAGTAAGTTTACTATCGTTTCTATAAGCGTTTTTAAACGCCTAATTAATTTATTAGTATTCGTAATCCTACTAAGTATATTAGCGATTATATTACGTACCGTAGTAAACGTATAACCTAAGTAAGTCTCCGTTATTATTTATTCTAATACTCCCTCTTTCTACGTAGATACTAATTAGGTATTAGAAAAACGGCGATAGATAAGCTACTACGATAATTCGAAATACGTAGGCGACTAAAAAGAATACTATTAATATACTTTTGATTTTACCTCATCGTCCTAATCAACGCCCTAACCCATTACACCTCCCTATCCGTAGCCTACCTATAGTATAGCTAGAATTGCTTACCAATTAATTTCTCGACGTTAGACTACTAGAATTATAGGCTCAAATACGCATTAGAGTAACTTTTTACTAAAACGTAGTTAGACGCGAGAATAGATCTACTCGCCAAAATAGCGTAGACTTATCTTCTACGTTATCTTTATCTACTTTCGAAACCGAATTTACGTGCCTTTAAGCTAAAGTAGCCTCGTCGCCTATTTATCCTCGAAGATTTACGCCTATACCCGTTTCCTCCTCTCCTCTTTCTATTCGCGTAGAATCTCCTCCTCCTCGCCCTCTTCGCTATTAGCTACGCTCTTTCTAACGTAAGCTACGCTCTTTTTACTACTTAAATCCTACGTAGGAGAATAATCTCAAAGCGCGCGCCATCGATAGCGATAACGAAAATATTATCAACTAGTTCTAAAATAAACTAGAAGTAGAAAAAATAGCGAAATATCAACGCTATAAGTAGTTCTAGTTTAATATAAAACTATGCAACGATATTTACAACTATTACTATTCTTTAGACTCCTAAGCTACGCTTAGCGAGCCTTTGTTTTATTTCAAAGAAAATAAGCTTAATTTCGAGCTAAACCTAAAGGCGTTTAATCTCCTCAAACTTTTTATAGCCGAAGAACTACTTATAACACGAGTTTACGTTACTATAAACGTATTCTAAGTCTAAGGCTAGTAGTACAAATATCGTAGCTACGTCGTTCAATTCTATTACAACGTTAGTAAGATTTATTCTTAACTACTACTCTTGCTCTTATACTTCGAAATTATACTACTTAAGCCTCGCGACGTAGACCAAGACTTCTATAGAGATACGTAGTTTCGGAGGTAGTTTATTATACGCTAGCGACGTATTTCTACCTAATTAAAGTATCTTCGTATCTACTACCCCCTTTATAGCGCTTTTAAATAGAATTGTATAACGTTAGAACAACTACCTATTAACGGTAATATTTTCGATAATATCCTAATATAATATACGCCGAAGTATAATAATAGCTCTCCTAATCGTAGTCTTCGACTAAAGGGTAACGATTCTATTAGTTCCGACGATAAAGATTTTTCTATAGTCCTAAATATTATATAAAAGTAGATAGAAGTTAAGCGCCTTAAGGCAAATCTATATCGGGCGTATAATCTAGATATTCCTCTATAGTCTCAAAAGCAATTAGATAAGGAAGCTAATTACCTATCTATACCGATAATACGTATAACGCCGCTCAACGAGTTCAATAGGTCGTAGGCGCTTTATTTATTAGCCTTCCCTACGCTTTTTCTATATAATCGTATTAATTTTGTATAGTAGCGGACTCGCCTAATTACCCTCTAAGACTAAGTATAGTACGCTATACGTTAATACAATAGTAGGTTTGCCAAGTATACAACCTTTCGCTTCGTTATATTTAATATACTTATACGACTAAAAGCTAATAATAAAAGCAACTTTTTCGTTAAGAAATCTAGCGAAAAGTAGCGTTAAATTACTCGCGATAACTTAGTCGATATACTTTACGACTTAGAATATAATAAAAGTGCTATACTATTACGATCGATTACTCGTACTATATAGAATCTCGAAGGATTACGCCCTTTTTAATATAAGAAAAGATATAAATACGAATTTTACGTCTATTACCTTAGTATTCCTTCTATTTTCTTTACCCTTAGCCTAACAAACTTATATTAGTAGTCTCTCTACTAATATATACCGCAATTCGAAGAATAACGTTCTCTATTAGAAGATTAGTGTATACGTTTATCCTATCGCCTTTTGAAGGAAAACCCTTATATTAGCGTATACTACTTCTACCGCTAAAACTAACTCTTTCGTAATATTATATTAGTTTAAAAGTTCGGCCTACGCGATTATTAGTACTACGTTGAGTTTCAAAACTATAGTAGCCTCTATTCTTATAGATTCTATTAGTTTACAAAAGGGCTTAAGTCCGATATAAAGTTAAATAAAGAACGCGAATTTTTCGCTCGCTTATAAGGTTTTTACGTTACTACTATTAACCTAAAACTTAATAGAAGTAGAAACTAAGACGAGGGTAATCCTCTCAACGTTAAGCCGCAAAACTACCTAATTACTTTCGCGCATCTTTCGCAGATCTATAATCGTATACAACGCTATTTCTACACTTCTACTTATTATTTACATATTAATAGAGATAAAGCGTAAGAGGTAGCGAAGAATAAGTAACCTACGCCTAAGCTAAAATACTACTTCTTTTACCCTTTCGCTAACCGCAACAACGCTATAATAATCATATACCCTAACAAAACGTTTTAGAGTTTTATTACGTAGCACAACGATCCGTAGTTAAACGTATATAACTACGCAATTTCTTTGGCCTAGATAGCCAATATAGATATATCGCCCTACACCAATGCTGTAGCGAATATGGGGTGTAGGCACTGCACCCAATATTCGTAGGGTACTAGCTTCGCACTAGCGAGTATACAGACCTACGCACAGATATTCCTATAGATTAGATAAGGCCTTGAAGTAGGTATATCCCACTTCCGTAGCCTTCCTACGTTTGGAAGCCTTCTTCCTAACGCAACCTATATAATACAGAGATATCATTATTATACTCTACTTTACTTTAGTAAGTAGTAGCTACGCTTATTACGCTACTTTGATTCTCCTTCGGAGACTTCAACTAGGCTATATTTAAGCTACTAGGATCTAGAACGCGTAGAAAACGCGCCTTCGAACGATCGCTAAGACTTAGATTACGTTTAGCCTTAGTTACTAAGCCTAGGCGTAAGCGAATAGTTAAACTAAGACCCAAATTCAATAGATCGTACGGTACAACATTTTCCGAGCCCAAATTAATTGCTCTATCGAACGGTTACTACTTTAACGAGCCTTTCGCTAGAATCTCGTTTTCTACATCGATTTCCTACTTCGCTACGAGATTCCATCGATTTCCGACTTCGCTAGCGATTTCCAACTTCGCCGACGACTTCTTACCTTAACGCCTTCGATTTCATCGACTTACTAAGCTAGATTATTAATCCGGCGAGATTTCATCGACTTAGCGAGCTAGGCCGCGATTCTTCGTTAATCCGGCGAGATTTTATCTAGCCGAGCTTCATCGAGAAAACCATCTAAGATAGCAAACTAGCTAGACGATCAGCCAAATAGCCCTCCTAGTCAAAGCGGATAGTTAGATAGCCAAAACAAGCCCTTAGCCAACCAAAATAGCTAGAACATAGCAAATCTAGCCTATCTACGTCCTAAGAAGCTTAGCGTTAACTTAACGACGATTTACTACTTCGATAAGTCGATTACTTCGCTTTACTCGAAGCTAAACTCTCTAATAGAGATAATAAGGACCTAGATAAGCCAAAACTAATAATTAGCTACTTAAGTAGCTCAAATAGCTACTCAATCTCTACGCCGCAAGCTATCTCTACGCCGCTAGCCATCTTTGGCTAATAAAGACAACGAGTTAGAGATAATTAGGTACTACTAACTTCTTTACCGCGAGAAACTATTCCGCAAAATAACTTCCTATCGCGAGATTAAGCCTAAAACTAATAGACGATCTTTCGTTCTATTTACCCCGACTAGTAGACAATCTTTCGCTCTATTCGCCTCAGCTAACCGATAATAATCTACCTACCTATTCAACAACTAGTACCTCTATAGTACTCTATTTAATCGGTAAACTATATTTATATCTCTATTCGAGACTAAGCCTTACTATAACCGTATTAAGCGAAACGACGTCGGCCAATTCAATTCTACTTATCTAGACCCCAAAGACTTCGGTATAATCTTTAACGGTAAATCGCTCGTATTTATAAATATAATAGCTTTCCAAAAGCACTTCTACGGCTTTACAAAAAACGCCAACTTCGTAGAGACCGAATACTAGATCCTTAGCTTACTCGATACCTTATTTAGCGGCTTAGCGTTAATCTAGTAGAATAGCGAGCTTACTACTTAAGACCGCTATAGCCTACGGAATAGAGAACTACTAGTAATCCTTAACGCGCTTTGCCAACGATTTCGGTAGGATCTAACTATCGCTATAGCTAAGTTTACGTAAAGTAAACTATATCTTAGCGATCTAACCGATAGAGACGGTAACTTAGACCTTAGGTAATTAAGTATCTTTATATAGAAGAAGCTATAGTATACTAAGTAGATAGGACTCCTCGACGACGACTTTAGCGTCGACTATACTTAACGCGCTATAATAACCTAAATCTATAGTTAAATAGACCTCAAAATCTAGTAGTTTTTAATACCTCTAAGCTCTACGGAATACGCCTCCTTAGCTATATATCTAGTCGTAATCGAGTCCTCTAAATCTAACTTTACCGCCGTAGTAATAGATCGTTAGGTAGCTTACCGTAAATCGCGCCGCCGTAGAGATAACTATAATAGAAGTAGAGACCGAGATAGAGGTAGAGACCGTAATAGAAGACGAGATAGGGGTAGTAACCGAGATACCGCTACGCTCGTTATCTATAATAAAGGCTACAATAGAGGCTATAACTACGACCGCGATAGAAGTAAACACCGCGGTACTTATAGCCGTCGGTACTACGGTCACTAATATAGTAGTTTATCTACTAAATCCGACGATAATATCTACTACGATACTATAAGCGAGGATTTAATTAACGAGCTATCTCGTAGGCTATATAAATACCGATTTTGCTAGGTAGTATTCAACTCCGGAAACCGCCTATATTTATATCTTAAGAAGAAGTACTCTCTATAGTAAGGCTATAGCAAAGCCTAGATCGAGAGGAAAGGCTAAGTAAAAGTAAAGTACCTATTTAGTAGATTAGTATAAAAAAGAGGCTACTTTTGGCAATTTTAAGCCTACTTTTAACACCTTTTAGAGTACTTTTTAGAACCTTAGATAATAATAAAGATAGATATATATTTGAACTATATCAATTAACCCCTTAGAATATAGTTGCGATGTTTTTCGCTTCTTTACGCTATAGTTGACGAGGTCGTTAACTCTTTTTCTATCGTTAGGCATTTGCTATAGCGAATATAGGGTATAGGTACTATACCTAATATTCGTAGGGCACTAGCTTCGCACTAGCGAGTACATAGACCTATATATAGATATTCCTATAGATTAGATAAGGCCCTGAAGTGGGCATATCCCACTTCTATAGCCTTCCTACGTTTGGAAGCTTTCTTTCTAACGCAACCTACATAATATAGAGATATTATCACTATACCCTACTTTGCTTCAGCAACTAATATAAAGGCCATTATTGCGTACATAGGAAAATACGCCGCTAAGATTGAGACGAAGTTGGGATTATTCGCCGAAATAACTCGCGAAATCCTACCAAATATTAACAACGTATCTCCTCTATTTTCTTTCGCTACAAAGTTAATAAATAAGTTGCTTAGTAAACGGAATTATTCTACGTAGGAGATATACTACTAGTTACTCGGCCTTAAGTTAGTCGAAGATTCCTAAGTTGTAAAATCTATCGACTATCGACCCCTTATAGTATAAGGTAAACACCTCGACTTTAACGCTAACGATATTTCTACCTACTAAAGTAAATATTAGAAATATCTCCTACGAGATATTTCATAGTTAGATTTAGCTCGATTACCGTACTTTAAGTATATTTCCAACTAGGATTTCGCGCGGTAGAGACTACGCCCTTGTACAAAAGAGCGTATACTCAACTATTTTCCTCGCTATAAAAACGACGTTTCTAATATCAAATACAAAGATTTCTACCGTATTAAGCTTATACTATATTATCTCTATCAAAGTAAATAGGAGCTACTTATTATTAACAATAAGTAGTTTCCCGACTTTAAAGCTATATATACGCGATATCGGTAGATATACCGTTATCCTACCGACTATTACTACAACGTCGAGGCCGATAAGAATAAATTTGTACTATAACTATACGAAGAGTAGGAATTAGAACGTAAACTATAGTAAGATATAACGTAAGTCTTCCCAAAACGAACACCTACGCTAGAAGCTATTAATATTCAAAGTCGCTGCGACGTAGATATCTATTACGATTAGTTTCAATACATCGGTCGCTATTAGAACTCCAATTTTAAGAACGGCACTTATTAGCGTAAATTTCTCGTAGTCGAACCAATATAGGAGTACCAATTTATTCCGTAGGAAGCTCGCGATACGCTAAATTCCTAGCAACGTCTCGTATACGATACTATTATAAGATATTCGCAACTTCCTATACTAAAACAGCTTCTACTACAAATTAACGGTGGAGGTGGTACTAGAAAATCGTATCTAGTCAATATTCTAACTACGTATCTCCGCTAAACTTACCGACTCGATCCTATCGCACTTACGGCTCCTATTAGCGCCGCTAGCGTAAATATTTACGGTACGACGATACACTAGTTTTTAAAGCTTCTAGTCAACTAATAATTCGCTAAGCTAACTCCTACCGCCCTTATAAATACATAGGCGAAGTTAAATAGCCTCAAATATCTCGTCGTCGACGAGAAGAGTATACTTAGCTTATAAATATTAGGTTAGATTAGTCGCCGCCTAAGTTACATTTTTCCGCGTAGTTCGTAGCTTTTCGAAGGTATTAGCGTTATCTTAATAGGCGACTTCTTCTAATTACCTCTTATAGGTTAAAAGGCGCTATTTTACTCTTCTAGGGAAAGGCTTTTAGAAGACGAAATACTCGGTTTTACTATATACCGTAAGTTTACGTAATCTATCTTCCTTTCTATCCCCCAACGCTAGCTCGGCGAAGCGGAAGCTAGTTTTCGCTAAGCCTTCGAAGAATTACGTACTACTTAGGTTTCCCTCCCTTTATTTAAACTCCTTTCCGCTAAGGTTACCGTTTCGCTCCTTAAGTAAAAGCTTACTAAGTTCAACTAAACGTTATACATATTCTCTAAGAAGAGCAAGGTTTACAAATATAACTACGAATATTCGATAATACTAAATACCCCTATAATTCTTACGTTAGTAATATATTCTAATAGTAAAACCTTTAAAGCCGAGAAAATAAATAGTTCCAAAGCTAATAACCTTTATACTAAGCTCCCTCTCTATCGTAGGATATAAGTTATATTCGTACGTAATATCTTGGCGGATATCGGCTTAGTTAATAGCGTATAGGGCGAAGTTTTTAACGTTAGATAAGCGCCTAATTTCGACTTTGAAAGAGATCTTCCCCTCGTTATTATAATTACTTTTAACGACTATAGCAGCGTAGCTTTTCTTAGACCTAACGGCGAAGAACTATACGTTTTTAATAGTAAAAAGGTCGTACTAATTCTACGTACTCGCGCCGAATTCTATCTTAAACGTAATAAGTACGTCTAATAATAGTTTTCTCTAATAATCGTATTTACTATTATTATCTATAAGTTCTAAGGAATTACTTTAAAGTATATAGTAGTTGGAATTATAGTATTAGAATTTGCGCCTAGGCTAAATTATATTACTTACTCTAAGGTTACTACGTTAAAAAGTCTCCTTTTTGTAAAGCTTTTCGCCTTATCTATTCTCTTAAAGAACTTTACTACTAATATAGAAATTACTCTAACTTTACTTTACTTTAATCTAATTATATATAATAAGTCTTAAAGCTAAGATTATAAATCGTAATAAATAGAAACCTCGTTAGCTTAAGCAACTACCTTAGCTAATACAATTTAACGCCTTAATACTAATACCTTCTCTAAGTCTCGTAAGCGTCGCTTTTGCCTACGAAGAATAAGCTCGGCGTATATTCAAAGTCGTTTTTCTACTAGCTTAGCTTCCAAAATAGTTTCCAATAAGCTTAAAGATATTAGTAATAAAACTAACGACTAATCTCTTTACCTAACGCAAAATTTCGCTATTAGAATTTACTCCTACGTATATCTTAATACCTATTATCGAGCTTTCTCGTTTCTAAGATCTTTCAATTAATCCTAATTTATTAAAAGTTAACCTTTTCAAAGTTTAACTATAACTTATATAAGATTATCTTCTTACTTAGCGCTTAAGGAGTATTCTAACGAGTTCTATCTAAACTTTCGTTACCTTTTATTTACTAACTTCTATTTAACAAACTTAATAATAGCAAATATAGGTTAATCCTCTACGCCTTCCTTTTTTACTTTAATTACTAGCCTTAGCCTTTATTTCTTTCGCTTCTAATCTAAACCAACTACTCCTAGACCTCTACAAATACGCTATTTCGTATAGTTTTCTACGCTCTTTACTAATAACGATACTTTTAGTACCTAAGATTACAATTTCCTCAAAGGAACTCTAGTCGCTAAGCATTAAGATGGCCGAGCCCCCTCCTAAGTCGCCGCCGCCTCTTCTTAAGTCGCCGGCGCCCCTCCCTCTACGTTCTCCCAAAACGTCTATTAACGAAGATAAGGATAGTCTAATAGTCGATTTAGAAGTAAGAATTCTCGTAACTACTATTTCTTATAGTAGAAAGCTCGTAAATTATACGTAGAAACTAAGTAGCGCTAATTTCGTAAGTTTAAGACAGCTTCGCTAATATCGAACCTCTTCCCCCTTAATCGCTTATCTATAACCTAGATCGCCTTATTAGAGGAGTCGGAATAGATATCCTACGAGGTAATACTATCCTCTACAAAGTTTTTTTAAGTAGAATTAGTCGCTTATCTATTAATATCGACGTATTTTATATATTCCTTATAAGTTAGTTTTGCTCGCTACGACGTTTTCTACGCTATTTCTAATTATAAATTAAACCGCTTTATCTACTATAGTTATTATATTGGATAACGTTACGCGTATACTATAATTTTAGACGTTGATAAAGTATATACTACGATTTCTACGTAGCTAAATATACGCTAAACGTATATTTTTAGTAAAGTTGAGGAGAAGGATTAGAAGAAGGTGTTACGGTAAAGAGGTTGAACGTTGGAAAATCGTAGCAAACCTATCCTATATTGTAGAATCTATAGCTAAAGAGTAAAAAGAGGAAGGCGCGAAGGTGGGAAACGTACGTGTGGAAGATAAGGTCCTAGCCTTAGGTACACGGGCCACCTTAGGTTACGTAATCGATTACGTACTATGCTATTACACTAGCCACTTTGGTCCCTTCGTACCTAGCCTTTTAGCCAGCCCTATAGCCTATACTGCTAACCGTAACACTACCCCTCTCGTATAGAAGACTCGTCCTAAGTCTTGAAATTTATTATAGTAATATTCTAACGTCCAATCGCGTCCCTTAGAGTCCAATTCCGTCGCGAAGTATCTATTCTTATCTAAGTATATATTGCTGTAATATATACGTACTCTATAAAAAGCAAAAAACTCGTTTATTAAAGTAGGTTCGGGTTTAAACTATATATCTTAGAACCGCTTTCTAGGTAGAGTAGAGGTACCCTCGGGTTTCTACCTACTAGTTGAGCTACGGGACCTAACTCCGTAACCCTCTCAATTAGCTTCTCTACAGTTAGTAACTATTCGTCCCACAAAGTAACATATATCTCCCCGTAGGGTTACCTTATTATATTCAATTGATTAGAATTGTCTTCAATTGATACTATCAATTGCCCTTAATCCGTCACTTTTTACTATGCCTAGTCCTTATCCGTATACCTCGCCGTTGTAACGCCGGTCTATTGTTATCGCCGTAAGGCTCTAGGAATTCGTCTTTCTCTACGGCTTTAGCCTAGGCCTCTAGTCTCGCTAAGGGTCCCACCTATTCTGAGTATTCGGCGTAGAATACTTTCAATACGGTAATAGCGTTGTAGAAATTTTCGGCATTATACTATATAGGATCTAGGTCCTAGCCCTTCTATTCGACTTAGTATTACAACTTATATCGATGTAGGCGTAACGCCATTACTTAGTTGACCTCCTATTCTTCCTCGTTATCTTAGATAACCTCGCCGTCGGGGTTCTCGGCGGCCTATCTAGGTAGTAGGTTATCGGAGTATTTACATAGCCGATTAATATTAAAAGTATCGCTAGCCTACCAATTCGGGGGCACTTCGAGCTTATAAAAGTTACCTTTGCGCTCTAAGATCTTGAAATACTACTTAGTTATAAGAAAGTCGAGCTTATTACTCGGCCTTTAGATAGACTAGGCCTTCTTAAGGATAAAGATACGATCGCTAATATCGAAATCGGGCTCTTTACAATATTTGTTTACTTATTGGGCCATCCTCTATTATACTTATAGTATATAATCCTTAGCGAATTCTATATAACCGTATATAGTCTTTGCTTATTATTAAGCCTTTTCTTACGAGACTTTATCGGTAGGTGTTTCCTAGGCCTTAGATCGGCCTTAGATCGGTTATCTTAGTCGTATTACAACGGTATAGGGAACCTATGTAATACTTCATAAGGCGACAATCCTCTTAAGGACTCGTATAGCATAGCTACCTATACGTAGTCCATCGCTAGTATCGCTTCGGACTAATTATCTTAATAATAGTTGATATACGGCCGAAGACATTAGTCGTAGTAGGCGTTTATAATCTCGACTTAGCCAGTAGTCTATAAATAGCTAGAATTTGCTAATTTCCAATTAATCTTAAGGATACGAGCAAACTCGTACGTAAACTCAAAGATAAACTATAGTCCACGATCGCTTACTACGCTTCCGGAGAGGCTATATACTCGGTATAGACCTTCGTAGTATATTCGTATAGCGTTGGTAGCCATTACGGTATCTTAGTATAGTATAGTTTATAAGGCTTTGCTAAGCTAGTCGATGATTACTAGTACGTTGTTAAATCTATTACAATCTTCGGACATCTTTTTAAAATCTACTATAAAGTCCTACTATATCCGGTCCAAAATAGGTAGTAGTTGGAGCAAGCCAAGGGTCTTGCTTTTAGGCTTCTTCACTATAAGATAAGTCTGGCAATTCGCTAGATATTGATCGACGAAGCTAAGTAACGTAGGCTACTAATAACGAGACGCTACTAGCGCCTTAGTCTTATTTCGTCCTAAGTATACTAACGTAATAGGTTTATAAATCTCTTTAATTATACGGGTACGTAGATCCCTTATAGCGGAGACGACGAAGCGACCGCGGAAAAGTACGTATTTATCGTTAAGTATAGTGAAGTCGTCGTCGTTATCGTTCTAAGCTTTCTTTCGGTAACCGTCGAGCTCGGCGTTACGTTAGTTGGCGCTTAGTAGCTCGTTGGTAAGCATAATAGCCTTAGCTATATCTCGGCTAGTAGACTATACTTCGTCGTAGTCTAGAACTATAACCTCAATACTATCTACTACTACCTGTTCAGCGGATATAAATATTCGTATAGTCCTCTAAGTCTCTTTCTTCTCCTTCTAGGTACGTAGCTCTTCCAACTTACACGATAGCGCGTCGACTAGCTTATTTTGTCGCCTTAGGCGATAGATTAGCTCGAACTAGTATTATACTATTAGCTCGGCCTATCTAGCTTAACAGCTATTGAGTAGACGTTTAGTATTAAAGTACTCCAACGCTTCGTAGTCGGTTAAGATAGTGAAAGGCTATAGTAAACCGATCAACTCGGCCCGCTAGTACTATAAGGCCCGTATTACGGCTATGAGCTCTTTATCGTAGATAAGGTAATTATATTCGGCTCTTTGTATAGTCTTAGAGAAGAATGCTATCGGATACTAGTCTTCTTCGCCTCGGCGCCGCTATTATAGTACACTAACTACTACTTCGTCGGACGCGTCCGTTTCTAATTATATCTCTACGTTAAAATCGTAGAAGAAATAGCGTAGAATCGGGGCCGTTAATAGCCGACGTTTAAATTCGTCGAATACGATCTTATAATCTAGCGACTATTTGTAAGGTATATCTTTCTTCGTTAAACGGTTTAAAGGTATCGCTATTTAGCCATATTCGCGAACAAATTTGCGGTAAAAGTTATAGAAGCCTAGGAATAATTGTACTCCCTTTACCGAAGTTAGGCAGGCCTAATTTTCTACTGTTGAGATCTTCTCGAAGTCTACAACAATACCGTTAGTATTGATAATAAAACTTAGGAATCGAGTCTCTATAACGTTAAATTTATACTTCTTAATATCGGTTTAGAGTCCGGCGTCCTTTAAACGTTAAAGGACTTTCTATACGTATTCCTCGTAATCCTCTAGGTTTTCCGAGAAAATTAAGATATCGTCGACGTAGGTAGAATAGAAGTTATTTAGATATCTCATTAGAGTATCGTTAATAAACCATTGAAACGTAGCTAAGCTATTCGTTAGGCCAAAGGGTAGAACTTTATATTTATAAGTACCGTAGTATATACGGAATATAGTTAGTTCCTCGTCTTCTAGCTTTATCCTAATACGGTTGAAAGCTTATCGTATATTAAGTTTTGTAAATATCTTTACCTTCGCGATACGAGACAAAGTTTCGTCGATAAGCGGTAATAGATAATAGTTCTTCTTCGATAAAGTATTTAACTTTCGGTAGTCGATATAGAAGCGTAAGCCTCTATTAGATTTAGTAACGAATAAGACTAGAGCGGCTTATAAGACGTAATTGGCGTCGATAAACTCTTTATTAAAGTTTTTAATAATATATTTTCGGTATACTTCCAACTCGTAGATAGACATCTTATATAATAGGCTATACCTAAGGTCCTTTGGGCAAGCTTCCTCTTTAAGATCGATCTTATAGTCTACGCCTCGCTAATATAGCGAGAGTACGTTAGACTATACTTTGTTAAAAACGTTGTAGTAGTCGATATAAGCGAAGGGGACAGCGGTATATATCCTTCGCTTAAGGTCTTCTTCGTCGTCTTCTAAACCCTTAGCAACTTATTATTACTTGGCCTAAATAAAGCGATCTATCTCCCAAATACTTATAACGTAGACATCTTCGTCGCTGGCCAATTTGGTAGCCTTTTTGAATACTCCTACGTCGAAGGTATTCATTTCGATACGTATTAGTTTTAAGATAGTACGCTTCCTCTAGTCTTATAAGACTACTACCTTTTCTAGTTCGGTAACTCGCTATTTAATAGCGCGACTATTACGTCTTCGCTTATCTTCTTCCGATATTAATTTCTTTCGGTAAAGTATATCTACTTCGTAATCTAGATGATATAATAGTTCGCCGGCGAGGTCCATTTTAATCTTGGAAGGCGAAAGGGAAGATAGTAGGTTATTTAGAAACAAAAGACACTATCTACTATAATCTATAAGAATATCTAGATTCGTAAAGAAACGTCGGCTAAGGATAATATCATACGCTATATCTAAAACTATTAGAACTTAGTTAAGTAGTAGCCTTCCCTATACCTATAGATAAGCCTTTAATATCGTATATAAGTACTAATTCGTTTTGCCTAAGTATCCTCCTACGGGAAGAGGTTCTAGGTCATTATATACTTCCACCGATAGATATTTTATAATCTTCTAAGCAAATATCGTACTTACAAAGATATCGCTATTTACTCCCGTATTAATAAAGGTATTATATATAGTTAAAGAAAATCTATTAAAAACTATTTAGTTGGTAATAAAGAATTATTTACTACTTATATATCTCCGGAGGAGTCCTATGCTACGCGTTTCCACTATCGATATATTCCTTAGGCGGGAGTCAACTTCTCCTAAGGTCGCTAGTTTTCCGACGAGTCCAAGCTAATCTCGACGACTCGTTCGTTTATTAGGATAGCGGCAGCAGCTACTAGCATAGGACGATCACTTGCTATATCGTCACCGAAATAGTAGTCGAGGGCTACGATGATACGCGTATTGTTATAAGGAGCCGAGGGTATAGTACCTTTGTCGGAGCAATTACGGCTAATATATCCTAGCTTCTTATAAACGAAGTATAAGTTCTTAGAGATTAAGCAGTCCAACTCGGTACCCGTAGGGCGTAGGCGATTAGCGAGTATTCGTTAACTAGTAGTATTAGTTATACCTCCTCTACGTTAAGCGTTTCCGCCTATATTGTTTTATCGGCTATTATTCCGGTTATTGCCGTTCGTAGTACCGATCGTTATAGTATTGGCTATCTCCGTACGACGCTTCGAATTCGTAATAGTATTATCGATCTCGGCGACGTAGTAGACGTACTCTTTAAAGGTAACGGTCGAGTCTAAGTACTTAGTAGTATATTAGATTTATAAGGTCGTAGTTAAGCGGCGCTTAAACTTCTTCTTCTATTTAGCCTTAGGCTTACAATATTCGCTAGTTAAGCGGACGAAATCATTTTTAAAGTTACGAAATAATATTCTAAGCTTTATTAGGAGCTCGTTGAACTTAGTTAAAGCATCTTCCTTTAGGTTAAGGTTACGGTATACCTCCTACAAATAGTCTAGGAGCTAATCCGAAGTCGCGATACGGTTAAAGTAATCGGAAAGTATATAGAGATTTAAATTATTCGCAGCGGCGCCTTCCAATCGTAACGCAATATAAGTACGTCGAGTATTATCGTTAACGAAGTAGTTAGCGTTGATAAAAAGCTTATCCTAAAGAGTAGTCTACTAGACTTCGAAGGTAATCTTATCGACGGTAGTATCGCTCGTAAAGGTCTAGATATCAGGCTATTTAGCGCTTCGCTTTCCTAAGGTAGTACTTCTAATAATATAACTACGGTTGGAGAATCTAGTTCCCTCGCGGCGACTACGTTCTCGGAGAAGTTCGGCGCGAAGCTCAGTAATAATAGCCGACTCGGGCTAAATTAGTTCTTCGTACTCTATTAGCTCGATAATACGAACGTTCCTCTTAGCTAAGAGTTTCTCTTATTTATCGTATTAGACTTTTATTCTTAAGAGCTTCTCGTTAGTATCCTCCACCTATACTAGGAGTTCGTCAATCTAGTCTTAGGTATAAGTAACCAGCTTCTCGATTCGGCTAATATACTCCTTTAGCTCATATATATAAGTACCAAACGTAGATGCCTAATCGGTTATATTAAATAGTAAGGTATTCAAGTCCTTCGCTATTTTGTAGGCTTTAATTATCTATTGGTCCTAGGCTATAGCTATAAAGGTACGTAGTTTGAATTCGTAGAATAAGGCCTCGACGTCGATATTTACTAAATAAGTGAAATCCTTAACGGTCATTAGTAATAGCGCGTTCGGGAATATAGCCTTACCTCGCGTAGTTATAGGTTGGAAAGGGACGTATACTTCGCTCTTCTAGCCGACGCGATAAGCGATAAGGTTGATCTTAGCGAATATATCGTTGAAGATATCGTTAGAGTCTATATCGTAGATATAGCCGTCCGCTTCCTCTAGCATTTACCTAAAGCGCTCGAAAGTAAGCTCGTTATCGTTAAGCTTACCGAGGTCGCTTACTATAGTATCGAGGCTATCGCGGCCTAATATCTAATCGTAGAGAAGTTCGAGGAAGTTAGCTTTCAACGTAGTCGAACGTCGGTAGTACTTCGTATCGAGGGCGGTGTCTTCCTTAGGAAAGTAAGCTATATCCTTAGGCTAGAATACTACCTTAGCGGCGACGGCAACGCCGTTGGCTTCCTTTTCTTCTACTAATAGTACTATCTTCGGAGATAGTCTTATACGTAATCTTAGTAGTATGGATCGCGTATCTCGTATCGCGTTTCGATAAGGATCAATCTAATTCGGGTCTCGGGTACTTATAGTAGTCGCGCTATAGGGATTAAACGCAATGTAGCGTATCTTTCAAAAGGCCTCGCTAGGTAGGTTTAGATGAGCTATAGATTGTATTATAGTAAGGAGGTTGAACGCTAGAAAATCGCAGCAAACCTATCCTATATTGTAGAATCTATAGCTAAAGAGTAAAAAGAGGAAGGCGCGAAGGTGGGAAACGCGCGTATAGAAGATAAGATCCCAACCTTAGGTGTACGGGCCACCTTAGGTCACGTGATCCGTTACGTGCTATGCTACTACACTAGCCACTTTGGTCCCTTCGCACCTAGCCTTCCAGCTAGCCCTACAGCCTATACTGCTAACCGTAACAGAAGGTATATAATCGTACGCGCGTTACTATAAAAAATACTTTTGCAGAGGATATTAACGACGACGGAATTACGTTAGAGTAGAAGGATATACGGAAGCTACTAATCGAAGTTATTCGCTCGATTCATCGCTTAGAATACATTTTATAGCGTAATAATACTTAGAACGATAATTCTCCTAGTAAAAAACCTATTAGTATTAAAAAGAATCGATCGAAGGCAAAAAAGAATTGAAATCGGTATTCGGAAAATACTACTACGCTAATTTGAATTTCAATTTCGCGATATTTTTACATAAATAGGCGCTTATACGTACTATTAGACAATTCTATATAGTCTACTATTTCTACCTTATTAACTTTCGGCTTAGCCCTTTGGTTTTTATCGCGGAGCAGATTAATTAAAAACCAACGATTACGTAACTAGCCTTTAAGTACGTAATCGAGTATTTTATTCCTTCCGACCGGTGCGACCGGGGTCGATGCGCAGAGCAGTCGATGTTGGCCAAGCTTAACGACCACGAGCGCGGTTGGATTGCTGGCAGCCAATATTCCGCTCGGTCACCTACTGCTATCCTCAGGGGTTTTCAAGAAATCATGGGCCAAATCCCGGCCTCCTGTGATACAGGCTTGGGAAGCTGTTGCACTTGGATCATCGGGGCCGCGGATCCGTTATTTTCAAGGAGTTGCTGGATGGTGCTGTTGTCAAGTCTCTTAGTGATGCAATTCACCATCTGAAGCTTTTACATCAGGTCATTCGGCCTGTTTCGTTACGCAGATTCGGATGGAGCAGAGAGTGCATGAGGGATGTATAAGTGGTAGCACAATTTCTGATGACAGGACACTGCGAAAACATCCAAGTTGTTTTTCGAGCCCCTTTTGCAATCAGGAGTCGCCTTTAGACGGTCAATAAACAAGTAGTACATCAACAGTCATTAGACCATGCTGCAGAGGTTTGATTGAGTTTTCTCGATTCATCATTAAGGTCATAGGAGTCGTCTACCAAAAGCACTTGGCCGTACCATGGCACCCAAAGCCGACTGAAGTCTGTAAAACACCGCCATATAAACCCAAACAAACCCTTTCCAAATACCAAAAGCATCCAGAACGCCTTACCCGCTTGTATAGCCAGCCACCATGCAATAATTGAATCAATCAACCGTAAATGTCCCATAAAATCCTCTCCCTCAGCAAGCCACCTTTTATTTTGTATGCAACCCCAATTCTCCATCACCACACACAAGTGCCTCCCACGAACTCTCTTCAATCCTCATGGTCATCGTCGTCATCGTTAAAAGGAGCAACAGCCCGGGCATTAGGCGGGAACACCCCAGCCTCACCAGCCGAGTCCCGCCCCCGCATGCGCTGGACCTGGAAGCACTGGACGGCACCGACCACGGCGACGACGGCGCTACCGTACCACGCCAGCGCGGTGCAGTCCATGCGCTTCCCGATGGTGTACAGGTAGCCCGCGATGGGCGGCGCGATCATGCGGCACGCCGCGCCCGCGCTGGCCGCCATGCCGTTGACTTTCCCTAAGACCGAGGGGGTGGGCGTCGCCTCCTTGATCAGGATCAGGAGCAGGGGGTACACCAGGATGGAGAAGATGTTGCGGACCGTGAGGCAGAAGTAGATGGCCGGGTAGAGGAGCGAGTCCGGCACGTAGAGCAGCCACGGCATCATGAGGTAGGCGATTGGGTGCAGGATCGTGACCAGGATGAAGAGCCGGTAGACGCCGATGCGGACTGCGGCGAAGGGGAAGATGACGGCTTGCACGAAGAGGGCGATTACGCCGTTGACGGCCATGATCATGCCGACGGCCCGCAGGGATAGGCCGAGTCCGCCGGGGGAGTAGAATGGGTTCATGGGATTGAGCGGCTCGCTCATCAGGTAGGGGATGAAGCCGCCTTGTCGGACCCGGTCGTCCTCGAAGAAGATCGGTAGGAGGTGGTCGTATGACATGGAGTGGTAGGTGAAGATGGAGAGAGCGAGGACGACGGACATGATGCGTTTGCAGAAGATGTTGCAGGATTCGGCGGGCTTCTCCGACACCGCGGACCACGTCCTTGCGAGTGTCTCGTCGTCGTGGTTCTTGATCTTGATGGATCCGTAGTTCTCGTCCCTCAAGTCGACGGCTGGTCTTTTGATAGCATCGGAAGTCTCCATAAGGGGGGTTTCCTCGGACACGAAGGCGTGGACAGGCGGGGACACACCTTGCTGCATATCGGGATGCGTCTCCTCGAGCAGGAAGTAACCGAGCAGAATGCTGACCAACAGTAGGCCGGCACAGATCAGGTTCGGCAGAAGGTAGGGAAACCTGTCGAATAGCGAGCCCTTGGGAAACAGATGCGGAAACGAGTCGTGCGGGTCGGCGAAGGTACCTCCAATAGCGGGTCCAATAATTGTACCGATGCTCCAGACAAACGGCATGATCGAGTATGCCTTGGCTATTGTGTGTTAGCAGAGGGCTCAAAGCGACGGTATCTTGGTGCAGGGGTAAAACGTACGCTCATGTTCGGGTCTCGAGACCAGCTCTCCGACCATCGTTTGGATTACACCGATGTTACCGTTCAGCAGGCCACCGATGCAGCGGCCGACGAGAGCCAGCCACAGGTTGGAGGCAAAGCCTACCATGATCATGCTGAACATTGTGCCAGCACATCCTAACAGCAGGACAGGCTTGCGGCCGATTCGGTCTGACAGACCGCCCCAGTACATGCCCATCACAGCCTCCGCAAGGGAGAAGCTCGAGATGAGCAGACCGGCGTAGAACGAGGCGTCATCTTCGTCGCCAATCTTGAACCTCTTGATCAGAGCCCAGGCATAGGGAAAGATGGAGGTGAGCGCGATGGGCTCAGCGAGACGGACGATAGCTGCACGACAACATTAGCTTCGTAGGTTCTTGTGAACAAATGCAGTAAGGGAACTTACCAAGTAAGAAAAGCTGAGTGGTTGGGAAGTCGTCTGGGTTGCGTTGTCTTGTCCGACTTGTTAGAGTCATGGCCTCTATGTGTGGTCTATCTCTTACGACTATCAACACAGGCCTCTTCAAGTTTGTTGACTCTAACAAGAAGGTAAATGTGTCGAGCTGCTTTCTAGGCAGTGTCTCGCTCCGGGCGTAGGTGGCGCGTGGGCAAGCACTTGAATCGGCTTAGGTCTGCGAGGATATATATATAACAATGCACACCGTTGAGTTAGTGGGACGGGAAGCAGGAATGCAAAAAGATTAAGACGCTGGACGCGGCAGAGAGAATATGTAGATATTCACACGTCCGGGTATGAGTGGGCCCGGTGTGGGCTCACTGACTCTCAGAAGAAAAACATAGAAAACCGATCGCGCCGATGGATGGAGGGTAGCAGGGTAGAACCGTACAGCCGTAGAACACTCCAGAGCCGATGCAGGTGGAGGGCAGGGGAGAAGCAGGTTGCAGTTCCGGTCCAGACCCGGACACAAAGCGGCAAGCATGATCCTCGCTCCGGACACCAGCACTACACCAGGGGGCTCTCCTCTCGTGCTTGCACACCCACCAAATCACCACAGCTCACTGGAGTTATCATATATGTGCATCGAACCGGAAAGAACATTGAAGTGTGGACTGGCACATGTAAATCAATGTGCTCTCCCTTATCTCGACTTTCAGATGCCGATGGCTCATGGGTCGTTTGGCGGACGGCGTATGTACATCGGATGTATTTTCGGCTTGGCTTGGAGATGCCAGAGTATCACGAACAGCGAACAGCGGCGGAGCTCGAAGCTCCATAAGAGGTGCCGCTGCTGCAGCATAGCGTACCGACGCCTGTGGAACACAGAGATTGTTGTGAGATGTCGACTGAAATTGGCCAATCACACAGCTCAGAGGAGTCACTTTTGCGGGGAAATTCTCGTTTGTGTTAATCATCAAAATCCATGATTCGCTAACCAATCGCTCCTGCCCTTCGTCCATCACTGCCATCTGACCTTCTGAGGTTTCTTGTCATCGTACTAGTATCCGTCAATCATCTTATTTTGTGGTATCACGGACAGCATGATTGAGTGTTTCACGCGACTGCTAGAGCTAGAGCCACTACGAGGGATGGCGGTCTTGTCGGATGAAGCCCTCTGACTGTCTTTGCCTCCTTGTCCCTGGAGTGCTGTGACAGACGGATACGGACATCCACATCGTTCGAGACCACGAAAATGGTGGTTGCAACCGGGTACGGTCGATCAACCTCACCGCAATGCCGACCATGCACCTTTGATCTTGAGCTATCGCCGACACCGGTGGCGACTTGCCATACCTGGCAGACCTGCACACCACTAAATTGATCTGTACAACTCTGGCACACGTTCACAGGCCTCACCGGCGCCTCCAAAGCCGCAAGCCGGCTTCGATGAGCCGAGCATCTATCTCGGTCGTACGAAAATGCTCCAATGCGGTCGTGCCAAGAGACTCACCGATGACCTTGCTGATAGCGACGGCCGCAGGTTTTCGCGGGTTCATGGGTTGACTGGAGGATTCTTATCAAGGTGCAGGCATATCGATGTGCAGCGCTTCATCACGCAGACGGCTTGCATACCGTCTCGAGATGCATATGCACTGCTCCTCTGCATGCATAGCATACGTCTCCAACTCCCGAAGCCCGAGCGCGCAATGGACGATGTTCGACCGCAATTCGCGGGCCGCCAAACCATCGACTACGGGTATCTCCTGTTTGTGGTTGTCCACCGTCGACGCTACCTTGGCTACTTGTCACCCTTGAACGCTCAACGCTGTCGATTCCTTTTCTGATATGCTCCTCTCCCTCCGTAGACCCGGACCAGGGTTACTACAGCCTTTTCGGGCTGCTGATAGTGCCTTTCGCTAGACGGGAGGCCGAGACCGCTTAGCAAAGTTGCTGCGTTCGCGAGCATGTGTTTGATGGCCTCACTGTCGACTTCATAGACGATATATCGTTGCGCGCCAGCAATATGTATTGGATCTAGGGGTATGACTTCAGAGCTCTCAGAAACCAATTGTCTTCCAGTATCACCTCCACTTTGGCCGTTTCAGAAGACACTTGCAGTAGCAGCCGTCTCTTATTTCAACGTGAGGCGTGGGTATGCCGTGGGGGCATGGGGGCTACCCGAAGAGCCTCACGATGTTCTAATCCATACCAGGAATGACGAAGGTCACGACTGCATCCTTCGTTCGTCTTGGACCGCGGGAAAAGTTCGGATATGGCCGCCAAGTAGAAGGGTCGTCCTACACCTTATACCTCTATCGAAACTTCAAGCTTCCAGCTACTCCTCGATTTCGGGCATATTATGTCCTAAGCATGGATCGAGAGTGGCCTTACCGCGATGTCGGACGTTCCTTGATAAGATGCGCATATGTATAGGAGGCATCATTCGGTCCTTCTCCTAAACAACAAAAGCACCTATGCGTGTGTCTTCTTATCTCAGACGCCATATCTGATGTACTCGTCCATGCCAAGGCCAATGTTTCTCAGTTCGTTCGAGGTAGGCTATCTCTCATCAAGGTCGATGTGTTTTTGCCGAGTGACATGTGCACCGTGGTCTCTCTCGCTGCTATATACGTAGTAGTAACAATCTAGAATATCACTACAACTGATCCGGGGACATCAGCACGGACATTGAAGACTCCTTGTGTGTCCTTACACCTACTCACTGGTCAAATATGCTGGTCCAAATGGCCCTCTTTTTCAACACTAGGATCACAGGTCAAGCTGCGATGCTCATCTGAATTGTATCGAAATCGACAATCCGCACGCAAAGCCGGTACGGATGAGATACCCATTGGCCACCTGTCAGTTAGCAGAGCGCTACCCACCGAGAGGGACCAGCTTCAGTCTTCCGGAGGCTCTCGCAACCAGCACAAAAGTCCATTGGCCAAGGAACACTGCGACCAGTATAGATTAATTGCAAGTAATCAAGATAATACGAAGAATGATGTACGTTCACTTGAAGTGAAGTGAATTCTTGGAATATCTTATTCTAGGTTTGGCAGGCACAGCCGAAGAGTACGTCATTGCCTCATGTGACCTTGAAGTCGAGAGCATATATAAGCCAAAACCGCCTTCATTCCTGTCTTAAGCAGAACATCATACCACAGTACTGAAAGCTGAGCCATTCAACCCAAACAAGTCGCTCGTATCACAAACCTTACAACAAGCATACCGCCATCAAAAATGCCTCTCGTCGTTCCAGGACTGATGGGTAACTCCGGTGACAACAAGACAGACGAGTGGACCAACAAGCTCGTCGGCAAGAAGCTGTCGGAACAGGACAGCAACGAGACCGTAAGACATCCCTTTACCGTCTACCCAGGAAGCAAAACAGGCACTGACTTGAGCGACATCCAGAGCTTCTGCAAGCGAGACCTCCCACAAGAGACGCGTGTCATCGAGCCCGGCATGATGGTGACGAAGGACTTCAAGCCTGAGCGACTGAATGTGCACCTCAAGGAGGACGGCACTGTGTCACACGTGCAGCACGGCTGAAGAGGAGACGTGGGCTACGATGGAATGAGACTATGACCTTGCTCTACCTACATGTAATATTATACCTTTCAGCTCCCGAATCGAAGCATTCGCGAGCATCAGTCCGCTTCCCAGTTCGCGAAACCACAACATGAGACCCTGAAATCAGACCCCTCGGTGACGTATGCACCTCCTAGACGCTAGCGATAAGATAAGGAGTGCCAAGCAAGCCTGCCCCTCCAAAGTCTGGACATGCCACCAAATGCAGTGCGGGGCATATCGAGCTTCAACAACCGCATCGTGTGCACCGTCTTGCTACAACCGCGTAGATACCCTAGATCAGTCTTCCCATTGCCTCCTCTGCCACACAGTATACCAGGCCGCAATCCACGAGCAGATATCACAATCCAACCGCCAAGATGTTCAAAAAAGAGTAAAAACCCCCTCCCCAGCCTCCCCCCTTTTCCTCCTGGCTAACGAAAAATCTCCCACAGCATGACCCCCTCCCCAAAGCAAAAGCTCAAGTCCTCGATCCAGCGCAACCTCCGCAACTCGCTGCTAGCAGGCTACCCGCTGCTGACGCCCTACATCGACGAGGTGATGCCCAAGAAGGCCTCGCTCTGCCAGATGAAGCTGCCCGACCGCGCCTCGCTCTACGTCCTCGACACCCCCGGCTCCCCGCCGCTCTTCTACCAGCACGAGAACGGGGCTCCCCTCCTGCCGCACCTCAAGCTGGTCCACCGTTTTCCCCAAGCCTTTCCCACGATAAGGATAGATAGGGGGGCGATACGATTCGTGTTGAGTGGCGCGACGCTCATGGCGCCTGGGCTGACGAGTGCGGGGGGCAGGTTACCGGAGCCGAGGGACGGGGAGGAGGGGGTCGATGGGGAGGGGCGGTGGAGTCGGGAGCTGAAGAAGGGGGAGCCGGTTGTGGTGATGGCCGAGGGGAAGGAGGAGGCTTGTGCAGTGGGCGTGCTGGTTGCGGGCACAGAGGAGGTTAAGAAGGCCGGGAAGGGCCCGGTTGTGGAGGACGCGCATTTCTTGGGGGATGGGCTTTGGAAGTTGAATCTGGATTGAGGGGGGGTGGATTGTTGGACTTGGCTGGAGGTTGGGATGGGGGTTGTTCTGTCCCAGGCATGGTCACTTCTATATGCTGATACGAGGGAATAAGTCAGAGGTATACCTTTCGTGTCCATATGCGATGGATTATGATACCGACACGGCGTTGGTTGCATAGCGGCTACTGGCTGGTTAAAAGAACTTGGCAGCGAAATGAGAGGAATATCGTGTTATGATCGCACCACGAAAACAATTACCACATGCACCCGGGATTTTATGAGATGTTTTGGATTTAGCTGTTTGTAGAAAGGCTGCCCAGGCCAAATCTATCTAAGCACGATCCGTAACTTTTTGTCCATCCTCGCCATCTGTACCTATGTAAGGCATACAGGTAACGAGTCGTGAAGTCGTAATTCGTCGGCTCGTAAAAGAAACCTGATATCCGTAAATTGGCCAGCCTTCCTACTCCTGCCCTAAACAGGTGAAGTGCAGCAATGGCTGATAAAAAAATACTGCAAAAAATCAACGCAAAAAATCAACGCAGATACCGTGGTCTATCGATACACTTCCTCCTTTGAAGACTCTGTCTGCGAAACGGTCGAGACGAGGCAACAGTCTCGACAGATCGAGCTCTGCTGCTCCTACTCACAACCGAGGGTGACAAGACCAGCCTCAATGATGAACCACAAACTGCAGAACCATGACCCCGGCGAAAAAGGCAAACGGTTGGCGGTGAGTTTTCGAAGAAACCCGAAGAAGTCGCATCAGTGATGCTGAACGGGATTGTCGCGCATCCAGGCTTCACGAGCCTCGGCCATGGCTGCATACTCGCGGCGGGCCTCGTCACGACGGGCTTCCTCAAGCCGACGAGCCTGAGCACGACCCTCGAGACCGTAGATCTGACAAGTAGCTAAGAACCCGGGGTGCAGTCGCTTGGCAGCCTGAACTCGAAGGATGAGCTCGTTAGGGCAGGACGTCCCGACAAGTCGGGCCAACTCATTGGGCACCACGACCTTGGCAACCCGCTCGTTGAAGCGAATGTTCTCGTAAGCCTCCTGGATGTCCAGAAGCTTGTGCTCTTGCTGCTGAATGGGGGACCGGCGGTCGTTGACGAAGGGGCCAACGGGGAGATGGACATAGGGATCGTTCTGAACCGTGCGAGCTAGCTCGTAATCGCGCATCCAGTTGGCGCGAAGCTCTTGGATCTTGGCTCGCATGTATGTTCCGACCAAGTTCCTGATGGTCGGCATGAGAAGGGCTTCGGCCATGGTTCCGAGTTCAACCATGGTCATGAAGGACATATCGCCGGAAACGGGGACGGGGAAACCGCCCGCCTGCATCAGCTCGAGCAGCTGGATGAACGTGTTGGCAGCTGATTTGACGGTCATATTTGCGAACAGGCCAGTGACGTTGAGAATATCATCGCCGACCGTGCGATCGATGTCCTCGAAGGTTCGAGAGAAGTCCCGCAGGAGCTTGCGCGAGCATTCAACCTTGATCTCGCCTTCAACTTCCTGGAAAACGAGCGTGATCTTTGGAGCGCCAAGGCACATCAGCTTGTAATCCGCGAGGGTGCGGAAATGGTCGATGGGCGTGGTGAGATTGGCACGCTGAGACAGTCAGTAACGTTCAATGGCTTCCGAGACCGAGGCACAACTTACTCTACCATCAATGGTGTAGACAATGGGCAGCTCAACGCCACGATGAATGTTGTTGTGTCCGGGCACGTCGTCGTAGTCGGGGAGCTCTTCATCCTGAGCATAATCGCCTTGGTCAGGGATGAGGATTCCAGCCTCGCTGCCGTGGGGGCTGACCTCCATGAGATCAAAAACTGATCCTCCATCAGAATCATCATTGGCATTGCCCTCACGCTGCGGAATGGCATCGAGGCCGATCACAGCTGGGCCACCATCGGCATTGCCCTCAGGCTGCGCGTTAGCATCAAGGCCGATCACAGCTGGGCCTGCAATCGAATGGGTATCAGCTTCAGTCTCATGGTTAGGCTAAGTCTTCATGGAATGCTTACCCTCATGGGCGGCCGGTCCGGCGGCTGGCGCGTCCTCAACCTGGACAACGTTCAAGATGTGCGAGATGTTCATCACGTCAGGATTGACCTGATCGTCAGGAACGGGTCCATCAGCGGCACCGCCCTCAGGCTGAACAATGTCATCACCATCGGGCATGGCGTGATCTGAAATCGAATGGGCATCAGCTTCAATCTCATGGTCAGGCTAAGTCTTCATGGGGTTACTCACCAATGTTGTTGGCTGGTCCAATTGTCTCATCACCGACCTGGGTAGGGTTCAGAATGAATGCGATGCTCATCTTCTCCAGATTGGCCAGGTCATCAGGATCCTTGATCGCTGTGACGAAGCTCAGGGTGGGTGAGGCCGCTGGGGTGGTCGAGTGACTAGGGCCGTTGGCTCCAGGTCCAACGTTGGAGTCCTCCATCATGGGCAGGACCTTACCGTCGTGGGTGGACGACATGGTTTTGGCGGCAAGTTGATTGTTTGTTACAGGAGGGTATTGCAAACACAACTTGAAGTAATTGGTATGGGAGAACAAGTGATGAGATGGGGAGGTTCTTGGGGATGTGACAGAACTTGAAGCCTTCAAGTAGGATTGAAGAGATGAAGGTTTGGAGAGGAAGTAGGGAAGGAAATAGAGTATTGTGGTGGGTGGTGAGGTTTGGGTTGAAGGCGAGGGGCGCCAGATACCTGTACTGCAATGGCAACGTGCCGTCGAAGTGATGGACAATAGGGTCTTGGGCTGTCGAGATTGCTTATTGTTACGCGCCGAGAAACAGAGTACCCTAGACTTGACCAGACGGTACCTGTCGAGTACTACCAGAGCAGTAAGTCGTTTGCCAGGAAAGAATGGGCCTGCCTCCTATTGCCTGACGCTTGGTATATTGCCTACTCGTTGCCTGATAACCGGCCGCATACCCCTCCGATTCACACTTGTGAACCCCTATCGACTTGACGCAGACACCCCGTAGGCTAGTAAACTAGTAAACAAGGCGCAGCCGCGTCCGCCTTGTGTAGTTGAACTGCCAAAGACAAGAATCCTGCCGCGTTGCAAACTGGATACACAGGCAACCTCGCAGCCACATACCCCTCCGATTTCCTACTTGTGGACTCTTGTTGACTGGAAGCGCACCTCGCAGGCACGCAAGGCGCAGGCACGCAAGGCGCAGCCGCGTCCACCTCGTGTGGTCAAACAAACCTCCAGAGACTTGTCTCTTGCTGTGCGGCAAGCCTGGATTCGTAGGCAGCCTCGCAGCCGCGCAGCCGCGTGAAGTTGCAAGCCCAAGACTAGTACCTCAAAGAGTGTAGAGTTCTCACTCCATAGGTGAGGTGCGGCTACGGTGCCTTGTAAGTCGCAAGCTTATGATTCGTATCTTCGAGTCCTCGAAGCCAAGAAGACCCATTTCCCCAACTCTTTTTCATGCTCTTTCATCTCAGTTCTTTAATGTGAAGACCAAATCTTCAAAAGTTTAGAGCGCGGACAAACCACCAGTGACAAGACATACACCTGCGGTAGGATTACCCATGTTAGCAGGGTGCCTTGACGAATGATTCTAGGTCTTTGACAATATCTCGGATATCAGAATCACAAAATACGATGAGGCGATGAGGCGATGATATGATTAGACGATTAGACGTCTAAACGACTAGACAAGGATAATAGTAGAAGGCTAGATGACGAGATGACGAGACGCCTAGTTAAGCACGAATCTCAGGCAAGATTAAGGCCAAGTAATGCCTTGTTGACTTCCAGAACCAAAAGGGGCGGAAGATCAAGCAAGACGAAGCTCACAGCCGACCTAAACAGATGCCGTCTAGAGTGGGGCAGCGGACAAATTAAAGGACCGGCATGAGCCAACTTTAAGCAAGGGCCAGCTGCAATAACGATATGGGCGGCGATCGCCTGCCCAAATCAGCCTATCAGGGTGAGCATGTTGTAACCCCTCTGTCCTGCAGTTGCCAGAAACACGACATCTCGACCACCAGCTTTAATCTTTCCATGAAACTCGCACGAACTGACTGCCCGACCTTTTCCTGCTTGCCAGCCCCAGAAAGGCAACTACGATAACCATGGCTTCCCGGGGTGTCTCGGTGCTGAAATTCGTCGGCACCGTATCTCTCGGCCTTTTGACCGTAAGTTGACTGATGCTTTCGTTAAGCGCTGCTTTTGGGCACGAATCAGGCCATGGTGGAGGAGGATGGTGTGTATGCCGACTCCGCACGACATCGATGGAAACGAGGACGACTATATACACTGCTTCCGCTTGCCGACTCAACGGATGGACCTTCGAAACGGAACCGTCAGATGCCTGCCTCACTGGAGCTGCAAATGGTGCCTGGCTACGGATGAGATGGCCGGAGAAGTTCAAGGCAATAAACAGCTACGACGCGACCGAATCCAGCGATGTCGTTTCATCCGATGCCATCGTCCTGACTGTGTCCAGTTAATGGGTGCATAACTTCAGTAGCCTGCGATTCTGCGCTGCCTCGCTTGCGATCATCTCAAGTTATAGTGCGGAGCATACTAACGTCGTCCCATAGGGTCTCTCATACACACTCTCGACCCTGACCGTGCCATCACTTCTCGAGCTACCTTCAGCAAGCTCGGCGGCCAAAGCGTTCAACTACCTCGTATCTACAGCAAAGAAGCACCTCGGCACCCTCACCAGCGTCTCCGCCTCATCCTTTCTCCTCGCCTTCCTCCTCTCGCCAAAGCCGGTGCGGCACCCCTACCTCCTATACACCTCCATCCTGGTAGCCAGCTCCGGCCTAGTCGTCTCCGACTTCGTCGCCCCCTACCTCTTCATCACCAAGTCCAGCTCGTCGTCGGGCCCCGCCGCCTCCCTCTCCGCCGCCGCCAAAAAGCAGAAGAATGAGCGCGCCGCCAAGCGCGCCCAGATGGAAGCCAGCTACGAGGTCCTCGGCTCCAGCTCCAGCGCCCTCAGCGACGAGGGCACGGCCTCCGCCAGCGGAGAGGATATCGAGGCTGAAGAGGAAGCTGCCCAGGAGGTCAACGGCGAGGAGGTGCGCACTGAGGTCGAGGGTTTCCTGAAGAAGCAGATGGTTCAGACTGCCATCAGCGGACTCGGCTTCCTCATGGCCGTGGTCGGGATCTGGGGTGATGGTGTCGCCCAGGTGTTTCAGAATGAAGTCGTCGTCATCCAGGCATGAATGACGAGCAAGAGAGATATGGAAGGGGGACAGACACACTTCGCGGGCGTTTCGTGGGTTTCTCCACTCTGATTTTTACCATGGCCTGACTTTCGTGCGATTTTAGGGCTGTTGAAGGGGTCATCGAAGTTTGTCACTGCTTTACCTTAGTTACTTACCCGTAGTACAATACAAGAGACACTGAATACATGTCATGTCCAGCCTTCGACGACATTGGTGCTACAATCTCGATTTCATTTACAGACATAGCACATCCAAGACAGTATCTGCGCAGCCGTTAGCCTCCGCATACACAGTAAAAGTTATCGATACAGTCCCATTATAAGGCATTATACAGTAGCTGTGAGGCACATGCTCCAACCCACAGAGCTGAACGGCGCCAGCTTACCATGCAGGCTCTCCGTATTATCTTAGATAATGTACTCCTACAAAGAGGACAACGAAGATGATGGAGCATCTTGCCAATGAATCTTCGTGGAAAAAACGATCGCGAGATATGCTGCGGAGTGAAGTAGAAGGCGCCTTTAACATGTCGCTCACTCGGAGAACACTATGCACCGCGTTAGACAACAACATGAAGTTCTCTTTGAATTCTCTATTCTGTCATGGATAGAGTAGCACATCAGAAACGATGGAGCTACCTGGTAGGTTACGGCATAAACCCCCAAACTCGACGCTTCCTCGCTTTCCCTAGAGACCTACCTTACCTATCCAATCGGCACCCATGGCGGCAGCTGCTCAGAGACGGTAGGGACCATATATGAAAGGGTGTGGTGCCTCGCCAATAACCATCCATCTCAACCCTCATCCAAAGTGGGATGTGTACGAATAGCAGCACACCACGACACATGCACGCAGCCGGGATTTGATTTGCTTATACTCATATGGAAAGGAAAACACCTCATGTTGCCTTGTATTCGCACTTGGGTATCAGTAATCGGGCTAATGCTGTTGTGGTCGGGTATATATGTGACGATGATCCAACCAACACCCAGCCCAAGTGGTGACCAAAAACCCAACCCAAAAGCTCCCCAGAGATGCGATGCAAAAACAACCCGCTAGATCCCCCAACATACAACAAGGCTCGTTCTACCAAAGCCAAAAAAGATAGGTATCCAAAATCCCCGAAAATGCACCCGCTAAATGGCATCCATCACAGAGGTCACGCACCCGTCAACTTCTTCCACCAACTACTCCTCGGTGTAGTATCCATAAACACGCTCGACCGGTGTCCCCTCCTCTCGTCGCTCCCGTCAGAGCCAGCCCGACGGTCCCCCTCCTTCTCTCTCATCTCCCTCCGCGCATGCCGCCTGCGCTGGTCCTCGTACTCCTCCCCGCCGGCACCCTCGACATCGGCATACCGACTCCGCCGCCTAGCCCGCCGCTCTTCCCTCCGGCGCGCCTCGTCGTCATCTTCCGGCGCTTCCGTGGAGTTGCCCCCGTTGGCGCCATCCTCCGGAGGCGGCGGCGCGTCAGAGTGATCCTTCACCCAAGAATCGGTGCCCGAGTGCGGCCACCCGCCGCTCTTCCTCTTGTCCTTGTCCTTGCCGCCGCCGCCGCGCGGGTACACGAAAGCCCCGTCGTCAGCAGGCGGCTCGGAGCGCCGCCGCGACGACCGCTCCTTGTCCCGGCTCCCGCTACCCCCCTCGGCCGCCTCTCGCGCAGCACGTCGCGCATCTCGGCGTCTCCTACGCTCTTCGTCTTCTCCGGCGTCGGCATCAACCTGCACGCTCCGCCTGCGCTCATCGCCGCCCTCGCGCTCTCTCCTCGCGCGTCTCCGCTCCGCGCGCTCGGCTTCTTTCTCCTCGGCGGCGCGGCGCTCGGCTTCCTCGCGCTTGCGCTGTTCGCGTCGTTCGGTCCTGCGCGCCTCGCGATCTTCTTGCCGGCGCGCTTCCTCCGCTTCCTCCGCCTTCCGTCGCTTCTCGCGCCTGGCGTCGTCTTTGGCGCGGCGGGCCTCCTCCGCCGCTCGCTCGGCGGCTTCTTTCTCTGCTCTCTTGGCGCGTCGGGCGCGTCGGGCTTCCGCGTCGGGGTCGGGCGTGCCCGCCTCTTCGCCGTCGGTCGTCATGATCGTGTCCCGTCGGCGGGGTGGAGGCCGAGGCTCGGATTTGGGGGTCGAGAGGATGCCGCCGAAGAGGGAGCCGAAGGCGGATTTCTTGGTTGCGCTGGAGTTGGAGCGTTTGAGAGGCGGAGGGCCGGGGGTTGCGTCGGCGGATTCGACCATGACTATGTCTTCGTCGCGGTGGTATTGCTGTGTCGGAGGTTGTGGTTAGCGCAGTGCCCTAGAGGAGCGGAAGAATGGGGGAGGTGCGTGACGAACCTTTGACCTTCGCCGGTCCGACTTGTCAGGGACCGGAGTAGGCTCTGCGACACCAACCATGACGATGTCGTCGTCGTCGTCCACGCGCTTTGGCCTGCGCTTGCTGGCGGATCCGCCGACGCCGAGTATCTTGGCAGCCTTGGAGGACATCTCCGGCACCATCTCGGGCGGGGGGCTGACGATGCCATTTGTCATGTCGACCGAGTGCCTCCGCGAGCTCGACTTGCCGTTGATGCTAGGGCGCTTGTCGCGCGTGCTCATCGATCGAGAAAGCGGAGGTATACTTGTGAAGACGCTCGGTGTTCTAGGTGGCTTCGGCGTACTCTTGGGGCGCTCCGCCTTGTCCGACGTCGAGCCCTTCGAGGACGACTTGTCTTCCTTGTCGGCCGGCTTCTTCCTCTTCGAGGTGGACTCCTTCTCCTTCTCCTTCTCCTTGCTCTTGGACTTGGAGGAGGGTTTCTTCTCGTCTTTGCTCGGTGTAGCGGTCCACGCGCCCCATGATGCACCCTCGCGGTTTATCTTTGGCCGGTCTTTCTTCGAGGACTTGGGTTCGGGAGGAGGTGTCGGTGGGCCGTCGGTCGGAGGCATGGGGACGAACGGTGGAGGAGGTGGCGGAGCGGGTGCATCGACAATCTTGGAAGACGAAGACGCCTTCTTGCTCTTCTTGCTGGACTTCGGAGGAGCCATGTCGACGATTTCCACTATCTCGTTCTCGTCCTCATCTTCGGGGAAGCTGCCGGGAAGGTCTGACTTGGTGCTCCGGGGAGTGTCCTCGGCGATGAGGATTCCTTTTGACTTTTTGGAGGTCTTCTTCTTATCCTCCTTGGGTGGCGCAACTGGCGCGGCAGGTGGAGGCGGAGGAGGGGGTGGTGCAGGAGGAAGTGCAGCTTCGTCGTCGACTGACTCACCAAAGGCCTTTAGTCGGTCAGCAATCTTGCCTCCGACGGGTTTCCGCGCCTTCATTGATTTGGAAGAGGCAGCAACGGGAGTCGTGTCCTTCCACACCTCGGTCAGGAGCGCGCCAGCGGCCGCGCCAGCAATGGTGGCTTCTAGAATGCCGGCTCCCTTGGATGACTCAGCCGATCTAATCTCTCCCGACCCACTGGATTTAGATTTACTTGCGCTAGCGTCAGGCACGGCCGTCGCGAGCTTTCCCGTCTTGGGCTTAGCGCTGGCTTTCTTTCCTGCACCCCAGAAACTGAACGGGTCGTCCTTGGGTTCGTCCTTTGTGGAGTCTTGGGGCGGATCGGCAAGCAGCTCCTCCACCTGTTCGGCCGTCAGGTCCAGGTCCTTGTCGAGATCGTCGTCCAGCAGGTCTGGCTCAGGGTCCTTCGACTTGGACTTGGACTTCTTCTTCGCCTTCTTGTCCGAGGCGGGTTCGGCTTCCTCTTCGGCTTCTTCGGCAGCAGCATCGGCGGCTTCCTTGGCAGCGTCCAGTTCGGCCTGTTTGGCCGCCTGCTCCTCCGCACGGCGGTTCGCATTCTCGGTGAGACGGTTGAACTCTGCCTGGTCCCTCTTCAGAAGTCCCTTCGTTCCCCGTTTCGCCTTCTTGACGTTGAGCGCAGCGAGCTCCTCTTCCTCCTTGGCGACCTCGGCAGCTTCAGCATCCTTCCGCGCCTGTTCCTCTGCGTCCAGACGTGCCTTTTCTTCGGCTTCCCGCGCGAGTCGCTCCTGCTTCTCAGCCTCTGCTGCAGCCTGGCGTGCAGCCTCTTCCTCGGCTTCCTTAGTCGCTTTTTCCTCGGCGCGGCGGTTGGCATTCTTTGTCAGACGGTCGAATTCTGCCTGATCTTTTTTGAGAAGCTTGCCCTTCTTTGCCTTCTTGGCCTTGAGAGCTGCGAGTTCGTCCTCCTCCTTGGCAATCTCGGCAGCCTCGGCGTCTTTGCGAGCTTGTTCCTCTGCCTCCTCCTTGTCCTTATTGTCTTGAGACTTGGTTTTGGTCAGAGTAAGCGAGGGCTCGTCGTCCCAGACGTTTTTCTCTAGGTCATTTTCAGCATCCAGATCATCCGGTGGAGGCGTCGGCGCAGGCGGCGGCGGTGGTGGGATCGCGTCCTTCGACTTACCCTTCTTTTTCTTGGAGCTCGATCCCCAGTTGGCCCAGTCGTCATCGGCCTTGTCATCCTTGGTCTCCTCGACCGAGTCCGGCATGACGGATACGACATTAGTCTCCTCCACAACCTCAACAGGGACATTGTTCTTGGCGCTGGCCTTGGACTTCTTCTTCTTGGAAGACGAGGTAAGGCCCCATGTATCAGGTTCCTCGATCGTGTCTGGTTTTATAGACTCAATCTCGGTTTTGTCCTTCTTGTCACCGGTGCTCCAAGACGTGAAGAAGTCATCATTGAGAGCCTTGGAGCCACCGGCGTCATCAGGCTTATCCAAGTCGATGAGAGCATCAGACGTCTTCTTGCCCTTCTTCTTGTCAGTCTTCTGACCCCAGTTCGCCCAGTCGTCATCAGCCGCCTCCTTGACGGGCTCCGGTTCGGGTTCGGGCTCAGGATCAGCGCTCTTGCCCTTCTTTTTCTTGTCCTTCTTGGTTGCGGCAAAGCCCCAGATGTCGTCCTCGGCCGCCTTCTCTGGCTCAGGCTCAGGCGCAGGCGGCTCGTCTGGTTTGACCTCTTCGACGACACCCTTCTTCTTCTTCTTGTCTTTCTTGGATGTCGAGAACCCCCACATGTCGTCCTCCTCCTTCTTTTCCTCAACTGGTGCCGGCTCTGGGACTGGCTCAGGGTCGGCGGTCTTGCCCTTCTTTTTCTTGTCTTTCTTGGTCGCGGCAAAGCCCCAGATGTCGTCTTCGGCCTTCGTTTCAGGTTCCGGTTCAGGCGCTGGTTCAGGTTCAGGTACAGGTTCCGGCTCAGGCTCAGGCTCAGGGTCCTTGTTCTTGCCCTTCTTCTTCTTGTCCTTCTTGGTGGTCGCGAAGCCCCACATGTCGTCCTCCTCCTTCTTCTCAGGCTCCGGCTCCGGTTCCGGTTCCTTGACCGGTTCGGGTTCTGGCTCGGGATCCTTACTCTTACGGCTCTTCTTCTTGTCCTTCTTGGAAGTGCCGACGGAGCCCCAGAAGTCATCGTCCTCTTTCTTTTCTGGCTCCGGCTCCGGCTCAGGCTCCTTGGCAGGTTCCGGCTCAGGTTCAAGTTCAGGCTCAGGGTCCTTATTCTTGCCCTTCTTCTTCTTGTCCTTTTTAGAAGTGCTAAAGCCCCAAATGTCGTCGTCCTTTTTCTCCGGCTCAGGTTCGGGCTCTGGCTCCTTGACAGGTTCAGGTTCCGGTTCAGGGTCCTTATTCTTTCCCTTCTTCTTCTTGTCCTTCTTGGAAGTACTGAAGCCCCAAATGTCGTCATCCTTCTTCTCCGGCTCGGTAGGCGGTTCAGGTTCGGGTTCAGGCTCAGGCTCAGGCTCCGGTTCCTTTGGCGGTTCGGGATCCGGTTCACCCCAGCTGAAACCCTTCTTCTTCTTCTTGTCCTTTTTGCCACCGGTCGTAGGCCACGCCGACCAGTCATCCTTTTCTTCCGCTTTCGCAGGCTCGGGCTCGGGCTCTGGTTCGGGATCTGCCTCCTTGACCGGCTCGGGATCTGGTTCGGGATCGAGCGATTTGCCCTTCTTTTTCTTCTTGTCTTTCTTGGACGTGCTGAATCCCCATATATCGTCGTCCTGCTTTAGGTCCTCTTTTGGGGGTTCCGGTTCCGGCTCCGGTTCAGGTTCCTTCGGAGGCTCAGGGTCAGGAAGTGCATTCTTGCCCTTCTTTTTCTTGTCCTTCTTTCCAGCAGCGCCCCAGCCGAAGGACCAGTCGTTGGACTCCTCTTCCTTCTTCTCAGGCTCAGCTTCCGGCTCTGGTTCAGGTACAGGTACAGGTTCAGGCTCCTTGACAGCTTCGTCCCAGATAGAAGCCTTCTTTTTCTTCTTGTCCTTTTTGCTGGTTGTTGCACCCCAACCGAAGTCGTCTGCGGCGTCTTTCTTCTCTTCCGCAGCAGGCTCCGGTTCTGGTTCCGGGGAAGGTTCCTTGACAGGCTCTGCGTCCCAAGAAAAAGTGCTTTTGCCTTTCTTCTTCTTATCCTTTTTGCTGGTTGTCGTGCCCCAGCCGAAGTCGTCCACAGGCTCCTCGGTCTTCTTCTCCTCTTCAGCAGGGGTCTCAACGACTTCCTCGACGGCACCCTTCTTGCGGTTCTTCTTCGTACCGAAGACGCCAAAGTCATCGTCAGGGGATGCCTTCTCCTCAACAGGCGCCGGAGGCTCCTCGACAACGGCAGCGGCAGCGCCCTTCTTCTTCTTCTTGTCCTTCTTGCCTGACCCGAAGGTGGACCAGAAGTCGTCTTCTTCCTTCTTGTCTTCTTCGGGCTTGGCTTCAGGTTCGGGCTCCGGGTCGGCTGGTGGGTCGGGCTCCTTGGGCGGCTCCTCTATGATGGCGTTCTTACCTTTCTTCTTCTTGTCCTTCTTGGTCGAGACGCCCCAGGAGAAGCCATCATCCGCATCTGCAGCCTTCTCCGGCTCGGGTTCAGCCGGTTTCTCCTCGGCTGGCGTGTCTTCGACCATGAAGGAAAAGGCGTCCTTCTTCTTCTTGTTTTTCTTGCCGGTACCCCAGGAGTCCCAGGTGTCTTCTTCTTCTTTCTTAGCCTCTGGTTCAGCAGCTGGCTCCGGCTCCGGCTCCGGATCCTTAGCCGGCTCAGGTTCAAAGGTGATGGCAGCGTTCTTGCCCTTCTTCTTCTTTTTGTCCTTCTTCGAAGTCGAGAAGCCCCACATGTCGTCGTCGTCCTTCTTCTCAGGTTCCGGCTCCGGTTCCTTGGCTGGTTCCGGCTCAGGCTCGGGTTCTTCCTTCACGGGGTCAGGATCCCACATGGAAGCCTTCTTCTTCTTCTTATCCTTCTTGCTGGTCGAGACGCCCCAGCTGAAGTCTTCAGCCTCATCCTTCTTCTCCTCTGGCTTCTCCTCTTCGACAATGGTTGGCTCTTCGTTGTTCTCTTCGGCCTCGTCGAAGGCACCGAAAGAAAAGGTGGTTTTGCCCTTCTTCTTGGGCTTGGGCCTGTTGATACTCCACGGGTTCGCGTCGACGGCCTCATCTTTAGGCTCATCCTTGGTCTTTGAATCTGTGGCACTGTCAGTCGTGCCCGAGAAATTCCAGGTATTGCCGGTGTTCCAGCTGGAACCCCAGGCCCCGAAAGATGCTTTGGTGTCCGACTTGCCGCCACCGAAGTCCAGATCGAGGTTGGGTGCTGACTCGTCCAATTTAATCTCGTGGAAGGCATCGAACCCGGACGCGGGGATGCTGGGCAACCCAAAGGCGGAGTCTTTCTTATCATCAGGCGGCGGGGGGTCAGGGGCTGCGGCGGCAACTGCACCCTTCTTACCCTTCTTCTTCTTCGTGCTTACGGGAGCGAAATCTCCCCATTCGTCGTCCGGATTCGCCTCTGGCTCGTCCTTCTTCTCCTCGTCCTTCTTGTCGTCGTCTTTCTTGTCGTCGCCGTTGCCATCACCACCGTCACCCGCACCAGCGCCGCCAGCATCGCCGCCACCGCTGTTGCCGTCGCCATCTCCCCCGTCGCCGCCGTCTTTCTTCGTGCCGTCGTCGTCGTCGTCCCACTTCATCTTTGCAGCAGCTTTCTGGGCCGCCTTCTTCTTCTTCGCAGCCTGGTAGAAGCCCTCGTCGCTTGTAAAGTCAACATTGACGTCCGCCTGTGGTCCCGCCAACAGGTCATCGTCTTGTCTCCTCCTCCGCTGAGAGTCTGCCGGCGGGGAAGGCGCTCCTACGCAGGAGCCGTCCGAGCACGGAACACGGCCCTGCGCGAATGCGCCGGTCTCTGTGACATCATGGGGTGTGGACGACGGCAACTCGGAGTCGGGGTCTGGCAGTGATGACACGATTGTGGGGCGCCGGCGACGTGTCTTGGGCTGCGCATCGGGCACGATAAGTGGTCTTCGGGGGTTCGCGAGTTCAGATTTCTACCCAGCGCGTTAGCAAACGAGATTCACTACAACAATAGCACAACTTCATTCCACGTCTCGAGGGCTAGTAAGGCGGGTCCGCCGCGAGTCGTGTAGCCGTCACCGTTGAACTAGAGAAAGTACGATCTCGCCGCTTACCGCTTGCTGTGTGCGCAGTTCGACCCAAGCATGCGCGACCAGGGATAGTCTCCATCTGAGGACATTCTCCCTCCGCGTTCGTCGTTCTTCATCCCAGCCAGTCGTCCTCGTCAAATGCGGGATCGTTCGCCAGCCAGATACAGTCTCGGTAGCGGCCATCCTGGTTGTTTGAAGGATTGACGCTCTGACGATGTTCGGGTGTCCAACTCATGTGGAAGAATGTCCGGGGAAGGAATGCCAGCTGATTGAGGAGTTGTTGATTATCGGTAGACCGAAGGGATGAGCTGGTAGGTCACGGTAGGAAGTCGCAGGATATCCCTACAGACAATGCGTAGTGCAAGGCTGAAGTGGAACTGGATCTTATCGAGTTCGGAGGGACGCAGGAGACTAAGAAAAAGAGATGCAAAAACAGACTGGAGGCCGGTGATGACCCCTATTCTATTTGCGGTGTAGAAATATCTCGGTGCAATGGGATTTGTTGGCAGGAGAGAAAAATGGCTTTGTTCCGAGAGCCAATGGTCCGCGTAGATCTGCGATTTGGCGGGCGAACAAGACAGGATTGGTGGTTTCGGTTCAGCCAGTGCTGTGCAACCACACACCGCCGCGATGGTAATTTGCTGGATGCAGCAAGGCCAGAGACACGAAAGCTGCACGTCGTGACTGGGCGAGGGGGCCAAACCACGGGTAGAAGCAGCAGCAACCGTCCAGAAGGAGAAAGCCAGTCCACGGTAGACAGAGCAAGACCAAACGGAAGCAAGGGTCAGCCTGAAGGGAGAAACAGGAACGCCAGATGAGGCATTCATGTAAGGGAAGTACACAAGCGACTGGCACGAGCGCGCGTTGGTGTGGCCAGAGTCAGACACAACCCCTGTCACGGCAATCAAGGCGCACAATCGATATCCCTTTTCTCGCTCGTGTCTTCGTTACGACATGGACCTGTTACCACAGTAAACTCGGGCAGAGAAATATAGCAGGAGAGCAAAGGTATATGTCCGATCAGGAGTCGCAGCGAGTGACAAGAGGGCCGAACAAAGTGTGATTGCATTAAAGTCGGTGTTTTGGTATGGCTGGCTTGCAACGTCATTGGAGCAATCCTAGATGATAGACCCCGTTCCGTTCCCTCGTTCGAACGTTCGGCGGGCCAGTGGAGAGACAGCCCACCCATCTCTCCGTCTTCTGGTTGCACACCCAACCCAAACAGTCCACATGCTGGCTGTCTCCGCCTGCGATCCTGATGGGTCTCCGTTCTGACGGGTGCTCCATGGCTGGACGACTGCGATGAATGTCGCGAGCGTAACAGAGATGAATCCGTTGCCATCTCTGCCTACCAGCTTCTTTGATACTTCTTGGTCTGCACCAAGCGATAATGCGGCTATCCTCTGCCTCTTGCTGTACAAGGGTCGCCGTTGAACAACAGAAAATGGAGCGGACAGCGATATACGGCTCTTTCCCCCCCAAGATCCGTCTCTCATGCATGCGACGGGAGCTCGCTCACACAGTGTTCGTTGCTGCTGCTGGCGCTAATTCCTCCTCAAGCCGGTTCTAGACAGTGCAGTTCAGCCTGCTGACCCCTTCCTGTCTCAACACCAGGGCAGATAAGTGGTGTGCACGCCGACCAAGATGTGATATCGACATCATTGCGCGGCCAAACAGCCACCCCTCCTTTTCCTCACCGTCCCGGTCAGCGGCATGAGGGGAATATTTTCGGTTTGTGCGCGTGTGTATCAAACACCCCTGTTCCTGCCCTTATCCGGCTCTCAGCCTGTTTCTGTTTCAGTGGACGGCGACCAGCCCTGCCAGCTCTTCGTTAAGCAGACGTGGGACAGACTGGGGTTTGCACAATCTCCGTCATACAGTGCGCAATATCCGCGCCGTTTTCCTCCATCTCGACTCGCGTGCGAGGTCGATGGTTCTCTTTTACGTACACATGTTGCTTGATCGAGACGGGACTTGATGGGGCTCTGAGGCTCCAGAGAGACTGACATCAAATAAAGCTCGATGCATCTCGGCTCGATAGGTATCGATACATTGCATGCTGGGCAGCGATGCGCCTCTAGCAAGGTTTTGGTTACCTTACCCACCCGCTAGTACATGGGTTGGAGAGCCCTGGAGAGCCCTACACGTTGACGGGCGTTTCTGCAAGATGTAGGGCCTGCAGTAGAGGTGCAGCGCATGCGCAGCATGTAATTTCAGTGCATCCACCTGTGAACACTGCTGAATCAGTGCTGCCCAGTGACGGGGCAAAAGCGAGACCCATCGAAACGAAGTCGCCGTCTCGTCACGCCGTCTCGGCCCGCCAGGTCGCGGGTGATTGTGGGCCCGCCCTAGCGACGACCTTTTCCAAATCCGGCATCGCTGCATGTCTTTACTTCCTCACCGCCAGAACTTCTCGACAGGATCGGCTGTTGACTGGCAGAACTGGAGGCCAAAAGTGGGATCAGACGCGCAGAGTTTTTTCATCCGGTACACAGTAAGTTGCTTCTGGCATCACCACTGCTGCCTTGACCAGGTAGCTAAGGTATTAGGCATCGTTGGCCGGGTCCATGGAGAGCAGCACAGAAGCTTGCGGATGGATGTCTCCACATGTCGGAACGGACCACCGGCCTCGGGTTTGGGCGGCAGGATCGAACCTCGGGCTGATCCGTGTTCGTGCTGACCAGTTTGAAGCGGTAAAGCCCAAGGTGAGAGGACTGCTTCAAAGGCTTACTGTTAGAGCATTCGATCTCCGACTGGCGGGCGGTCCAGCCGTCAGTTGAAGTAGAGATTGGCATTATCTGTAAAGGTCTTTGGCGTACCTTACCTTACCGGGTGCCAGGTGGTGTGATCTTCAAGTACACAGTACGTACCTACCTTATCCGTACCTTAAACTGAAATTCTTCTGAATCTGTTGTCCTGTGAACCATCATCGCGCCTCATCAGCTGGCTGCTGACCATGTGGTCACGGGATATGGATTCACCACGTGATTCACGCAACAACAAGTGGATCGAACGCTATTGGAGAAGCTCAGTATGTCACGGACGTGAGATGTTTCAGAGGAAAGTCTCAGATGTTCCTTTTACGCAACGCTGCGACATGATTTGGGCCATTTCAACTCCAGTCAGCTCGATCCTCCAGCCTCAGCACTGCTGCACTGACTCCTGTCAGCTGCCAAACCACCAACTTTCCCAGTGCGGCAACGTGACGAATTGTTTGGGACATTTGCTCCTACCGCGCCACCCAACGGCGGCCGCTGTGATGGAAAATTGTCAAACAAATATGGTGGTTTTGCGCCCCTGATCTCATTCTCACCCATTCGCGTATGCCACCGAGATCAATCACAGGCACTGAATTTACGGTTTGACGAGCTAGATCCCTCAGCCCATCGACATATAACCACGACAGCCACCTCGTCCTTGGCGCATCTCGGGACGTCATTGCACTGCTCTTTTCTACCTTTCCGCTCGCTGCCCTTGATACCCCGGAATCGCATTTCACAATCCACCCAAGATCCCAATTTCCGCCGCCAGCCAAGAATTGGCATTCCGGCGCATGACTTCACCCACACAATGGCTCCTCAACTAGTACGGATCACAACCCGTGTGCCCATCCCACCGCATCTCGAACACAACGCGGTCCTCTCGGCACTGCACACTTATGAGCCGCTCATCACCGCTCACCCGTATCTAGTCAAGTACGAGCGCCGGGCGGTCCCGTTGGAAGACCTGCTTGACGACCCCTTCTTCCGCGCCGACGGCCTCAAGCTACAGGCGTTCGTGGTGCACGAACGTGTGCCCATCATTCCCGGCGTGGCAAGCAAGGTTGTGGTCATCCCTTGCGTCTTCCAGAGCTTCGCCGCCGGCGCGCGGTGTCGCGCCGATGCCTCGGGCGGCGTCACTGTCAGGAGCAGCTACGAGGTGCGGCGGAAAGGCGAGGTGGCGCTCGGGCCCGGGGAGAAGGAGGCGAGCAAAGGGCGCGACGTCGGACCTTACGAATGGGAGCTTGTCGAGCTGGCGGTGATTGAGTGCGGAAGCCTGGTCAAGCCGTTTGTTACGCATAGTTTCGCGTCGGCGCATCGAGAGATCCTGCAGCGGGTTATAGACGAGGTTGCCGCAAAGACGGAGCTGATGAGGAAGGGGGACTTTTATGTGTGAGCGCTTGCTGCGGGCTGACTGTCTTCATGAGCGGCATCGGTGGAGTTTTGGGCGTTAGGGAATCATGCTTCCTTGTGCTTACGACGTGACGATTTCAGTGAGCCCTCGACATCTGGCTCGACGAGACCACAAGACGAGCACTATATTTGCTGCAACCATTATATACCACGTTCATGGCCAGGAACATACCCATCCAAAATAAGGATATTATCATGGTAGCCCCTCCTCGTCGTGTTGACCGGACTGAGCAGAGATGTTGCCGCGTTACAGAAATGCCACCGCAACCTCATCTCCGGCCTCCTCAACCTTCCTCCTGAACATAACCTCAGCACCTCAGTTGCGCCATGTTCCTCCCACAGTGTCAGCCGCACGCCCACCACTACCTCACTCCTCACAAAGTATAAACCAGCTTAACACCACTGACCTTCCCCTCCCTCATCTCCTGCAATCCCACCAGCACCCCCTCCAACCCCTTCCCACCCCTATTAACATCCTGTCTCGCAGCCTTGACCTTCCCCTCAGCCAGCAGCCCCCTCGTCATCTCCCAAAACATCTTCCCAAACTCGAAATCCGCCGGCTTAGCCGGAAAAGGCCCCCACTTCCTGAACTCCTCCCCAAAGACAAAGTACGCCAGCGTCACGCCGCTCTGCACCTTGGGATTAACCCCCTCAATCACCTTGGCGTCCACCCCGAGCAGACTCCTGTACTGCCCGCCCTTCTCCCGGCTCATGGCACTCACGCACAGTCTCGCCGAGTCCTCGGACCCGACACAGTCCCACGCCAGCGTCAGCTCGTCGCCGACCTCCCGCCTCACCCTCTCGGAGAACTTCTCCGGCGTCGAGAACTCGTTGTAGTCGAACACCACGTCCGCGCCCAGCGACCCGACGTAGTCGATGTTCCGCGGCGAGCAGGTCGTGACGACCTTGCACCCGGACGCCTTGGCGAACTGGATACCCAGTATACCCGTCGCCGTGCTGCCGCCGTGTATCAGGACCGGGATCGGCGTCGGCGACGGCTCGGTGGGCAGAGGCAGTTTCAGCTCTTGGTAGAGACCTTGTCCCTGTGTGTGCTGTTAATTCCCATATCCCTCTCTCTCTCTCTCTCGTCATCCTCTTCGATAGCAAAGGAAGAAACTCACAACAGTAGTCACCCCAATCCCGAGCGTAGCAGCCTCCACGTCCTTCACACCGTCAGGCACCAAGATGGCCAGATCGCCCTTGGCCACGATCCACTCGGCAAACGCCCCGTCCTCGGGCACGCCCTGGTTGCACCCGTGCGCGACGCCCGCGACCCGGTCGCCCGGCCTCAAAGGCTTCGTCACGGCGGCGCCGACCGCCTCGACGACGCCGACGTAGTCGCAGCCCGGGCGGCAGCCGCGCAGGGCCCCGTCGTCGCCGCCCATCTTGCCGTCGATCGCCTTGTGGTCCGTCGGGTTGAGGGCCACGGCCAGGACGCGCACGAGGATGTAGGCCGGGCGGAGCTGGGGGAGGGGGACGGTGGTTATTGAGGCGTGGCCGATTTTGTGGACGGTTATTGCTTTGCATTCTGTTGGGGGAGACATGGTTGCGGTTGGAGGGGGGTGAGGTAGGTGAGGTAGGTGGATGGGAGGGAGGTAGGAGTGGTGTTGGGAGAGGCCTTGCTCGGGGCAGGTGAGGTAGAAGAGGTCTAGTCCGGAGACGTTTGGTGAGGCTGCCCAGGCAAATAAAGAGTCAAGACGATAGGAGGTGATATGGGAATCTCAGTCTGATATGTGGGAGAGGGGACTTGCCACATGGCAAACCGTAGCGACGAGATGGCTTAGATATATACCTCCCGTCCACCCGTCCGCCCGTCGGACCCTAGTTCTAGTCCACCGCGCGCGCACACTAGGCCGTGTGTGTATGTGCCTACTGACGAGCATGGATATGAAAGGCACGCAACAGGGGCCGCAGCTCTTTCAGAAGCCAAGGGCAGGGGCTCAAAAAGCCAACCCTTTCCCAGCATAGATCGCAGATCTGTCGGCGTTCTCTATCGACGGATCATGGTCACCATACACAGACACCCACACACCACCTTCCCCAAGTTTCTTCCCCGCCCGCCCCATTCCTGTGGACCGGGGGGTCGATCAATGCCATATTACCGGGACTAATATCTGGCAAGCGTGGTACATACCAAGGAGAGGAGATGGATCTCGTGTGTCGTGCAGACTTATATGATCATGACTAAGTGAAGACTTGCACAGCGAAAGGAAGAGGAGCCGAGGCCAATGCCGTGATCTCGTGGGGGCACGATCGGGAAGAGCAGAAAAGGGTGATATAAGATGCCGTGTATGGCCAGACAGACAAGGACGTAGAGGAGAGGATGCAAGATGCAGACTGGAAGAGACGTGCCGTCACTTACCACTGTCCAAGACGAGGGTGAGGCGAACCTCGACGGCCATCCGTACACCAACGTTCGCCATCTGTCTGGATCCAGAGGCAAGCGAGAGGTCCACATCGTCGCTTGCTAGGCCTGGCACATGCCGAGATAGCGTCGACTTGACATCTGCCGTCGACTCCACAGCTGCTCCCAGACGGAGCGAAGGAACCTCGGGGGAGATAGGGCGGACTAGATTCTCGCCACACATCTCCCAAATATGTACGCTCGAGGCGGTTGAGAAAGGGTCAGACTCGGTGGCTGTGGGGTCGACGGTGAACTTGCATTTCGGGTGATGCTGGCCGGATTGGTGGGGTTGCTTTGCAGAGTGCTTGCATTCCTGGCATTGACCTCTGAGTGCAGAAGTACAGAAGTGCAGCATGCGCCGGCGTGGAGCAGGTTCAAGCGTCATTTATATTGACACTGGACCGGGACACTCATGTACTCATATTGGCGTGCGGCAGCGGGAAGAGAATACGTGGGGTAAGTAGACAAAGTACCTTGTGTAGATGGCCAGCCGGAGGGCGTGAGAGCTATAGGTTCTTGAGAGTATTGTACATACCTCTGAAGGGCTGAAGTGTAACGTTTCTGCCCGGGTCGAGGTTGTGACGATCACTATCGGTAGCCAGATGGCAGATGGGAGAGTGACGAGCCTCTCGTCGATCAACTGCCGCTCAGGGGTAGCGAATCTTGTCCCGGTGTACTCGTCATGGACCGTGACACTTGTGGTTCCGTGACTCGAGCGGACGGAAACGCATCCACCTACATTGTAGGGTGGTGGTCATTCAAGGGGGGATAACATACCTGAGCCACTCTCCGTGCCAATCGCAGCTTCAATGAATAGCAAAGAGTCAAAGAGTCAAATCAAGATCCTCTCAAGATCCTCCTCACGATAAACAGCTCGGCAAGCTGCCATCCACGGTGCATGATGCAGAAGCTCCTGGCTCGCTGGAGATGATGCGACTGGTTCGGCTTTCGGCTAGGTAGTCGAGAACTGGGGTGAACTGCAGCAGACGGGACTAACGAAGAGGGGTGCAGGTAGGTTACCGCTCGGTAAGTCCGCCCGGAATGCCATCACCGACGTGGTGCAGTTCGACTGGTTCAACTTCATTTTGCTACAGAGTAGCACAGTAGAACCAGTGTTCTCTATCGATGTGCAGATCTATCAACGCCAGAGACCCGGGTTTGACTTTGAACAGTGATCTTCATGGCACAAAGTGCAAAAACCCTTCCCAACTAGGTAGGCGAGACGACCGGAGCGAAGCAGATAACGTCAATTCGAACCACCCGTACATTCCGTCATACAATGTTCTGTAACTGGTTGTCAGAGCAGAAAGCGGAAAGCGCGCGCCTGTGACAAGACCCGAAGCAACCGGATGCCAGTTCATAAGAGCATTTCTATATGCATCGGCGAATTTATCACCAGTAACCACCCATCCCGACGTTAAATAAACAAAGATCTCGCTCGCAATATGAACCGAAGTTGAATCAAGTCCGTTAACACCAAATGAATCATGAACAGGCTCGAAAGCGAGCCTGGGATCTACCGACCGTTACCACCATAGTCGCTGGCATACTCCGTCCCGCCGTAGTTCTGGGGGAGCACCCCGTCTTGGCCGTAACCGCTGCCGCTGACGTATCCTCCGTCTTCACCGTCGTAGTCGCTGCCATCGAAATTGCTCACGCCGCTGTGGTCGTCTTCCATACTGCTACCGCCTCCTCCCGCGTCGGCCGTGGCCCAGTTTGTGGCGAGGAAAGGGAATTGGTTGATCAGCGCTTGTGGGAGGAACTGATTATCAAAATTATCGAGCGGGTATGTGTTAGGGTCCATATTCGGAGCCATCAGCATCCCCGGCGGTGCCCCCGGCGGCGGTTGCATCACCATGCCCTGTGCCATGGCCTGTTGCAGGCGCTGTTGCCGTTCCTCGTCAAGTAACGGTTTTATGCATATCCGCCCCGCCTCTGACCGGAAGTGGCGTCCCAGGGCATCTGCTCGAGCAAACCTGCGTCCACAACCCCATTGGACGCCAGCTTGTAGCTCGCCTTTGCACACAAACTTCTTCTCGCCCGAGTGAAGACTCTCGTGTCTCTTGCGGTCATGCTGACGTGCGAATGACTTGCCACAGACTGTGCACTTGAACGGCCTTTCGTTGGTGTGGGTCCGTAAGTGAGAACGCAGATTGTAGGCCCGTGTGAATCGTTTGGGACACTTGTCGCATTGGAAGGTCGCTGGATGCTTTTGCACCCGGCCTTTAGCACCGACAGGTCCACCGATATCCGCGGCAATGTATCCCTCCTCGCCCGCAAGACGTAGTGCTATGACGTTATTTGGGACTGCCGACGTCGACTGCCTACGCCGGTTAGGTGACGGCGACGGAGACAGGCTCGCAGCGCCCGATCCCGAGCGATCTAGAGGCGATAGCGAACGCGATGCCTCTGAGCGGCTCCCAGCAGCGTTGGGCGACAGGCTCGCTGATCCTGACGTTGTACGATTATGGCCGAGATGGCTAACGCCGCTGTTGAATGGGTCCGTAACCGCTCTTTGCCGTTGTTTCGGGCGGCCTGTTAAGCAAAATGTTAGCTCTTCCTACGTCCTTTGATTGGCTATGGGGATCACGAGTCATGTCTTGAGGCATTCACATACCTCGGTCGGGCGGTGTCAATGAATCGGCATCGAGAGCGGACCTATTTGGCCCGTCCACGCCATGATTAGGAGCATAGGTTGAGTCAACCTGGATGTTCGGGACCTGCATGTCCGGGCCGCTCTGTGGTAGTGAGGGGAAGGCTTCGGGCGCTTGCATCGGGTACGAGGCGGGTGGCCCGTAGCTGGCATTGTGGTGCACCTGGAGTAGATAGTTCTGCTGTTGCTGATGCATATCGGGCATCTGCTGTGGTAGGAGTCGAGGAGATATCGCCGGGCTGTGTGAGGGGCTCCGTCCGCTATGGTGGTTGGGACTATGTGCGCCATGGTCGGAAATGCTGAAGCTCGAGATCCCCTGGAGGTCGGGGAACATGCCAGAATCCTGGGGCTGCTGCATTGGCGAGTGGCCCTGGTCGAACTCAAAGGCGTCGGACGTGGAGAGGTTTGGCGACGGCGCTACAGATGACACATCCGACATCTCTGATGGATTCCGTCTATGACCCTGGAACTGAGGCGCCGAAGGGTTCCACTGCCCCGGTAGGAAGGCCATTTCCGGCTGAAGCGAGGCATTGCGCGAGTGTCCGGCTGGAGGTGAGAAGGACGGCATTTGGAAGAGGGACGGCGACTGGCGCGCGGAGCCTGGCTGGTTGGGGTTTGGCCCCATTGTGGCCATCATGCTATCATCTGCGCCGCCGAGCTGCTGGGCGTCGGCAGGAAAGAGCGGCGCGCTGAACTGGTCTACCGGTGCCGAGGGGAAGATGGTGAAGTCGGCTTCGGCAAAGTTCGAGGACAACAACGACTGTGAGAAGCTGCCTTGTGTCTGACCTCCGTACGAGTCGTCTTCGCTTTTGAGCTGCTGTGTGAAGTCGTGGTTGAGGCCGAATGCGCCCGAGGTGTCGGATGAGTTCGGTTGGGCAGGATAGGTCTGCGACTGTTGGTCACCTGAGAAGCTGTTGCTGGGATCGAAGAAGTCTGACTGGTACTGTTGCGAGGACAAGTCAATACCGAGCCCTAGACCAGTCGCGGATGTGGTGTTGGCTTGGACAGGGTCAGGAAAGCGGGCTGGTGACGGCGAGTGACCGTTGACTCTCTTATGTAGCTGATTATCACCGGCGGCGGAGGTGCCTGAGGACGACCTGCCTCTTACTTGCGACAGGTGTTGATCCATAACAAGTACCGGGCTGGCAAAAAGTGACCGAGAACAGCGACAAGACAACGTAATCGGTAATCGTCCGAACTCGTTTGTCTTTAGACTTTGGTGGGTATCTCACGAGGCAGTCTCCAAGTCAGCCCCAGGCACGCGTTTTGGGATGAGGGGTCCCGCTTGAGTGGCAGTGCTGGCGGGCTGTGCTCCGACTTATGCAAGTGCGAGTCTCTGACACAGTGACCTTGGCGTTAGAAATGCGGAAATTCTGGGAATTCGCAAATGGCAGCCCTATAACGGCTTTAACTTTCACCGAGGATCCTATCAGAGATCTGGGATCTGGGACGGTTGAGATGAGACACGATAGAGTCTCCGGTTGCCTGAGCGGGGGAATGTGTGCGCGCCCGATCGAGTCTGAAATCGTGACGCGATGCGATGCGACGGAATCTCCAACGGCGTCCAGTTGTCGGTGGCAAGGCGATATATATGTTGTGCTGTTCTGAACTCAAGATCAACCGTTCTATTAAGACGGTTATGAGCAAACGCCGAGTGATCGATGGCACCCCCCGGTCGGATGTGTTCCAGATGGGATCGATTAGGCGCTGCACCGAGCAACCTTGGCGATTGACTTGAGACTGTCGCGAGCTCTGCGGAATAGATCTATACTAGCCTATGGGGGATGAATCAAGGTAAGTGTTCGACCGGGCTGTGCAAAGTGACTTGAAGCAAGGTCCTTTTGCCAGTCGCTGTGTAACTTGTCGCTTCAATATGGATGCAGAAGCTGACAGGCGCTTGATCGGTGGGAGCGTGCAATTGAGCGATCTGACTTCAGGTACCGGCACGGAGAATTTCCCGGGACCCAAAATAATGACTGATTTGCATTGGCGGCGTCAAATGGATGTCCTGAAGTCTGTCGCAATAACCGTGCTCTAACCCCAAAGTCTGATGCGATGGATCTAACCCCAGGGCTTGCTGTTGCAACTTGGTCCAGGGGAGATCTCGTTTGCGGTGAGGGAGTGAGGAACGAGGTGATCAATAGCTGGCGACAAGAAGCAGCTGTATACGTCTCTATGCGCCGGAGGAGACAGAGCTCTATGCGATGACGCAGCAGTCGATCAGCAAGTCGGACGTGCAAATTGCTACACTGATGAAGCAAGTCGTCAGCTCTGTGCGATCGTGGTAGTTGCAAGCTTGTTGGGGAGTGTCGCGATGGTCAGTTGGGAGGAAAACGAGGACTGGAGAATGTCGGCAGGAGCGTAGAGCGGGTTGCCAATCGCTTCCTGCCCCGGATCTGTCGAGACAGTGGATAAGGACGGGAGAGCTGAACTGATGACTAAGGTACTTGGGTACCTAAGTTATCCGGTAACGGCAGAGTGGGACCGATCCCCTTTAAGGTCCTAGGTAGGTTGTGATTGTCCGACATGCGCAGCTGTTAGCGTCTGTCCCATTCAGAGCTGTGCGAACTAACAGCCACGCATAGTGTGGTTCAACTTGGACTTTCCACATACTACACTTGTGCTATTCGCAAATGTTGGGCAGGTCCAAATGCCAGAGATCCTTCCTTCCACAAGATATCCGGACGCTGTCTGGAATTTTAAGCGCAAGCATGCAGAAGTAAGGCGAAGCTCGAGTATGTTATGAGGCCTGTATCAAAGAAAACAGCCATGATGTCATCGACAATCCATACAAGATGTGACGAGACCGTCCTGTCAATAGAGAGGTATCGAACCGCAACTCTTGTTTTCGAGATTGAAACGGGATCACCTATTCCTAGCCTCGGTTCTGCATATCCGCCTGAGACGTCGGGAAGGAGCTTCGCCATTCTTGATGATGGACACTTGTGTATGGTCGATGTAGGTCCAGGGGACTGAAGAGTGGAAAGAGAAGCTCGGGTGGCTTAGACACGGCCTGCCATGTCATCAGAAACAGGAGATGCATGGCGGCTCTAAGCTGTGTGCACCCGCAGCTTGCCGTTACAGCCAAACACCGGTCGACGCACGCCTCGTGGAGCTGATTAAGCATACGATTATCTCGACCAACATCAGGGCTAAAGCCGCATTTCCGAAGTGCAAACAGACTTCACTGCCCCGGAGACGGTTGCTAAGCCCAACAAGCGGTGTGTGAGGCTTGTTTACAATGTGCAGAGTTGGGCAGGAGTCAACATGTCCAGACCGTGGCACACAGGTCTTCAGCTAGTCTTCACATCAAAGGGATGACCATGTTGACGAATTAGACCTCCGGGTATCCCTGAACCTACGGACTTGGTCCCAGAGACACCATCAGACGGACTATTGGCAAGAGAGGAGAGAGAAGTATCATGCAACCAAACGCCAGGACACATGTCGCTTCACATCAAGCTCTATTCTAATCTCAAGCAGCCCAGTGCCTGACTGTTCCCCAACCTCTAGTCTAACATTTAATCCTATAATATAACAAGACGCGGAATAGCGTCGTCAAGAGAGGAGAGAACCTGGTATCATGCCAACCAACGCCGAAACGCCCTGTCACCTCGTATCTATCCGCCCCAAACCCTCTCTCTTCCTTCAACCCACTCCACCTCCCCACCTCTCTCTCAAGCACTCGACCCCAACCCAGAGCCGTGAAACAACAACCCCCCTTCTCCCTACCCAATAACTTCCTCCCTCTCATACCCCGTCGGCTTCAACGCAGCCACGGGCCTCTGCCCCTCCTTCCCGTCCCTATACACGCTCACAAACGGATTCGGGTCCTCCTTCTGATTCAAGTTGCCGAGCGTATGATTGACCCCGCGATGCGTAGCCTCGTCGGCCCGTATATAGAGCACCAGATCCCGCATCGTCCTCTTGCCCTCGGGCATGTTCCAGTACCTGACGGCCATGTCGGGGATCACAAACTTCTCGTCGGTCCACTTGGGCAGCAGGCCCGCGTCCAGCTCCCTGATGCACCGCGTGTACGTGTGCACCGCCTCCTCCTCGAGGTAGCCCACGAAGCGGTGGCAGATGCGGGGGGACACGAGGTAGGCCAGGAACATGGCGTTGAAGAAGACGCCCTGCGCGCCCAGGATCAGCAGCTTCATCACCCGCCCGGGCTCGCACATCTTCATGAAGGTGAGCAGGTGCATGCGCTCGTTGTACGACTCCTCGAGCAGCGTCTCGATCCAGCCGTTGTCGCGCTTCAGCCGGCGGAGCGAGTGCAGGTGGCGCAGCATCCCCGCGACCATGCCGGGCACGCCGGCTATGGATTCGAGGAAGACGAAGCGGACGAGCTGTGCGACCGTGTTAGCTGGTTTCTTGTTTGAGGAGATAGAGAGAGACAGTGAGGACTCACCCATTGTGCCTCAGTCAGCGGCTTCGAGGCGGAGGTCGCCGTGGTGCTGTGCTTCATGTCGACCTGCTGGTCGGGCGTGAGGCCCGTGACGAAGTCCATCCCCCACCGGCAGAGGCGGATCAGCTTCCAGGCCATCCAGTCGCCGACCGTCTTGGTCTCGCGGTGGGCCGGCTCGACGGCGAGCATCTCTGCCTCTGTATAGCCATGGTGGGGCCACGCCGGGGGCGTGGTGCGGATGAAGCCGGTCTCTTTGGCGGGGAAGAAGTCCTTCAGGTGGTTGGGGGTTGTTGTCGAGAAGGACCGTGACGAGGAAGGGTGCTGGGATGTGTAGACGGCTGTTATGCGCAGAGCGGCGGGGCAGCCTGGTATAGAGGAGGTGGCGCGGTGGAGGGGGAGGACTACGCGGCCGAGCTGGGCTGCTTGCTTTGGGGAGCAGAGCTTGGTGGTGGCTCTTGTTGAGAGCATCTTGGAGGTCAAGATGGCAAGTAGACGTATGTGTATGTGGTAGGTATTGTAAGGTAGACTCCTACTGGTGGAACAGTAGTATCGATGAAATAAATACCTTTGCTGTGGTTGGTTGGTTACTGACGACAGGCACCAGCAAGCAAGCGGCACGTCTGCCCTCGAGGCCTGGAAATCTTATATATCAGGCACCACAAACCCAACCCACGAAACAGAAGACGGGAACGGAGTCCATAGGGTGAAGTAGGAGATACTACGAAGATGGACCGGGCTCTTCCCTAGCAGGTCTCGAAAAGCTGAGCGCTGTGCCCATAGAAAAGTCCTCGGAGCGTGTCAGTCATTCCGGCGCATTGGTTCCAGCCCACATTGCGCCTGTCTAAGACTCCGAGATTGAGCAAGATTAAAGGTACCGTCCACTCGCGGCGCTACAATGGGTGAAGGCTGTGGATGTCAGCTGGACGCCGTTCCTTACACGAGGACGGAATCCCCCGGGTGTCCGTCTGACTCGCTTCCGGTGCATTTTCGACAACAACCACGAGCCAATCAGAAGACCCAAAAATGAAACTGTCGGGGGACATCCTCCAATGTACTGTGGTAAGAGTCGGGCTACCTGTCAGCAAAACTTGCGCACATGTCAACAGTCAAGTTTTTCAAGCTGGAGTCGGGGACCGCATGAGTTTATGGAAAAGAATTGCTTGCATTCGTGAGGTAGCGGGTTGCGCATTCCCTCATATCTCGTTCCATACCTGGGTCCCATCAGAGCCATAACCGCTTTGCCAGAAAAACGCCGCCCTAAAAAGATCACTCATCAAGGAGGAGCACCTATATTTTGAACAAGAAAGCACACCGAGGCCCAGCTTCCCGTTTCCCGGGAGCTATACAACTGACCGCTCGGATAGGTGAAAGTAAATAGCTAACAAAGAAATGAACATTTGAGCCAAGATCGCCAGACGTTGAAAGTCATATCGCTAATCTTGTGTGGCGTGTTCGTCGCCAAACGGACTTCTCTCCCGCCCCTTCTGGTCCCCAGAATCCCTTTGAGATGCCCGCCTCGTAGCCTCTTCGATGACTGCACTCAAACTCGTGGCGCTCTTCATGCTGCGTACTTCTCCAGGGGGGTCCGAGAAGGGCCCTTGCAACGGGGATGGGGAGTCTTCGATAAGTGTCCCCGCTTGCGACTCGCGAAGTGAGTCGCGTCCTGGTGACAAGGACGTTGATTCGGATTCTCGCAACTTGCTCACAGCCGTCTTCTTCGACGTGGTACTGCCGACCCGTATCATCTGAGGCCGGCCAGCCATGGCTGTGGCAGCGCTTGCGTTGTTCAGGAACGTCGAGCCAACGCTGAAAGTACTGCCGGTAGGGCTCGGTGCCCGTAAATTGTTGTACTTGTCGAAGTCGACGCTGGGCACAGGTGGCGTGCTGCTCCCTGCCGAGGTCTTGGAGCGGACGCTGACCATCTCCGGCTTGGCCCGCATTCCGGTCTGCGCAGGCGCCACTATAACAGCGTTCTTGCCGTAGATTGTCGACGCCACGCTGGACCGTGGAGCGTAAGAGGTCCGAGCATATGACGTCCGGTCTGTATACCCAGATAGCGCGGAATAGGTCGAGTCGCGTGAGTCTCCGAGCACAAAGAAGTGCTGGTCATCGGTGCTGTTGGGGGTGTTGGCCTGCGAGACAGCGATAGGGATTGGCGGCACGGGCGGCACAAGAACTGTCGGAGATGTCGGGGTCGCGCGGTTCGTCACACCAGGAATGTACGCGATCTGGATGATGTTCGAGGCGCGAGTCAAGACTGTCGAAGCTATCGAGTGAACCGTATGTGTCGACTGTCTCTGTGTCCTCCGCTGGGTAAAGGCCTTCTCGGCAGCGTCGGCCGTCTGATGCGGGTCGTCGTCCCAAGGCTCCTGCTCGATCGGTTGTCTCTTCGTCTTGATGCAGTACCTCCAGACGAGGTAGGTGATGACGCCAATAGCAAAGACTCCGCCAATGACGCCTCCCGCAATGGCTCCCACGCTAGGTGACGAACTGACTGGCTTAGGCGTCGGTGTGGTGGTTGCATCGGTTTGTGCGCAGTACGCTCGCGCGCATTCGTTGCAGTTCGTGGGATAGTAGAACTGACATTGTTGATCGGCTGCGCAGTTTGTCGGACAGACGAGCTTTTTTGTCGTATCGCACTCAACGCAGCCGCGTTTTACGAGCAACTGGTCAAAGGTGACTGGCGACCTGGTTAGCAAGGCCATTGAGACACCTTCAACGTTTTCCTTACCCGATGCCTTTGTCAAAGTAGCCGACATGTCTGTGGTATTTCAGACCAACGACGATGCAGGTGCCGACGTAAGACTGGACCAGGAGCAGGTGGCAGGCGGGATGTCGGTGATCGACGAAGTGGACTTAAAAGGGTCCTGCTGGCTTCCTTGCTTGCCGATCCGTTACGCTGATCGAACAAAGCGAACCTCGAACCCGCGATAAGTCGAATAAGCCGCTACAGCGTAGGTAATATGGTCGTTCACGGAAACCTCTAATGTTGATATCTAAGTAATGGATATCCGGAAGACTGGAACGCTGGCGCGAGAGAAAGGGATGTCGGTCTGGGTCGTGGAATGAAAGAAAGGCACAAGAGTGGGTATAGAGAGAGAGAGAGATCTGGGAAAACGAGTGACGGTGAGACTAGCTCAGAGAGAATGGAAGGATAATCGACAATGAAAATGATGTGGTCTCTAGAGATGCATGAATCCAAGCAAATGGATCCAACTAAAAGAGGCTGGTGAAGTTGTCGTGATGAAAGTTGGGACGACAACAAAGCTGACGGCGGCGGAGAAGGCGAGAACTCAAGTCAGGAACCATCAACCTCTCTCGACGGGTCACAGAGTCTTTACGGGACGGCAGGCCCAAGTTCAGGCCTGTCATTTGCGGAAGGAGCCACTTGGACAAGCCTGCCAAGCACAGGGACAGGACGGACAAGGGACGGGCGCCACAATTTGGAGCTGAACCAGACCCCGGGCACTTTAGCGAAACGTTTGGATGGGGCCGCGGCCTTCTGATTCGCTCGCGAACAGCGAGGACACCACCTCACAGCCCTGTTGGTGGCCACTTTCTGATATGCAGCGCTGGGCGGGAACAACTGACTACTACGTTGTAGAAGTCCTTGATCCAATCGACGGGATACACTGCTTAAAGGCACGGGGAATGCACAAGAAAGATCGATTACAGAGGTCGGGACGACCACATGGGACCATTCCATTGTACGCCAGCAAATACGTGCGACCGCCGTATTTCCTGATCTCAGAAACCCGGCGAGCGTCTCGGTGCCTGCGTCACGCAAGTCGACCTTAAGGTAGCGAAAAGGGCGACGATCTCACATAAGCCCAGCTCTGGGCTTTCTCTTGGTCCAATCGTGTCGCAATGCGGCGGGATCACTGCAGGTCCCTTCTGGATCATGCCCGTGCCTGCAAGAGGCTGCAACAAGCCGCATCGTCAAGGGATGGAAAGACCTTCAATATTTTACTTTAGCAAAGAGACAGTTCTCGGGACATGTAACCAGCCTCAACAAAGAATTCCGGAATTGTTGCAACCAACCATGACGGCCGCAGTGGATCAGCAGGCAAGAGATAGATGCGCACTTATGAACCCGGCTGCAATAGCAATCAATCCTTTGGCGCATTGATGTACTGATTGCCAAGTTGGCGGCCTGCCGTTGCCATTAATTTAGTGTAGATGTGGGCGAATCAGGCACCGCGCCAAAGCTGCCCCTTTGCCAGCACTACCGAAATTCGCCCGCCATAACCCCCATAACCCCAAGTTGGCTATCCTACTGCTGCCTTTTGTAACAGCTTCGACAATGACATCAGGCTTCGTGGCATCTTCAGGGACGGTGTCACGGCTCTGTGAGACCTGCTTCCCAAGAATCGGTTCCGGTCCGGCATGGTGCCGGGTTGATTGACGATGTGTATCGATCATCAACTGACATGGTTATGATGGCGTCAATATGTTGATATCAAGGTCAATGGAACGCGTATCCGGCGGTGTCGCGTGTCAAGGTGTCCAGATCGAGACCATGCTCCACGTTATATCATGCCCAGATATTGAAGTGTAAGAGCTCCCGGTTTGAACATTCATTGGAGATGCTATGCGCGCCGACAGATGGCTGGATTCGTCATCCTCAACAGCAATAACCTCCCGATCGATTGATGAAGACCCTTAATAGGGGGGCGGGGTTGGCAACGTGTGACGAGCAGCATACCAAGAAAACTATGATTATGACCTGTCGTAGTATCAAATGCACTTCTCACCAAAATCAGGTCTGTAGAAGCCCCGAGCAACCAAGCCAGCGGAAAGTTGGCCCTTTGAGACTGAAGACGACGTATTGAATGCCGGGTATAGTCAATGGCAATGGACAACTGACCCTTTGCATGTTGTCCAGTCCGACGGAACATGTTGCCTTAGAACTGGTGATGGGGCGAGATGCGAAGATACCTAGTAAAAGAAGGATGTGTACCTTAGGTATTCATTCCCATCGCTCATGTGTCTGTTCAGAATACCGGGCCGTCCTGTTTTCGCAGCACTTGCGGTCTGGTTTTGGGACATCTGCGTACTACTGCTGATGGACAAGACTGGTCTGAGCAGGCACATGCGGTACAACACGTGTCTCACGGTTTGGCAGACGTCTGTACTATATGTCAGACTTGTCGGTATGGCCACCCTAGTCCGTACGGACTCGGCCCCGAGGAGATGCGTTGATCGTACCTGGCGCCGATAGTTCCGAACGGTCTGGCATTGCCGCGTGGATGGACCGCCGGCCGCCCTCCGGTTGGGGACGATCGGTCGGATCGTTTTTCTACTGCAAGGGTGGAGTCGCCGCGTGGCCGGCACTTAAGATCTTTCGTAGCGTACCCCGTAGTGTACGAAGTTCATACATACGCGTACACAGTAAGTGGATTGGATTGCACAGCCGCAGCAGTCCATGCCAGATCAAGGCAAGTGCATCTCGTGTTTCTGATGTTGAACAATGAACATTCCAGTGTGGATAATAGAACTGCTATTTTTGGGCGCGGGCCGCCACAGGTCGCTATGTACATTTAAAACCTTAGGCCGGGAAAGAGGTCAGGAAAACCGTCTCGCATTTAATTGTCTTCCTGTTGGACTATCTAGACTAAAAAAAAACAGTTGCTCGGCTCAAAGAGTTTGCCGGATTCATCTTCACAAGCGTCTCTTTTGCCCCTGAGGCCGTGGCAACCGTCATCGCTGACTGCATGTCTCATGGATACTGGATGGCACATATCTCGCCCTCTGGGGGGCGAGCATTGGGTTCCCTCTACGCTGGAATACCTGAATCAGGTACCTACCTACAACAGGTCTTAGGTGCTAATGCTGGTGAGCAGTTCCAAGCATAGAAGCAGAGCCTTCATGATGTGTGTGCGTGTGTGCGTGTCATGTTTCAGTGGTGGATCCTGTTTCGATGTTTCCGCTAGAAAAGAATAGGGGCTATTCAGGGATCTCTTTGTAAGACACAGACCAACCGTAGCGTCTGGCAGAGACGCGCTATGGAGACGGAAGTTGTTCCATCCCCAAGCCTAGAACGTCGATCAGCGACCACAGTAGAGCTTCGTAAAACTTTGTTGATTGTACGGACATCAGACAGAAAAACCAGAATAAAAGACAGCGCAGTCGGCATAATTCAGCCAGCGTGGCGCCATGCATTTGAGGCGTCAAGCCAGAACAGTATAGCGGCGCGAGAAATGCCTTTACGAGGTTGGTCAAGGACTGAGGCTGATGACGTATTTGTGCCAGGCGCTCGTTTGGTACAGTCTTTTGCCTGGTTTGGGGCTCTCCAGTGCCGAGCGCTCCCGCAATTCGCTGCGTGAGTGCAGTGCAAGATGCCCCAGATGTCCCAATCGAGCCCCGGCAAAGCTCGATGGACCCCTGCTCTCGTACACGGGTACAGCCACACCAAAATCCACAGCAGGTGACGCCAGCCAACAAACGTCAATGTTGCTGAATTCACTCTCTACCCTCCAAGCCTTGATTCTTGAAAATCCCTTTCATGCTGTGACCCAAGATCTTTCCCATCGTTTTGCATTTTCCTAGGATACGTCTACCTAGACATCAGGCGGGTGGCTCAGTGAGCTTTCAGCATCTGCATTTCTACGAGCATCTCGTCAAACTGAAACACCAAACCTCCCTCTCGGCCGTCTCTCCGGTGCAACCGCCGTCTCCAGGAGCAACGGAGCTTCCTTTGTCCATATCCACTGCCAGTGACGCACAACAGCGGGCAGATTTCTTCACATAACCAGCATCGCGTCGGCGGGAACTTTAATCAAGAGCTCGACGCAGTCGTCTGATATACAGCGCCTACCGGCTTCCTAGTCACCTTCGTCCTGTCTCTAGGCGCCGAGCCTTGCTGAAGCCATGGCGTACGGTGGTCCTGGAGGACCGCAGGGCTATGATGATGGCCACAACTTGCAAGATCTGAACCCCAGCTCGCACGTAAGTACAGTACAGAGTCCATTCATGCCTGTCTGCCTCGAAGCTAAACATGCCCTCGCCAGTACCCTCAGAATCCCGCTGTCGACGACTACGATGACGAAGTCGAGCATTCTCTGCTGCACCAGCAGAACCAAGCTCCTTACGACAACCAGCCGCCATACGACACACAGGGCCACCTCGGCCTAAATACTCCACCACAACGTCCGGTGTCAGCCTACAGTCTGACGGAATCATACGCTCCTGGTGCTGGCACCGCGCGCCCAGGCATTGCTGTTGGTCCCACACCTCCACCATTCAACCAAGAGTATGGGGGCGCTCCAGGCCAATACCGTCCGGAGCTTGACTCTGACGACAGCTGGATGGCTCGCCAGCAGCCGAATGCTGCTCCGGCGGGCGGGCTGAAGCGCTACGCGACCAGGAAGGTCAAGCTTGTCCAGGGCTCCGTTCTGAGCATTGACTACCCGGTTCCGAGTGCCATCCGCAATGCGGTACAGCCCAAGTACCGGGACGAGGAGGCCAGTAGCGAAGAATTCCTCAAGATGCGCTACACGGCTGCCACTTGCGATCCCAACGAATTCACCCTGAAGAACGGCTATGACTTGCGCCCCCGCATGTACAACCGACACACGGAGCTTCTGATCGCAATCACGTACTACAACGAAGACAAGATGCTACTATCACGTACCCTGCACGGTGTTATGCAGAACATCCGGGACATTGTAAACCTCAAGAAGTCGACGTTCTGGAACAAGGGCGGCCCGGCCTGGCAGAAAATCGTCGTCTGCCTGGTTTTCGACGGCATCGGCAACACGGACAAGAGCGTGCTCGACGTCCTGGCGACTGTCGGTGTGTACCAGGACGGTGTGATCAAAAAGGACGTCAACGGACAAAATACCGTCGCTCACATCTTCGAATACACCACACAGCTATCAGTCACTCCCTCGCAACAGCTCATCCGACCCCTGGAGGACAATGCTCAGACTCTGCCTCCTGTGCAGTTCATATTCTGCCTGAAGCAGGAGAACAGCAAGAAGATCAACTCTCACCGTTGGCTGTTCAATGCTTTTGGTCGGATTCTGAACCCTGAGATCTGCATCCTGCTCGATGCCGGTACCAAGCCCAGCCCGAGGTCCTTGCTTGCCCTGTGGGAGGGCTTCTACAATGACAAGGATTTGGGAGGAGCTTGCGGTGAAATACATGCAATGCTTGGAAAAGGCGGCAAAAAGCTGCTCAACCCGCTCGTCGCGGTAAGTTTGAGTTTTATTTGATTTAGAATCAAACGAGTTACTTGAAAACATCCTAACTATTTTATGATTAGGTCCAGAACTTCGAGTACAAGATCTCCAACATTCTGGACAAGCCGCTGGAAAGCTCATTCGGCTATGTTAGTGTCTTGCCGGGTGCTTTCTCCGCCTACAGATTTAGGGCCATTATGGGACGTCCGCTAGAGCAGTACTTCCACGGCGACCACACTCTGGCCAAGATCCTGGGCAAGAAGGGCATTGACGGGATGAACATCTTCAAAAAGAACATGTTCTTGGCCGAAGATCGTATTCTCTGTTTCGAGCTTGTCGCCAAGGCCGGCCAGAAGTGGCATCTCAGCTACATCAAGGCAGCCAAGGGCGAGACGGACGTGCCCGAAGGAGCCGCCGAGTTCATAGGCCAGCGCCGAAGATGGCTCAACGGTTCGTTCGCCGCCAGTCTGTACTCGCTGATACACTTCGGACGCATGTACAAGAGCGGGCACAACCTCGTCCGCATGTTCTTCTTCCACGTTCAGCTCGTCTACAACATTCTCAACCTCATCTTCACCTGGTTTTCTCTCGCTTCGTACTGGCTCACCACGACTGTCATCATGGACCTTGTCGGCAACCCCAAGACGCCGTCTGCCACCCAGGCGGAGCACCACGGCTGGCCCTTTGGGGATACCGCCACGCCTTACTTCAACGCGGCCCTGAAATATATCTACCTGGCATTCGTCATCTTGCAGTTCATTCTCGCCCTAGGAAACCGACCCAAGGGCTCTAAATACACTTATATCACGTCGTTTGGAGTCTTTGCCCTTATCCAGACGTACATTCTGATTCTCTCCGGCTATCTGGTGGCTCAAGCGTTCACCAAGCCGATAGCCGAGCAAATCAACTTTGACAACGCACACGATGCTGTGGCGAGTCTATTCGGAGGCACCTCCTCAGCGGGCGTCATCCTTGTGGCCCTCGTCACCATCTATGGCCTGTACTTCGTCGCCTCGTTCATGTACCTGGATCCGTGGCACATGTTCCACTCGTTCCCCTACTACCTGCTTCTCATGTCGACCTATATCAACATCCTGATGGTGTACGCGTTCAACAACTGGCACGACGTCTCTTGGGGCACCAAGGGGTCCGACAAGAATGAGTCGCTCCCCTCGGCCCATATCAGCAAAGGCGACAAGGACGAGGCAGTGGTAGAAGAGATTGAGAAGCCGCAAGAGGACATTGACGAGATCTTTGAGGGGACGGTGCGGCGGGCGCTGGCGCCGTACAAGCCGGAGGAAAAGCCGGAGCCCAAGGATATCAACGACTCGTACAAGTCCTTCCGCACGTTCCTGGTTGTCCTTTGGTTGTTTACGAACTGTGCGCTGGCGGTGGGAATTACGAGCGATAACTTTAATAACATGGGCGTCGGGGTGAGTTTACCTTTGCTATCTGACTTGTTTGGGTATATCTGATACTAACGTGCCTTTCAGGATGCAACTACTCGACAGGCCTGGTTCTTCAAGTTCCTGCTGTTTGCGACTGCGGCGCTGTCGATTGTGCGGTTCATGGGCTTCCTGTGGTTCCTAGGCCGGACGGGCATAATGTGCTGCTTTGCTCGGAGATAAGTGTTTTAGTAGAGCACCTACGGGAGTGAGCTGCGAATATGATGCGGCTGCTTTTCTTTTCCTCTGGTTCTCATCACGGTTGGAGGATTATGGGTGTTGTGTTGCGAAAACAGCGGGCTTGGACCAGTTCCCAAAACGAGGTAGGCATCAGCTCCGGCGTATATCAACTTGAAGCATAAGATATTTGTTAGTGTTAGTCAGAGGCGGAAGGCGTTTAATCAAGCTGATCTTGGACGAAACCATGCATTTCATTCAGACTCGATGAGATGATCCGCAGATGAACTCCATCTTGATGCTTGATTCGTGAGACGAAGGCAATGCCCCTGCCAAGCAAGCATCCCTTCACCTGTGGCAGGATTACGCATGTTAGCGTGGTACCTTGCAAATGATTCCAGTCTCTGACAATATCTTAAATATCAAAATCACAAATTACGCTGAGACGATGAGGCGACGAGACGGTTAGAGGATTAAACGATTAAACTATTGAACGATTAAATGACTCGAGTACTAGAAGGTAGGGGACGAGCCGATGAGAGGCTTAGACCTAGTTAAGTTTGAATCTCGAGATGCGATTAAGGCCAAGTAATGGCCGCCTGTAGAATTGTATTGCGCTAACGTGCCGCAGGTGTAGTCATTCGCAATTCCGACAGTCGGCTAGGACCGTGCACATGCTCTTATCTCCGAAATGGCCGCCACCCCCGTAATCGCAAGGCTAGAATCTGTCACTGCCAACAGCGCATCAGGCTGCAAGTCAACTTGTGGCAACCTGAACCAACCAACGAATCTCGTAATCAGTTCACTCCTTCTGCACATCCTTTGATTCTGTGATAGTTAGGACCTCACGTCCGAAACAACAAACAGCGACTGTTGTCCATCGCATCATCTTACCTCTAGCAGTCTCTCGTCCGGACCCTATCTGCTCGTGGCTGGGTTTCCAGCAAGTACCCCGCCATCCGTACCATCCACCCCTTCTACCTAGGCGACCGTCGACCACCGCCAAGATGTTGAAGATCTGGTCTATGGTGAGTATACCAGACACTGCTTCTGCGTCGCACCGCTTGCTGACTCCCACGGACAGAAAAAAGAGCAACAAAAGGCCGAGAATGCCGAGGGCGCAGCAGGGGGCAAGAAGAAGAAGGTGACGGCCGCCCAACTACGCGTGCAAAAAGGTAACGTCCACCACCACCCCCCAAAGGCACTCTACCCGCCAGCGTCACATCTAACTAACACCTCGCGCTTTTCCAGACCTCTCCGAGCTCTCCCTAGGGAGCACGATGCGCACCGAGTTCCCGGACCCAGACAACATCCTATCCTTCATCCTCTACATCGAGCCCGACGAGGGCATGTACAAGGGCGGCCGGTTCAGCTTCACGTTCAACATCACGCCCAACTTCCCGCACGAGCCGCCCAAGGTGCAGTGCCGCGAGAAGATCTACCACCCCAACATCGACTTGGAGGGCAAAGTGTGCCTCAACATCCTGCGCGAGGACTGGAAGCCGGTGCTCAACCTTAACGCCGTCATTGTCGGGCTACAGTTCTTGTTTTTGGAGCCCAACGCGAGCGATCCGCTGAATAAGGAGGCGGCGGAGGACCTCAGGAATTATAGGGACGGATTCAGGCGGAATGTCAGGTCGGCTATGAAGGGGGGCGTAGTTAGGGGCCAGACGTTTGATGCGGTGCTGAAGTAGGGTTCGTGGGTTGAGGAGTATCGGCATCTGGGTGCGCTACTAAGGAATGGAGGCTATGTGGACGGATCCTTGGTGTCTTTACGACATCGAGACCCTGGTTGAGGGTGTCAGGGTGTCCAAGAGGGCATACAACGCGAGACTGAGAATGAACACAGTCTGGCTTGCCAAGGACTGGCGTGGAGTGTCAGATGCATAGGAGTTTGATGACACAGGCACAAGAGCATGGATAGAGGGCATAGATGCGACATATCGTCTGGCGTTTGTGTTTATGATTATGAGGTCACGTTATGAGTCTGCTACAGCGCGTGGACTTGAAGTGGTTGCGTTGATTCTGGTATTTCCTCTTCAGAGTAGTATAGGAGGTCAGCTTGGCTTGGCGACAGCGAGTCAGTATCGACTCGTCTCCTTGGCCGGTGGCGGACATGAAAGCGAGAGACCTTGATGAGTGTGTAACACATTACTGTGGTAGAGGTTTAGTGATTCAGCGTCTCACCGTGATCGGTACAGATACGCTCGTCAGCCTGTGACTCAACCAAGCTTCTGGCCCCTCCCCACACACTTCGGCTCGTAACTCACTGTAACTGTACCTTGCCTGATCCGCTCTGGCGTGGAGCTCTGCATCCCCAGAATCGTCAGTGTCCAATCACGAGCCACTAAATTACTATGCCCCACCGCGGAGCCCCCACCCGGTCGCCAAGGCCACCAAGGGCTCTTGACCGAAATCGGTCAGACAGCAGCTCAGGACTGGAAAAATTCAACTGCACGGTCGTGACGCTCTGCGGTGAAGCCTTTTTATAACCTCTCAAGCTCCCACTTCATCAACTCGTCTTCCTCACTGACCCATCCCCACTCCATTCACACATTCAAAATGGCATCAAGAAGCTTCTCCCGCGCTCTGCGCTCGCCATTGGCCCGCCAATTGGCTTCTCCTGCCGTGCAGACGCGCAGCTTCGTTGCCGCCGCCGGTGCCATCCGGGCCACCGTCGCTGCTGCTCGCACTGCTGCTCCCGCCAAGCAGCAGGTTCGTGGTGTCAAGACCATCGACTTCGCTGGCTCGAAGGAGGATGTCTACGGTACGTCAATGCCTCTGTATCAGGGTTACATGGCCCGGCATTAGCCTTGCTTGATCGCTGACTCGTGTTGATTACAGAGCGTGAGGATTGGCCCAAGGAGAAGCTCCTGGTGAGTCATGCTCGGATCCTTTTAAACTACTGCGACGTCGGTAGCGCGCGACTCGGACAACAGCTGACAATGGCCCGCAGGACTACTTCAAGAATGACACCCTTGCTCTGATCGGCTACGGCTCGCAGGGTCACGGCCAGGGCCTCAACCTCCGTGACAACGGCCTCAACGTCATCATCGGCGTCCGGAAGAACGGCAAGTCGTGGAAGGATGCCGAGCAGGACGGCTGGGTCGCCGGCAAGAACCTCTTCGAGGTTGACGAGGCCATCACCCGCGGTACCATCGTCATGAACCTCCTCTCGGACGCCGCCCAGAGCGAGACATGGCCCGCCATCAAGCCCCAGATCACCAAGGGCAAGGTATGTTGCTGCAAATCACTCAACTGGAGACGCTAGTCAGGCTAACCGTCTACAGACTCTCTACTTCTCCCACGGCTTCTCGCCCGTCTTCAAGGACCTCACCAAGGTCGAGGTCCCCAAGGACGTCGACGTCATTCTCTGCGCCCCCAAGGGCTCCGGCCGCACTGTCCGCTCCCTCTTCCGCGAGGGCCGCGGCATCAACTCCTCTTTCGCCGTCTACCAGGACGTCACCGGCCAGGCCAAGGAGAAGGCCATTGCCCTCGGCGTCGCCATTGGCAGCGGTTACCTCTACGAGACCACCTTTGAGAAGGAGGTCTACTCCGACCTGTACGGTGAGCGCGGCTGCCTGATGGGCGGAATCCACGGCATGTTCCTCGCCCAGTACGAGGTCCTCCGTGAGCGCGGCCACAGCCCCAGCGAGGCCTTCAACGAGACCGTCGAGGAGGCTACCCAGTCTCTGTACCCCCTCATCGGCGCCAACGGCATGGACTGGATGTTCGAGGCCTGCTCGACCACCGCCCGCCGCGGTGCCATCGACTGGACCCCCAAGTTCAAGGACGCCCTGAAGCCCGTCTTCAACAGCCTGTACGACGCCGTCAAGGACGGCTCCGAGACCAAGCGGTCGCTCGAGTACAACAGCGCCCCCGACTACCGTGAGAAGTACGAGGCCGAGATGGAGGAGATCCGGAACCTGGAGATCTGGAGGGCTGGCAAGGCTGTCCGGTAAGTTTCCCCTCGTCGCCGTTCAACCGGTGACTCTCTAGGCTTGTCATGGTACATTCAGCTAACACAACCGTCTGCAGTTCGCTCCGCCCCGAGAACGCTAAATAAGCAACCGACACTCGCGATATGGACATGTGAAGGGACTTGGGCACGGTGTTAATGATGGGAGAGCTTCTGTACTTGTAAAATGATCTGGGTTCTTGCGTGGGAATCTGGCGGCCTGGTACCAAAAGTTTGGTTCTCTATTTGCCTCGATCTTCCAACATCTCCCGCCCAACTCTGCCGTCAGGGGAGACAAGGTGGTCGCCATCTGCTTATTTGCTTCAGTCGTTGAGATTCCCCGTCGCAATTCCAATTCATTACTACTTCCACCGCTGTTGGGACTTGTTCCGATAACGGAGAGACTGACGCGCCCCTCATTCGATGTGACTGTATCTACAATTCCTGCAGCAATTATCCACAACCTTTGGTGACTTTTGAGGCTCTCACATGTGTTGCAACCACTCTTGCAACTTCGCACTTAGTACCTAGTTCCATTTTAGGCCCTCAATATCCTTGTATTCCACCTTGCCACAGCAACACAAAAATGGCAGACCCCTCCACAGCGCCCCCTCTAACCCGGGCCTCTGTCCAGGCGGCCCACGAGCTGATAAAGCCCTACGTACACCGGACGCCGGTGCTGACGAACACGACCCTCAACAACCTAGCTTCCACTCCGCGGTCCGACCTCGCCGGGACGAGATGGGAGGGCAGGACGCCGGCGTCGCCCAAGCTGCGGCTGTGGTTCAAGTGCGAGAATTTCCAGCGCATCGGCGCTTTCAAGGCCCGCGGCGCGTTTCATGCTATTGAGCGGCTCAAGCGGGAGCCGGGGTGGGAGGAGAACGGGGGGAGGGAGAGGGGGGTTGTTACTCATAGCTCTGGTGAGTGTTTGGTGGGTTTGTGGACGGGGGATATGAATGGAGAATGAGATTTGGATCGGGGGTGAGAAAGACGGAGGAGAGGTGTGCGAGTGTATCACCATGAGAGCAAGGAGGTGGGACATGAACGCCGGGAACTTCAAGTGAAGCCTGTGGCCGGATGTCCTATCAGACGGTTTCTATTCCATCCGTGTCCCGCAAGGTAAAGGAGTCTGGAGAGCTGATATGCCGAGACGAAAGCCCAACTCACGTTTCATGTTGTCTTCCACTTTTCCATATCGTGGCATCTTGTCGTCACTTTCTCTGCATATGGCAACCGAAGCTAACGATCCCCAAGGCAACCACGCCCAGGCCCTATCCCTCGCAGCGAGGACAAACAACATCAAAGCCTACATTGTCATGCCTGAGATCTCGGCCCTGCCGAAAATAGCAGCCACCCGCGACTACGGCGCCGAGATCATCTTTTCCGGCTCCACGTCTGTCGAGCGCGAGGCTGTCACCAGCAAAGTCATAGCCGACACCGGCGCAAGACTGGTGCCGCCATATGATCACCCTGATATCGTGCTCGGTCAGGGCACGTTGGGGCTGGAGCTGCAGGATCAGGTGCTCGAACTTCAGGGGGCAACGGGAAAGGGGCTGGATGCTATCGTTGCGCCTTGTGGAGGCGGTGGGATGTTGTCTGGTGTTGCTTTGAGTGCCGAGGGGACGGGAATCCGCGTGTTCGGAAGCGAACCAGAATTTTCCGGGGCTGACGACGGAATGAGAGGTTACTATTCCGGGCAGAGGGTTGAGAAGGTGAGTTCTCTTACTATCGCGGATGGGCTGAGGACGCCGGTTGGTGAGATACCTTGGGGGATCATATATGAGAGGAAGCTCGTCAGCGGCATGTATAACGTTACAGAGGATGAGATCAAAGCTGCCCTGAGGTTGGTCTATGAGAGGATGAAGCTGGTCGTTGAACCCAGCAGCGCCGTCCCATTAGCGGTGGCGTTATATAACGAGGACTTTCGGAGCATGGTCGAGAAGGAGGCGGGCGACGAGGGCTGGGATCTGGGCATCGTATTTAGTGGAGGGAACGTGGACCTTTCTTCCCTAGGGAAGTTGTTCTTATGAATCATAAGCGTGATCTTCACGACGAAAGTTCCTAATCGTTACCATAGAGTACCGCCACCGCTAAGCTCGCTAGCACTGCACTTGCTTAAGTCATAGAAGCCGCCAAGCTTTCCCGATGGCTCTTGAGCGGTTCTTGTGAAGGAAGCGCCGTCAGAATTCTTGGAGCATCTCCCGCCGTCCGGCATTCGCTGCCACTGTAAGGTTCTAGTCCTTGCCGTCTCGAGCTAGAACTGCCACTCGAGTATGGAGCGTAGATATGGGGAGAGACAGTTGCCTCGAGCTCTGTCGGAAACCTGGGAGTCGTTCCGGAATGCAAGTTTCTATCAGTGCGAGGGCTCCTTCCTCAACTAGTACTCCTGCGACTCCTGCCATTTCCAAGTTCCTACCGGGTACCTTTCCTGCGCTCTTGCCTTCCGCCTAGGTCCATCCCAGGTCCCCATGGTTTCTTCCTTCCCCAAGCTCGTGCTAGCGTGCCTGCCCGTCCTTCTCGTCTTTATAAGCTGAGGAGCTTTATGTTTCCAGATTTTGTCTTGACCGAGCACAAACGTACCGGATACAACCTCCAATCCGGTACGGTATCACCAGCTTCGTATCCAATTCAACTTCCATTCATCCTTCGCACGGCTGTCTCTACCGTGACTCCATTTTCAATCCGTCCGCCAATCGAGAACTCTTTCAGCCAGCACCTTGAAGGACGAGCCATCACCGACCAGGGCCGAGCCGAGGAATCCATTCACACTATTCCCCAGCCACTATTGTGATCTAAGATTGTCACTGAGAGAACGGCGGGACCATCTCCTCACACACCTGTGAAGCGTCGGACGTCAAGACGGCCAAACGATATCTTAGCCGAGTTCCTCGGACAGGAGTCCTTCCGCAGTCACAATCTCAACCAGCCTCATCTCGACAGTGACGGACACCCCTCAAATATGGCAACCCCAGCTGGAAGCCCTTCTGGGCAGATCGCTCCTGCTGGGAACAATAACAGCCATTCTCCCCGGATCAGCGATGACGGCACTGCTACCGAAAACATGGACGGTGTGGCAAGAACCGGCGCCGCCAATAGCGCCCAGACATTATCCCGTTTCATTTCCAACCTCGCTCGCGATTATTCAGAGGGTCGCATTGGTCCCAGAGCGGCGATGGACTGTGTCGTAATATGGGTGAAGGATGCCAAGCAACACCATGTACCACAGTTCTTGGACCAGATCATCAAAGAGGAGCAACAAGGCTCAGCCCGGCTTGACCCTACTACCTTTGAGCAGCAGCCATCTAGCAGGAAGCGCAGGCGTATTGATGACCCTCCTGACAATCAGACCCGAGAACCACAAGTCGGGGAAGAGGGGGTTGGCAGCCTGCAGTGCCCATCTCGTCCAACACCGGACACCGACAAGCAGCGCAAAGTGATCGAAGATCCCGCCGCTCGCCTATGGAGTGAGCGCATGATCGAAGACTTGAAGGCCCAGATTCCAGTCGCGGACAAGCCAACCATGAAGCGTCAAGAAAATTGTGAGGTGGCCGCGATCCGATTTCGAGAAGCAGCAATCTTCGTTCCCGCCTATCTCGAAAAGTCGCTCATCAAGGTGCTGGAGGATCGCATCCTTCAAGCTACCTTCGAAAACGGTGATGCCCTGGGAACATCCCGAATGTCACTTTTTATGGCAGCTGAGATACTGAAGCTCGATCAGTATCACCTTGTCAAGCTTAAGAAAACCGATTCCATCCAACCCGCGCAGTGGACGCATGGCATCGACAAGGCTAAATCTATCGCGAATTCCGGACCGGGAGCAAAACGGCAGAAACTCAGAGAGTATGCTGCCTGTCTATCCTATCTTCAGAAACATACCATGTTTGAACTGTGGAAACTGGAGCCTGCTGAGCATAGAGCGATAGTCGAGGGGATGGATGATCGCGCTCTGTATCGGCTGCTCGGACTTCCACTGAAGGATGATCCGCCTCGCTTGGGCAGGGCCGAGGATGGTGGAGCTTAACTGGGAAGGGGATTGGGAATGTGAAGAATGACATGGAGTACTTGGAGGGAAATTCTGGCGGACAACGCGTCTGTCAAGATGGATTTTCGGATGACAAGGCGGTTGCTATGGCTGCGTAAGGTTTCTGTCCATCTTACCGACGGAAGGCTCGTATGTGATAGACTTTTGCTAACCTCTATTCTTTTCCTGTCTTGGGATTATGATGCCATAACCATCTGCGCCGTGCAAAACCCAAAAACACTTTTTGTCCAGTCAAACCGCTCCGCGCGCGTGCATGTCTAAAGAGGCAAGCTCTCGTGCTTGTACCTCTTCTGGCCTTCTCCCTCGCCGTAGTCGCTTGTCTTATGTCCAGCACCCCTGATCTTGTACTTGTAGATCATGAGGCCCTCCAAGCCGACCGGACCACGAGCATGGATCTTGTTGGTGCTGATGCCGACCTCGGTGCCGAAGCCGTAGCGCATACCATCAGCAAACCGGGTGGAAGCGTTCCAGTACACGCCCGCCGAGTCGACGCCGGACATGAACTGCTCAGCCTGCTCCTTCGACGACGTCAGGATAACGTCCGTGTGGTGCGAGCCGTGCGTGTTGATGTGGTAGATCGCCTCCTCCAAGTCCCGCACAGTCTTGACAGCCAGCACAAGTGACAGGTGCTCGGTATCATAGTCCACGTCCTCCGCATCCTTCACCGAGCCCGATGAAGCACCGTCCAGAAGATTCAAAGTCTTGAAGACGCCTTTGCTCCTTCCATCGCAACGAAGCTCGACACCCGCGGCCAGCAGCGCCCTAGCCACAGCCGGGAAAGCTGCGTAGAGAGCGGCCTCCTGCACCAGCAGCGTCTCGAGAGCGTTGCATGCGGCCGGGTAGCTGGTCTTTGAGTCGAGGATGACATCTGCCGCGATCTTTGGGTCGGCGGACTCCTCGAGGTAGGCGGCGCAGATGCCGTCCGCGTGGCCGAGGACGGGGATCTTGGTGTTGGACTTTATGTACCGGACCAGCTCGTTTGAGCCGCGGGGAATGACGAGGTCGATGTGTCGGTCCAAGGCGAGTAGCTGGGGGATGACGTCCCGTGTTGTGACGAGCTGGATGGCGCCGTTGGGCACGCGTGTCTTTTCTAGGGCGGATGAGATGGTCCGTGATATGGCCACGAAGGACTCTGTAGACTCCTTGCCGCCCTTGAGAATGGCGGCGTTGCCGGATTTGATTGCGAGAGACGCGATATTGGCGATGACCTCTGGACGTGCCTCGAATATGATGAGGAGCACGCCTATTGGGGCTGTTACCCGCTCCAGCTCAAGACCATCGTCCAACTTTGTCCGTAGTGTGACCTTGCCAACTGTGTGGTTGTTAGGCTCTCTGACACATAACCTGAAGTCGGGGACGAATGACTTACCTGGATCTTCCAAGCCCCTGACATCCAATATGCCCTTGAGCATATCCTCCCACTTCCCCTTCTTGCCTAGGTCCAGCCGAGAGACCAGACTGTCCTTCAACTGGCCATCAGCTGCGGCTTTCCGAGCCAGCTCGAGGTCCCTCGCATTTGCTGCGAGGATCTCGTCTTTTGCATCCGTCAAGGCCGCATGGATGGCTGTTAATGCGTCGTTGCGTGCAGACGCCGGCAGCGTGGCGAGGACATGTGACGCTGACTTGGCTGCTATTGCCGCGTCCTCGGGCGTAGCGTTGGTCAAAGACATTCCAGTACGATAACTGAGTCTGATAACTCGAACTCGGCTGTCGATAATTTATCCTTGATTTTCAGACGGATTTACAAGTTAGTCGTGATGTGCTTACTCCGTCCTTAAAGTCGTTGTCATGTGAGTCGTAAAAGCAGCGGTAAGTCCGAAGTCGTCGTTGAATTTTTTGGGGGCCGCTTCAGGCCGACGGCTGACCACCCCGATGATTGAGTGGCAGCACAGATTTTTTTTGTCCAACTTCATCTTAATTAACCTTAACGTCGAGTAAGACCTATCAACTACGACCACAAGCATGTCTCCCACGCCCTCCGCCCTCCGATAATCACCTCCAACGCCTTTCGCGCCCCGAGCCCCGGCCCCGGATTCCGTGTCCGGGGAGGCTCTTAGACACCATTTAATGTTACCGGATCTGAGGTCCTACTGTGGGAATTATGGATACCGATTTCAGGATCGATGCATCCGGGGCGCGCCAGCGCGAAGCTTAATCTCGCCTCAACGACACTCCCAATTGCACTTGGTTGGCTCGCTGTCTCTGACAGAAAAGCACCCGCTGCATTTTCTGGTGCCGAACACCCGTGTGCCCTCCGCGCCGACGCTCGGAACCGAGGCCTGGCGCCCTAGCAAGACGTGATCACTTGCCGTACTTGGGGGCCTGGGGGCGCTCTAGGATCAGGAACTCCACCAAGATGCCTTCGAGGTTACGGCGCTAACGTCCGCTCGGTGCAGTTGTCTATATCAGCGTGTTATTGCCGACCATTATACCCATGCCGTCTTTGCCTCTGTCGCATCTCTCGATGCTTGAATCTTTTGTGAAAATTCTCTCTATATCGATATCCTTACCTTCGATTGAGGGTCCTATTTTATAGTATAGTCACACTCATCTTTGTTGTTGTTATCAGTGTTGACTGTGTCATCTGTTGTCGACTTGGCCTCCCGGCAGTTGATAACCGACTGCCAAGACGTCATTGCGTCCGCCTTTCGGCGCGAACACACCATCGATGGCCGCCCCAAGCGAGAAGAGGGATTATGCCGAGGAAAAGACGCAGTTGGACACAGAGAACCCTGCTGCAAGTCAACAATCTATCGAGACCGAGGAGCATGTCATAAATCATGTTGGCAAGGAAGATGTGCTTTCTCGAGACTCGGTTACCCCTGAATCAGAAGGCCATGAAACCGGAGATGATGACCACGAAGACAACACAAATGAGGCGCCTGTACGGCCACACTCATCTCGAGCTTCCTCGATATTCTCTCACAGTCGAACAGTAGTACCGAGAGCGCAAAGAAGGGGACTGTTTGGCAGATTTACTGTCATACCTGAGATCGAGAGACCCCACGAATACACGACCAAGACAAAATGGACCATTACTGCCATTATTGCCCTGGCAGCTTCTGCAGCACCGATAGGGGCCGGGATATTCTACCGTAAGCTCCAAAATACCGTGAGATGGCAAATAATGCGGCTGACGCGTCGGCAGCGGCTCTGGCTGAGATGTCTGTTGATCTGAAGACTACGCCAACCATTACCAACCTGGCGGTTGCTCTTTATATGCTGGCTATGTCCATCTTCCCGCTCTGGTGGTCATCATTCTCGGAGACTCTGGGCCGACGAACCATCTACATCGCATCGTTCGTCCTATTTGTCGTATTTGCCGTGCTCAGCGCAGTGAGTGTCAGCATAGAGATGTTGATTGTCATGCGTGTCTTCACCGGCGGCGCAGCAGCATCAGTGCAAGCAGTCGGAGCTGGCACCATCGCCGACATCTGGGAGCCTGCTTACCGTGGCAGGGCAATGGGGATATTCTACCTTGGACCCCTATGCGGGCCGTTATTCGCACCCATCGTTGGAGGAGGCCTCGCCCAAGGACTGGGTTGGAGGGCCAACATGTGGTTCCTTGTGATATACGGAGGGTTGATCCTCGTCCTCCTCGTCTTCTGTCTTCCAGAAACACTGCCGAGAAAGCATGCTGCCCTGCACGCTCCTGCGCCAACAGATAATGGCGAGGCTACGCTGGTACGGACGCCTACTCGGCTATCAGTAGCGACAACGACCAAGAAGGCGGGACGACATCTCAAGCGATTCCTGATCGATCCGCTGGCGGTGCTGGCCTACCTGCGCTTCATGCCAATCGTGATCACCGTGTACTCCGCCGCTATCGCCTTCGGCTCGCTGTTCATCATGAACATCTCCATCCAATCAAGCTTCTCCAAGCCACCCTATGGCTACTCTGAAGTCATCGTCGGTCTCATGTACTTTCCTCCGGCACTGGGCTACGTCTGCGCATCCATTGCCGGCGGACGCTGGGTCGACATGATCATGGCGCGCGAGGCCAAGAAGGCAGGGCGCTACGACGAGAACGGCAAGCTGGTGTTCCTCCCCGAGGATAGGATGAAGGAAAACATGTGGCTCGCCGCCACCGTCTACCCCGCGGCGCTGATCTGGTTCGGCTGGACGATCGACAAGGGCGTCCACTGGATCGTGCCCGGCATCGCCAATTTCTTCTTCGGCTTCGGGTCCATGCTCGTCTTCGGAGCCGTGACCACCATGCTCACAGAGTTCATGCCGAAGCGCAGCTCCAGCGGAGTGGCGGTCAACAACTTCATTCGCAACATATTCTCCTGCGTAGGAGGTGTCGTGACGCAGCCGTTGATCGATGTCATGGGCGTGGGATACCTCTGCACCCTCATTGGACTCTTTTCGTGGGTGACCGGGAATCTGGCCATCTTGGCCTTGAAGAAATGGGGGCCCAAGTGGAGGGTACAGATGGATGCGGCGCTCAAGGGGTAGGCTGGCATCGTCGGTGGAGCATCTGTATACCGATGTGGACCTTTCTTACATATATAATATAGCCTTTATACCCTGATTCGAATATCTCTTTGCGTACCTCATCCTTGATGCATAGTTCGATACCGTGTATGACTTCCATATACAGTCGGGTTCTCATTATGACTAGGGAATTCTACTCCAAGACATCTCCGAGACCATCCTGGGGTAGAGGGGAACCACGAGGGCATTGCCACATCATTACTTAAGAACACAGAAGACATATACACTCCCAAACACCTCGTTAACCCAACAATGGACAACCCCTCAGAAGAAAGCACCATCCAACCCACTAAGTCATCCTCACTCCGCCCGTCCGCGATAGCTTCCCATCTTCTCAATGGAGCTCAGCAGCCCGCCGCTCCTCATACCCATCCCGCTGCCAGGGCGCGGCACACCAGTAGAAACAGTGCTCCCGGTGCGTCCATGAGCACCAACCTTGCCAATCCTGCTAGCACCAGCACCCGGCGCCCTGAGACCAGACGGCCGCGCGATCCCGCCCCCGATGCTTCCCCGATACCCATTCTCGGCCGGCGACGGCGACGGCGGCACCCTCATCTTACTCGGCGTAGCACTCATCCTCTTGACCGTAGCCGGCGTCCGGCTAACCTCTTCTCTCTCTCTGCTCTCTTTCTCTCTGCTCTCCGCCACAAAGCTCTGCATGTTCATCATCTCCTCGGCGAGCTGCACCAGCTCCCCTTTCTCCACCCTCTCCTTCTCCAGCAGTCCCCTGATCTCCTCGTTGTCCGCCTTGACGGTCCTAACCACGGCCTCGAGCTTCTCCACCTCGGCCTCGAGCTGCGCCCTCGTCTCCCGCCCCATCTTCCTCTCCTCCTCCATCTCTTCTCGCACCCTCGACAGAGCAGCCGGGTCGACCCTGGTCATGGTCGCGTCCCGCCCGACCCTCAGCTCCTCATTCTCTCTGCTCAGCTCGTCAATCTGCGCCTGCAGCTCGCGAATCCTCTTCTCCCACCGATGCTCATAGCTCTTTCTCAGCGCCGCGACCTTGGTCTCGTGCTTCGACTTATACAGCGCGTGAAGTTCCCTCGCGACCCGCTCGACCGCAATCTCAACCTCCTTGTTGGAATCAGCCCCCTTGGGCGACCTGACCGGCGTCCCCCCGGAAGCAGCAGCAGCCTCGGCCGACGCCTTGCCGGCGCGCATGCCCGCCATCTTGCTCTCGGCCTCCTGCGCCATCGTCTCGGCCATGTCGCGGCGCTTCTCCGACTCGTCCAGCCGCGCCTCCAGCTCCTCCCTGTCCCGCCGGCCCAGGACGATCTCCTCCTTCACCTTGCGCAGCACGGCCTCCATCTCCCGGCCCCTCTTCTCCCAGCTCTCGCGCTCCGCGGCGAGCTCCTCGGCCGACGACTTGGCCTCGCGCAGCTGCTCCATGCACTCGCCCACCCGCTTCTCGGCGTCGCCGACGGCCGTCTTGAGCGACTGCGCCTCGGCCTCCTTGCCCGACAGCGAGGCCTTGAGGGAGCTGATCTCCGACAGGAAGCCCGACTTGAGCGACTCCAGCTCCCGCGGCGTGATGGTGGGTATGCTCCGCGGCGTGGGCAGGGGCGGGATGTCGAAGTCGAGGAGGTTGAAGTTGTTGCTCGGCCGCTGGGGCGTCGCCGCCACCGCCGCGGGGTGCTTGGAGCTGCGCCTGGAGGGGGAGGTCGGCTGTGGCTGGGATGGCTGGTAGGCGCCCAGGCGCAGGTTCTCGGTGAAGTCCATTAGGGACGTTGTGTTGCCCGACTCGTAGGCGGCGGTGCGGTTGGGGAGGGGACCGTTGGCGGCGCGGGGCGTGCGGGAGGGCGAGAGATCCCGCAGGTGCGATGGGCCTCCTGGTCGGGGCGTCGTGCCGAAGAATTTGGAGGCCGAGGCTGTGCTGTCCGGCCGCAGGTTGGCAAACATGGTTAGGTTTGGCACGGCCGAGAAGGTGCTGAAGGTGCTGACCATTGTGTCGTCCGGGCCGCCGGCTTCGTCGTCGTAGTCGTGCCGTTGGAAGTCTTCGTTGGAGTCGACTCGCGCGAGGTCGTCGTGGTCGTCGTCGTCTCCGCCGAGGGCGGTCGCATCCGGGTCTGCGGCACCGTTCGAAATGCTGGCGTCGTCCTCGAAAATATCGATCGCGTGCCTGAGGCCCTGGTTCTCGCGCACGACCTCTTCCAGACTTATCCGCTTGTGCTCTTGTTTCGGTGTCGGTTCCGCCTTGTGCTCGAATGACAGGGTGCGGTTTGCGCGAGGTGTCTCTTCCGTCGGCGAGACGACTGTGGCGCTGATCTTGACGGGGAACCGCTTCTCGGGCGCGGACATCTTTCTAGGACTCCTGGGCACCGTGGCAGGAGGCGGCATGTTGAACGTGGCCGTAGCAGTAATCTCATCACTCGATCCAAGCGACGACCGTGTAGACTTTGGTCGGTCCTGCAGCTGGAGCAACTTCAGGGGCGACAGTTCGGCGCCCGAGAGGACGCGAGACGCCGGCCGCAGCTTTGGCGGCGGGTTGTTCTCCTGGTCATCTTTGATGACTTGCGACATGAAGGGCGAGCTGGTGTCTGCGTCGTCGCTGTCCGAGTCGAGGGTGCCGTGCTCGGAGGCTGCGGTATATTTCTCGACTTCGTAGTCGTCGTAGCGGTGGCTGGCCGGGGTCGAGAGGTTGAGAGAATTCAAGGTGTTGTCCTGGGCGGGCGATAACGGCGATGCCATTATCTACGACGCGTCTTGAATGCGGTAATCTGAGATGTGCACTAGGGAGTTATGCGTAAAGTGACGCATGACCTGGTTGTCAGTACTGTGGTGAATGTTTGGGTCGGGCCCTTGACAAGACGACGAGCATCAATTGAGGAACCAATGCATTGTTTACTCCTGAGCCTTGCGTCCACCACCAGAGCAACGGTGCGCTGATTCGTGGACTGGAATTAGGGGGTTTATGAGAAGTGGGGACTGTCATCCCTCTTTCTCATGCATAAAAACACGTGACGCGAGAGTCGTAGGGACACTTGTGCTACATACTTGAGTAAGGTACCTACCTAATAAGAGACCTCGATTACACTTCAGTAAGGCAGGTGACGCGCATGGTCCGATATGTCACTCGAAGCACAGTTGTCACGCAACCCAATCGTTGGTCTGAACTTGAACTTCTAGCAGGTCTTCATTTGTATCCTTGTACTTTGACTTTTTCGAGTTCCATCGTAAGTTCGTTACCGAGAATCGCTTTCAGCACACACAACAAGAACCTCCCCCAGGCTCGCAACGGCGCCTCTCAACACCTCTTTTTCTCCTCAAAAGCAACTGAAAGTAATGATAGAGTCGTAATCGTCGTCATCAAGTCAAAGAATGGAAATCATAAACGGCCTGGGTATCCGTACTCCTCACCCAGGTCCAAGCGAGGTCCGGCGAGAGTCCAACCATCTCCGGGCGTAAACCATATATCGCCGCCAAGTCGATGATCAGACAGTGGTTGCCAAAGCCAGCAGCCCACCAAACATGCCAACTCGATAGGTAATAGCCGCCGCCAAACGTCGACTAAGCCAAAGAGGTACACAAGAGGTCTGACAAGAAAGAGAAAAAGATGTGTCGCGGTGTATGACCGGGTGCTGTCGCCGTCGTCAATCGTGGTCGTGTCTCCATTCCGCCCCCAGACCTGGAGATCATAAACAGGTCAGGAGGCTTCTTCTGCTACAGGATCCCTCGCGCGCGCCGAAAAGTTCAAAACAAGAATTGTGGCCCGGATTATCCTTCGCCAAGCCAGAGACGTTGGCGCTTCTGGTGTGCCTCTTTGGTAGTGATTAAGGTGTCCATCGCAATGCAAACACGTCAGTCATAAGACATGTACAGCCTTGTCGGGACATGAGAAAGAAGTCGTAAAACTCATCTGCGCCGCCGTTGGCCATAAGCCGTTGGCGTCGAGTACAAGTGTAAATTGTTGAATGAACGGTCGAGTGGACGAGATTTTAAAAAGAAAAGGTCAAGAGAGTGTGTATGGATAAGTGCCGTGCGTCACAATGTCACAGCCGGCTGATTATTCTGCCCCGGGCTCTGTTCCGCTGGCAATCCTCAAATGGGGCGGCTTCCTGGTGGGCATTCCTGTTCGCAGACAGGGCACTACCTACGGCGTTGTGATGCGACGGCAGGCGCAGCTCTGTTCATTGCCGGGTCATATGACGATTGGACGGACCCATCCATCAGCGTCTTCCGGCGCTTGATATCCATGCTGCCGACGCTCGAAGGCCGCTCGTCGTCATCATCGCGTCCACGCTTGACGCCACCAGACTGGCCGTTCATGGCGGGCTGTTGTGTAGCGTATCCGTTCTGCTGCATCGAGCTGCTCATGTCCGCTTGAGGAGCATACACGTCGTTTCCGGAGGCTCCGTTAGCCTGGCCTCGGTTATCGCTCGCGTAATCACGGTTCCTAGGTGGGTTCTGAGCGTGCGGAGGAGTGTAGCCGCCATAATACGGTTGCGGTGGCTGAGCTGTGCGCGGCGTGGCTCGACCTGAGGCGGCTTGGTGAGGAGATCCAGTCATGTCGGGCGGCATGTGCTGATGCTCACTCGGTAGCGACGACACAGGAGCGGTGTTGCTATAATACGAATTGCGGTTGGCGTCGTAACCGTTGCTATCATGAGTGTACTCGCCGTCGTGCTCGTGTTCAGCCTCCTCATCGCCCTGAGAATGAGGGACATGCTCGCCTTGGCTGGCGTAGCTAGTTCCGTTCGATGCCTTGACATCGTCCTGGATGGCGGGCCTGCTGGACGGCGGCCCCATGTCGTTCTTGACGTAATTGGTCTGCGTGTACATGCCCCGATCTTGGGAATTGCCATTAGAAGGCGGGTAAGGAGATTGCTGGCTGGTCGACGGATTGTAAAGTTGGCGCGAATTATCGTACGGCTGGCTAACCGGAGGATATGACTGCATGCTTTGCAGACTCGATCCCGGGGGTGTTGTGGCAGGCGTTGCAGGCATCGAGCGGGCTGCATTGCTGAGGCCGGTATCGATGGACATGGGGTTGGCGGGTTGTCCGCCGTTCATGCCTTGCTGGGGCCACTGCTGGTAATTGTCTTGAGAACCCATGCCGGTCATGACGCTGGATGCGCTTGTTGGTGGAGTCGGGAAGGTATGAGCCCGGTCGAGCGACGGACGCATGTTACCATGAGAAGCTAGCGGCGGTTGGGGTCCAGAGAGAGACATGGAGTGATGATGGACGGACGGTAGGGCAGGAAGGCCACCTCCAGGCTGTCCGTTCCGCATCTGATTTTGCTGCGCTTGTTCTGCTTTTCGGCGTTCCGCCGCTGCCATGACTTGACTTGTCCTTGTCTGGTTCGTAGGATGGTAAAGCAGGGCTCCAATGTTGTGGACGAATAACGGATAAAGCAGTTCGGTTATTTTCTCCTTGTTCGCGAAATCTAACGCCCGTTCAAAAGGGATCCTGAGGAGACAGTTAGCACACGCCTAGAATGAACGGAAATCAACAGTCACTCACCAGACACCCTTGAGATGCATAGGTCCTATCTTAACAACATGGCGGATCTTTTCGCTCTTGAGTATGCCATCTCGTCTACCACGAGTCATCCCAGCGACATTAAGGAGTTTGGTTCCGTTAATCATGTGATTATCTGGCTCTCATGTTAGTAAACGGTCGAAACGAAACAGCATGGACAGAAACAGGAAACAAACCTTCTCTGCGTGCTACACAAATGCCCCTGGCTTCTACTTGGAAGCACAATGACCCTTCATCTTCCCACAAAGTTGCAGTAACGCGCGGTTTCATACCCGGCGGCGCAATCTGCCCAGTGGTGTCAAATCCGGCTTGATAGCCGCCACCCATACCTGGCTGGTTGGCGACGCCCGGGAGAGGCAAGACATTTTGATTGACCATGGAATTAGACACTTGCGGCGGTCCTTGCGGAGGCGATGTTAACCCATTGCCGTAACTGTACTGAGGATGATATGTCGGAGGAGCAGGATACTGGGCTGGCCCAGGCTGCAACAACGGCGGCTGCTGATGTGGGTTGTAAGATTGGACCGCTTGAGGGGGTTGTGGCGGCTGATAATACATCTCCGGCCCACCCTGATTCATCGCTGGATAATGATCGAAGCCCGCCACTGCCTGTCCTGGAGGGCCGGGGATGCCCACGCCTGTCTGGAAAGTGGGTGAAAGGGTGCCTGGCGTCTTGGGGCCGTTGGACGAAGCGGCCGAAGTGAACGACGACTGCGAGCCTGCAAAGGATCCCGCGTTGGAACTGACTGACGACGAGACAGAGCTGACCCGGGGTGAGGACAGACTCGACGAGTATGCCTGGGCAGGCTGTGGGAGAGGTAGGCTAGGCAATCTCTCGTTCACATACAACGGACGCTGGACGGCGCTTGCGTTGTAATACGATCCGTCGATAGGACCCCGGGTTTGCACGTGTGAGATGGGTGGCAGATCCAGCTTTCCGGTGTTGTCGACAACAAGCTGTGTCGAAGTCCAGAGAGGAGGGTGCGTCGACTAGTCGTGCGGAGCCAGAGGAAGCCTGACGGACAAGGTGAAGAGATCGGGCAAGGTGAGCTCAACAATGCTTGTCAGCGGCAATTCACCTCAATTGGACTGCACAAATATCGTCCGCCTGATAACAACCAAAGCTGATTAATACTCCAATTGATGCTGCAACAGACTGGTCGAGCCTGTATAGACAAGTCAGGCCGGGACGGATGTGATGCGGCGGGAGAGAGGGCCGCGTCGATGATCGTGCTGGTTTCGCTGAAAATCCAAGTACAGAAACTGCAATGTGCAATGTGCAATGTGCAAGCAGCAAGCAGGAAGCAGGAAGCAGAACCAAGAAGCAGGAACCACGCAGGTTCAAGTAAGGCACACAAGTATGTCGGTGTGTCGTCTGATGCTATCAGGACGAGGCAGGCGTGACCGTTTGAGCCGTATGAGGAAGTTTCGTTCCTTCCTGGCTTGCTCGCTACTGTGCAACCCGCGTTGTTGGGATTTGCAGTGCAAGGCAGGTGCGACTTGCCGAAGAGATAAGAGGGGGGGGATATGCACGACACTTGCAGCTTCTAGATGCCAGCAGTGGTCTTTTCTCAACGCTAGAGGAGCAGCTGTCCTGCACTTTAAGAGGAAATAATGTGTCGTTCGCTTTTGACGCTGATCTCTCAACCCCAGGCTGCTTCAGACTCAAAAGGTTCCTATGCCCGTGGTGCGCCTAAATTTTTGAGCTGTTAGAGGATTATGCTTTTTCTCGTGTTAATGTCGAGCTCTGGGACCCGTGGGGAACAAAAATGAACTCTCCAAGCTAGCACAGAAATCCCTCCTGGCGGAGCAAAAGTTAAGACGGAGGCTGGAGCAACCTTACCTCTTTCTCAAAAAGTCTCTCCCGTGGAGACTCGACACGTCGTCCGTGGGCAAGAGAGAAAGGGAAATAGGGGAGGCAGGAGCGTTGGAGGAGAAGAGGATAAGAGAGAGGAGATCGCGGACGGGCGATGAGCCTGGTTTTGGTGGAGGCCGGGGCCGGGCCAGGGTGTCGACGAACGAAAGAAAACAGATCAAGAGCGAGCGAGCGGCCGGCCAGGGTACGAATACTGGTCGGGTACAAGCTAGAAGGCTGCCGAGAGGAGTTAGATTGGAGCAGCACCTGAGCATGGACCAAGTACCGGGTACCTGTCAGCCTGTGATATTTGGCGTGATTGCAGCGCGGCGAATGAGGTCAAGGTACAGCAAGCGCAGCTCCCCTATTTTTTCCCCTTGCTGGCCCAGTGAGCCTTTCTGTTCGCTAGGCCGCTTGGGGTGTAGAATGAGGGGGCTGGAAAGATAACTGCCACTACTCAGGCGAGATCCTTGCTCCAACAATTGCGCGAAAAAGCACTTGATAATACGAATAGTAGCAGAGTCTACCTAACGTAGGTACATTTCATTCCGCTCAAGGCGTGCGTGCGTACTAACGTACCTCGAAGGGCCAGATACTGCAAACAAGCTGGTCAACAAGAATCGCTGGCAGAGAAGGGCAGCTGACTGTTGTGCAGCGCAATGGCACTTGAAGACAAGGGGCCGGGACTAGACCGGGGGCAGATTTCCGCCAAAAAGACGTGGTGGTTCTGATCCTTGACAGTGTTTCCAGGATCAGGGCCTCCAGGACATCGGCCAGGCCCATGTCTTTGCAAAAGGGCTGGCGAGGTTGGAAGAAGCCGGCCCCTCATGGGCGTGTGCAGTGAAAGGGAGGGCAGTGCATTTATCGGAGAGTGGGGCCTGCACTGACTTGGAGAAGAGCTCGAGCTTTGGTAGGTGTGGATGAGCAACCAAAATGCATTTGGCTGATTGGGTTGACCGTTGACAGGATTGCACTACCACTGTAGAGAGGAGGCGCTACATAGCTAGCGGATCGAGGGGTCTCTGAGTTGTGCTTTTCGGATCCAGGAGACGTCGGGTTCGTCGCCTCAAACGGGATGTCTCTGAAGAGCTGTTGGAGGGAGGATGGGTCTTGATATACTACTTATCACTATGTAAAGTATGTAAGGTATGTACATACGAGTGAGGTCTGAGCCCGTCCACCAGAAGAGGTTCAGAGTCGAGTAAAGGACTATTTCTGTGTCACGATTATCGAATTAGTGATGATACGAAGGCCCATTGTCCCTATTCTACTTCGTATGTACATACATACATTACGCTGGAATGTAGATGTTTCTATGTGAGAAGCGGCTTCTCGAGGAGCCCGTAGCGTCGGCCGTCCTGGTGAGACGTCAAAACCTCAGCCCGGACAGCCCGTGCACATACATGTTCTTGAATGTTTTGTCGAGTCTTGGAAGGGGATGTGTATTAGTATCCTCAGTCAAGACGTCAGAGCTGAACTACCGCGGAGTCTAACCATGCATCCGATGTTAGACTTAGGCAGAGGTGACCGGGTTTCAGTGATGGCGCCGATGGACGAAAACAGGAGCTCATCGATGGTCGCAAGAGACTTTTTCCATGCTCGCCAGTTGATGACCGTTCTCTTAGGGTGAAGTCACAAAGCCAGTGACTTGCCCAAGGTACCTTAGTTCATGATCTGCCCATTCATATCCGCGCGCCAGCCGCCAGACTGCCGCTGTACAGCATTGCGCCAGACGCTCTTGCTGCAGTCGGCGTCTATTGGTATTGTTGCTGTGCTGTATAATCAACTGACAGCAGCTCGCACTTCAGCCGACAGACATGTCGAGCAATTGAGCCAGTTCGGGTCCACGAGAGGCGGCTAACCGTAGGACCAGAGGAGCTCAACAGCCACGATCTCTTCAAGATCGTCCCAAATGCGACGAATAGACCGCTCGGGCCACAGACAAGAAGTGCCTGCGCGCAAGTCGTCCAACATTAACTCATTGCCGGGCCATATCAGGCCGTGTTATTAAGTTGGATTGCTAAAGCGCCCAATAGAGTGTTAATATGGAAAATACATGGTTAAGGCGAGGCGCCATGGCCCATGGCAGCATTGCAGAAAGCAGCTTGATGTTGGTGTCTCCCGCACATGGCACCACACCATCTTGGTACTGTAAGCGTACCCCATGAGAAGGAAGGGTTTGGTTATGTAATGACTCCGTATCATGAAAGACAGCGCGTTTACGCACTTGCCAATCCGAAAGCCATGGGCTTGTCATCGGTAAGAAGACTGGGTTAAGTGTCGGCCCAGCGGCGTTCCCTTTCAAGGTTAACCTCTGCCACTTGGCATGTCAAAAGAGTTCGACAGTGGATCGTCGGAGGTGCGGAGCAAAGAAGACGGCAACCAATGCATGCGCTCACGCCGCTCAGTCAGGGTCAAGCTTGAGTTGCATACAGATATGCAATGCATCATGTGTATGTACGGCAAAGGGGGGCCGTTTGGTCCCGATATCGAAACTTCGTCCGAAAAGCTGGCTCCGAGTGACTCTCCGCTTCGCATAGACGTGTCCGATGATCCCGTCAACGAAACAGATACATCACCTCTTGGCCCACGGACTTTTTGGCGAAACCGCTTCGACAAGTCAAGTCAAACTTCGACCGGTAGATGGACGGGATGTGCTCCAGATTCGTGGCTCGCTAGAGACCCACGCTTGTCATGGCAGCGTAGGTAAGGTATCCAACCTTCATCATCTATCAGATGCTCGGGTTTGGTCAGTAAGGTAGTTCTTGCGAGCATCTCTGCCATGCGAGATCAAACGCACAAGAATGCAAGTGTGCGCTGCATTATGCTTCTGTACATGGAATTGGCTCTTGTTGAAAGTCCTGCTGGGAACCGTACCTGCTTTTCACGGACTGGTTGGTTTTGGGGCTGGACGCGGGCTGCGTCACGGAAATCGTCGTGATATATATCCGTATCACGGCATAACACGAGTTGGTCTCAAAAGCTTAAAAATTACAGCTTCGACGTCAATCTTGCTCGGCATGAGGTACGTAAGACAAAGTTTATGGGCAAGATGAACCAAATATCAAAGGGACGTATCCAGAAAGAGCAGCTTTTGAAAGTTGGCTGCGGCAAATGCCGGTCTGGCAAGTACACAAACTACGAATACTTCAAGGGCATTTCTGCTCCTTCCTTGAGGATATGACAGTTGCACACGAGGTCCGATATCACCAAATCTACACTCTTCTTCTACCGTGACCAACTATGTCGCACTACCTTACCTACACAAGTACATAAACACATACATGCTGAGGCAAAACGTTGTGTGGGGGACATGCACGGGCCGTTGGATGTGACTGGAAATATCTACCTTACTGTGTAGGTAGTCAGGTCCCAGATGTGTCCGCACCTCTTGTCATACACTACCTGCTTCTGCAGCTACAGGACGGCGAGGTTTGCCACCTTCCGTACCTACCATTAACAACGATGCGGGCTTTTCCAAAGAGTACCTTGTGCATATCGCGGGGTGCCAACCACAAGGCTACCACCAGCCCTTGGCTTGGTGTTACTAGAAGAGAAAGATGCCCATCCCATCATCCCGATATGAATGGAGATAGCGCCAGAGAGGCCGACTCAAACTCTCAATGATGGACATCGTCGGCATAGGCACACGCCTCCTGCGTCGTCTCGAAAATGACATCTCCAACATGTCAAGGAGAGAAGCCAATGGTGCACAGCAGACCAGTCCCGACGATGTGTCTGGTACGCCATCCTGGGTCGCTGGTGGTTCGAGAATTTCAGAGCCTACATTGACCAGGCGGTGTTTGACAACGTGGCAGAGGTAGCGCCGCGACAATGTCCCTAATGACCCCCAAGGAGCAACTTGGTGGAAGTCGTGGCTCATCGAGACTAGCTGGAGTTTGGAGTCACTTGACAAGACGAGCCAACCACCGATCACTGTCGTCCCGACCCAGTCAGGCCCCCGTTCCGCGCTGCGTTTCAACCAGCACTTGCTCATAACTGGCTCCAACCTCCAGCCTCTGCCTGGCCCTGCGGCGCGGCCAGGCTCCATGTCTCAGACCGCCGATCACAAGGCGCTAGAGTCCTGTTGTTTGTGCGCCCAAAACAGTTCGAGAGATCACAATTCCCGGCAAAAAGTCGAGAGCATGTGTTTCTCAAAAGATCTCCATAACCACGAGCTATACTTACCAAGCCCTTGGGAGGTGATGGCATGCTGCAATGCAAGCCTCAAGCAAGTCTTTTTTTGGACAAGAATGTGTTCCACAACTTGCAATTCTGTTCACTCCAGTAGCGATCTCACCGCCCTTGACAGGACTTGAGCCGCAGACTCCTGCGAACCCCGGGTTTGGATGATATGCATAACTGTCAAAGTTGATTCCTGCCCTGGTCAGTGCCGGCCGGCATGCCACCAGTCACGAATCCTCAGAGCCAGTATACCAGCGAGCGACTCGGCACGAGGTTATCATCAAAGGCAGGTCGACACTCTAGTTGCCGTTTCCATATCAACTCGGTTCCCCAACAATATGTCCCGGTAGATTACTTGGCCTTCGAATCAAACAAGCAGGATCGCAAGTCCAGGAACTCTCAACCACAGCGGATGGTGGGATCCATTCATGTACAATTCTCCGTGCGCGTTCCGTTTCGGGATCGTCCAGACATGGAGACTTCTTCTCGACAGGGAGTCCCTGCATCTGACGCTAAAATCTCATTGCCCAGGATCTCGCAGGGTTCAGGGTTCGACACCAGTCAAGACGCGCATGAGCTTGATGCACAGCGGTTATGTGGTCGTGCGCCCGCCAAAACATGGCCAATCAGCGCGGTTCGTCTATCTGGCCAGTGGGACGTTTCAGCTGTCCCGTTCTCACAAGCGCTGATTCTGGCCTCAGGGCTCAGGCACATGCGGTATTTCTTGCCTGGTCCTCCTCCCAGGTCGCTATCAGCACCGCTATCGACGACCTCGGGTTGTGAGATATTGAGAGTGTCTGTCTTTATCCATTCGGCGCCACGGGACATAGAAACGGCCAACAGCAGGATCTCGCTGGGGGAGAGGCTCCCAATGACCAGGGCTGAAACCCCTGTCCGCCGGTCCTCGGTCTCTGCCCGGACCAGTACGGCTCCGATGCCTCCCCGGGATCATGGATTTGGATCCAGCAAGTGCGCCGCCGTACGCACGTAATAAGAGACGGCAATAGCGTAAGGTACCTACTATTGTACGGAGTCCTGACATACGAGGAAAGCAGCACCGGTCGGGCCTGGGTTTATCTTTCCGCGCCAGCCTCTCGTCGAATGTGGTTACGACCAGGAAGGAACGACCCCGCAATCAACCCAATCAACGCGGACCACGTCTTCAAGCCCACCACCACAATTCCTCAATCAGTTGGGTGGGTCGGCGCCCAGCTAGCACTCGTGGATATTGGCATCCTTGTTGGAGTCTTGGACAGACGGCAAAGGCGAAGGACAATGGCAAGGTTTGGCCATGGCCGAGCTGACCTTGGTCATCAAAGTGTCTTTGACGTCGTTACCCAATGGACTGGTTCTTTTGCGGGTGTCTTGAAGAGAAACCACTAGACACTGCTTTACAGGCCGGCACCTGACAGGCATTGGCATGCAAGTCATTGGAAGGCAGCCCGAACATGTCTGCCCTAACACCTCGCCCTCTGTTCGCCTCCTCATTCGCTGGCAGAGCTGCATGCGCGGACCGTTTTCCGCCTTACATGGCAAGCCGGGATTTCTAGCGGGCTGCTTGTCGCACAACGACAGACACGCTACGACAGGACAGCGAGTGTGGGAGGCGGAGTGGAGATGGGCGAGGTGTGTGTCAGATGTGATGGGTGGTTGCTACACCACTGTGGCGCTAGAAGCAGCCCACCTTCAGGTTCGAGTTCGAGAGCCTGTTCAGTGTCAACGAGAGGCTGGGAGACGGCCAACTCACCATTCCCCATTCCACCCGCAAAGTGTCTCGGCCAATCACGGGCGTAGGCGTCGGGCTGTCTGTCGCTCACCTTCTGATGCTGCACGACATCACAGTGCTGGGTCTCGAAGTGGCTTCGGCATGGTGTTTTAATCATGCCAGATTGATTTACCCTTTTCTGCCGTCATCTGGCAGATCTTGGCCCAGCGGCGCACCCTGGATTTCCTCTTGCCATTTCCCTGGCTCTCCTTTTCCTTCAGTCCCATCGCAACGGTTGTCTCGGTTTCTTTGTCTTTGGTCACTGGCGCCGCTTCAGCCTGAGACCTGAGACCTTTACTAGACCTAACAGTAATTATGGACTTGGCTCTCGCGTCTTAACTCCGTACGGCGTAGTGCGAACGTTCTAGCGTGAACTATCAAAAGAGGAAAAGATCTGATCGATGCCCCGCGACGCGCTATCAGCCACCAGCAAACAACACCACCGGCCATACCGGCGAACAAGGCAACAAAGTGTTTGAGGACAGCAAGCCACCAACCGGTGTCTTTCCCTCGGGGAACGGGCAGCGGGATGGGGGATCGCTATCAGGGCACGCTTTGGGCCTAGCACGTGTTTTCCAGCGACCTCACCGCTATTTCAATCGCTCGCAGTCACTATTTAAAGCAACCCCTCCCTTTGTTGTAGGGGTCGTGATAGAGGCACACTCCCCAATCCCGCTGTCGCTTCGAGACCCCGCCTAGCGGAGAGGACTTTGTTGGCTTGGTGGCTCACTGCCCAGCCAATGACTCGTCGCTTTGGGATTAATCAACCCGTTCTCTTTTGTTGGGTTGAGAAACCGGTGCTATCGGTATCTCGATGAACTCTCGGCCTCTGCCGGCCATCGACGAACAAGCAATAGTTCGCCATCACAGCCAAATAAGTACCTAAAAGAGACGATATCGATCGAAGAGGTGGACGAGCACTTGACCCAACGGTGGCTGGTCGTTGTGTCATCGACCCGCAGCGATTCGATAGTTCAACGTCTCCGTCGCAGTGCCGCTGACACCGGACAATCGCTTTTCCTTTCCCGTGTCTTGCTCTGCGACCCCGCCTTTCGGGTTGGTCGTTCAATTGCTTCCTGCTGCGATAGGGGAGGGGCAAGGGTGGAGGGCAAGGGTGGGATCCGGTGGTGGGATGCATCACGAAAGGGAAAAGAAGGCCTTCTTTGCCTCCCTTGCCTTGCCCCTGTGTAACAGCTCGAGATTCCGGGCGATATTGCGCTCCTCGTGCAACCGATCCTCCACGAGGGGGCCGGAGTTTTCCATAATTTGAGGCGGCATGTCCACTCGATCCCAACTTTGCTTGTTCGTCAGCTCATCACCGGCTTGCACAGCTACTGCATCCTTAGTTGGACGAAGAGCGCCCTGCATTCCAATGCCCTGGCTGCCGGCGGATGTGTCTGACCCTTCGCAGGCTGGATACCACGGCGGGCAGGCGGGACACTGCATCAGTAGAGCTTCCATGTTCATGTATGGAAGATCTCTAGTGCACCGCGTGCGCCGTAGTTTAGCTTCCGCTGATGCAAAAGTCGCTTCCCTACATTAGCTCTGCTGCCTGTTGGATGCGGTGCTTCCGTGCGGCTGCTGCTGCTGCTGGTGCCATGCTGTCCACTACTTACAGTCGTAAGGCATCATGATATATGCAACGTTGATAGTCAAGATCAGATAGTAACGAACGGACGACTAGAGGATTGCGCGATTAGACGACTAGACCATCATATTCGTATACAACCACCCTGGCTTTCGGCCCTTGGCGGTCGACAGGGTCCAGCGGCTCGCACAGGTCTCTCTGACCAGCCCCTCTCGGAACTTGGAAAAGGCAGGTCGAAATCGTACAATCGTCGCTTACGGCACCGCACTGTATGTAGATCGCGGGCCCGGAAGAGAGCTTGAATTAGGCAAACCAGACCGAGAAAATATGGTAGCCGCTGGTGGCTGTGAAGTCGGTGTGCGAGGGGGGTCCATCAAGATCCGTCGTCTCCATCGTTGGAAAATGTCACGGTGCGCTGGCAAGGCGCAGATCGGTATTCCGAATTCGAGTTGTGAAAGAAGAAGCAACAACTCCCAGGCGATTTCCGCTAGGAAGGTCCCGCACGTCCGCATATGCAGGTGCAGGCATCGCGATGCTTGCATGGCGTCGTAGAAGGTAGAGGTAGTGTAGCAAACGGCGGCCGCCAAACGGCTTGGCCAAATCTTGCTGTCTGTTGGCTACGAGAGGCAAGGGAGAACAGTCCCTGACGCTTCTTGCTTTTCCGGTATTGAGTCCGACGTTCACCACAAAGGAAGGCCTGGGTCAGGGTGGCGCCGTCAAGCCGGGCGGGAGGCAAACAAACCCATATTCATCGGCGGCAGCGTGGGGTTTGCATAACTTGTGCGTTTGACGACAACCTTTTCTCCCACCACCCCAAATAAAACGCCGGGGTACCGCATGGGAGGAGGTGCGGAGAGGCAGAGGCAGGCGCAGAGCCACGACGGCCGCTGCAAGCATGATTCGCATGCTGCGCGTGCGTTTAATGTGATGCTCCCGTCTCGTCTTTCGTGCTTTCTTTCTCGCATTTAATCTACGACGGCTCGACTATAGCTCTAGCGTACGCAGTATTGTGTCAGACCTCGGAGCGCAGCCGTTGCGAGTGACTCTGGGCAGCTGGATCGGCACTTCATTGCTTTTGGTGTCACTCTCCAAGTCGGTGGTACAAAGCCAGCCCTCTTTTTAGCCAGTGCTAAAATTGCAAACAGAAAAAGGGAGAGTATGGACAAAACCAACAGCCACCCCCTTCCTCATTACTGTGTGTATCGGAAGGCTAGGAGGCTGGGAGGCTGGAGCACACGGCATGAACGCAGATCACGGGCAACACGCCAAAAGCTACGATGGGCTGCTCGGCTGCTTAATTATAGCCACCCCTTAACCGGTAAGTTTGTCAACCATGACAATGATAAGATGACCGGGACATGGTCTGTGTTGTGCTGGGATCCAAGCATCCGCGCTGCCGCGATACTCAGTCTGAGTGCGGTGGTTTATCTTTAGCGCGATTTGCAGCATGGGAGTTGTCAAGGCACCATCTTCAGTCGAGCGGAGCCATCTTGGTCCCATCTGTCATCTTATCAGCTCGGTGACACTGGATGATTCCGGTTCATCAGCACACATCTGATGCCGAGGACCCTGACTGAGCCGGGATGAGGGCAGATGGGAAGCGGGGTTGGGAGTAAGCGGCGAGGAGGAGGAGGAGGAGGAGGAGGTCGGGAGGAGGTCGGGATGAGGGTCAAAGTTTAAGCAAGGCAGGCCTGGCGGGATAACTAGCGTAGCGGTGCATGAACGCCTGGGACCGGGCTCCGACTGTGCACACGGCATGAATAATAGGTGCATGTTATAGCGGTATATCGCTGGCTTGTTTCGTGGGGTGCATGGGTGGTGGGCGATCTTTTTGGTCTTGTCTGTCGCCACCACGGATACCGCAGAGGCAGGATGAAGTGTGATCCGTATTCGTACCTCGTGGCAGTCTTGCAGAGGATCGCCAGATATGTGCCGGGCCAGGTCAAGGGAAGCAATACGGACGGAGCCTTACGCTCGATGCCTGATGCCTTATGTGCATGGCATCGATGACCTGGTATAGCCGATCTCCACGCTCCACGCTCCATGCCATGCATAGCCTACAGCGTCTAGCCCAGCAGGTCGATGCTATGCACGTCACTTCGCAGCGCAGCATGTGCAGAAAGGTTAAAAACTACCCGGGTGGTCGGTGGACACCATGTAACTCGTGAGGCTCATTCATGCGCCCATTCTCCGGGGAAATTTAGAGCAGGCATGTCGCACGTTTCAACGTCATGCGCAGTCTTGATAACCCAAGTTAAGGTTAATGGCGAGACGGGATGCGATGGCGTCGATCGTTTGGTTGGTTTGACCATATGCACGGAGCCCGATTTGAAGTCTAATGATAGTGGACGATGGACGACTTCACCACTCACGTGACATCGTGTCGACTTTGCGTTGTGGGTTCGGGGTGAATCATGATTCGTGACAACCGGCAACGCGCCTAAACAAAGAAACACTGTCATGTTTAGATACCTCCTTAATTCAGGGTGGCCGAGGACAGTACTATAACATTTGCACAAATTTGACAATGTAGTTGTTCCAGACCTCGTCGTCGTCTTCCTACCGGCTGCTGGACTCATTTTTACATTTCGCCACATCAAACTTGGCCATCATGGCGCCTCCAAAACCCCCCGTACCAAGAGCAGCAGATGCGAACCTCAGCAGGGTGTTCGATCCGTGGAACTCGGTTGGATCGGGCCACCAACGGCCCGAGACCAAGGGACCGGGCGGCTGGCGAGAGTCGCGGGCGATGAAGATGAACAGCCAGCTAGTTGCCGGGAACTCGGGCGGCGAGCGTATACACGACACTGTCGGCGAGGGCTCGCTTGATTTCGACGATAAGAGGAAAGTCTTCATCCCGAAGGAAGTCAGGGCCAGGGCCATGTGTAGCGTGGTCGATATGCTGCGGCGGCAGGGATCTGGGGCTGCATCGGAGAAGGATTCTTCATCTTTGGCAGGATCAAGGTCGCTATCAGCTGGGAGTGCAGGCCCTAGGAACTCGGTGTCACCAGTGAAGACGGAGCAGGGAGGAAAGGAAGAAAGCATATTATCGAATGGTACAGCCGCAGTTATCGAGGATACTCAGATGGACGACAGGAGACCAGACGAGGAGGAACCACAGCCCAGGAAACGAAAGATCTTCGACAATCTAGTCATCTACGTAAACGGCAGCACCCACCCGATCATCTCAGATTACAAGCTGAAGCACCTTCTGGCCGAGAACGGCGCCCGCATGTCCTTTCACCTCGGCCGCAGACAGGTCACGCACGTCATCCTGGGCAGACCCGCTTCCGTCGGGCACGGTGCCGGCGGCGGCCTGGCCGGGGGAAAGCTGGAGAAGGAGATACGGAGTGTGGGTGGCTGCGGGATCAAGTATGTTGGTGTTGAATGGTAAGTATCTCTATTCCCCTCGTCCTTCCCGGCGTTGCCACTCCTTTCCACGAGGGTACCCTCCTCGTATGTCTATCATACTTTACCCCCAAATTCTAACTGCCGGCGTTCCAGGGTTCTGGAGAGTATCAAAGCAGGCAAGCGGTTGCCCGAAGCCAGGTTTGCCAACCTCAAGGTCGCGCCTAGGGGTCAGCAGAGCGTCTACGGAGCCTTCGCCGGTGCCAAGAGCGCGGTTTCCGCCTCGTCACAGCGTCAGCTCCCTCACTCATAGGTCCCAGCGGTTGTGCATTCTCCACTGCTTGTCTATTATTCCCGATGTTCAGGGCGCACACTGTGGAGGGCATATCATGATCGTTTCGACATGGAAAGTTGTTTGCTTACGGGATGGAATGGTGGTGCATGATATATTGGTGTCGCATGGGGTGTTCTAGAAGGGCCATCGTCGGGATCTGGTGGCGGTATTGCGCTTCGGGAGCACAGGTGCATCAGGCTTTGCATTTTGGGAGGCACGCGGGATACGGCACAGGGCGTTACGAGAGGAGCTAGGGACGACTCGTCGCATGGTTGTACAGGAACGAAGGGAGTATGCTCCTACTCCGCGTCTGGAGTGATAGGTCATTTTTTTCGGGTTTGCTTGTTCATGAGGACAGCGTATTCCTTGGCTGTTGGGACCAATTACGTACGGGCACAATGTCAGTCGGAGGAGCAGACATTAAGCGTGCCACTATTCAGGGATTACCTGAGTTGGAGATGTGCGAGCCTTGCCTAGTCGATATCGTATGGAAGCTCGGCTCTCTCAGTCCCACATGGGTCACGGACTATACCCAAGACTGGTGATGGTATACTACCTTAGGTTTCCTAGGTGAGTCGAGCCAGTGAAGTCAGCCCGTGAGCCTACACAGTCCTTGCCAGCAAAGCAGAGGTGCTACCATCTCCTTGCTTGTCTTGCACACCAGCTCGCCGTCCGGTCACCCTCAAACACCCGACTAGTCCTTCAACGCTTCGCTCTCAGAGGCCATGTTCTAGGATGGAGTAGAATCTAGAGGAACAGAGCCCGGTCACCAGCGTCGGACAATTTAATTATCACTATCGACTCGCGTCGCACATATACCACGATGCCATGCCCTTCCTGGGCTCGACGCGCCCCTTTCTGGCCGACCTGTACAACAACTGTTCCCAAGTTCCCTAATCTTCTCCAGGTGCAGCGACAACAAGGTGCTACTCGCCCTGGGGTATGTGCTACTGCAGCATCTGTAGCACACCACATCTTGCTACTTCAATTTTACAGCCTAGACGCCGGTCTTCGAAGATATCTCAGACTATCTACCTGGCGGAGAGAATTACCGTGCGGGACTGCCAGGGTATTTCTCTGCAAAGTACGCACTGCAAGCCCCAGACAGCGTTCTGCGTCAAGCTGAAACTGACGATAACCGCGGAAAGAAATAGAAGACGCTCGTTTTTCAGTACCACCCTCTGTCGAAAAGCTTGGGCGTCACAGTGCCACGCCAGACATGCAAAGGCCCGAATTCGTGCAACGACTGCAACCCCCTCGTACAGTGCCAGTAGATCGAGGCTTAAGATGTCCAGATGTCGGGCGGGTGGTCAAGTGTCACCGTTACGGTTACCCTGTTTAGCTCGAGCAAAGGGCTCACGTCGGGTTAGCTGTTGAGGAGGATACGAGGGTTGTTGAACACATGAGACTTGACTGTGGTTGTAACTAGAGGTAGTTCAAGGAGCCTGACTTAGGGGGACAGCAAGTTGGTCAAGAGGTTTCTATCTTCCTATGAGTCTGGCTGAACTTGCACCAAGTGTCACAGATATCCGCTCGCTGAGAGGCAAGGGAGGCTTACTGGATGCGGCGATGGACGAAAGGGGGCAGCTGGTTGCCTTGGCACCTGTTACCCTTGCGTCATGTAAACAATGCGAGTTGCCATGTCTGGTATCCATCAAGATAAACGCAATAGCCCTCGAAGACTTCACAATGTCGTATGTATCTTGAAAGAAAGTTCTGAGGAGGAGAGAAGAGAGGGGGTTCTTATACTCGCTGAAAGTAGGATGTTTCTAAGTCGAAGATGTGATTTCTCGCCATATTCATTGAAATGGTCGAGCATGAAACGACAAACGATCCGTTGTTGCCTAGTTTAGTCCTGTTGCATCATCAAGAGAAGAGCATATGTTGAAAACCCCAGGCGAATACTTTTCCACCACTCTTGCCCCCCCAGTCTCAGTGTCATCTATATCAGTCCCACCGTGAAATACATCCCAGCCCTCTCCTGCAGCACTTTTAAAGGAGACCATAACCCATGCTTGCCCAGACGTCCCTTGAATTGGCTCTTTTGCGGGATCTCTTCTCGAGAAAACAAGTCTGCCAGGGTACCAGTCAGAAAGTCATTCCATTACCTTAGGCTTGGCTGTGGTTGGAGCCACGACTGATAAACTCACCAGGCTAGCTAAAGAGATGCAGGCTATTTCCGCACCTCAGATCGAGCGAGCTCAAGCTTAAGCTTAGGAAGGTAGGTTGGCCTTACATGGAATGGTCACAATCAGGCTCTTGGTGGTGCTCTCATCGCGTGGAGCGAACTTCTGAGCGAACTGATCCATCAGCTTGCTCCACGTCAACTCGCCGGCTGACATATCCTCGTTCAACTGTTGCGAAAAGTTCGGGTAATACGTCTTTAAGTTATTGAAAACGACACAGACCGCGAGTTTTTCGTCTATAGGACAACCCAGGGCATCGAGGTGGCGCTTGCAGCTCTTGACTTTACTGTGGTAGCCACGCAAGTTCGATAATGGGAACGGACTAGTAAGTTTTCTCAGTGTGTCCGTAGCGGCCGTGGAAAGTTGCAACGGCGGTAAAACGATCTTGAGGGTCTGGTTATACAGGTCGACAGGGCTCCGATCTGGCTTGCTGAAATCCCAGCCAGCTTTCACAAGACGACTGGCAACCGGCGCAACCGAAGCCGCAAGCAATCCGAGGAGATAGGGTGTAAGATCCGACTCGGGGAACTTGCGCTTCCGGGACAGCACATCGGGCGGAGAGATGTAATCTCCCATGCCGTAGAACTTGAAGACACCGAGGACCTGAAGTTTCCACTCCTCCAGGTTCTCATGGCCCTTGAGGGTTGAGATCTGGGGGACTGTCATGGCCAAGTTCCTCTCCATCTCGACGTCGGGTGTGGAGTCTGAAGTTGACAGTTCGAGAAGGTAAACTGCTTCTAAAGGCTGTTGATATAAGGCAGTGGCGAAGCACCAGGCAGGGTACGGAAGAAAATTCTGGAGTTGAGGATCTCGAGAGCGCTCTGTGTGGAGAAATTCTCATTCAGAAGGTAAAGGTTGCCGTGTAGAAGCAGAAGATTCGGTTGAGAAGGGTTTGGGTCGATACGTTAAGCTGAAGTTGTCTCGGCTTCAAATGCGACCTCCGTTTAGGAAAGAGCTACAGGGTATCGAAAAGGTACCCGATGGGCAATGGGGAGGTGAGACCACTGGGGAATCAAGGCGATGGTGTAAGGTAGACAAATGGCCCGAACCCTCGGAGGACCGGTCGGAAACTGAACAAGGAACGGCTACCTCATCTACACGGAATCCTTGAGAAGTATCATTTCTTCCAAATCACACGCTAGGCCATAAAGATAACTCCCGTCCAGCATCAAAGCTTCGCCCTCTCCTCAATAGCCCGGTGCGAAGCTCCCTTCTGTTCAAAGTACGCCTTGATCTCTTCCCTTGCAACTTCGACAACGCTGGCATCCTCAACCGTCGACGGGACATCTACCGCCTTATCAAACTCGCCATGGACCGCGTTCTCTAGTAACTGCTTCAAGACACGTCTGAGTGTCTTGCCAGACCGTGTCTTGGGTATCATGCCCTTTCCACGGATGACTCCACCTAACGAGGCGATGGCACCGACCTGTTTCCGGACCAGCTTTTGTAGCTCCGCCAGCAGCTGCTCGTCAGAGATAGAGTCGTCGCTCGTGCTGACGAAGGCGAAGGGCATCTGCCCCTTTAGGGCGTCCGGGATGCCTACGACACAAGCTTCGTTTACGAGTGGATGTGAGGTTATTGCTTGTTCGAGACTTCCTGTTGAGGGAGATATTATGAGAACCCATTCTTTGAATAGACAGTCAAGGCTTTCCAAAACATACCTGTGCTCAAACGATGCGCCGCAACATTGATAACATCATCTAAACATGTTAGCCAGACACTACCACTCAAGCAAACAGGAAGGAAACCAAACTCACCGGATCTTGCCATGATATGGATGTACCCCTCCCCATCAACAACACCGGTGTCCCCTGTATCAACCCACCGTCCACCGAACCTCTTCAGATATCCATTGTAAAATCTCTCTTCGTCCTCCCACAACGTCCTGAACGCCGTCGGCGCCAGAGGCGCAGCGAGAACGATGTTGCCCATATTGCCTCTAGGCAGCTCATTGCCCTCGTCGTCCACAACTCTCACATCGAAACCGGGCATCGCCTTTCCTGCGCTTCCGGGCTTGACCTGTAAAGGGGCGTGGTCCTTCTTGTCAGTCGTGCGATCTTTACCTGCGTGCGGTGTGAGGGCGATGCCCGAAATTGGCGAGCCGGACTCGGAACTCCACCAGTTATCGATGACGTGTGCGCCGGGACCGTCTTGGTTTCCGTATTTCTTCAGGAGGGCCTGGTACATAGTGACGATAGCAGGCTCCGACCTCTCGCCAGCCAGAAACAATGCTTTGAGACTCCTCAGGCCGCCACGCTGTCCGATTTGGGTGATGGCCCTGTTTTCCGGATCCTCCTTTCTTATGGCCCTCAGGGCTGTCGGAGCCGTAAACAGAGTGTTGATCTTATAGTCCTCCACCAGCCGCCAAAAAGCCGACGAGTCCGGTGTGCCAATAGGTTTTCCTTCATACAACACCGTCGCCGCACCAGTCAGCAACGGACCGTACACGACATAGCTGTGCCCGACCACCCAACCGACATCACTAAAACACCCCATAACATCCCCCGGCCCGTGAATCCCAAAGAGATAACTTATGCTCATGTGTAATCCCACGGCATGCCCTCCGCTATCCCTCAGCACACCCTTCGGCAATCCCGTCGTTCCACTAGTATAGATGATGTATATCCCATCCGTCGACTTGACAGGCACACAGTCCGCCTTGACGCCCCTCGCCCGCGCGCTCTTGACCAGATTCTGCCAGCTGCGCTCACCCTCCGTCTTGCGGACGGGATGCCAGCTGAGCTGTTCCCTCTGCCAGATTATCGTGCGCGACGGCTTCCAGGGACTGATGGCCACTGCTTCCTCCACGAAGGCGCGGTAGGCCATGGCAGGCTTGTTGCCATCTATGCCGCACGACGCGGTTAGGATGGCGACGGGGCGGGAGGCCTCGATGCGTTGGGCTAGGGCGCCGGCCGCGAAGCCGCCGAAGACGACGGCGTGGATCGCGCCGAGGCGGTTGATGGCTAGGATGCCGATTAGGGCGGCTGGTATCATGGGCACTGATAATGGGTTAGTTTGAGTGAGAACATATGGGGATGGACCAGCCTTACTATATACGAGGACGACATCCCCCTTCTTGACGCCCTCCTGGCGCAGGACGCCGGCAAACGTTTCGACGTCATCGAGGAGCTGCTTGTAGGTGATGGTCTGCTTGGTGTTTGTGACGGGGCTGTCGTAGAAGATGGCCGGGAAGTCGCCGTGGCCGGCGTGCACGTGGCGGTCGACGCAGTTGTAGCAGGTCGAGAGCTCGCCGTCGGGAAACCACTCCCAGTGGTCGTGCGACTTGCCGTTCTTGAGCTGCTTGTGGGTGCGGGAGAGCACGGCCGAGGGCTTCTTGTGCCAGAAGAGGTGCTCGGCGTGGTGGCCCCAGAAGGACTCCGGGTCATTGAGGGAGTGGTGCTGGGCTTCGTCTTGGGGGTGATCCATCTTGGTCGTGTCTCAACTTGTGAGCTCGGTTGTAAGATGATGTTTACGTAGGGTCAGACAAACTCGAGTGTCTGAACTTGAACTGTGCCTCGAGTATAGAGCTAAGTATAAATGCGGTGCAGCTGCTGTGCTTCAACACTCGCCATTCACCCGTTTGACTTCCTCGGTTATCGATCTTATGACGCCTGCTACTTACTCCAATGCAGCCATTATCTTAGCCTCGTCCATGTAGCGAGAGATGGACGAGCTTCCCCGCATTCCGCTACCCCGACCGAGCACACCCGGCAAGGCGTCTGGGGAAAGCCACGGCTAGCCGCAAGCTGGGGAAGATCAGCCCATTTCGTGGCGTTCGTTTATTCATGCTGCAACGTGCTAGGTGCGGCAAATGGGTGTTGACGATGGAACGCATGTCTTCATAGGTAAGCATGAGTTCACCGTCTGGGTAAGGATGGCATGGCATGGCCGACATGCACAGTATGTATATACATCCGCTTGAATGCCCTCGCTTGTCACCGACACTTGCATGGAATAGAGGATTTTCTTAATCTCGCAATTTCGCACTAGACGGCAGCAACTCGCGTTCACAACACGCATCTTGTTTGTCAAGTTCGCGAGTTGCGACGCGAAGTTGCAGTCCGTCTCCAAATGACTAAAAGGAACCATTGATGCAGGAAGGTGCAAGCGGCAAAGCTTCCTAATCCATGCACGGTGCAAGCTCACACTGACAAGATTCTCGGCACTGTGCTCATCAAACTTGCGTCTTCACCTTGCACGTCTGGGGTGTGCTTAGCAAAAGCCCATCGGCCCGGAAATTGTTCGACGTTTTGTTTTATTTGCCACAGGCTAACCCTGACAGGCTAATCCTTGCCACCAAGAGAAGGGACGCGCAACACTGATTTGGTACCTGCATTAGGAGGGAAGATCATGAGGGTCCTGAGGGTCCGGCCAGCCGGCCAGTGCGACACGCAAACATCCATCATGTTGATCGGATCCGCTGTTTCTGGCTGTGAAGAGTTCAGAACAGGTTTGTTCTGCTTCCGATAGCTGATTCCCCAAATCATCCGAGGTTTTTCCTACTCGAGATTCTGAGATCGAATCATCTGATGTCATAGCGATAAGCACTGAGGATCGCTGTGTACAGAGTTACAAATATACTATCATGAAGTTGCGAACGAAATCGGTGTGCACTTACCTATTGCGGCACGGATAACTCACTACGTACTGGATACGAACGATAATAATAGCCTGTTCTTGAGACAGTTGGATGCAAACGGAAGACCCTGAGTTAACCGGGGAAAGGATTTGCAATAAGGTTCGCGGACGGCAGATCTATGATGTGCGCCGTCCGGTAGAATCGGATGATCGCATTCACCTGGTTTCTGGGATTGATTTGCGCAATAACACACCGGATAAGAGCCCCTGCAGGCAATCTAAGGTAGTCAAACGATATGGTCGACCTACATCAGATGAATATCTTCACGGCGTTTCCAGCATGGATTGCGAAACAACGCGAGGGAAAGGGGATAGAAAGTATGTGCTCCAAAGGTACTATAATACCGTCCCGTTCCCGTGTTAAGACATCAGGGACTCGGGCGCACCGACTCATGAAGAAAATGACATCAGGGCATGACGCGTGTTGACCAGAAATCATAAAAGTTCCATAGTCAGGCTATACACAAATATATGATCCTCAGTTCCTTCCATCAAACATGTTCATAGAATTCAACAGTAGGGACTTTGTAGAATGAAAGTTGGGTTGGAAAGTGTTGATATTTGTCTAGAGAGCTACTCCATGAACACTATTCCGAGAGAGCCCCAAGATGCGAAGAAGCGACAAGACCGCACACATTTGACAGATGAGTGCGACGAGAAAACTCCCCCAACACCTCGAAACAAATTTTTGTTGAAGTTGAATCCGCTGAGATCATGCGACCGCGAACTTTGCGCGCCTAGATGCGACAAAATGGTCTCATCAAACCTCCCGCGACTTCCATGCCAGGTTGTCTCACGTCCACACAAACATCATCCAAATTCCATTAACCCGCAAATCCAGTCAGGGTATCATATGCGGCATATACGGGGAAAAGTTATTTGACAAGGAATTTAGAGGATGAAAGCAGCCAGACCGAGGACACCAGCGAGACCGGCGCCCGAGAGGGCAGCGACCTTGCCGGCACCGGCGGTGGGGAGGGTGGTGGCCTTGGTGGTGGTGGCGCTGATGGTGCCGACCGCGGTGGTCTTGACGGTGGTAGGGGCGGCAGAGGTGGTGTTGGCGTAGCTGGAGCTTGGACAACTGTTAGCATACTCTTGCATTCTATTCGGAGCATTTGTTAGCTCACCAGGTGTTGCAGATGACTGACGAGACGGTGGTGATGGGCTTGGTGATCGTGCAGGGGCAGTCGGTGATCGTGAGGGTGGTGGCCTGGTTGTTTATGTTAGCTGAATTGCTCGGTTGCAGGAAGCAAGAATCGCAGCCATGATTGCTCGGTCCCCAAGAGTCTGGCTCATCCACATGCGCGCGTGTTGTTCATCACATGTGCATGAACTCTCAGCTCCCGGCACCCGAATAACCACGACTGCGCTCCGGATGGCGCGTCGTACCTCGGTGATCGTGTAGGTGGTACCACCGTGGGTGATCTCAGTGGCCTCAGGGCAGTAGGTGGTCAGAGCCGTGACGACCTCGGTCGTGTAGGTGACGTTGGACCAGGCGTGCGCGCCAGCGGCGGCAGCGAGAACGGCGGCAGCGGAGAACTTCATTTTGACTGATTTGTTTGGTGTTGAAGTATGTACTCGAAGAGTATTGGTAGGATGATGATATGTAGAGGTTGAGGTTGTTGATTGCTATGTTCGTGTGTAACGAGTGAAATTGACTATAAGTCAGGGTGGTGTTGCAACGAATGTGGTGGGTGAAGAGGAGAGAGGGGAGAGCTGTCTGTGAGAGCCTGGGACAGATGAGTTTTATAACGGCAAAGCCCCCGTAGACGGGCGAGATTGGCCTCCATCTGGTGTGGGTGAGGGCGAGAGGGGGGCCGGACTGCGGTAGCACGGCAACTCGCAGGGTGGACCGGGTTCATACGCGCCACACCAACATCCGGATCCGTATTTCTGCTTTGCCCCAGTCTTTCTCCTTGTTCCAGGGAAGTGTTATTTTAAAATCGGGCAAATCACGAGCGGACATTTGCTAAGGGTCAGGGAGGGTGTGCTTATACCACAGTACAAACCCACGCGACCACTACCACAGTACGAAAAGGGGCGTGGAGGATTGCTGTCCAGTGTCCAGGGGCTAACGCACAGTCAGCTATCCTGGCAATGAAACTGCAACAACCAACGGACCTGCCTCGATCGATCACAGTTGCAGAAGCAGTTGCTGCTAAACCAGGCTAACCCCAGCCTACGTGCAACAGTGCAACAGCGCTGTTAGTGCTGTTGACCTGCGAAATGAAATGAGCACCAAACGGCCCAACCAGCTGATATCAATGACACGAAGAGATAATTTCCCTTCACGAGTCTCATATTGTGTCTTGTCATCGAATCTAAGCAAGATCTGGAGGCAGCTCAAAGTGAGAAGACGGGCTCATATTGTAGAAACAACTTTGGCCACAGGCGGTGGATGCACTGGCTGACTGGTGTCGGATAGTGCACGCCGCTCCAGAATCCAGATGCAGGAACTGAGATTCAGATGGAGGTCCTCCTGCGCTTCCTGCAGGTACGAGCAGCCGACCAAGCAGGGACCTTGCACGGGACCAAGTTGGCGCCTCTGACGGAAATGAAGTGTGGTCCAGTTTGTCTTGCATCCTTCTTGGGGAAAATTGGCCCGGGCGCGCTCGGACAGTGTTGAGGACAGTGTTGGTACAGTGTGAGAAACGCATTCCCTCGTTTGTTCTTTTCTATCGCCGATAGCATGACTGTTCTTGCGATGAACCTCACTTACACGGTAATAAGTGTCACAAACGACTTACCCAAGCAATTTTGGAAGTCTAAGGTACATCGGAGTTACTATCTGGAGACCTGTCATTGCACTGATACTAACTTACCTATACGACATTGAGTTTTCATGTCTTGGATTGCCTCGTACCGGAGAGAACAGTCATCATAAATAATCTTATGGACCTTCAGGGTTTTGGGCGGGATTCCTTTGTTGCTTTGCCAAGCGAGATAAGATCCTGCTTCATCTTCTTGAGTGGTCTTGTGGTGTGGGTGGACTTTTGTGATATTGAGACGCCCCTCTTTTGGACACACCCTTCTTTTCTTGGCAGAGACAATCTCGAAGCTTTGCGACGACAGAAGTCAGACACGGCCCGTATATTTGTCTGACTTTTCTGTTTTTGTTTTGTTGGACGTTCTTGATCAGCGCTTCTAGAATTCAGATCGATACTACCGGAAGCGAGCAAACGAGCGGGAAATCGGCGTCGTGACGAGATCAGCTTTGACTGTCCTGACTGTTCACTAATCTGCAGAAGCCGCGAAAAAGACACAATATAAGCTGAGCATCCAACTCACATTCTAAAGACAAGCTTCTTGAGAACCAATTGTTTCTTCTATCGCTCGTTCTCACTTCCATCTTCTCTGCTGAGTTTGGCAACGACCTCCTAGCTCATTGTATTGAATTGGCATCAACAAGATGATTTCGGCGTTAAGCAAGTTGCTCCAGGAGATGCTTGCTCACATCTTGGGAGCACGATCAATCTCCCGCTGCGCTCTCCGTCTGGCTGTCGTTTTGGTCTTGCTTTCCTTTTCACATAACCAAAGTTGGGGATTGCCGAATCTTTGATTCTTTTCGAACCTGAACGAAGTCGTTCATGGCATTGACACAAAGGAAGGCAGACCGTACTGTTGCAGTGTGGTGTGGTAGGTTGGGAGCGTCGGAGCGGGATGGAGTCAACCCCGCAGGATCGCCTCGGCATTCAAACGCCGGATCTTGACTAAGCGACGTCATCGGAACGCCGGGGACTTTGTAGACAACTGTGACGACCGCGAGGCAAATCGAAGAGGTTGAATTGCTTAATCTATCGAACTCGACTTGATCTTTAACGCCGAAGGTATCATAGATAAGAACTGTATAAAGGATATATAAGTTCGAGATACATTGTCGATATCCCAATCCTGAAGCTATTGTGCTTTCAAATCAGCACCACCTGCCCAGAAACTCATCTAAAACCACGATGCCTGAAAACATGAAAGCCGTCGGTAAGTCAACACCGCTAAACTCATACAAAACTCGCCTTACTAACAGCCAATGCAGAAGTAAAAGGCGGCAAAGGCCATGCCGACGCCCTCTTCATCAACCCTGACACGCCAATCCCCACCGCAGCCGAGGGCCAAGCCTTGGTGAAGATCCGCGCCTTCGGCCTCAACCGCATGGACCTGATCCAGCGCGAAGGCCACTACCCCTTACCTCCGCAGGCGCCGTCCACCCTCGGCGTCGAGTTTAGCGGTACCATCGTGTCCTTCGGCCCCGGCTCGCACGGCAACTTCAAAGAGGGAGACGAGGTCTTCGGCCTGGCCTACGGCGGCGCGTACGCCGAGTACATCGCCGTCTCCTCCAAAATGCTGCTGCACAAACCCGCCCATCTGAGCTGGGAGCAGGCCGCTGGCGTGCCGGAGACGTGGATCACGGCCACGCAGGCGCTGCATTTCGTGGGGCAGTTCGCCAAAGGCCAGAGCGTGCTGTGGCACGCCGGTGCTTCCGGTGTGTCGATCGCCGGCATCCAGCTCGCCAAGAAGGCGGGCGCGACGGCGGTGTATGCTACGGCGGGCTCGAAGGATAAGTGCGATTTCATCGTCAACGAGCTGGGCGCTACCGCCGCGTTTAATTACAAGGAGCAGGACTGGGCCGAGGAGATCAAGAAGGCTACCGGTGGCAAAGGGGTCGATCTCATCATCGATTTCGTAGGCGCAAATTACTTCCAGAATAACTTGGATGTGGCTGCGAGGGATGGGAGGATTGTGCTGCTGGGGTTGATGAGTGGTTCGAAGTTGAAGGATGTCGATATTGGGCAGCTGCTATTCAAGAGGCTGCGTATTGAGGGCAGCACGTTGAGGAGCAGAGATGAGGAGTATCAGGGCAGGCTGAGGGACAAGCTGGAGGAGTACCTGCCCATTTTCGAGAGCGGGGAGTTCAAGATTTACGTCGACACAGTTATGCCCTGGGAGGAGATCCAGAAAGCGCACCAGCTTATGGAGAAGAGCAACACGAAGGGCAAGATAATCTGCACGGTTGGCTAGGCGGTTCAAATAGAGTTCTGAGGTAGGCATGAGTAATGATCAACTATCATAATCGTAAAACATCGCAATGCACGATTGCTGATATCGTGAGACGCTAAAATGGTCCATTGCTTGTGACCGAAACGAAACCGTGACGCCTTTCCTTATCCTCGCCTGAAATCAATGCTCCTTGAGCCACTTCAGCATCTGCTCATACGCCGTGATTTGCGCCAGCTTGATATGATCGTCGTCATACTCTCCTACAACCGCGAAGCCTGGCACAGACTATGTTAATAAAGCACCCGGATAGCAAAACGAAGGACGACGAATACATACCGTGCGGGACACCAGGATACACTGAAACCTCATGCTCAACATTGTTCTTGCTCATATAATCCTCTCCCGCCGTCCTGACCTCATCGGGAAACAGGGGATCGTTCTCCACACAGACCAGACTAACCGGCGCCTTGAGCCCCTGGAAGTCATCCTTGGACACCATGGTGGCATGCGCAAGTGCACCGACCTTGATATGCGGTCCAACAGTCTTGCTCGCCTGTCCTTCCTCGTCAGACGGCTTCTGCGTTGCAGACCACGGCGTCGGTATCCCCTGCTGGTGCGGCGGCCGCTCAGATGCGAGAAGCAGCACGTACCGCGCGCCGAAGCAGTAGCCCACGGCATACACGCCGCCCCCGTGGCTAACAGCGTCGGCGAACTCGTCGCGCACGCCGTCGAGGACCTTGTGCAAGAGAGGCAGAACCTTGTCGTCTGTGTGCCGGGCCAGCCACATGTCGATCATGAAGGACTTGGCCGTCTCGCCGATCTTGGTCTTGAACTTGTCCAGGAAGGAGGGGGAGGAGGATATGGAGGCCTCGTCCGGGACGGAGGCTCTGGTCGAATTGGGGGCTGCGTCGCCGTCGAAGAGGTCCGGCATCACGACGACGAACCCTTCGGATGCGAAGCGGTCGGCTTGGATTTGGTTGTTGACGGATTTTATGCCCGTGCCACTGGTGAGGAGGAGGAGGAGGCGGGCTGGAGTGTGCGGGTAGTCGGGTGGTTTGGAGATGTAGGCCTAACATATGTGAGCGAGACAGGTATTCAGAATGGTGCGAGAATAGCATACATCGAAGCCGCCGAGCTTCTCAATGACTCCAGTGGAGGCCTCACCGCTGGCTGAGGTATAAGTCAATACTGGACAACACTCATTATCTTCGAGCAGACGTACGAGCTGGTCTATCGGTAGTGCAATGCTCGCCCAGTTTCGGGCTCGACTGGGTTGCACTCTGACTAGATAAATCAGTAGGCACAACCTCCTGGGCATCGCTCTCAGGAGCCTTGGTAGCAATCTCGGGGTCGGCCATCTTCGCTGTTGCTATTCCTGCAGAGTCTACGTTTGGTGATTGATGTGAGCAAGCAGAGTTGAAGTTCAGGAAGCAGAACAGGTATTGAGGTGCAAGAGAATGACAAAGGCAGGTGTATTGCTAGCCAGCCAGCTGGTTTCAGGAAACAAGGTCCAAGAGCATTCACAGGGCTGAGCAACCACATCACCTGCGTGAGACGCGAGTCCCTGAGCTCCCTTTCACAGCACAACCCCACACATTACGTCTGTTTCATACCAGGTAGTGCTCGAGTGAGAATGCATAAATCGGTCCCTCATTTATGCAGCTAGCCGAGGAATGACATAATCAAGTGCCCCGCGACAGGCTTTCCACTCAACGCGACAGACGCGTCTTCTTCGACAACGCCGCTAATTATCACCGCCACCAAAACACTTCCTCACCTCACCACCGACGGATTCCATAGCACGACAAGTATCTAATCCAGTCACACAAAATGGCGGCACAACAGATCACCCAAGGAGCCCTAGAGTAAGCCTATATCACCTCCAAGTCAGTGTTTCTTTTCTAACGAGCCAACAGGGCCATCTTCAACGACCCGGCCGGAGCAGGCAGCCGATTCCCGGTTCCTGTGATGCAGTGTCTCCAGATCAAGACCCTCGAGTCCAAGGCAGGGCCCGGCGGCAACGGTCCAGAAAGGTTCCGCGTCGTACTCAGCGATATCCGCAACTATGTCCAGTGCATGTTGGCTACACAGGCAAACCACGTCGTCCACGAGGGCAAACTCACCAGAGGCTGCATTGTGCGCCTCAAGTCATATCAAGCGAACTCCGTAAAGGGCAAGAAGTAAGAGCCTCTGTTCACAACCCCTGCTGCGACGCGTAATAGCTGACATCTATCTAGCATCCTCATCATCTTAGATCTGGAAGTAATCGAATCCCTCGGCGCGCCGGAAAAGATTGGTGAGCCCAGCGGTCTAGAAGTCAAGTCGGAAGATGCCAAGAACACCACAATAGGCGGCGCCGGCTTCTATGGCGTCAAAAACGAGCCGACAACCCAAGACTCGAAGCCCCAGATGAACAAGACCCTGCCCAGTCGCACCAACAACGCGCCCAGCACCGGCCCAGGCAACAGCACCATCTACCCGATCGAAGCTCTATCCCCCTATGCACACAAGTGGACCATCAAGGCCCGCGTGACCAGCAAATCCGACATACGGACATGGCACAAGCCCAGCGGCGAGGGCAAGCTCTTCTCCGTCAACCTGCTTGACGAGAGCGGCGAGATCAAGGCCACGGCCTTCAACGACCAGTGCGACCAGTACTACGACATCCTACAAGAAGGCCAGGTCTACTACATCTCCAGCCCTTGCCGCGTTCAAATTGCCAAGAAGCAGTTCACCAACCTGCCCAACGACTACGAGCTCACCTTCGAGCGTGATACCCAAATCGAGAAAGCAGAGGACCAGAGCGCCGTACCTCAAGTACGCTTTAACTTCTGCAACATCCAGGAACTCCAAGAGGTCGAAAAGGACGCAACGGTCGATGTCATCGGCGTGCTCAAAGACGTCGGAGAAGTCTCCCAGATCGTATCCAAAAACTCCGGCAAGCCCTACGACAAGCGTGAGCTGACCCTGGTCGATGACACGGGCTACTCTGTACGCGTGACAATCTGGGGCAAGACCGCAGTCTCGTTCGACGCCAAGCCCGAGTCCGTCACGGCCTTCAAGGGCATGCGCGTCGGGGACTTTGGCGGACGCAGCCTCTCCCTCCTGTCGTCGGGCACCATGGCCGTCGACCCGGACATCCCGGAAGCGCACAAGCTGAAGGGGTGGTACGACGCCACGGGCCGCACCGAGGCGTTTGCGACGCACAGCAACCTGGCCTCGATGGGCAACGCCGCCAGCGGCGGACGCAAGGACGAGACCAAGACGATCGAGCAGATCAAGGCCGAGGACATCGGCATGGAGGACACCATCTGGTTCACCCTCAAGGCGACCATAGTGTACATCAAGCAGGACAACTTCTGCTACCCCGCGTGTCGCAACGAGGGTTGCAACAAGAAGGTGGTCGACTACGGCGACGGCACCTGGCGGTGCGAGAAATGCGAGGTCAACCACGACAAGCCGCAGTACAGGTACATCATGACGGTCAGCGTGGCGGACCACACGGGCCAGATCTACCTGTCGTGCTTTGACGAGGTGGCTCGCGTCATAATGGGGGGCAAGAGCGCCGACGAGCTGATGGAGATGAGGGAGGAGGGGCGGGACACGCAGCTCACTGCCGAGTTTGAGGCTGCCAATTGCCGGAAGTTGAGTTTCAGGTGTAGGGCGAAGATGGATACTTTTGGGGATGCGCAGAGGTGAGTTCTTGCCGAGTATTGAAGTGTGATGGGTTGATTGACTGACTTTGACTTAGGATCCGGTATCAAGTCCAGACTGTCTCGGTCATGGACTGGAAGTCGGAAGCGGCCAAGCTTGCGGAGCTGGTTAAGCAGATGAGTGTCTAAGTTCTGGCTCTGGGGCTGTTGTTGCTTGCTATGACGGGAGAAGCTGGTCTCCTGGAACGCTGGGAATATTGTGGATCATGGCTTCCGCAATGCCATACGTTGCTGTAAAAAGGCTTTCATTGCTTGTCCGAAATACATGTGGTATGTCTGTCATGATGAAGGGATAGAGGCCATAACATAAGAGTCACGACCGTCAGACTCGTGAATATTAGCATTCTATTCTAATCTGCAGTTGCCTCCCATCGTTTCCTCATAACAAAGACATGCTGGTAGAATAACGCCTTACCCTTCCCTCTAAAACGCCTAATTGCGTAAAGCATGTTCGCAGCTCTCCTCATTTGCCGATGCTATCTAGTATCGACCGCACACCCAGCGTAAAACGTAACTACCATGCACGCAACACACACGGACAGGGCTAGAGGTAGGGCTGCAATGCGTGCAGCAGGTCGTCTGGGTTATCCTCCCACGCATCGAATGTGAACTCTAGTTTAATGGTCATCTCATTCTCTCCCTCGTCGGAAGGAGGCTCTTGCATCGGAGAAAACGGCATCGCAGAAGACGGCATCGAAGAAAGCCGCTCCTGAAAGCCATCTATCGTAATTCCGAAGAGCTCGACGTAGAACCCACGCCCGTGCGCCGGCGGGCCACTCTAAGCACCGGCAATCTGCACACCGGTCATGAGATCCTCGTCCTCGATCTGCGAGTCGAAGCCAATGTCCAGCACGTCCTTGTAGCCCAACCCGGCAGCGCCGTCTTTCTCTTTCTTCTGCTCTTTGACAAGGTGCTTGACGTAATCCCGGCTCGTGCCCAGCCTCTCGTTGGTAGCCTTGATGATGGGCGCCAGGTCGCGGATGTGCTGTGCCGATTTCTCGAGTTCGGCCGCGAACTGGGCCTCGGACAGCTCCTCACCTTCGCTCAGGAAAGTGAGGTGGCCTTGTCCGTCGCCTTCGACCGCGCCGGGTGCTTTCTCGACAACACCGGCTAGCATCCCCGTACCAATCATGTCGCGGAGCAGAGCCTCGACATCGGACGCTTTATCGAGCGGCTTGCCTGTCTCGGCGCTGTGGGTGAGCTGTCGAATGTCCTCGAGCCCGATCTTGGAGTACACCTCTCTCAGACGGAGGATGTGATGCCGCTGGTAATGAGCCAAGACCTCGCGCACCAGACCGTCGTTCCTCTCCTCAGTCCAGAAGCTCGCCCCGGCTTCGAACTCGGCCTTGAGCTGCTCCGCACCGCCCTCCGCCGCGCCCTTCTCGAACGCCTTGGCCACGGCGACATATGGCCTGCCGAGCGCCTGGAAGGCCCTCTGCACTGTTTGCGTGATAGAACCGAGAGCCGACATAGGCCGTAGTCTGCCGGCCAGGAGCAGGTTGACGAGGATCCACTTGTTGTAAGCCTTGCTCATGAACGCGCTACAGCCTTGGTCGCGGGTCGGGAACGTGCACACGCGCTCGAAAGCTGCAGAGGCGGACGCCCAGTCGCGCTGGGCGAGGTGGCAGAAGCCACTGACGAGGTCGTATTCCATCACCTCTGACGAGGTGACGCGCCCCGTGAGGCCGGACTCGATGCTGATGAATGCCGAGGAGGGGAGGCGCATGTCGCAGAGGGGCCGGGTCTCGGTCTGCCCGCGCATTCCGGGGTAGAAGACTATGCTTTTGCTGATGAGGGGTAGGATGTGGTGGATGTTTTGGGTTTTGTAGGCTTGGTCGACGAGGGGCAGGTGGTGGGAGGTGAGGATCGAGCCGGTAGGGTCGAGGCGGAGGAGGGCTGAGGCCAGGAGCTCGACGGCTATGGAGGGGGGAAAGGTCTGGCCGGCTTTTAGGACGTCGAGGATGGAGGAGAAGGGGGCACCGGCGTAGCGTATTTGGCGGGCGTCGAATGTCAGGAGGAATTTGGCTGTGCATTCGGCAAGATCGTCGGGGAGGTGGGCGTTCTGGGCATCATTGTAGTAGATGGCGTTCAAGAGGTATGCATATGATATCGAGTTGAAGGCCGGATCCACATGCTACTCATGGTCAGTTTGATAGCAGCAGACGTGTGACACGACGGTATTTACCTGTAATAGCTGGGGAGCATGAGCAGCTAGAAGGGCTGGCTCGTTCTGCTTCAACTGGTTGAGCTGCTTGACATGTGTTTTGGCTGCCACATTGTATTCGTCATTGCCCCTCAAATCCTGGCTCGGAGGAAATGAGAGCAGCACCGAGGCAATCTGATCCATGGCGAGACAGTATCCAGCGATCAGTGCGCGGTGGTGATATGCTGCTTTCGGAGGTAGGTGGTGATGTTGGAGACGGGAATATGTGTGGTGGTTGTAGATGGTGGGGCAGCCTGGAGCCGACGTCGTTCCTCTGCCTCTTAGACGGACGACAGGTCGGATTTAAGCGATGGTGGCTCGAATATCCTACTGAGCGTGCAAAGGCGTTGTTGATGAATGATTTTACGTTTCCGCAACACTTCGAATAAAGTTAAATGGCTGTCGTAGGGCAATTTACTTAAAATGTCCTTGGTGATGTCGACGTTGATTGGAGAGCTGTTGTTGTTGAAGTCAAAGCTCCGGGAGGGTGCCTGGCTGGGGGGTATTACCCCGCAGTTTAACCGCTCGGTGAAGCTTCTCGCATCACCTTGCTCACCTGTCTCACCTTGATTTGACATTTGCGGTCATTGACTCGCGCTTTCACGACATGGTCACCGACTCAACTTTCAGAGAAGAACAGCAATACTTTCTATTCCGCTATATCAGTGGCATAAACTCTGCTACGACTGACTGGCGAAACACAAGCTCATCGCAGGCCAATAATCCAAGCGCACAACAGAAAACCACTTTACCCCTTTTTCCTTATTTTGATCGCAGGCAGCCCTTCATATCCATCCATTGCTGGCATTTTCTGGCATCTATATTGAAGAGGTCCATACTAAAGCCGTGAGGGAAATCCAGCGCATTACCAAGCCTCTAAAGAAAAGCAAAACCGTGCCGGACCAGATGCTCCTGGGACCAAATGCTTCCACTTCCTTCCTCCCTTCCCTCCATCAAGCCCTCCTGATGCGCTTCGGCGCATTGGCTGGGAAGTATCATATCCGCATATCGTCGTGAAGAAAAGCATAACTTAAAACAACGCAGTAAGAAAAGACAAGGAATGCTCCGAGAACAAGCTCGGTGTTGTGGCAATGGTTGCTGGCAGGCTGAGAGCCAGCCTCCTCAAATAGCCCAATATGAGGACGGGAGCCCAAGAACGAGTTATCGGCATGAGATAGGCAGAGATAAAGCCGATTGTACAGGGAGGCATGGTAGTCGTCATGTCGAGTAAAGACAGCCACGAGAGCATTGTCAGGCTCCCGAAAGCTCGATGAACTGGTTAGTGAGCTGGTCGTATCATTCCTCTTTGAGCGGAGTATCGGCTCAGCCAAGCTTGGCGCCGTCCTCACTGTCATCACTGCCGTGATCAGCCTTGAGAACATTCCATGGGTTATTGTCGACGAATGGGTTCCGGCTTGTGTTGGCAGTCGCCTCGAACTCGCGCCTGGTAGAGGCCGAAGGCGGAGCAATGGGGCCGAAGGGGGACGAGAACTGAGCTGTATATGGCATTGTTAGTCTTCTGCTTGCCCTCCTACGAGTGTTAAGAGAGGGACGAGGTGAACACTTACCAACCTGCTGCTGCTGACGACCGTGTCCAGCAAGCTGTCCACTGCCGGCCACAACTGGCGCACCGGAAGCGGACGAAACAGAACCGCTGGGCCCGCGTCCCTGTCCATGTCCCTGAGACCGCCAGGTGTTATGGCGGAGACGATTAGCACCTCCGAATCCACCACGGCCGGTGTTAGTGATGGCGCGGGCACGACCGGCGGGAGCAGTGGGTGGACTGTCCATGACGTGAGCTTGCTGGTCGCTAGTGATCTCACCCTGGTGCTTGCGCCACCAGATAGGCAGACCCTGGAAGAGGCCGAGGGACTCCTGCGTGTCCTTGTCGAGCGGCATCTCGTGCTTGTACTTGCAACCCTGCTGGGTGAAGGCGCATACGCCCTCGTGAATCCACTTGTCGCAGTAGATCTTCAGTTTCTTCTGCGCCTCCGGGGCGGGGGAGGACGCGATGATTGTGTCGATGCGTGACTGCTTGGGGGAAGGGAGGATGGAGGGTTAACTTTCTTCCTTTCACCTGTGAGGTAGTACCATTGTAAGAAGAGAAGAGAGGGACTCACCTGGACGGGATCGCGCATGTTTCCAGTTCTCATCTGTCCGCCAGGAAACTGCTGAACCGGCTAAAGAACCACCTCTGTTAGATTAGGAAGGCGCTTCCATCATTCTGTTGACTCACCTGAACAAACACGCGCTCAAGGTTGCTGGACCGTCCGTTCGGAGCCAAGCCGGTAGGGCAAGGCAGAACCGTCATACCGAGACATCCGTGCTGGAGAGCTGGGATATCGACCAGAGGAGGCAGCATGTCGACCGGGACCAGCCTGGTGTACTGTCCGTTGCCACGGTCATAACAGTAGGCGTAGTACGGCATGTCAGTCTGACCAGCGCCTCTTCCTCCACCCTGCTGCTGCTGGGTCGTCTGGGTCAAGGCCTTGGAGACCTGGGTATCGCTTCGGCCGCCGGGACCGGTATTGTTATTGTTCCCGGGGTCATTGCTACCCTGGCTTGTTCCGGCGTCGGTGGGCGAAGTGTTGACCTGAGGCGAGGTCGGTGATGACATGGTGCGAATCGCGTCAGGTGGTGATCGGTTTCGGTCTTCGTAAAGAGGGTGAAATTGTGAAATGCTCGACCCGTTACTGTTGTAGGAAGGAAGCAGGATAAAAGAGCCCGGATTGTTATGCGATGTAGCAATGTTTGTGTTTCGCCAGTTTGCAGAGGTGAGGCTGCGGTTAGGAAACAGACCACTGGAGTGGTTTCCAGAGCCGATAAAATCCCTGGAGTTTGCAGAGGAGGTGGAAGTTGCTAGAGCATTACTATGAAAACCTAGGTTTCGTGGGTTCGAGGTGGTGGTGCCTGGTTCGATGGTACGGATTTGGTTTCGAAGAGGATTCGGCGAATCGAAAGAATGATTGTGGTGCTCCATGACCATTGAAAGGTGCTCCTGCCACTCTGAATCAGGCGTGCCACAGATTAGATCTATATTAGACGACGATGTCGCTGCAGAAAACTGTTGGAGGACAGGCGATGAATCCCTCGACGACGAACACGACAAGGACGAAGAGATGGACGGTTCAGAGGGCGACTTGGGAGGAGTCCTGGCTGGCACGGTGTTGTACATCGTGGGCGAGATAGGAGGACGCGAGGAGAACAGAGAAGCGAAGGACACGTCGACAGAGAGGAGCAGATGCCGGCTTGCAAACGGGCCCTGAGGTGACAAGCCGCCCTTCGTCTTTATACACCGCACTTCTTCAACCCGGGTCGTCAACACCGGTCTGGCCGGGGGCACAAAGAAGGGCCACGAATGACAGGCTCCGGCGGCAGAAGCACGATGACGAGCAGTGGCACGGCTTAATGGTCTGCAGGAGAAACAAGGCCAGGCTAGACATGGAAAAGGATGCCGTGGAGAAAGATATACACATCACTCATGTCTCTGACCTGCTGCCTTCTCTTTCTGCACTTGCTACAATATTCAACCAGCCCCCCTGAAGAGCAAACGGTCGATTTCAAATAAGGTTGACCGCGTCGAAACGGTTACCTGCATCCAGGTTTGTGTCTCCCACGTGACAAACAACTGGGTAGCCTGTGCTAGTAAGGATTCAAGCATTGACGAATGGGACACGGCATGTGATGGCAATTGTGTCATCTGTTGTGATAGAAGGGCATTTCTCGAAAAGGGGTTGACGTGGCTTGGAGACACGGAGCATAGACTGGATCTAGTTTGTATTTGCTGCCGACGGACATCTCAGCTGGCTTAAGAGTTCTATTCTCTTGAGTGAGGAAACCGTGGAAAATAAAGAAAACGTACCTAGCGAAGTCCGAGAATACCTTCCTCGTTTGTACTTACAGTACAATGCAACACCCGCAGAAAAGAAAGAGAGAAATCCAGAACCCTATGCACACACCCACCAACACCTTGCTCTGCCGTCTCGAAATCAAGAATGATGCCTGAAGTTGGAAGTAATCTTATCTTCCTTCTGGGTTATCGTGAGGAGAAAGGGGGAAAATTGTATGGCTGACCGCGCATCTTCCATCCATCCAACTCATTGCTTTCACCCTGCCAGACAGTGCTGCCACTGCATGCTGTCGCATGCTGACAAGTATGGTCAAGATCGCTGCGTTTCGATAAAGTGCAGATGACCAAGTAAGAGGGCTCTCTTAGTAGCTATGGCATCCGTTGATCCTTTGCTCTTGATTGCAGAGGTCTTGAGGTCATCCAACGCAAGTCGTATCCTGATCTTCGAATGTAAGAAAGGGCAAGGTTCGCCGGGTCCATGGACGATGTCGCAGATGAGGCATCGTCCATAATAAACCACATTACCAACCGGTGCTCCGTCGAAAGTCGCGTTTCGGTCATTCACATCCTGGACAGACTGGGAACCAGAGCTCACTGGTCGGACGGTGGGTCCCATGCTTCGGATGGCAGATCCCATGTTGACTTGTCCCACGATCGGTGCGACGGCTGATCCACCGTTGACACTGGGTTCCCCAGATAAGCTTCCATGTCTGGGCTGTTTCCCATCATAGGCAGGGTGAGGGCGGTTCCCATTCCTGGCGTCGCCCACAGGAAGTCCGACGGCTGAGGAGCCACTTGCGACGGGCCGACCTGATGCATCTGTGGTGGGCAGACGGCTGCTGTTCCGGTGCTGTTGCTGTTGGGCAAGTGTTCGTTGCTCGGCAGATAGGGTCCCATGGGTTGGGGCAAGAAGCTGCTCCCGTTGGTGGTCGGAAAGTTGCGCATACCGTTGGGCAAGGAGCTGGGTTCGTTGCTCGGTCGATAGTGTCCCATCGGATAGGGCAAGAAGTTGCTGCCGTGGTTGGTCGGAAAGTCTCGCATACTGCTGGGCAAGTAGCTGGGATCGTTGCTCGGCCGATATTGTTCCATCGGATAGGGCAAGAAGTTGCTGCCGTGGTTGGTCGGAAAGTTGCGCATACTGCTGGGCAAGCAGCTGGGTTCGTTGCTCGGCAGATAGTGCTCCATGCTGTAGGGCAAGTAGCTGGGCTCGTTGATCAGCCGATAGGGTCCCATGCCGTTGAACATGGTGTTGCCCATGGTCAGATCTGCGGGCTGGGAGATGGACTTGGACTGATGTGGCCGGAGAGCGGAGGGCGGTCTTGGGGGTAGGGACGCCGGAGCGGGGGGTAGAGATGTCGTTGCTTTCTTTGGACAGATCAATGCGGGATTGATCGAGGGTGGATGAGTCGGCGGGGAGGCCATGCCGGGATTTTTGAACTTCGGCACCTGGCTTAGGTCGGGGAGGTAATGAGGCGGACTGGGAAGGCCTGCCGGACGAGCTTGGGTCGCCTGGTGCTGCCGATATTTTCCTCGATGCGGGATGGCCCGAGGGAGTGTTGCGTCCTTGGGAGCGTGAGCCGTCGGTGCGTCGATGCTTGCGCTTGGGTTTATCGCCGTTTGCTCCGTCGGCATCGGGTGTGATGGAGTCTGAGGCTTTGTTGTGTCAATAGATGTCGCTTTCGTCATTATTTTGCACACTGTCTTGTCCTCATCGACCTTCTTGGGCTTGACAGCCCTCTTGATGTCGGCATACTTGCTCGTAGAAGGCTGCTTCAGAGCGCGAGACTTCTTGGGAGTTGGAGTTGCGAGAGACTTCTTGGGGGTTGGAGTCTTGGGGGCAGCAGTCTTCTTGGGGACATGGTTCTGCTTGAGAAGCTTAGAAAACTGTTTCGCTGGAGTCGTACCTTGAGAAGCTTTGCCCTTGGTTTTCTTCCCACGAGTATCCGCCTCAGCCAACTCACCAGGAGGCGTTACAATCCCTGGCACCTCGTCGGCACTCTCGGCCTCGCTCTCGGCCCCTGAGCCAACAAAGTCATCGTCATAGCCGGATAGATCGTCGTCTCCGGGAGCACCATCTTCTTGGCCGTCCTCAGCGCCGTCACGGTTCGTCGAGTACTGTATGGCCTGGACTCCACGTCAGCAAAGGCATAGCGTAGCAGAACTCACGTAATAATACCTTTCCTCGCCTGCGAGCACCACGACCGAGGATCTCCTTGTTAGCTTCCGCTTCCAGACGCGCCTCCTCCTCGCGCTTCCGCAGAATGTCCTCCCAGACACTCTGATTGATCACAGGGTCCACCTCGCTCTCCAAGCTCTCAGTCACAATGTCGCCTGCAGCGTTATCCCAGACACGCGCAAATGAGAAAGCGTCATTGAGGGTTTGTCCCTCCTCACCTTCAGGTGGGTTCTGTTCGGCGATGAGACGCTCACGGTCCAGCAACTTGTCCACTGCAGCCGAGTCATAGGTGATGGTATCTCGCTTAGCATCGCTGAAGAGTGCTTCGGCGCCGTGCTTCAAGATGGACTCGAGATCGTGAACCTCTTCCTTCTGATCGTCCATGCTCTCGATCAAAGCGTGATCAAGAGCCATCTTCTTGCGTCCAGCCTGTAAGATCTTCTCTTCAACGCTGTCCTTGGTCGTGAACTGGAAACACAACACCGGTTTCCGCTGACCGATACGATGGCATCGCGAGACAGCCTGCAGATCTTGATGGGGGTTGAAGTCAGGATCCAAGATCATCACTGTGTCAGCAGTGGCCAGATTGATACCGACGCCTCCGGCACGGGTTGACAAGAGCATGACAAAGATGGGCGAGTCCGGGGCATTGTAAGCATCGATGCGCTTTTGCTTCTCCAAGCTGGACATATTTCCATCTATGCGGGAGTATGTCAGACCAAGGCCAGAAAGGAAGTCCTCCATGATGTCCAGCTGATCCAAGAACTGGCTGAACAACAGAACCCGATGGCCCTGCTCCTTCAGCTTTGGCAGCATGAGGTTCAGCAGAAGAAGCTTTGCCGAGGCTTCAACGAGGTTGTTGTGCATCTTCACTGGGTCCTCCACTCTATCCTCCACCGCGGAGCTGTAGATGAATGGATGGCACAAGCACTTGCGAAGCTGCATGAGGATATTGTTCAAAGAACCCCGCTCGGTGGCCTTCAACTTGCCTTTGGCGAGGATCGCATGAATGAGTTGGCTGTTTTTGGCGATGATTGACTTGCTGAGCTTCTCCTGCAGGACCGTCATTGTAACCGGAATGATGACACGGGCCATTTTTGGCAGGAATTTGAGCGTGTCAGCCTTGGTCCGCCTCAAAAAGTACGGCCGGATGGTGTCGTGGAGCTTGGGGATGTTCTCCGCGGTGAGCTCTCCATATTCCTCATCTAACTTGGCAGCGTCTAGCTTCGGGTTAAGAAACTGCAGCAGGTTAAAGAGCTCTCGCTTGTTGTTCTGCAGCGGAGTGCCAGTGAGCAGGACGCGGTACGGAATCTTCATGGCCATCAAAGCAGCGTAGAGAAGATTCTGATCATTCTTGAGACGATGACCTTCGTCAACTATGAGGCCAGCAAACTGAGTCGAGTTGAAACGTGTCTTAGTTCCAGGATCCTGAGCCGCTTCATATGACATGACGACGATGTGGGCCTTCATTGTGGTAGAGCCTCTAGGGAAAAGCTCGAAGCGGAATGCAAGGTCCTGCGCTTGCTTCCCTCCATGATAGGTAACGACGCGCAGATCTGGAGCCCACTTCTTGATCTCACGGCGCCAGTTGGGGACGGTCGAGTTGGGCACCACAATGAGAAAGGGCCATACTCTAGGCGCGTCCTTCACCAGGTCGGCGAGCAATGCGACAATCTGGACAGTCTTGCCGAGACCCATCTCGTCGGCCAGGATGGCGTTGTGCTGCTTGTGATAGTTATATTTCAACCAGTTCACGCCAGAGACTTGATATTTCATCAATTCTCCGTTCTGAATTGTGTGTGGCTGTTCGGTACTCTCAATTTGACCTGCGAAATCCAGAGCGCGGAATTCCTTGATGCGATCAAGCATCTCGCTACGGGAGACATCTTCGAAGTAGACTCCGGCGAGATATTCGTCGTATGCAGATAGGAACTCATCATAGAGCTTCCCAGAGTTCGTCGGTGGAGGGTCGTCCCAGACTGCTTCGTCATATCCCAATCCGAGAAATTTGACGTACACTTTGTCGATCTTTCGCACGTTCTGAAAGTCCGCCTCTTTGCTGGTGGCGTGGAAGCTGCCCTTGTACTGGACACTGAGGATGACATCGATCATGGTCAGTTCCTCTGGGATCGCATTCTTTATGTCGAACTGAGGACCGATACCCTCAGCAGCCACGCGCTTCGCATAGGCTGAGCGCATAGAACCGTGAGCTGCACCCCAGACCCAGCTGCCCGGCATCCAGACACAATGACGATGAGACTGTTTCTCCCACTTGACGAGGTACTCGATATGATCTTCGCCGTAGTCCAAGTATGACTGGCCGACATAGTTCTCGTGATCAACCGGTCGCCACGCAATGAGTGCATCGATTTTGCCCGGAGCATCGGTGCAGTCTTTGCACTTCCACTCAATGGAGTACTCCTCGATGTTCTTAGCTCGCAGAGTATCCGTGTCAGAAGTGATGTGGCTGGTATTCTCGGAGGAAGCACTGGGTAGATGCTCGAAGTGGAATCCTCGTCGGCATGTGGTGCATCTGAATATACATGTGTCCGCATTGTTGATGAGCTGGCGATCGACTTCATGAACTGGGTCTTCTCCGTTGTTTTCCAGACGAAGTTGCTCCTCCTGCTTCGCCGTCTTCCGCTGCGAGAAGGGTGTGCAAGATTTGCCCGATTCACGACAGGTAAAGCAGCGCGTGAGGTCTGGTGCCCGCTGGTCCTTCTTCTGGTAAAGGTTGATGCAGTAGCGGCATTGCAGGACAAAGCTGTCTTGTGCGATCTTGGTGACCAGGTGATCTCGCGCCGCTCTCTGACCGAGACAGACCTTGTGGTACGAGAATGAACAGCCTTGGCAGTAGATAAGCGCACCCTTGTTCGGATTGTTTGCATCACAGGTACTGCAACTTGGGCAATGAACGTCTCGGAAGCCGGCCTCTTCTGCCGTCAGAGGCTGAAAGATCTCTTTAACTGCAATGACCTTGGGCACACCGGGAGACCTGTCGTCATCGATGGAGAAGTTATCATCGTCAACATCCATTTGTTCAAACATGTTGCCTGTGGCTTTGTTTGCACGACCTGAGCGCCTTGGAGCCTCGAACTCGATGCCATCTTTGGTCCCTTTGCCTCTAAGAGATATCATTCTCGAGCTCCGCTTTCTGCGCTTCGTAAGTCGGCGAGGCTGAAGATCGGATTGAATAAGGACAAAGTCGCCATCACTGCCAATCTCTTCGGGCTCCTGTGCAAGCTCATCCACATCGTCGCTGCGGCCAAAGCGGCTGGAGTTGGCTGTCATTCGAGTGCTTTCATAGCGAGGTCGGAGATTTCGGGTTCTCTTGGGTCGGTCAAGAATGATCTCGTCGTCCTCATCGTTATCCGTAGACGCAATACGCGACGTCTGCCGGGTATTTCGGCCTGATGTGCGCCCAGACAGACGACCAACAGGGCGGTCGCCAGATGACATAGCTTGATCCTGAGATTCGCTACTCAGGTAGTCGTCCTCTTCCAGGCCATCATTATACTCCGCATCATGATCTCGCTTGCGCTTCCGTAAGCCGCCGGCATCACCAAAGGCATCCTAAGCAAAAGTGTTAGACAAGTCATGCTGGACGTAGTATAGAGGGTTTTGTCTCGGTAGATAGGTCTGTGAAGAGAAGTAAATGGTGCAAAGACAAGGCATTACCATGATGAATGACTGGCCCGAGGATGGCAGTGGTGCTATTGAAAAGGCTCACCACCGTCGACGGCGAAGTAGAAAGGCTTGAATCATCAAATGACTGATGCAAAACAAGGCGGCAGAAAGGTATCAGGAAAGCAAATGGGGACAAAGTGGAAGTCGTCCTCTTCAAGGACTGGGAGTAGGGTGCGAAGTGAAGAAAGGCGGAAACAACTGGAGTGGTCGGCTGTTTTTGAGGCTGAGGAAGTAGGTGGAAAGTTGAAAAAGGAAGGTGCGATGGGATAGAGCCTTTTCTTTGGGGAAGATGCCTGGATATGCCCGCTCCCCACGAGAGATGCGGCTTGAGAGATGGCCGGGACCCATGGGAGATGCGGCTTGAGAGATACCGGCGCGGCCTAAGGATCGCGGCAGCGAGTCGCGGCTTGTGGGCGTTGAGTCGCCGGCCAGGGTCCTCGACTCGATAGTTCGGAATATCCGCTTAGTCCAACTTCCAGTCGACTTCCACTTGGACAACTGGACAACTGGACAACTGGACAACCTGATGGATGTCTCCCAGAGGCACCCTGGCTCTCTCTATCTCGCTCACTCCGACTCGATCCATACAGTGCCATGCGCTCCCCCTTCACCCGACAGACGTCAGACTTACAAAAAGGCTTGCCTCGATTCCACCACCATCGTCGTCGTCGTCGTCAAGATCGTCAACCAAAACAAACTCCTTCCTCCTTTCCAAACTGATTTTGGGCAGCTCTACGGCGATCTCGACCTTGGGCGCCGACAAGGAGACAGCTGGCTCGGCCCCCGGCCCGTCGATATCCGTGTGCATCATGATCTGCTCCCCGTTAGTGGACTGCGCTCCAGACTCTGCTGATAGAACATCTCGAGGTTCGGGATCGCTTTGCAACGGCCAATCAGGTAGTGTCATATGTACAAGTGTCAAAAAAGGTGCCAAAATGGGCGGTAAAGGATGTCGACTGTCGCTATCCGGTTTGCGACAAGTGGACGATGGTTGGTGTTGAAGTCGTGAGACGTCGCGCGCCTGAATCCAAAAACGCGCTGGCCACTGGGAGTAACGCGTTCGGCTTAAAGTCTGATGCGGGCTGCGGATGGAACGCTAGCGAGTGGATCCCGTCTAGTGGGACTAGGCACTCAGAGATACCCCTGTTCGCCCCTTCATGGTCTAGACTTGCGCTAGCCGAAAAAAGAATATCAGAAAGTGTCGATGCGCTCTCACTCACGACTTGCAATCTCTGCAGCGCAATCACAGCAGTCGCAGACATAGCTCACGCGGACACACTGTCGACTTTGTTTCGAAGCAATTCTTGGTTGTTTTCATGCTCTAGAATCCGGATCAGCCTCTCACAGAGGCGTTTTGTGGTTGGAAAGTGCTGGGCTAAGGAAGAAAGGTTGAGGTTGGGTTTGACTGCTGGGAAAGGAACACAACGACTCGGACGACAAGGCTCTTGCTTGAAAGCTTGAGTTCTCCTACCTTCTTTTAGGATGCTGTCCTCACGTCCTTGGCAAGCACTTTGTGCCTCGCCTCGCCAATCTCATGGACGGCTGCTGCCGCAAGGCAATTCAACTCAGAGCAGATGGGCTTCACTATCGGCGATTCACAGGGGCCGTGCAACCGAGCAAAGAAGGGGAGGCCTTTCTACGTCTCTTGAGAGGTCACCTGTACCTCTGAACAGGACCGAGAGGAGTCGCGCAAGAGCAGCTGCGGCAGAGCAGACTTTCAAGATCAAGAAAGGGAAGAAGGACATCACCCAGAAGGCTGTACCGGATTCATTGACTCGCCAGGCACGGTTCTACAACCCCAATTTCAGCCACGGGAAGAAGAGCTTGGTGTACCAGATGAAAACTGGGCTGTTGCAGGACAAACTGAAAACGTTGAAGGGGGCCGAGACAGGGTCACTTTCCAGACCCGGGTCGGTTGCAATCACGAAGAATGCTTTCGAAGATGCATTCAAGGGCCAGTCGCCCTTTGGAAAGGGGGATGACGGAGCAAAGATAGATTACAAGAAGCGAACTGCAGTTCGGGACCGCATAGCCTCCGGCGCACCTAAGCCAAGAGTTACGGGAAACTGGGCTGATCGAGCCAGTGAAGGTTTTAGACCTAGCCGAGAGACTCGGCGAATCGACCGGGATGACAGGGAAGCTTCCTCTGGGGAAGGTGGTGCTCGAGAGAGAACCGGCTTTGGAGGTAGCCGAGAGACTCGGTCCGCAGAGAGGTCATCGTCCTTCGGAGGCAGATCAAGAGACAGCTTCCGAGAGCGATCAGGTGGCCGGGACGACCGACCTGTCAGGGTCTCGTCCTTTGCCGAGCGTGGTGGTCGGGCAGGAAATGGGTACGCAGGCACCCGAGAGACTCGGACGACAGAGAGGCAATCATCCTTTGCAGAGAGACCTGGTCGACCAAGAGATAGCTTCAGAGAGTCTACGAGGAGTCGCGGGCCACGAGACCCGGAGGTAGAGGAGAAGCGGTGGTCATCAGAACAGCACAAGGAGTTCCATCGGACCAAAGAGCAGTCTGGCCCCAGAGACTTCGTCCGAAAACCCAGCTCCGAGCACGAGCCGGAGCGACCCGTCTCGATCGAGTACACAACAGCAGCCTCGCAATTTTTGTACGGCAAGTCAGTCGTGGAAGCGGCGCTGAAGACTTCGGCACGCAAGCTCTACAAGCTCTACGTCTACGCGGGCGCGAACCGTGAGAACGTAGATGTCGACGAGGCCATGGTCAAACTGGCGCGCAAGAAGGGAATACCGGTCCGAAACGAACGCGACAGCCGACTCATGGACAAGATGTCGGGCGGTCGACCGCATAATGGCTACATCCTTGAAGCATCGCCTATTCCGCAGTTGCCTCTAAAAGGCCTCGGCCCGTTCGAGGAAAACGACGAACGGTCGGGCTTCAAGGTCGAGTTGGCCCATCAGTCGGCCGAGGACGCCGAGATTAACGGAACGGACGATTTCATACGCACTGTACCAAGCTCGCACAAACCGCTGGTCGTCGTGCTCGACCAAATCCTTGATCCGCAGAATTTAGGCGCTATTCTGCGTTCGGTTAACTTCCTCGGAGCGACAGCGGTGGCCATCACCAAGCGCAACTCGGCGACTCTCACTCCGGTCGCCTTGAAGGCCTCGGCCGGAGCGTCCGAGGCGATTACTCTCTTCTCCGTCGATAACCTGGCGCCTTTCCTCGACAACTCTAAAGAGAATGGGTGGAAAGTCTACACCGCCGTTCCTCTGACATCTTCTGGCGGCAGGCACCGTCAAATGAGCATCTACGATGTGGAAGAAGAAGACCCTCTGTCCAACGACCCGTGCATTCTTCTCCTTGGCGGTGAGGGTGAAGGTTTGTCGAAGCAACTCAAGTCCAAGGCGGACTTTGAGGTCAACATCCGCAACATGTCGCAGACCAATCTGGTGGACAGTCTCAACGTCAGTGTCGCTGCTGGGCTGCTGACTTCTTCCCTGCTAAAGGGCAAGGCAAAGGCCGAGTCCGAGGCGCTGGAGAAGAAGAGAGAGACGTTATCCCTCTTCTAGGCTAAGAGAGGATTTGTAGGATTATGTGTCATATGGCTGTACATTCATCTCTAGACTGTAATATTAGGATACCCCGTATAGATCTTGAAAAGTTATCTCTTGTTCCTCGAGAGTCTTGAACCAGACGAGGACCAGTCTGAACCCTTGTCTGGATGGACCCACTTTGAGTGACAGGGGTAGCTCTACAGTAAGGTGCGTCTCAGATCTTCAGACATGGCCCGAACCGACGGGACCAAAAAGTTCAAGAAGACATCAGACTGCACGGTTAATGGCATACTAGTAATGAATTCGAAAACATTGTTTCATCAATACCATATATTGCCTCTTTCTCTCTCTCCTTGATGTCTCCATGAGCGCACCTCAGGTAGTTCGAGCTAGCCGGTGTGTAGAGACATCTCATCGCCAACTTCGAGTCGTCCCAGCCACTCTATTCCAACATCCTTGAGCTCTTAGGCTGGGGCTGCGGCACCACTTCCTCTGAACCTTCAACATCTTGCGCGAGGCCTTCTGAGACACTCTAATAGCTCGATCGTTACATCTGCATTTCTTAGACACATCACTACCAACCTAAAGTCATTTTAATATCCACCATCTCCGACGCAAGATGCGCCTCCTCCCGACCCCCCTCTGGCTCCTCGTAGCCATGCAAATATCTGCACAACCCGATGCGCCCCTCCCAACAGCAATACGGAAAATGCCCCCCGACGCAGGCGAGAAGTTCTACCATCACTACTACGCTTTCGAGCTGGAGCAGAACCAACAGCCCTTCCCAATACCCGCCATTGCGGCTCGGCAGTCCTTCAAAGACCAAGACGCCCGGCTCCTATCAGCAAACACCTCGGCCGAGCTTGCCCTCCGGCCAGCCTTCGCGCAGCTGGATGATCGATGGACGAGCAGCTCGGACGGAGATGAGAGGGCATACTCTGCTTGGCGGCTGCTCCGCCGGGTTGCGGCAACGCTAGAAAGGAGAGACTGGTCCTGCCCCGCGGGAACGAACAGCTGTATAAACATCGGATACCCGAACAGCTGTTGTCCGACGGGCGAGGCCTGCTTGGTGATACAGGATACCGGTCTGGGACCGGTCGGCTGCTGTCCGGTCGGATCGACGTGCGGAGGGACGATTTCCGGGTGTGCGGCAGGGAATACACCTTGCGGTAGTGAACTTGGGGGCGGTTGTTGTATCCCGGGCTATGTCTGTCAGGGCGTCGGATGTGAGTGCCATTGACTGTTATCTATCTTCTATCCAGTAAAACGTACATACTAACATACCCCTCAAGGTGTCCACAGCTCAACAGCAATAATAACCCCCTCCCAAACCTCAACCACCCCAGCCTCAACCTCCTCTCCCACTTCCACAAGCACAACTCCAACCACCACAGCCGTAGTCGTCCCTCCCTCCTCGACCTCCACACCCTCATCCACCACCCCGTCGACCACCCGCGTCACCCAAACAACAGAAGCCTCCGCCCCCGTGCGCCCAACCTCCTCCCCCTCGGGCTGCCCGACAGGCTTCTACCCCTGCCTAGCGACCTACGGCGGCGGCTGCTGCCAGACGGGGCGCGACTGCCAGACGACGTCGTGCCCGCCCCCGGCATCGTCCACCACCGTCGTCGCCACGGACGGAGTCACAGTCGCCGTGCCCGCGTCCGGCGTGCCCGCGTCTACGACGACGGGGACGTGTGCCACGGGGTGGTTCCTGTGCGGGAAGGATGGTGGCGATAAGGCCGGGTGCTGTCCGAGCGGGTATGGCTGCGGTACCGCGAGTTGTAGTCTGGTCACGGCTGGGGCGACGGCTAGTGTTGCTAAGGAGGTGCCGGGGACGGGGGGTGCGGGGAGGGTAGTGGGAGTTTGGTTGTGGTCTGTTGGGGTGATGGCTGTTGGAGCGATGATGTTTGCTCTGGTGTAGTTGTATGCACATTTTGGCTTTGTTTTTAAGGGTACCAGATGCATAGCAAGCAGGCGTCTTTGGGTAAGGGGCATTATACTGGAGGTTAGGGGATGCGAACGTACTGTTCGATGCCATTACTGTCATAATATGTATGAGTTTCAGTACTACATTATCTCTGGTACTTCTCGGCTGTTCTTCTCATAATCGTGTATATTATACCGTTCATTGTTCCAAAGACGACACCCAGACGCCGGCGGCGACTTTCGCAACTTTTAAAAGCCCCTCCATCCTGACAGTGCCGTCGGTATTTATTGCCTTACTTTTCGAATCGTACGACGTCTCATTATATATGCGGCTCCAAAGAACTCATATCAATCCATCCAGTCTTTCCAACCAAACCAATAGCCCTAGAACAGGACGGCAGCAGCAAACACAAACGCTAGCAAACCTCCAACAGCATTATCCGCAGCTGCAGGGACAGCAGCATTACTCGCAATGGGCGTAGAACTAGCCGTCGAGCTGCCGGTTGCCGTGCCTGTGCCCGTCGTGGTGGTGGTCGTGGCAGTGCTCGTCGCGGTAGCAGTTGCGGCTGGCGCCGTGCCGTTGGGTGACATTACCTTGTCGAGGACGTGGATGAGACCGTTGTTGGTCAGCACGTTGGGGCTGATGACTTTGGCGTCGTTGAAGTAGATGTCGCCGTCCACCTTGGCGACGGTTACGTTGCCGCCTTGTAGGGATTGCAGGACCATGCCGTCGGTGACGTATGTTGAGTAGAGAGGCATTGGCAGGGTATGGAATCTATGAGAAGAATTGAGTAAGTATGTTTGCTGGAATAGGGGATGGAGTGTGTGGGCTTACAGTAGGGCGCTGGCGAGGTCGCTGCTGTTCAGAGTCAGTTGCGGATCGCCGGCGGCTGTGAAAGCAGTGTTGCTCGGTGCCAGACATGTGACGTTGGCTGCGTGGTCAAGAGCATCCCATAAACCGGCATTGGTCAAAGCGGTGTCCAGTGAATTCAGCGTGCCTTGACCATGGATTGTCTGTGAGCATGGGGAAGGAGGGCTGAGCACTCTGTTACAAGACCGGAGTTAATAAAGGTCACATCTCGAGACATGGGCAATGGGTGCTCACGTATCAACGATCTGGAAGGTGCCCAGATCCCAAGAACCGTCAACTGCAGTGACGACTCCATCCTGGCCCAGACCACCGCGGAGGGCAACGCTGCTGCCCTGCTGGCGCACCCTGAACTTCACCGGGTTGACAGGGTCCTTGGAGACGTACAGTACGTTTCCTTGAGCGGCGTCTGCGCCGTACGTGTTGATCAGATCGGCACCGGCAGAACGGTTGTTGTATATCTGGTCCTTGAGCAGAGTCGGCACGATCAGGCCGTCCGGCGAGGAGAAGTTGGTGCTGGTCAGTTTGGCGTACATGATGTGGTACTGGAAGATGTTCACTAGCTTGTCCAGCGGCACACTGGTTATGTTTGCCAAGTTGCTGGCGTTGAGGAAGGCCTCGAAGGCCTTGTTGCTCGGGATGATGACTGTTACGCCCTCGGTGGAGTTCGGCGTGATACCGCTGGGTAGCAGGCTAGACACTCCTCCAGGAACCTGGCTGATGAGTCCCTGGAAGGTCGACGTCTCAGGATATTTAGAGAGAGCAGATGGCAGATCTTGAGCGAGCACTGAGCGGCTCAAGCCCAAAGAAAGGGCTACAAGGCTGGTGACACGCATTCTAGCGGTTCTCTCGAGCTCAAGAAGACCCGGTTCGAGATGATGCCTTCTCAGCTTAACACAAGTTCAACGAATGTCAGGAGAAAGCACCGCTGAGACTTGTATATGTCTAGGAGCTGTCGGTGGAAGCAGGAAGAACGTGTAGAAGACAGAGCTCAATCAGATGATATAGTTGTTGTGTGTCTTCGTAGCCTCTTCTATTTATGACCCCCCTCTCACTAGAGAAAACAGCACAAAGCCCGTTGGCCATGCTGTGGCATCTCAATGTGCTCAACGTGCAGCGTACTTTGACTCCTTTTGGACAACATGGCTTGGGAGGAACTCGCCGAGCAAATAGAATGCCACCATGGCGGCATTGGCGTGCAGCCACAGTTCGCTCCGCCGTGGTCATCACAATGGCCACTGCGGCCTCGACTTCGTGGTTCGAATCGACTACGAATTGCAGAGCTGGGGGCCATCGATAGCTGTGGTGGTATACCGGGCTGAGTGAGGGGATGCTTTTCAGCTCGCCGCTGGGAGCCAATGAGCAATCGCCAAGGTATGCTAAGACGACTTCTAGCGTGATCAACGCAGCAGTCTGGTACCAGTTGGAGTGGAGCTCACGCCGAGTCTGTATGAGTGTGTAGGGCTGGCTTTGAGAGAACATCTCAGGTCTGGGCCATCCTCTCCAACAGTTGCATCGGTTGCCAAGTCCCTGCCAATCCCAGGTTTTACAATCCCTACTTCGTACTAGTTAGACGGGCGTAGAATGTGGCAATAACTCTGACATGGTCTTGATCGTGGTATGTACATACATACTTCGTAGACAACATGCAAGTCGCTGTGCGACAGACTCGAAGCAGTACGACCGTTTGATCTGATGCGTGCCAGGCTCTCATAGCCTGATACCCGCATATATCGGTACCTAGGTAAAGTAAGGTACCGGCATAGTCAGAGCCTCATTTTCGTGGCTGCTGTGGGCTGTGGGGAGCAATGGCGCGCAGTTGAAGGGCTGCCAGCCGTGTTCAAATTTCGGTACGCGGTTGTTCCCATGGTTCAAGTGCCTGAGTTTGGCCTTGAGGAAGTCGGCGTTATGACATTCCAAGTGCTAAGGTCTGGAGGCTGGAGCGTCATTGAAGTGGGGCACGTGTGACGCGGGGCCTAAATGTTGTCGCGTAAATGGTCGCGGCGCGTGGTGTCGCGTCTCGTCGCGCCTGCAAGTTTAAGTGCCTGTATCCACAATGAATTGCCGTACAATAGGTAGCTCCTGCTCCCTTCCAACCTTAAATCCAACCCTTCTTCTCTCAACCACCACCCGCACTTGCTCCTGTCTTGTTCAGTTCGCAGTTGCGTGTTTATACAGAATCGTCCTTTCCACAAGTTCACAATCAAGCCTTCTCACATCACACAATGCCTGGAACAGTCTCTCGCCAACCGCGGGCCCGACGCGGCAAGGCCGTCCAGCCTTCCAAGGCGACTTCCACCAGCATCACCTGCTTTGCACGCGTTTCGAAGGTGCAGTCTGTCAGCAAGGACGTAGCACAGAAGGTGTCAGCCATTGAGGCGTCTGGATCGTCAATCGAGGTAGTCCTCTCAAGGAAGAGGAAGGCGGATAATGTCCTCGACTCCCAAGAAATCTCAACAGCCGGCAACGTGTCCAAGAAACTTCGGCAGGAGGAGGCCAGAGCATCAACACTACGAATTGCACCTCTGAAGAGAAGGAAGGCAGCCGTTAGCGACGACAAGGAGAACATCGTCCCAGTCAGGGCGACCATCGAAAAGTTTCTTTTGCCAGCCAGCACTGTTGCCCTGTCAACGAGCACACATTCCACTCAGAAGCGTCGCCGGACGTCGGATGCCAACTCAGAGCCCGCTGCTCTCCTCGAGCGTCTCAACATCCAGTCCTCTCCCGCGCGTAAGCGGACGAGATTCACCTCTACACAAACACGAGAGACCCTCGAGCAATTGCCCCAAGAGTTGCTCGACCTCCTGAGTCTGCACACAGCGCTCCTAAAGTCTCTCACCCTCCAATACGCACACAATGGATCCAACGTCCCAGTCGACATCCGCTCCATCTGCCCGGGTGTCGCCCAGTCATGGGGGAAGCGGAAGGTCACATCCGAGGACATCCAACGCTGCGTCGGCGTGCTGGGATGGGCCTCGGACAACCACACCTCCTCGCCCTTCATCCTCTGCGACTACGGCCGCAACAAGCTCTGCATCGAGCTCAGCCCCGAAGCCAGCTTGGGCCACTTCGACGAGGAGCGTCTGAACAAAACCTTCGAGTCTAACCTCCGCTCTCTTTGGTCCCTCCGCAAGGACTCCGATACCCGCACATTCATCTCCACCCTCCCAAAGGCAACCATGACCACTCGCGCCTCCGCCGTTCCCCTCTTGGTGAAAGGCCGCAACGCTTTCGACGCGCTGAAGTCGGACCTAGCCAAGCGCCAGGCAGAAAAGGAAGCTCGCTCCCAAGCTCTTCCGGTCCTCAACGCGGACGGCACCAAGATGAGCCTGCTGGACCGCATCAAGCACAAGGAGCTCGCACAGTCGCAGTCTGCCGCACCACCTTCTCCCGCCGAGCTGCAGCGCAGAGCAGCTCTGCAGAGGGCAGAGGACGTCGCTGGCGTGATTGGCATGTTGACGATGGCTACTGCCGAGGGGAGGGCGAGGATCTCGTTCACGATGCCGGCGCTGCTGGTTAAGCTGAAGGATTCGCTCCGGACGCCGGTGAGCCTGGAGGACGGGGCTTGCTGTGTGAGGCTGTTGGCTGCTGAGATTGCGCCGGAGTGGTTGAGGATTGTGACGATTGGGGGGAAGGAGAACGTTGTTATTCAGTGTGCTATGCAGCCTGCTAAGGCGGTTGTTGGGCAGAGGGTTGGTGCGCTTTTGGCTTAAGCCCGGGGTGTTATGATGGATATTTGGCGCCATGCATGAGGCATGAAAGTAAGAAATGGGTTCTTGTATTTGGTGCTTTGGCGTTTTGGGATTTGATAGCATTGGCGTGTGGTGTCCTTGGGTTAACTCCCATGTTATTTCTGCCGGGGAAGGCGACAACATGGCTTTGATAGTGCATGTGAGCAGAGTCTAAACAATGCAAACATAAAAGACAACCTCATGGTGCCAACTTTAGGTCCCAACCGCGTCCTATGCCTACACTACCCCTGAACTCTGTCCAGAGATCAGCCCTTGCAGCTAAGCCAACGACCATCCTTAAATCCACCGAGTCAGTTCGTCACTGTCAGAATTCATACCCTGAGGCGTGTTCAAGAGGTCGTAGTGGTATATGAGAGGCAAGTACGGAGTTTGCAGTCTTTCTGGTAGAAGTGGCAACCCCTAAGTTGAGGCAGTCATTGGCTTGATGCTCAGCTTTCGTGGGATGGGCTGTCTGATGTCACGGATCACCTGGACTGGAGAGGGATAGACAACAAGTAGGCAGCGGACAACAGATGGAGGCAGGAAGACCAGTATATTTTTGCCTTGCAGCACGTTTAATAATCATAATCTCATGAAGACCTTCCGTGCTAAAATGCAAACCAGCCATATCTCTGGCTTCGTTCCCGCGAGCGAGCAGATCACTGCGCTCCTGGCTCGGTATCATCGTCATGCCTCGAGCGTAGGAAAACCTCGCATGCCATAACCACGACCAAAACTGAACCAAAGCATCAAAAATCACTCAAGCCCGCAGAGCCCTCCATGCTGGCCAATCTTCCATCGATTAAAGGCAGCATCAACATCTCTTCATCCCTAAGCCCTTCCTACTTCTTCTCGAACCGCGGCTTGCCGATGTCGCTTCCCCGCAGCTTGACGTTGAGCACCCTCTCCATGGCCGACAGCACCTTCTGGTCTGGTGCCGCGGTGCCGCGCTCAAAGTCTGCCACGATGGTAGGCGTGGTGTTGCACTTTGTGGCCAGCTCGCGCTGCGTGAGGGCCTTGGGCTGGAACTTTGCGCGCGCCTCCATGATGGCGTTGCCGACGTCCTTGCCGACCGTCTTGGGCTTGACGATGTCGTCTGACCGGTCGACTTTTGTGAGGCGCTGGCCTTCTACGCCGGACTTGACGGCCTGTTGACGGGATTGTTAGTTCATAGTCTACCTCTGGCTAAGATGGCTGGAGGGGAAAATGACGTACGGGGTTGCCGGTGGAGTACTTCTTCTCCGTGGCAAGGACTGAACCGCTGCGTTGGGCGGCATTGAGAGCGGCCTTTCCACGGACGACGGTCTCGCGCTGGCCGCCGGGGCCGCGAGCCTTGCTGCCGATCTTGGTGACTTGATCCCAATCGTCAGACATGTTGAAAGTTGGTAGAGGTAGCTGGTTGGGCGGTCAAGATGTGCTCGGAAGAGATAAGGTCGGTGCTTGACTTGAGCGTAGAGCGAGAGATCGTTTTGTGAATGATTGTTGGAGAAGTAAAAGTTGTAGAGGTTGAGTGTTGTTGTGAGTTGGCGGGTTTAGATTGCTTTGTCGTTGTCAAGAAGGTCAAGCTACAAAAGAGGCAACTTGTGGCGGAACGCAATGGTTGGTCGTGGAATTTCGGATTTGGAGGCTCTGGCCCCATCAATGACTCAATCGGGGAAGGATATTGGCGGCAAGGCTGGCTGTGCCTGAGTAACCCCGCGACGCCACTCGGAGGCCGTGGGGCTGAATTAAAGTGGGTCCAATTTTCACTCCGTGTGGCTGGTGTCTCAGCTTGCTCAGGTCCGAAGCGTCTGCTAGAAGCATCGGTAGCTGGCTTGTCATCATCCATCTTAACTCTGTCTTTTCCCGTTATTTGTATATACGAAGTACTATTCTCTAGAATGGTTATGCTATCTTATTCTCTTGGCTGCTTCTCGCATCTCGAGACTTTGTTTAGGTCTTGACAGACTCTCACATGACCGACTCACAGGTCTTGTGGCGAGGAGGGCCGTTCGGGGTCTTGCAGCATTTGCAGTCTTCAAACTCATCTCCTCTTGCCACAGTCATCGTCTCAAGCTGGGATAGTCCTAGTAGACATCTGCTTTTCTCTTCTGTGACTACACGCGAAAACCCTCCCAAAGAAGCAATCATTTGCCTTCTGTCTGATTGTCGGTTTTCTGTGGGCTGGGAAGACTCTGTTGGCGGGCTAATCTCATACGTGTCAACGCCTCTGAGGACAGTGGCCTTCTACCTTCGGTTTGTACAAAACTAGGGCCCACGAGGAGCTGGTATATCATTTTATCGGGGGAGTAAAAGCTCCTTGACCCTGATATATGTTCCAAGCGGAATCCCCGAAGCCTCCGAGAAGCTGATGCGCTCGGAAGCAGCGAGCATGGAAGGGACAGAGTCAGGAATTCGAAAGCAAGGCTCTGACACCGGTCGTCTATACACGGTTTGCCTGCTATGCTCACGACTTGGAAGCTATCTTCTGGAGCTTAGAGTGAGCTGTACGATCTGGGTCTCGCGGCCAGAGCTGCTGATGAGGATCTCAAGAAGTCCTCGACGACACTCCGGACCTCGAGCTCCTCGGTTTTCTTTAACTTAGAGCAATCCAACGTCTGCGACGCCGACGAGAACCCATTGTTAGCCCTGACCCCCCAGCGCGAGTCCTCCGGCAAGACTGAGCGCGGCTGATATTCGAGACTTCAGTATATCCTCCGTGGATGGATATGTCCTACGCGAGAGCGTGGTCCAAGTTGAGGGACATACCGCAACATGGTTTTGGATTATCGCGGATCTCCCTGAGTAGCGTACTCCTGCTACGAGTACAGCGGTTCGTGGTACAGACATAAATGGCACGGGTTATCTCAACAAAGACCACCTGCTACATGGCACGGGTTTGACCGTATTCATAGACCGAGGGCAGCGGTCAGTAGAGGTCCTATCACCGGCGTACACATCATATCTTAAACATTGTCGCAGAGTGAGGGCCTATCTCAGCTTCAGACATGAGCATGTCCTGCAGCTTCCATATGTCGGCACACGACCCGAGCAGATTGCATGCTGCAGCGCAGATCGGAGCAACCGATGAGAATACCTAGGCCGACCTCGGGGGAAGCCTGGGCGCTTTGATTGTTCAACATATTTCAAATAACGCCCTGAGCTATGATCCATCATAGCGGACCTCGTGCTGGAGGATAGAAACACTTCGATAGAGCAATGACTGGGGCTCGAGAACATCCAGTGACGTTCGTACTGGGTCGCGTAGTACGGCGACAATGACAAGCTACGGTCTTTCAGTGGAGCGGAGCGCTGCTTTGGAGCTACCTAGAATTCCAAATACAACAACGGTTGTATCTCGGACTCCGTAGCTCAAACAAGGATTCGGAGTGATAAGTGACAAATATCAAAGGCGCCGCACGGCGCGCTTTATGGGGGCGGATTCGACCCAGTAAACCATGCCGTCTGATGTCGGGGAGTTTGCCCATTCGGTGCCCAAGTTTGATCTTTCCCATTGCATCTCGCAAGTACCCGCGTCGTGGACGTGGACGACCTATCCCCGCTATCGTCAAACCAGAAGCTCTCAAGGAGGGGTAGAGCTTCCATGGGGTCGACTTCGTACTGCCACGGCCTCCGTGATCGAGAATTGATTGATAGAGTTCGCAGCATGAAGCTATGTACCGCCCCCAACAGCGATAAATACGCCTGTGCAGGGTTTACAGTCATCGTGATACGTAGCGCTATCGCTGTCGACTGTGACTCTCTTGAGCTCTCACGGGAACCAATGCAGATGGAAAGCTCCGGTCAGCCATCATGATGTCCCTTTTTACGTGGCGCTGACACATGAGACTGCTGACAGTACCGCTAAGATCCGATCTCCTCGGAGAATAGCTTACACTCTTACTACCTGTAGCTCCAAGGTGGCCAGCACGCTACGGTACATCCGGCTACGTTCTGCAGGTGGAAATTCATGAGATGACAGAAATCTTGGTAGCTGCACTTTGATTCTCAAATACCAAAGGGAATGTGGACATGGAAGCTACGATAAACATCCACACTCCACAGACAGGGAAGGAGCTACTCCGAGCTAGCGCATGGGCGCTCATGTGCCTAGGGTAGCTTCTAGCAGATCGCCGGCTTCGAGGTCCGGTCCGGTACTGTTGTGAACAGATTATAAGAAGCCTGAACATCTCCCAAACACTTGCGCTACGTTTCCCTCCAAACAAGCACATCCTCACCTCCGACCCGTCTCCCAATCGATATTCTCGCCGTGTCCACCTTACACAAACACAAGCTTACCTTCAACTTGTACAACACCAAGGCCAATCCACATCATCCAAAATGACTCTCACAGGCCACTGCCTCTGCAAAGCCGTCACCTACACGGTCGACGTCGACGCTCCCCTGCTGACCGGCTACGACCACTGCGACGATTGCCAGCGTCAGTCGGGCTCAACCTACTGTAAGCCTTCCCTCCCCCATCCCATCACCAGGTATCTTATCTCATCCGCATCCCCAATCGAAACAACCCCGCACATTCCAAAATGCAGACGTCATCAGCCAGCTAACCCCACCGCCCTCAAAAACCAGCCCTCGTCTGTGTCGTGCCCAAGGACAAGCTCACCATCAACGGCCCCATCAAGAAGTACGAGGGCAAGGGCAGCTCCGGCAAGTCGGTCTGGCGCCTCTTCTGCTCCGAGTGCGGGTCCCCCATCGCCCACGACCCGGACGCGGCGCCCGAGATCATCGCCCTCAAGGGCGGCTCGCTCGACTCCGACATCAAGAAGACGCTCAAGCCCGACACGGAGATCTGGACCGTCGGCAAGCTGCCCTTCTGCCAGGAGAACCTGGCGCATCCGTTTGAGCACATGCCGCAGTAGAGGTAGAGGGTCTCTTGCTGGTGGGGCGAGAGGAGTGGTGGTGGGATGAATGGGTGTCGTTTGATGCTTACATGATGAACGACTGGGTTAGGGAGCGGCGGGTGCACGCTGGGCGAAGATTGGCATTGAGATTCGGGGCTGATATGGCATTGAACATGGAGCAGAAGGAGAGAAGCTGGGACCTCGTCTCTTGAGATAAAGGGCCTTTTAAGGGAGCCTTAGTCTGGCATATCGAAATATCTCTCCATCAAGAACCGAAGTCCAAACCATACCTAATGCAGATCGGGTGGACGAACCGTTACGCCTCCTCACTACACTTGTGAAAAGAAACCATGTTAGCGCACCATGCAACGTAAAGATGCTCCTGAGCCTGCTTTCTCCCCTGTTATACCTCCGTCTCTGTCTCGGCCCTCGGTCCGTCACTATCCCCTATAGAGTAAGGGTAACCGCAACAACCATGACGAACAAGACGAACATGCCAGACGGAGAATCCCACATCCTTGCACCTCCGTTTGGCTTAGTGGTCGCCGACGGACTGGCTGACCCGGATGGGCCAGTAGTCGGCGTCGTGCCCGGATCCGCTCCTCCACCGCTAGTTTGCGACCCAGTTCCTGCCCCAGATCCAGATCCAGATCCAGATCCTCCCGTCGTCCCGGAACTTACAGGCGCAGTGATCAGACGGGTAGCCGTCGCCGTCGCCGCGCTGCCGGTGATCGCACCTGGACCCTGGCTCCCGGAAGCGGTATAATACAGGCTCACAGCCGTCTGACTCGGCCCCCTGTCCGAGCTGACGGTGCCGCCGGTAGTCGGGACGGGAAAGCTAGACTGGATAGACGAAAAGACGGCGGCGAATGTCGTCGACGGGGTGGCGGCGCCGCAGAACGCAGAGCTGGCGGCCGAGAGGATGCCGTCGTACTGCGCCACGTCGCGCTCGGTGCGGAGGCCGTGGTAGAAGAGGCAGTTCTGGCAGGCGGGCCACTCGCTGAAGTACGAGCCGCCGCACATGCACTCCTGGTGCGCGATCAGGTAGATGGGTTCGGTGCCGTTGGGGACGCAGAGGGTTTCGATGGTCTCGATCTCGACGCAGGGCGGGACTGTGTCGGTTGGGTTCTTGGTTGCGGGTTTGCAGACTGTGTCCACGTAATCGCGGGCGAAGAGGGGGGAGTGCCCTGCGGCCAGCGGGAGGAGGGTGGTGAGGAGGAGGAGCAGAGCGGTGGTGAGATCCATCTTTTCCGCCCCTACCTTAGTTGGACCGGTATTGTCGGTATGACTTCTGAGAAACGAATGAGACGAGGCTGAGTGTCAGAGCCGAGCTACTTGAGCGAGTGAGACTTGTGAAGAACCCAGAACCCTCCACGCACAGCGGAGGCACGCGATGAGTGTGTCACAAGCGAGTGAAAGGAGAATCGGCACGACAACGTGGGACTCATCAGTGCAGAAAAACAGCAGCGGAAGCATGTAAATGAAATTCTGGCCCCCAACCGCGTCTGCGGCAAAGCTTCGCCAACCGGCAACCATATCCGACCGTGCCTTCCGGAAACAGACTTTCTGCTGCCTTCTCGCAGCTTCCCCTGGTAGGGCTTGGTAACCAAGGAAAGTGCTGCGACACTAGCCGAATACGCTTAAGAATGGTAGGATGTGAAGTGCTTGTGCCGCACTAACGGCATGCCAGCGACGACAGCGAGGTGGTAACGAAGGCATCGACATACCACAGTATTGGCGAGGCCGATGCCGAGGCCGAGGAGGCACGCTGGGTGTTTCGGTGAAGCTTGGCTTATATCCGACAGATGATCCCTGATTGGGCGCGAGCACGGGGTAAATGGCAGGTAAACTCGGCATCGCTCTTCACACCGGCGAGAGCGTAAGCAGTATCTGGTCTCATTATCCGCAATTCATGGCGGACAAACTGATTCCGGGTGTGCCAACCCCAGGCCCTTACTACTAAGAAAATAAACACCACAGCGGCACAGATCAGAATGAAAACAGTCTGACATTGATGACGGCAAAGCGAAAAGTTGATGAAAAGGAGAACTACTCCTCGATGGTGGCATTCTAGGAAGTCCCCAGGGTGAGTGTTGACATAGAAATGAACCCATTGAGACTTGTGCCACACGGCGGAGAAGCGTCTTCAGAGACACAGCGAAAGGCCGATTCTGCTGAATGTAAATGCGAGAACGCATCTAGAAGAAGGAGATTAGAAAAGGGCAGAAGTGATACCTATATGTACCTCTATGTCAAATGTACCCTGATGGTCATCGTGGCCAGTCGCACGTCATCACAAGCCCCTTTCCAATCGACGAGATGTTTCCGGCCCCGCTATGCTCCGGCCGGCGACGGGATCTCTCCTGGACGTGTTTCAATGGCAGCAGAGACGGCGGCCCAACTTACTCGGTGTAGTCCGAAATGTCGTTTGCTCTTCATGTTGGCGCGCGCATCAGTCGCGGCGCAGTCGGCCGTGTTCGTTTCAGGCCTGTACAGCGACCCAAACGGGCATCTCATGGCCTCTGAACACGGCCAACACTTTTCGTCGCTATTTAGGGGACGATGAAGTTGTAGATCCTAGACTCTGGTAGACAATCCGGCAGCAGCGAATGGCTATATAACGGCATGAAAACCTATGGCCAAGGATGGCAGACAGTATAGATTCATCCTAGGTAACTTAGCACCCATTTTCAGATTACCGCTCACCAAAGCGTGTCGACGGTTGTCCGGTTGTCGTTCTTATCATGCCTTCTAACAAGAAGCGCCTGTATGTTGCTCTCTATCCCAGCGGAGTCGCTAACAATCCAGAGCGGCTGTGAGTAGCCCCTCATGTCCTGAACCATATGTTTAGCCTTGCTCATGTCTCCTCAGGTACCATTGGGGTTTCATAATCGGCCCCAAGGAGGACAAGAAGGGCAAGGCCACTGAACTACCTGCGGGCCTACGCTGCCACGTCAGAAACCGAGGCAAGAAGAACGTCCCCGGCGGAGAGTGGTATTATGAGGAACGGCCCCTCGCCAACGCTCAGACATCCCTCCAACTCCTGGCACGCATCGTCGTTGCCAAGATTGAAGACGAACAGCGACTCCTCAAGATCATCAGGGACGCCCCGGTCATCAGCGGCGACTCGAACTGGCGATGCCGCACATGGGTCGCAGACATACTTCAGAGGTTGAAAGCCGACGGCAAAGCTGTTGGTAGTTCCGAGTTGGACTGGGCGAGGATCGAGGCATTTGGTCGTCAATACGTGGCAAGTAAGAATGCGAGTAAGAGGTATGATACGCAAGACCTGGTTCTAGGACCTAAGCCGACGTATGATTTGATCGAGGACAAAGAGATTATGCCTTAGGCCATGTGCTGGTCCACGCGTCTGTCGGGCACTATCAGAGTAGTGTTTTATGTAATGTAGCTGTTGTATAAAAGCCGGTAGCGAGATTGATGGTTGGGAAAGCGACGACGCCGGTTGCCATACATCAAAAGTCTCCCCACCACTTTTGACGCGTGATTTCCATCTTCAACTCTTCGGGATACGGCTGCAGAAACTTAGGGATCATGCTCTGCCACCCCGGCCTGATCCGGTTTCCGTACCAGACGGAGGTGTACTCCCAGTAGTGAGGATACCACCCCGAGGTTTCCCAGTCAATGATGCCAGTGACCTTATCACCGTCGACGAGTACGTTGGATGCGTTGAGATCCCCGTGTGTGAATACGGGAGGTGGCCATGGCCCGTCCTGCTTGGCTGCCATTTCCCGCACCTCTACATCATACTCGGTTGCATCGCTGTCGGGATCCTCATCCGGCCTGAAGCCGTCCCTGAGCCACGTGTGAAACTCATGGATAATCTTGAACGGTCCCATCCTCGGCCGGCAGTGAGGTATCCTAAAGTCGCGCAAGGAGCCACCGACGCAACTCTGAACCCCTGCACCAGGCGGAGGCTGGAGTGCCCTCAACTCCTCCAACATGTGCCGGAGTTGCTCGCAGATACTGTCGAGTTGCGCCTCTGATAGTGTCTTCCATACCTTCGGTATGCCTAGTCCAGGCAGACGCTCCATGACTATGTAGGCTTGGTTCTTGTGGACGAAAGAGCAGTAGACGCCCGGTACTGGGATAGATGTGTTCGCAGCGACGAAATGCATTGTAGCACCTTCGGTAAGGTGAACGTAAGGACCCGTCTTCACCACGAGCCGCTTGGAGAGAAGTAGACAGTTGCCATCATATCGTGCCAAACGCAAACGCCGCAGAGCTTTGTACTGAAACAACAACCATGTCCGACGGAAGAAGGTGTTGTTAATGGCCAAGTGCTCCGTCTCATCGTGTTGAGTGGCGGCATTATCCGGAGGAGGAACGTACGGTGCCATGTATAGTTGATGTGCAGATGGCCCTCAACTGTCAGGATCCCATCCAGCGGAAGTCTGGGTCGCGAGAAGATTAAGCGTCTTCGAAAGAGGTGTTGCTTCAATGCTATAAATAGCTTGAGCAGACCACTTGTAACGCTCTGCCCGTCGTGGACGGTCACCAACCGTGAGGCCAAGTGGACCGTTGCAATAACGGTGATGTCGACCTAGCACTCATCACCGAGGCGTACCGCGTAGAGATAAAATCACCATACGAGAAGGAGACGACAACAGTCGAGCTAGACTGAGTTACTGAAGTTGTCGCGAATGAAACGGAATGCAAACATGTTGAAGGTCGTCTCGGCGGCAGTTGCGCCGATAATAACCCGGCGATAAGACAAGGTAACAATGACAGGTTGCGATAAGCGACGCAGGGGACATTGAATGCATCACTGCGAGCGAGCCTCTATCCTTGACCAACCTGACATTCTTTTTCTGTCCACCTCTGTCCTTCTTTTGCTATGCCATAACCGACAGTTAGCCTACGATGTCAAACCTCCTCTCCCTCATAGGGTGGACTTTCCTCCCCAACGTAAGTACATCCTCCTCCCCTTCCCTCACCCAACACCAGTGCTGACCATCCATCCCACCGCAGCTAGTAACAGGCTGGGCCCAAACAATCTACTATGGCATCACCATCCGCGCCGGCGACCCAAAGCCCCGGCCCGGCTCCCCCCGCTTCGCCGAGCACAGGCGGCGCATCCACATCCTCGTCGTATCCCTCTACCTCCTCTACACAATCTACGAAGCCGACCACGACCTCCGGCGACAAGGCTCCTTCTACTCCGACCTCTCCCTCCCCCTAGACGCCTCGGACCGCGACATCAAGTCCCGCTTCCGCCGCCTGGCCGCCGTGCACCACCCGGACAAGGCCGTGGGGCAGGACGCCGAGGCCGTAAACGCCTACTTCGTGCACCTCAAGACGGCGTCGGACACGCTCCTCGACCCGGCCCGCCGCTTCGCCTACGAGCGCTTCGGCCCGGACGTGGTGCAGTGGGCGTCGCAGAACCGCTGCGTGACTATCCGCGACTTCGTCGCGCGCGGCGCGCAGATGCTGGTGCCGTACTACGGCGTCGCGGCGGCCGTCATGTACGCGCTCGGCCTGTTCGGGTACCTCGACTGGGCGCGCTACGAGCGCTGGCTCGTGCTGGCCGTCATGTTTGTGTTTGAGCTCAACACGGTCATGCGGCCCGGCCGGCCGGCGCTGTTCGAGAAGGTGGTCGATCCGGTCCTGCGGCTCTATGGTCGGGAGGGGGCGGCGTACCTCCCGTTTCAGATCATCGCGCTGGCGAGGAAGCTGTGCATTACGGTCTACGTGGCCTTTTCGCAGATTGGGCCGCTTATAGGGGCGGACACGTCGAGCGGGCAGATTGTGGTTGGGGCCAAGAAGGGCGGGAACGAGGAGCAGTTGTTACGCCAGAACCTGGATAGGTTGGAGGTTGCGGCTAGAGCGCTCGATGTCGACACGGCGAGGCTCCTTGAGATGGAAATGGCGCCTTTTGCGGGCGACGAGCAGGTTGTGCAGAGCATGAAGGGGAAGATGAAGGAGTGGCTTGTGCAAAATACGATTAGAGCGGATCCGATGGTGCGGGATGCGCTGGGTCGGGCGTTCCAGAAGAGGAGGATGGGTGCACCTGCTGGAGCAAAGGGTACTCGATAGGTAGACGACTCAGAAGATAACTCTATATTGACTCCATGAACTCCGTACAATTCAGACCAGTATGGCTTAGCTATGGGTGCTCGTGCCCGTGCCTCGTTTCAACTCCCCCCTGGCCTAGCCGTTCCAAAAGTGGTAGGAAATATCAACCAGAAGTTCCAAGACAAGAGATGATCAAGGCCAACCCGACCTAACGATGTCTACAAAAACAGCTGCATACTCTGCCTGCGTCTGGAGGGTAGAAGCAGTAAAGAGAGGCTCCAGCTACCAAGAAAAACGCATAATCATACAAAGCGCATCGCAAACTAACTCCCAGGACGCCGTCGTGAAGCAGTGTTAGAAGCGGAAGCAGGAAGGCTACCAGCACCAACACGCTTCCAGAAGCTCCGTGGCGCGTTATGTGATATGAATTCCATGGGTGAAACGACCGCCCCCAATGTTCCAGTGAAAGAAGACTCGGTTACAGCAGTCGAGGCTCGTCGAATGTCGTTGCCGCCGCGCGAAGTGGTTCGCGGGCGGGGGAGAGGGCTCGGGTTTGCTAAGCTCTCCATGGAATCTGAGGGCAACGACGCCGTTAATGGTCGTAAAGACTGTGTTGATCCGGTACGGACGTGATCAAGAGGAGAGCTGCGAGCATTCTAAGCATCGCCTCGCCCCAGATCACGGCCAGACGCAACTCCGGTGCCGCCACCCGACGGCTTGTTCGCGGCAGGAGCGTTATTCCAGGAAAGGTACGTGTGGTCTCCGAGTTTCCTGCGCAGAATACAAGTCAGTATATAGTATGCAGGATAAGAAAAAGGCTGGAGAGCATACCTTGGCTTGATCAAGTGAGTCACTGTGAATATGACGCCAAGCACGATGCAGATGCCTCCCACAACGATATAGGCAATGCCAAGGAACGGATTTCTCCCGCCCATGACGGTCCTCGTGGAGATGATGATCGACTTGGTGCCCGCATATACATCGGACGGGAAATCTGCCATGCGTTAACATCGTGGACGAATCTGGGTTGACCAGTAACTCATTTGACTTACTGTGAAGGATTTCCACATGATACCTGCCAGCCGCCATTGGCTGGACATCGTTGCGCTGGTACAGTTTGCTGAAATCCGGGAGACCAGCAGTTCGCATCCATACCATGAACGCCTGCCACGACGCGAGGTCTGGTGGCGGGTTGCTCGTTGTGTACCCGTTGGGGTACCGCTCGTGCCAGTTGGGCGGCGGGACAATCTGCGACAGGTTGTACTTCGTCTTGCCATAAAGCGCCGTGTCGGATGACCAGGCGATTCCAGAGTTATTGGACATCTCGTAGGTCTTGTTGTCGCCGGACTGCGTGTTCAACATGACCGGGTTGCTAAAGGTGTCGTTGAACAACGAATTCGCGATCAGGCCGCATGGGTAGATGGGTCGAGGGTTGTCGGTGGTCGACAGGTCATGGGTAAGGGGGTCGCAGGTGGAGCCGTTGATGGTAGAGCCATCCACGGCGTCTCCCTTCAGCTGCTTGTCAAGAAAGCTGTTGACATAGCGGCGATGGTTCTGGTAGAACGCCGTAAGATGATAGTAGAAGAGAACCGGCGGATTCATGTCCTCCGGAATGGAAAACTCGACGGTGCAGAGCGGATAGTCCTTGGTGACGCCGTCGTATGTCACACTCTTGTTTGTGACCTTCCATTGCGGGGGTAGCCATGTGGTGTAGTTCTTAAACGCCGAGTTGACATTGTCGGAGGGCATGGTTGTAAGCTCACTCGTCGCATCCTTGTAGCACATCGTATAGTCGAGTCGGATCTCTTGGACCTGACGGGCAAGTATGATCAGCATCTTTGACTGTGACGTGAACCGTCCGCAAGACGACTTACCTTGGAGCTCGCGTATAGAAGCAAACCACCTATTGGTGCGAATATAATGCCGATGGTGAAGAACAGAGGGAGAACGGTCTTGGGTGTCAATATTGGCCTGTGACAACGTCAGCTTTGATGCGAACGAGAACGGGAGACTGAGGGGAGGAACCACATACTGCCATGCTTTCAATCTCTGCTGCCTGAATGCTGTGTCTATTTGAGAGGACTCTGGTCAGTGCTGCTTCTCGGAGAACAGGCACAGCGACCCTTCCGGAGGGGCCGCTGAGGATGTCGAGGATCGCCTTACTTGCTGGTCTCCGGCTCTTCTTCTTCTCCGGTTTATTTGGCCCAGTGTCCTGGGATGCAATGGAGTCGGGGTGATCCGCTCCTCTCGGAGTGTCGGCCATCGTGGATGGTATCGAGAATGGCTTCAGTAGAATTATCAAGCCAGAGTCGGTGGTTGTTCGGTTTATATTCGTCTGAAGTACGAAGCCATCGAGACGCAATTGTAACTGGATACGAATGGCCCCTTGTTGTCCAGGCGCTGCGTAGTCAGCCGGGGGCTGTGGCTTAGTTTGACGCTAACTTCAATTATGGGTTAGGCTGAGCCGGGCCCGAGTGGGTACAAGTGGCCCGTGCGCCTTGGGATTGAATCACGTGGGTCATCACGTGACTCATACGCAAAGAAACCAGGTCGTCAACTTGCGAGGTTGGCCCTCCTGTACTGCCCGTTACAGAACCGATAATCTGGCAATGCTTCAGTTACGCATTCTATGTACCATCTACACAGTACAAGCAATCCAACAGGTTAAGCTTGACTCCAGGTCAGTGCGCGTGCACGTGGATCTCGCATTACGTAGCAACCAGTACCTGGAATGCGATATCATTCTAATCGTGGCTAGCAAAATCGAAACTGGCAGTGATCAACACGTGCGGGGCGCCAGGGATACATGATTGACATGCAACCGATGCCGCTGAAGATGGCGAGATGCAATATATTGAAGAGACAAGAGGGACCAGAGTGGCCGTGATACGTGTCGCAGATAGAGATAAGAGAAGCTTAAATCGGCCGTCTCTGCTGATCGGTCATATGGCTGCCGGCTGACGATTGATGGCGGGGAACCGTTGCTGGTGGTGGGATGATGCAAACAGCCCGGTCTGCTCAGAGTTAGCGCTCCTGCAGAGAAGCTCGAGAACATCTGTCGAGCGGGGTACGCAGGGGCACAAAGCGATCTGTGCGCCTTCTAGAAATGTTCCACCACCAGACAAACGAGAGGTTGTCTGGGGGGCGAGGGGAAATGCTGCCGGGGTGCTGCTGGTTCAGGTTGCGAAGATGGAAGTCTTCCCCCACTTTGTTATACTATGTAGATCAAGCCGATAGCACTCGCCAGGCTTCATCTCCTGTCACTGGATTCCAATCCATTACTTCCTCACTTTTCATCGCTCCTTTACAGATACAGTGTGTTTCGAAGGAGACTATAAAACCCCTTCATCGCTTACTGTCGCGCGTCAGACACCAGTATCGTCGGTCCTGGACTCTGACAACTCCCAAAGCTGTACGTCACCGCTCCTGCTCCCGTCTTGTGACAATCGACCTTATCTGCTCCTTCCGAAGCTCGCTCGCAGTTGTCGTCGAGCCGCCTCTCTTTGGATTGCACCTTCCTCCACACCACCAAGCAAAGACTCCTGGCGCCTTCCCCGTCGTCCCTCTTCTTGCCTCGTGGTTAGTGCCGCTTCTCTTGGTTCTTCGTTGCCTCAAGGCCGGCCTAGACTCCCGTCCTCGCCACGAAGACCAGTCTCTCTCCGCCGGTTTCCGGGTAGTTGCCTCTCGATCTGATTATCGCCGCTACCCCTTGCTCCCCTGCCTAGCTCAAGCTTTCGTCTTCATTATCTGCATCTCCTCTGCTGCACCTCCCCTGGCATAGCTGCAGGCTTTATCACACCCCTCTCTGGCCGTTTCGCCCGCCCCCTTGCTGCACTTTCAACTGCAGATGGTTTACAATCCATTTTGATATCTTCTCACATCCTCTTGAGCCCAGACGGTGATCTCAGCATATGTTACGGCCCCGCTTCCTACGAGTCAGACAGTAAGGTAAGAGATCAATCGATATTTGACGTCTTGTTTCGCCGCCGTCGTCTCTCGATTCGACCTGTTGAATCACCAACCACACTACCCCCTGACCTTTGCATGTTGGTAAGAGAGCAGCGTCTCACTATGAGGCTCTCTCTACCTGTCATCTTGGCCCGGTATTCGGTGTCGTTGTCGCAAGCACTTGATTATCTGCTTTCCCATATGCAGCATCCCTTCCGCGACGTGATCCCCTCACCCCTCTTCCTTTGACGCTCCGCATGATGTTGCTCGCAAGACTGTTCCAAATCCCTCTCACTTCACTCTGTCATATCTCCGCTTGTCTACTCGTTTCGTTTCTGATGTGATCTGAGCTTCCTTTTTTTTGTGATGATCGCTAATGTGGATGGTCCAATAGCCGGGTGTCCTCTGAGACAAAGAACCGAGACAGACAAGTAACTAGGTACCGCCTCACCCAAGCAACCTAGTCTTTTGCACCCATCATATCCCCTTTACTCTGCCCATCGACACAAAGAACACTGTCGCCTCCAACATACCAACCCACTCCCGCCGCCTTTGCGAATACAAACCCCATGTCTCTACCAGAAGCTTACAAGAAGGAGATAGCAGCCCTCAACCTACAAGTTATATCTTCAGAACCTCCCGATATTCTACAGTTCTGCGCCGATTACTTCTCCCAACGCCTCGCGTCCGAACGACAAGCTCTACTTCTGTCGACACCCAGCGAAGCCTTGCCCGAATCCCCCACACATCCGCCTTCAACCATGTCTAGCCCCAGCTTCACAAGCCCTTTTGGGGCCAACTCCAACCCATTTGGCGGCAGCAGGCTCGACGCCGGAGGCATGCAGAAGGTGATCGAGGAAGAGGGGGATATAGTTACATCACCGACTACCCCAAACTTTGGGATGAAGTCAGGGACCCCATTCAAGGGAACCTTTGGAGGTCCTTTTGGCGGAGATGGAGCGATCGACGGCCCACCCTCGGCCCTTAGGAGCCCGCCGAACCCAGAGTCATACCCGGCTCAATATAACTTCAACCGTCGGACCTCGGTCTCTGCCGAGTCACTCAAGCCAGCAGCGGACACCGATGATAGCTGGACGCCTCCATTCCACCCCAAATCTCCCGACCAGCTGGAGCGACTGAAGAAAGCGATAGAAGGAAACTTTCTGTTCAGCCACCTGGACGAGGAGCAAAACTCCCTGATTCTTGGTGCCCTACAAGAGAAGCTCATACCTGCAAAAGACATCAAGGTAAGCCACTCCTCAAACATTATGCTCCGTGGAGTGTCGAACGTTCCCCGGTTGGATGCAATGTACTCATGCGCATATATTAGGTTATCACGCAAGGTGATACTGGTGATTACTTCTACGTGGTGGAAAAGGGGAAGTTCGATGTATACGTCAACAGCACGGGCTCACTGCAGCCTGGTCCGGATGGCATGGGCGTGAAGGTCACGACAATTGACGCCGGTGGATCGTTTGGCGAGCTCGCACTCATGTATAACTCACCGCGTGCTGCAACCGTCATATCAGCAGAGCCCAATTGCACGCTCTGGGCTGTCGACCGCACGACGTTTCGCCGCATCCTCATGGAGTCGACATTTGCTCGCCGGCGCATGTACGAAGGCTTCCTAAGCGAGGTCCCTCTTCTCTCTTCGCTTACCGCTTGGGAGAGGTCCAAGATTGCGGATGCACTAGAAACCCAGAAGTTCCCATCTGGCAGCGTCATCATCCGAGAGGGCGAGCCGGGCAGCTCGTTCTTTCTGCTGGAAGAGGGCGAGGTGGAGGCGTACAAGAGCGGAAGCGAGACTCCGGTGATGCATTACAAGAAGGGTGACTTCTTCGGCGAGCTCGCGTTGCTTAACGACGCTCCGCGTGCCGCTAGTGTCGTCGCCAAGACGGACGTTAAGGTCGCGACGCTTGACAAGCCGGCCTTCCAAAGGCTGCTTGGCCCTGTCGAGGGCATCATGAGACGGACCAGGTACGCGGGCGTGAAATCCGGCGTGGAGGATGTAGATCCTCTCCATGCCGCTGCATGAAGACCGAACCGCTCCTCATGACTCTTGGACGAAAATAGGGCAATGGCGAGGCTGGTACGGAGGATAGGAGAGAATATTGGAAATCGGTTCAAGACGGGACGGAAGTCGCGTCTTGGCGGACCAGGCGGCGTTTGGGGATCACTACCTTAGCTTCGACAGAAGATGTTTCCTTGACTTTCAAATACCTGTGCAAAAAGTTGCCAAGGCAAAATGCATTACCCTGTATGAGTACCGTCTAGAACATGTACGAACCCCCAACCTAGTGCCTACTTGTCTAACGCCGTGAACGCCGCCTGCCCTCCAGGATCGGGAATATTATCCTGCTTTTCCTTGCCAGCCAAACATGCTTGTATTTACCCAGCTGATTGTCACACTCCGAACGCGTCTCAAACTCACGCCAGCCTTCTCCTCGCCTCCAGCACCTCCCGCCGCAGCGCCTCGGTAGCAACCTCTGTCTCCAGCACCCTCCCCACCCCCTTCTTCCACGTATCCTCCAAGCCCTGTATCTCACCCGCAACCTCGTCCTGCGCCCTCCTCCTCCTAACAGCAAGGACGTCGATCTCCCTCTTCGCCTCCGCCAGCTCCCGCTCCAACGCCTTCAACTCGGCCTCGAGCTGGTAGTTGCCCACCAGCCACGCATTCTTGCCGTAGCTGTCCAGCAGCGCTAGATGCGCCCTTCTGACGGAGAGGTATGTGGCGCTCGCGTAAGACTTCCTCAAGACCTCGGCCAGCTCGTCTTTGGAGGCGTTGGGGGAGGGTGTGTCCTGGGCTTCGTAGCGGGAGAGGTCGATGCTGTTCAGGGGTTTCTTTGCGGCTACGCGCTCTAGCTCGGCGGCTATGGCTGGTGTGAAGTTTGGTGTCGCTGGAGGGGGGAGCAGGGCGTGGTGGGGGTCGTCGGCGATGAGGGCTCGTTCCGCGGATATTAGGACCTCGGCTGCTCGTCGTTGGGCTGGGGTTGGCTCGGGGTCGATGTCTATGCGCGGTTTAGTTCTGTAGTGAGAATATCAAGGGAAGAAAAGGCGTACATGGGAGGGACTCGTGTATTGTCGTTATGGCTGGCATTTTGGCGGCAGTCTCCGGACTGAGTTGTTGAAGATGAGTGTGTCGAGGTTGGGAACAGCCAACGAGGTTAGCGCTGTGTGACAGATGGACAGGTAGTGCGATTCAATTAGAAATGTATTGGAAATCGGTCATAGAAACTTCAATCGAGGAGTAGGCGCAAGTTGGGAATGTAGAGGTATCCATGTCATATCGCGAACTTTTGGCGATAATAAGTGCTGTTAAACATCGATATCTGACAGCTGCAGGAGCTTTCCCTGGCAGCTGTCAAGGTCGTCCGGACCCAACGAAAGAATCACAGGCATGGATGAAAAGCCCAATCGACTGCGGCGCCCAATGGGCCAATCGCCGGCGTTATTTACTGGCGCCTTGGCAGTTCGCTCTGCTTCCGGACATGCTGCCACGCTCCCAAAGACCTGCGCAGTCTGGCGCCTCGTGCATGTCCATGTCCTCATGTCCATTGCTTTACTTTCTGGCGTGCTGCCGGCTGACGTGGACGGAGACATTAGCGGAAAGGTCCATGTTATATCGATGAACGAGTTATAGGGGAATGTGACGCTGTGAATAGAAGCGTTGTCAGCGCCGTTGTTTGCAGTGCAGGGGCAATATCTGCCGGATCATGAATTATCGTCGGTCGTACCTACCTGAGAAACCTTACCTCGATTGAGCTGAGATGATGAAATCTCCTCGCTTCTCTGTCTTCTTCTTATTCTCTACCAGGACGGAATTTTTATGCAACATCTGACTCTACACGGTTGTCTGCCAGCTACATTGCTGTTCCTGCTGGTGATAACAGACAGAAAAGTCAAAACCTAGCCACAAAGCCAAAATCCTTGCCGATATTCCTTCGTTTAAACAGTTCACAGTTCCTCGATCAGAACGGCAGCTCCGAAAAGGAGCAGAAGCAACGCAGCCGGGATTCCAAGTTCAATTTTGCCTTTCAAGCTACCCTTGGGTTGACCTCTTCATCCTGTCGTCGATCCGAAGGCCTGTTCCCCGCCCTCGCGCAGCCGCAGGCGCTTGTCAGCCAGCCATCTGGTACTTGCACCTTTTTTATCCGTAACTTTCTGGACTGGCCAAGCAAACCCGGCCCAAAAGACGGGTGTGCACCTTCCACCACCACCATCACGACCCTCGGCTTCAACGACGTGTTTCGTCCCGACATCGCCGCGATAATCTCGGCCACCGAGCAAAGTCCGCCCTGCTATACCAGCTTCAAACCGCTCCAACGAAGATTCATGGGCTGTAATTGATCCTAATCGCCCTCTGCCTTCACTGCTGTCGTCCTGCCGACACCATGGCCTCGCCGGCTCCGGCGGCGAGTCGGCCTGAAGTAGGCGATATCCTGGTTGTCATCCGTGAGTTAGACGCTCTCTTTTGTCTGCGAGTGACACGCTTGCCATGGCCAATGCTATATCGTGTTGGCCTCGCTGTCTAATGCCGTGTCGATTGCTCACAACATGTGACTGAGTATTTGAAGATGACCCTAATCGCTGACGCACCACCTCCCAGACGATTTCCTGGCTCGCAGTTCGGATGAGCTGAGCCTTTCCAAAGGCGATCGTGTCGAACTAATCGAACGGGATGACGAGTTTGGCGACGGTTGGTTCCTGGGCAAGCACTTGGTCAATGGCAACAGTGGCCTCTTTCCAGAAGGTTCGTACGACGTGTTCCAAACGCAGGGTGCTCAAAGGCTGACAATCTCATAGTCTATACCCGGCCGGCACCCAGAATAACGGCTACGAGTCCGAACAACGTTGCGACCCCGAAACCAAGTACTCTTGCTCCTGTCGTGGAGGCCGCAAATGACGAAGGGCCCCCTAGCCCTATCAAGGAGGCCAAGGTCGTCACACCTGTCTCGAATTCGCCAGAGCTCTCCCAGACGACTCCGACGCCGCAACCTTTGAGCTCACTATTTTCCAGTTCGACTACCTCTACGACCGTCCCTCCACCAGCGTATTCGGCTAAAGCTGCGGCACCGAATCTCTCTACCTCAAGCGCTGGAAGCGTCAACAGCATCGGGCGGTTGAATGCAAGCCAAGATAGCCAGGTGCTCCACGAGACCCTGAATGTCATCAACGAGCATATCACGGATTTTAATTCGCCTCAAGTAAATGGAGGGCTTAGACCAGGTCACAGTGGGAACGACTCGGGGAGTGAGTATAGCTCTCACATGGATCAACGCATGTCTTATATCCAGGGTGAAGAGACGGACGAGGAAGAAGACGGAGCGCACACCCACGATGAGGTCTTGTCGTGGTCTGCCGATGATGTTGCCGAGTATTTATTCACTATCGGCGTCGAGAAGCAACACTGCGAAGTTTTCAGGGATCAAGAGATTACTGGCGAGGTGATTCTTGGCATGGACCAGACTTCAGTCTTCATCAAGGCACTTGATTTGGGCTCGGTTGGTCGCAGACTGAAGACGTGGCAGAAAATCAAAGCCCTGCAAGACGAAGTGAATGGAGTTGGAACATCTACGAGAAGGACGACCCAGACATATGGAAGTGAAGCTGGTTCTGATATGGCCGGACGAGCCAGGAGTCGGACCGGCACCTTCACATCTCAAAGACTGCCACCCGTCGACGACCGGCCAATGTCAGTTCAGACGAAACGCCTCTCTCTCACGCAGACTCCCAAGATGGAGCCAGCGCAGCCGATGACCCCTGTTTCACCGCTCACTGACAGTCCAACCAGGCCTGGCCACGAGAAGCGACCATCCGCTGCATCTGTCCGCGACCTGCACCACTCCCGTCGGTTCTCGTCAACCGACTTCCGTCTTACTGGAACAACGCTTAACCCAGCTGTGACGCCCAAGTTGGTCAGTAGCGGCACCTTTCCCCAGGCCACTGAAATGGCGGTACATAAGAAGCAGCCGTCCTTCGATCGGAACTGGACCTTGGGAAGCGCGACACAATCGGCCTATTCACCGCGGCCACTATCCTCAAGTTTCCAAGATATCATAACTCCTTCCGACCCGGAACACCAGGATTCTGCCGTCGACTTGGATCGCGGCTACTTTTCTGGACCGGACGGGGACCCAAAGAGGCGGAATGTGCTAAAGAAGCGGGACAGCACAACTGCAGTCCCTCACTCGCGAAAGTCAAGTTACGCCGAGGAGCAGCGGATCCGCTCTGGCACGGCTCTTTCCAGGCATTCAAGGTTTGGTAGCGTTGAGTCTGTTTCTGCTGCAGCTTCCAAATATTACGGTTTGGCCACGGGTCCGCACCGTCGTACAGCCTCCACCAACACAGCGGAGTCCATACGGCCGATGGCGCCCGCTATCGATTCTCCTTCTCCAACAGTAACGAAACTCGACGACACACGGTCAGTCAGCGCTGCTTCTCCAATTTCGCCATCAAATCGCCAAGGTATGCATGTGGACTGGCCAAGCAAAGCGAGCCTAAAGCCAAACTTTGGCTTGCGGGCCATCTCCGACGCTGTCACCGGGACCGAGCGCTCCAAGCTTGCGTCGCCTATCGATTCACCGTTCAAGGAGGCATCTATGGACTCGCCTTCTAGGACTGGGTCGAGCACGCCGTCCGGTGGCCCAAGCTTCGAGTTGGATTCACCAGACTTCGCCAAGAGTCCCAGCACGGCAACGACTGTAGGAAGTCGAACCACGCGGAAGAAGTCCAAGAAAGAGACAAGTGCCTATCTGCGGGGCTTGCAGAAGCTGACACCGAGGCAAGCTATTGTTGATGCAGACTACAGCGGATGGATGAAGAAGAAGAGCTCCAACCTCATGACAACATGGAAGCCTCGACTCTTCGTCCTCAAGGGACGTCGGCTTGCCTACTACTACTCGGAAGACGACGAGCAAGAGAAGGGCCTGATAGACATCTCGTTCCACCGTGTCCTGCCGGCAGATAACGAAAAGCTCACCGGACTTCACGCCACCCTAACTGGTGCTGGCTCCTCGCCGGCAGTGCCTGCCGGCAGCCACGTGCCGACTCTCGCGGCTACCGAAGCTGCGGGGGACACCACCAAGGAGTCGGACGCCATGTTCATCTTCAAGCTCGTACCCCCACGCGCCGGCCTGTCGAGGGCGGTGAACTTCACGAAGCCCACGGTACACTACTTCGCATGCCCCAATCTCAAGCAGGGACGTCTGTGGATGGCCGCGCTAGTGAAAGCGACTATTGACCGCGACGACACGCAGGCCATTACAACCACGTACCAGCAGAAGACGATCTCGCTCGCGAAGGCGCGGGCTATGCGGCACCGCCCTCCCGCGCTCATGAACCTCGACGAGAAGAGCGAGGATGCCGAGGAGGAGAAGAAGGAGGGGGAGGGCAAGAAGGACTCCAACGGGCTGGGCATATACGATGATGCGAGGGAGAAGATTGGCATGCAGAAGGTCGAGAGCGCGAGGGCGAGGGGGTTCAGCTTTGGGCCCGAAAAGGACAGCCAGCTGCCCCTTAGCGCTTGAGACTCTCGAATTCCTTGCTAGCGTTTACTTGAGTGCCGCCGGGACGAGCCGTACCTGGCATGCCCACTTGATATGGGGAGAGGGGATTTTTCTTTGTTGCACTACGACATACCTACGACACTGCGCAGAACGTTTATATATACCTAATGTGTCATGTATTAGGAAGAGGAGGGGTGAGAAGAATGGCATAGGGCTGGCGTACATCATCATCTATCTTTTTTTGCTATCTCTGGGGCGGGAGCATCCGACAGTCGAGACAGGGATGGTTCGCTCAGGGCTCTCTTCCATTTTTACTGCGAATGGGACGTCGATGTTCGGGGAGATCTGGGTGAATCTTTCATGAGGAAAGGAGAGTCGAATGGGTCATAATCTGTATTAGCTGCACATACCGGACTGACGGCTCGAGGTTTGGAGGACAATAGCATCTTTCAATCTAGACTACGGTATGCTTACTACATGGACACGGCAATGGTTATAGTGTGATGTGATGTGATCTATCGATGTTGTGGTAGTCTCACCTGATATCCAGTTGTGAGGAGAGTCGTGCTTTCGAGGATGCGTTTCCTGCCTGTCAGGGGTATCGATGCCTTGGTAACGTGGTCACTCCGTGGACCTCCAATGACTGCCGAAGTGAATGCTCTCTTAGATGTGGCTCTAGTTCCTACCGTTCCAGATTCTTCTCTGACAAGAGGGCTCTTGTGCTGATGTGTCGTTGATATCTGCCAATCGTTTTGCCTGATTCCTAACCGATGTGAAGATGTCGATTATTCGAGTTTGTGGTTGCTACCGGTCTCACCTGATAGGCACTCGGCTCACCGTGCTTCTACACAGCTCATCAACTCAAAGCGTGGCTTCAGCCGTGTAGACACCACGACCTGCATTGTCATCGTCTGCCGGCCGGATGGTGGTTACCCACCTAGTTATACCTCACACGGCACCCCCCATACGTCTCAACTATATCAAGCCCAGGCTGTAGGATCCAGGACCCCCACTGCGCGTGTAACAGTATGTGTCTTTGATGCCACGGGTAGCTGACGATGGCAGAATGATTATGTCCTTCTGCCAATCTCGGCACTTCCATTGGCGGCTTTGCGTTCATGCCATGTAACGTTCTACCCGTACTCTTGGAAGGTCTTGGAGTGAAGTGGAGTGGCGAGGGGAGTGTTATGTCAGAGTTTGTTGCTGTCAGTTTCAACGTCAGTATGTCTCAAGTGCATATTGACATCGGCCCATTGTCAATGTTGTCAGCGCCGGTCCGCGATGCTGTGTCCTCAGGGCACAGATCTGGGTTCTTCGAATCTAGCCACAGGGCCACAAGTACAGCTGTACTACCGGGTACACCTACCGAGTTCAGGGTAGACATGGACTGGAGGAACCTGCCGTACAGTTATCGGTGAGTAATGGGAGGACAAATAGATGAAGGATGGGGGGCGGTTGGGGGGTAGCCTTGTGTCTTCTCAGAAGCTGGGACCGGCGGAGGATATATTTACCGGTTTCAGTCGCTGTTGTGCTCCCAAAAAGTGCGTGATCCTCTGTAGATGTGGTATGCCGATAACACACTGGGAGCACAAGATGCTGTGCAGAAGGGTTTGTCTGACACAAATCACGGGAGGGTTGAGATTGAGCACTGCTCCATTTTATATTGACTGCTGCGACGACAGCCGATGACCCAGGGTATATCCATCAGAGGAGAAATGTCCCGCTTGCTAGAAACTACACGAGTTAGAGAGCTCGACTCCCTCAGTAGACCGGCCATACTATGCGTTATCCTATAGACATGCGACAACCAGAAAACTTCCATTCCACCGCGGGAAGACATTGTATAAGCTCGACTGAAACCGAGACATGCTGCGACAATGCACATATCCAACCTGATAGTTGCTCCGGGTGGGTGTGCCTCATGCGTGTATCTAACTGTGGCCGACATATTTCGACCATGACAGGAACCTACTTGACTGAATATACAACCCAGCTGCTTGCTCCGCCTTCGTTGACATGACAAGGAGGTGGCTTCGACCTATCTCCGGTAGGACGAGCTGCGGGAGTCTAGATAACTTAGTCACGGAGTCTCGAAGTAGGAGCACGGCGGGAGAGCCTACCGGAGCTGCCCTGGTCGCCCCCGTAGGCCGACATGGAGGCCTGCCGTTGCTGCTGCTGATGGAGCATCCTGCAGGCCTCGCACTCGTAGACCTGAGCCCAGCTGTCTCTAAGCTGCTTGACGCCGAAGCACTGGTGGTTTGGGTCGTTGCGGGCGAAGTGGCAGTATGACTTCAGCCGGAAGATGTTGTGTCCGCAAGAGAACAGAAATTCCTCGAGATCACACATGTTGGGTGGTTCTTGAAAGGTCGACTGGTCCCTTTTTGACGATTTATGAGTTGCTGGCGAGGACTTCTAGACTCGGAGAGCAGCAGATGAGGAATTTGGAAGATAGAACAGAGTATCTCGTATCTAGCGATTTATCTTGGCCACAAGTTGACGAATTTGGTGTGATTGCTTGGAGCAAGATCGTGAGACTGTCATCGGTCTGTTGTCGAAGTCGTCAGCATCTTTATATCCAGCAGCCACGATCTCTGGTTTGCGGCTTCGAACTCCTGCGATGATGAACATATCTCGCAGCCGAAGCGATCGTCTTGCATTGGGCAAACATCTAACAACTGGACACAACATCTCCTTACGTCCAACAAGAGCGAATACTTTGAGTTCCACTATGATCTTCGTACGATAGAGCTGCAAATTTGCTTGTTTTAACAAGAGACAGCTCTTGGTTTCCAGCTGGTGACGTGGTGGAAATGATATATCATAAAGACCAAGATCCGGCGTGTAGTAAAGTGCATATGGGCCACGCATATGGTCTCCCATAGAGGACCTACAGGCCGACAACCACGAATTAGATGCCGACGGTACCTAAAGGTCTGTCTCCGGCACAGTGTGGGTGATAACCTCGTGTGTGGCAGAAGATTTTGTTGATGTAATGCTCGTCTAAATCTTGTAACAGTGCGCTAATTAGTCCGACATTATCGACTGAGAACGGCTGCGAACGGAGGTCTCCGAGGGACTGAAGGTCTGCAAGAGCAGTACTTCGTATACGGTGCGTCGTGTCATATGCAGCCGCGATAGAAACAAACAATGTTGTGATGTGTGTAAGACCCTTGAAAGGCTGACATAGATGTGACCGGATACCGAAGACGACCTACCCTGCAGGCCAGGGACAAACACGCCCGCATCTGCACTCTGCAGAATTTGGACAGTTTACCTGACTCTACAGGACACAATGGCTCGAATATTTCCTCTGAGACGACTGAGTGCTGCCCAGCCTCCAACTCAGCTATTATCGAGGGGGGATGGTGGCTAACTGGTGGCTAACTGGTGGCTAACTGGTGGCTAACTGGTGGCTAACTGGTGGCCGGTATGTCATTCGTCTAGGAGATGTGCTTTTACTTCTCCCGATCCATAGGTTTTAGCACAGTAGAGTGTGAGGTCTAGAAGCCCTTTGTTTGCACCTTGCGTAACCTAACACACCGTCCGTAAGCCGATGGCATCAGATTCAGATGGCAAAATGTACTCTTGCCGGACCGAGCCCTCCTGCATGAGCTATCTCCCATCACAACCCGGTACCCGGTTTTGCCAGTTCTCAGTAAGAGGCGTCCGGCAGTGTGGCTTGCGGGAACCGGCTCCGCTTCCGGAATCGACTCAATACCGGAATCGCGCGGCCCAGCGTCCAGGTATGGTTTAGACGCACAGTCCGCTGAAAAAGGCCAGCCCAGCGAAGTGGCTTGTAATCGACGGTGAATTCAACTCTGACGAGACCGGCTTTAAAACCAAGATTCTTGCAGGTGATGACCGGACGGCCTGATTAGCAATCTGCACTTGCTAGATCCCAGGCCAAACAGAATCGCCTCGAGATCGAAGGATCGGGGAGCACGAGTGCCAGTTACAATAGCAAGAGATACCCAATTCGAAACAGATGCGTTCCAACTAATGACGAAATCTGAGCCGGCAGAAGAGTGACCCTCGGACAATATCAGTAATGAGAGGAGCAGAATACGGCAAGAAATGCCGAAATGTCACCAAACAGCCAGCTGACAGAGTGGCACCTCGTGCGGCGAGGAGTTTGGACGCAAAGAAGAGATTGCCACGCGGTTTCGCTCTAGGGTTCGTCAAAGACTCATGACAGACACCTTGTCTGAGACTGTCTGTTGCAGAAATCAACAGCCATGCCCGCAAAAGAAATAAGAGCCCGCATCTAGCTCTGACAGTGGAGGAGGCAGTGCTGCCAGTGCTGCAGGGGAGTTTGGAGACCAATGCAAGCCTCATCGCGACGGCGATGACTTAGTCATTGCAACAGCCACTCAATTCCCAACAGCAAGTCGCTTCTCTCCCCCCTCCGCAACCAGCGATATCATAGAGAAGAGCCAGGAAGAGGATATGGGAGTGGACATGTTGGCCTCGGAGGAGTGCTGAGTTCTGAAAGCTGAGGATGAGTCGACACTCGACAGGAAGTGCGAGGAAGAGGCTCAAAAATGGAAGGAGCGGGTAGTAGGCTGTTCTACGTGTCCACGTGACCTGGCACACTAGCGTCCTCGTGATCAGCCTTTCTCGCAAGCACTTTCGTTGGCCGATTGTGCTCACCGAGATCAGAGAGCGATGGCTGCCTGATGAGCCGGTCTCACACAAGCAAACGACGCCCATTGGTCTAAAGAAGCACCACTTTCTATCATTTGCGCAAAAGTGAGGCGGACTGCCGAGTGGCAGCGGTTGCCTTGCAGACATGTTCGATGTTCAGGCTGTCGCAATATTCTCGTTTCCATTTTCCCTTAACCTCCATCCCAACTTTCTCGTCACATACATGCGTCAATAGAGACGCGCGACGCCCTGACAGGATGCACTACTAGGCATTTTGGCGGCTGTGTCTTGATTGCGCGCCACTCCTTGCCGCCCTTTTCGCCATTTCGCCCCTTCGAACCCGACCCCAGTCTTGCGATACTGCTCTTCAAGGCTCTATATATCTGTCGCCTCTACACTGTGCGTGCGTGCTTGTTTCCTCGCCGTCCCTCGGGTGGCTTCTTTGGATGCCGTCTTCTTGCCTTCTCTGTTGAATCGTACACTTTCGATGTCTGACACGAGCTCTTGCGGGCCTTGCAACTAACTTCTTCCAAGGCTTAGTTTATCTGCATACAACGAGATAACCTCAGGTCTTGGAGCTCAGTGAGCGCCGTGGCTGCTTCGTGTTAGTCTGCCGATGGCGAAGCTGGCTGGATGAGACGCTGCAGAACTAACCCCCAGGCTATAGCAACATGGCGCAACATTCTCCATATCCTTCTAGCAATCGCGGTCTTGTATGCATACCCACGGCATTTCATTTCTTGTTTCCTGTTCTGATAATCTCTTCAGTCCTTTGCTAGGAATGGTCATCCTCCACATGCCAGTGGCACCCCTAGTTCTTCGGCCCAGGATGGGCAACCAAAGCCGACGGACTTTGATCCATTAATTATTCACTCCTTTGGTACTGCTTCCAGTGTCACCTCAGGCTCAGGATTTCTTGGAGACCTTGATATTGCCAACCCGAGCGGTGCTCGGAATGTGATGGGCCCACCAGAGGACCGTTCCCCTTTTGCCGGGCTGGAGTATAATCGCTTTAACTTGTTCTACTTTGATCGCGACGAACCATGGAATCAAGAGAGGTCCAGGGGCAGAGGACATCAGGAGGCTTTACCATCTTCCTTCACCGGATTCCGCGACACGGTGGCGCCTTCGGAATGTGAGACTTCCATAGGACCGGGCACTCTACAATCTGACTCTGGTTATGGCAGCCAGGCAAGGCAGAGTGTTGGTATACCTTCAGTCTATGGTGACGTCGATAAGAGCTCGGAAGCCATTATAAACCACTTGGCGGATTTCCAGTTTCCCAGCGGATCAATCCACGGTAGCTCGCAGGTACATGATGTGAACCACTTGAGGCAACCATGGAACCAAGGGACTCTTGGTCGACCGGATGCTGTGCCAACTAACAACGTACCAAGCATCCCGTGCCAATACTGCACCAAAACGTTCAGGAGCCAGTCGGACCATAAGTAGGTCTTCTGCCCCTGGTTGGCTACATCGAAACTAACGCACGATCCTCGCAGAAAGCACATTGCGAGACATGAGAAGCCACATAGATGTCCCGAAAAAGGCTGTAGCAAGGCTACAAAGGGGTTCGGGACCTCCAACGATCTTGAGCGGCATCTGAAGAGTGTCCATCGTAAGAACGGGACCAGATACCGCTGCCATCACGGAGCTTGCCTGCCAAAGGCCAAGGACTGGCCCAGAGCGGACAACTTCAGGTCACATCTCAAGAAGATTCACAACATCTCCCTTGATGCGGATGAGAGTCTTGACGAGTACATCTACCGGTAAGCCTTCTTGTTCGCGCATATGCCCACCGACATGCTTACAACGCTATTAGCCCTGTCAACCCGGATATCCTTTCAAATGTTGGAGTTGCCCCCGAGTTGATCCCTCCAGCGGTCCATGGATCTTCGGCACCGCCTAGCTGGTCTCAAGTGGGGCGGGACTCCCATATGTCCGGCATTGGAGGTGCCAGTGAGGAGCTAAGCCTGGATCGCCGGGAAGTTTATTTACCGGCTCCTGCGCATCCGCGTTTTATGAACACATCAGGCTTTGAACGTCGTGATGCTTCTAGTCCTGGCAGATTCCGAAATTCTAGGACCCCCTTGGAATCACAACAGGTGCATGACCAGAATCTCGCCGAGGATGAAAACGTACTCCGCGGCGTCTACTCCAGACAGGAAGGCCTACAGGTATCACGGGAAACGGCCTATCAGGAAGTGCCCTCTGAAGAAAATATAGGATACGTTCGGCCCGATGACCTGAGTAATAGAAGCCGTGATGATTTGGACCGAGCTTCGCCTGCTGGAGAGCCTGAGACTGAGGTCATTGTACTTGACGACGATTATGATGACGATGAGGAAGCCGGAGCCCCTGAAGGCGTCGACGGCCACGATGATGACTACCAAGTCAAACGTCCTAGCTCCCCCGGTACGCTCTCCAAACCGCCAGAGGGCTGGGGTGAACTCGACCGTGGTCTCGCCGAAGATGGCGCCAAGCGGCACAAGCGACAGGCTGAGAGCGACAGCCTGGAAGACACTGGTTCTAGTTCCGACGATCTCGTCAAACCAGGTACCCATTTGCCGCCGGATGAGGCCTTTGCCAGTCCGTCCGAGGATCGGGATGAGGTCAACCATGAAGGAGCAGAAGCTGCATTGGAAAAGATCATGAAGAAGCTGGAGAAGCCTCAACTGGACGAGTTTTTGCGGACGCACGGCTACGTGAGACCGAAGGGCCCGCAAGCAAAGCAGAAGAGCTCCCCGAATCTGCTGCCTGTCCCTTGCTCAGAGCCTGGATGTCCCAAGAGATTCCACCGGCCGTGTGAGATGAAGTATGTTCGGAATCCGATACCATACCTCCAGGCCTATACCGCTCGCTAACAATACGACCTAGGAAACATCTCAAACGCCATGAAAAGCCGTACGGCTGCACCCAATGCCAAAAACGCTTCGGCAGCAAGAACGACTGGAAACGGCACGAGAACAGCCAGCACTTCCAGCACGAGATCTGGAAGTGTGACGAGAAGTTCAGAGCCCCCCTCTCTGACACCTGCAACAAGGTGTGCCACCGCCGAGAGACATTCAAGCAGCACCTCACCTCACACCACGGCATAAAGGGCACAAGAATAGAAGACAAGCTAGACAAATGCCGCATCGGCCGCCTGGGCGAGGCCCGCTTCTGGTGCGGCTTCTGCAAGGACGTCATCGAGCTCGAGACCAAGAAGACCGCCCAGGAAACCTGCAACGCGCGGTACGACCACATCGACGACCACTACTCCGGCCGCAACGGGGCAGCCAAGAAGGAGGCGAGCGAGTGGCAGTACGGCGACTCGGACACGACGGAAGCGGACGTCAAGGCGTCGCCACGGGGTGATGACCCGACGGAGGGAAGGGCTGCCCTACCCCGAGGCCCGCAGCTGAGAAAAAGGAGCAGGCATGGGTCGGGTCCGACGCCTAAACGGGCGAAGATCTCTCCGCCTAGAGAGCACATTATGTGGTATTGCGTATGTCGCCCGTCATTCTGTCATTTGCGTCGTTTTTGTTACTGATTGTCCTCGCAGTGTCAGTGCAACAACGCGTGGAGCTTCGCCAACAACCCAAGCTGTATCAACTGTCCGGCTCACGAGCGGTGTGACGACTGTAGGGTGGAAAAAGTCGAGCCCACCGAAGCTGGCCCCACCGGGGACGCTGAATAGCTGATCTCTTGGTCTGAGGTCTCCTGTTGAGTACTTTGGCTTGAAAGAAGGTTTTCCGTTCCTGCCGAGGGGCGCTCTGGGGAATGGCTGCCATGTGTGATGAGATGTGACGGACGCGAGCTGATGGCGTCGTTCGTGGGTCGTCTAAAAATATCTCTCCATGGGACGATTTGCTTTTTCCGGTCTTGGGAGGGTTTAAACTTGCGATCTACGACATGATACCACCATGCAGGGGACGATAGCTTCATTTGGACTTTGGCATAGCGATCAAGTGGGGGCGTTAATGGCGATATTGCCTCTTTTCCGCCGCTTACTGGCTAGACGAGACATCAAGGATGAATGAACAGTGCCTTTACGGTATATCCCGTTGTCGTCAAGTCCGTACAAATTAGAAGGCGCTCATTAAGGACATGGGTCTGGATGCGATGTTCCCGGATGTCATGCTCTGTATAGGCGAGCGATGATTATCCCACCTCTGATGAGCGCAAGGCATATTGGCGTGGAATCACAGATATCGCACCATTCGGACCCTCAGCTGAGTCGAGAGCTGAAGAATGTTGACGTCTGCCACGACCGCTGGGGTTTCAGCCTGGATCCCTGGACCCAAAGAACATGCCTCGAAAAGTCGAAAAATGCAAGACTGCCTCGCCCTTGGGCATCCTGCCGAGTTTGGCGGGTGACTGTTGCGCTTGGTTTCCGGTTTTGGGACATTGGACATCCTGACCAATCAGCTGCAAACCGGGGAGCTGAAAGGATAGCTCGCTCATCGGTTAGGCGATTGACCAATAGGAGAAGCAACATAGCTTGAGGGTGTTGATTGGGCAGCTACATGGTCGGTCCAGGGTTCTTGGGAAAGCTGGGACCAGAATTGTGATAACCGATCATCTGAAGAACTTCAGGGTCCAAGCCTCTCAATATTGTCTCTGATGGATGTCTCAGAATCTCAAATCAGTCCCTTGACTTTGCCCGGCTTTTGTGCGATCGTGCGAATAAACGGGTTATTGGATCGAGGCCCTGTTTTGCGACACCAATGCCAGTCGAGAACATGTGCTCGCCGGATGACGGACGCATTCCCCGTTGGCAGTGCGACTAACACGTCGTCATATCATTCCCTACCCCGGGCATTGTCTGGATTGTCTCTTGCGTCTCGGGAGCGATCTCAAGTATCGGCACCTCATCGGCATGAGGTGCCGAAGGATCAGACAGCCCGGAGGCGGCAGGCAGCGGTAAGAGGCAACCGCGCTAGTCCGGGCGCCTTTCGGGCCTGGAGCAAGGCGGCCTCTGGTCCTCCACTCAGTGCTCCTGGTTTTTTTCACCGACCGACACCTCATCCAGCATGATTACAACGGCTTGTTATGGCGATCGCTCCTGCTTTCCGGCCCCTTGGGAAAGTTGGGAGATTAGCCCCTGTCAGCCTGCGTATGCATGTCCGTTGCACAAGAAGGATTGCCGGCGGTCACTTCATTAGGCCTGATGTCGCAAGTTGGGCCTCTTGGAGGGCCTCACCTGGCCCCCTCGGCGGGCCTGATGCCCGTCTTCAGCATATCACCGCCTGCACTGTCAGTCATATGGAGGTCTAGTAGATGCAGTTCTGTCGGACGAACCATCGGATGTGGTATGGTCCTGCAGGCCATGTCCGTCAACATGTTGACACCGTTTCAGCCTCTGTTAACAGGCAAGCCCCCAAATGGACCGCATTACCAGATCAGACCACAGCGCCGCGATCGTGCCAGTGTTCGCTCAAAGCAGTGGCACGCTTCATGGCATCGCCTCCTTGCTGCCAAGCATTTCGATAGAACAGTAGCTTCGGCTTCTGGAACATTTCGCTGCAACCCAGTCTCTATCTCCGTAATCGCGTCACTAGGCTGCGAGACTCAGCCCCCTAGAGCCGCTTGTGGCCTGGGGATGGTCGGCTGATGGTGCTCACTCCGTGTAGATGGGATTCAACGGTGATGTCACGTCCCTATCGATAGTGCGTATCGACACTAGAGGTCACTAGCAAAAAGCATTCGAAGCTTACCGGTAGCGTTGAGTTTTAGTGCGCGTTTCTTGCTATCTTTAGCTCGGCCACAACCACAAGTGGAATCTGGAGAAGGATCCGTGCTGTGTGTGGGTGGCAGTTCAAGGTCGCTCAAGGCAGGTTTGTACGTGCTTTGAAGGAGGTGATATATGACGTTTGGGGGCCACAACACGCCTCTAACTCAGAATATCCGCCAAGACTCGGACGCTGTGTCATGTCTGTCAGGGCGCTTATTCCGTACTTCCGCTGGCCTGAACTGAGGCTGAAAGCCTGAATGGAGCGGGATGCGTGATACAATGTTTTGGAAGGATGTGGAGGACTGGTTATGGTGGGTTGATGGAGAACTTGCGGCTGGAAGTCTCTTGGAGGTCGCTTGTGGCCTGACTTGCCCTGGATATCTGCTAGGCGCCAAATGCAGTCGGATGTTTCGACGAGTCTCAATTTGGAAGATGCTGCTTCAGGTGTCTTAGACATGGCCATCCAGGTCTTGTCCTGTCGGGGTCCCGGAACCATGGTAAAAGAGCATCCCGGTCATTAAACCAGCAAATGATCGACGGCGAGTCGGTGACCCCTCGAGGTGGCCTAGAACAAGCCAAAGGTCGGACTATTGGACGTCCCTGGTCAATTCATGCTCTGACCTACTGTGCAGACATAGGCCAAGCAGCCAGGATCTTGCTCTCGGCCGTCGCAGACAAGAATGTACTCTAAGAGTCTTGGGATCGGGCGGCGGTGGTTGTGGTGTGGTGGTGTGGTGGACCACACCGTACCCAATGGCAGAAACGTAAACTTCAGATATTGGATCTTCAAATTCCGAAAATGCGTCCTCTGCTTATTAGCGGCCGGGTCAACAGCCAGGATCTCGACTTGCCATCGAGTTGACAGGGCCATACTAACGGCCCTGGATCGGGATCGGGGCCGCTCGTTGGTCTGAGTAATGGCGATGAACGGTTAACTGGACTCGCACTGATGCCGGGCAAAGACCCACCAAGTTCGACACCGAATGTATACCCAGTGATACCTAAGCATCTCAACCAGTTAGGTGCAGCACCAGGTATTGTAGAATGCAGTGAAGGAATTTAACCTCTCATAAACCAGGTGTAGGGAAGCAGTGCAGTGCAGATCGCTGCAGGGTACCTATGCCACACCTCACCCAGAGCAGTGAGGAGTCTGGCACGGGTGGCATCACCACCTGACAGCTTCTTTAATCTTCATTGCTTCGGCCGCTACAGCTCCAGGGTTCAATAAAAGCCAAGAAATGGCGTGGGCCGCAGCGCACAGTCTGCCTGGGCACCGACCGGCGACCGACCTTGAACCTTGGAAGAGAGAATGTGTCAAGCTAGCGGAAAACTCCGCACCCTCACAGTGACAGGACGCCTCAACCGCCAGCTCGCCTAGACGCCATCGAACTATCAGCCTATACGCCGTGGCGCACCTCTGGACGATCGATTCCAGGGCCAGTTCGTGGCCTGTGACGGACGGGAAGATACTTTGTCGAAACCTCATCGGTTACAACAGAACGAGTCGGATCATGGCTTGTTTCTGGAGGGGAGCTTCAAATCCTCAGCTCGAGCTGCATGAAAGGACCGCACATAAGGTAGGTATTGTAGTCCGACGACAACAAAGCATGTGGCTGTCCATCTCCCGCGCAGCGTTACGGCCGGATTGGCTGACATTATAGGCGCGGATGAATCTGAAAGACGACAGGATAAGAATGAGATGGCACGGAAAAGAGTCGCTTCAGAGCCGCAGAGCCGCAAGTACCTTCGGTCCCGTTATCTTATCAAGCCAAGTCATGTGGAGCATGGACGATCACAGCAGCGGGGTACGTAGCAGGCGTAGGTACCCCGGACATGGGTGACCAGGGCAGGGACTTGACGCCTGAGAGATTAGCCCCACTTTACTTTTTGGCGTACCTAAAGTGGTCCGCGAGCCATGCGGCATTCTCCAAATGCGAACCATGACCAAGACTGAAGTTGTGACAAGTCAAAGTACAACACAACGGAAACCAACAAGCTCACTGTGACCGAAGAGTGGAGACTTTCTCTACCGACACAAATCCAGATGCAGATCGGTTGAAGACTGGGACTGCAGACTGCAGCTTCAAGTCCTAGCTCGACAGCTCGAGAGGCGCAGTGCCGTAGTCCTGCGCCAGGGCATATTTGGCATGCTGTCTCTCCGTCTCGTCCATCCACCAGCCATCGACAAATGTACTGTACTTTGCACCTTCCAGCATGCAGGGGCACAAAAGCTGCATGGCCAGTGTGCGGGCGAAAAACACTGGAGAATCGAGGCATAGGGATGCATGTACCGTTTGACGCGGGAGACAAGGACGACCTGACGACCTGACGAACCAAAAGCAACTTCCGTGACCGACCAGGACCTTCAGCGGGACCACTAGCTTGGGCTAAGCCTGCCACACCGTCCGCATGCTCTGTCTTACACGCAGTAGCACTCACTGGACAATGGACTTTGCGGCTCTGCTCTCTCGCGCTCTCGCCCCCTTATCCTACTGGCCCAAGTAAAAGTGAGCTGGCGGAGACGGACACCGACCAGAGGTGGTGCTCGCACAGGAGAAGAGTGCCTGGCGCCTCCGGAGTTTTGGAGCATGGCATGGAGACCACACACCATGAGACCCTTCCCCTTCCTCCCATATAGTACTGTCCTCCCCGCGTCGCTTCTGCTTCGCCCCCATTCACAAATGTTGTTATCCGTTTTGTAGTCGGACACGCCCAAGCCCTCACACTTGTAGTCAAGGTTGCAGAGAGTCTTCTTTATATAATAGTCCCCTGCCTCAACCCGGAGCCTTGCATTACTCAGGTGTTCATGTGTTTGTCTTCCACGAGACACCGAAGAGCTTGCCTCGCCTCGATACAACATCTCACCACAACCCAGTCCCAGACCCAGACCGAGGATTGATCCGCACTTGTGCCGCTTTCAAGCTTGGTTACCATCTTCATCTTACTCGCAGGGCTGAACGCGGAACTCTAAGTCGACCCTGTGCGCCTACAAGGCAACACTCTTACACAGAGCCTTCTCCAGGACCGGCACATTGACGGTCCAGTAAGCCCAGGATACCACCCCTGAACTTCCCTGACACTCCAGAGCCTTCCAGCACGACAAGATGGACGGGCAAAACTTCCCTTTCGCAAGCTTTCCATACCCACAGTCAGCCATGGAGGACCCTGTCTTCCAGCCGCATGTTTTTGACGGCCACTTCAACGCTGTCATAGGCTCGTACATCGACCCCAGCCTACAGCCTTCCCCAAGTGACCCGTACCTGAGTCAATGGGAGCGCGAGCCACCTCAGGTCAAACGTTGGATCTCAGATGACCAGAGGACCTACTTCAACGCAGATCCTTACTCCAATGTCGTGACATCCGTTGCCCGGCCTTCCGTGGGAACTCGCCCCGTACCATCCCAGGTTCGCTTCCCCAGCCCTATCTCGTCCAGTGACCACGGCTTGACGGCGCCGAGCCCACTGGCGGAGACGGAGTCTTTCTATGACAACAACCTCCCCTCGACGCCTTCTGACACTGCCGTCCTGTCGCCTTCCTACCACCCAGTGCACTTTGAGTACTACAGCTCACAGGAGGAAGCGATTCAATTCGTCAACATGGGACCAGCGGCTCCTCCCGCCTATGTCAAACCTGGAGATGTCGACCCAAGCCAGCAGTTAGGCTACTGCGACGCGGAGGCTACCCAGCCAGACTTCAGCCTCGAGGACAGGAGCTACAGCTTTGGGAGTGGCACAAGCCACAACGACGTCGATACCACCCACAACCACGACCAGATTACTGTGGCCTTCACGCACCAGCGCGTGTCCAGCCCGGAGGAGATGCGGCCCATCAAGGCGGAACGCGAAGCCAGCGCCCAGTATCCACCGCCTCCTGATCATGGCGACGATGACGATGCCTCCGAGGCGCCTCAGGAGAGGCCTTGTTCCAAGAGGAAGAAGGACGACGACGACCACGACTACACCCCTGGGAAGAAGATCAAATCCAGCGGGAGTACATCACCCCGGAGGACCAGACCAAAGCCGGTGCCGACCAAGCCAAGCTCCCCCAAAGGGCACCCAGCGGCATCCAGCAGCAGTACCTCGCAGAAAGCCGCCAACACCTCGGCAGCAACCAAGGGCAAGGTCTTCTCCTGCCGACACTGCAAGCACACCACCTTCAAGGACGAAACCAGCCTGGAGACCCACATCAAGAAGCAGCACACCCGGCCCTTCAAGTGCGTCTTCCACTTCGCCGGCTGCACCTCGACCTTCGCCAGCAAGAACGAGTGGAAGCGGCACAACTCGACGCAGCACCTGGTGCTGCAGCAGTGGCTCTGCCGCGAAGGCCAGTGCTCCAAGGCCGTCAACGGCTCCCCGGCCGCCTCCTCCTCGTCCCGGCCGCCCAAGCCCCGCGACCAGTCCGCCGGCGAGAGCGCCCTCTACAGCAACACCTTCAACCCGCCTTCTGCCGCCGGCGCCGGCGCCGCTCCCGTCCTGGCCTCCTCCACCCCGCCTCAAGCCGCCGGCGTGCGCTTCAACAGGAAGGACCTGTACACGCAGCACGTGCGCCGCATGCACATGCCGCCCAACATCAAGAAGGACCTCAAGACGCTCGACCAGCAGAAGGCGGCGTCCCAGCAGGCGGCGGCGGCGGGCAAGGGGGGCGGCCGCAAGGCCGGCGGTCCGCAGTCGCAGTCGCAGGAGGAGCGGACCAAGCGGGCGTGGGAGGAGCACCTCAAGCACCGCCAGGAGGGGGCGCTGCGCAACCGCATCGTGCTGCCCAACTACATGCGCTGTCCGGCCGTCGGGTGCCAGGCCGAGTTTCGGGGCGGCGACGCGTGGGATCAGAGGATGGAGCATGTCGCCAAGCACCTCGAGAGCGGGGACCGGGGGGAGGTGAACTTTGGGGGCGTGGAGGACGGGGGGCTGGTGGAGTGGGCTGCTAGTCCGGCTGTTGGGGTTATTGTGAGGGAGGGGGGCGGGTGGGCGTTGGTGAACAAGCAGAACAGGGGTGGGAGTGCGAAGAAGGAGAGGGAGGAGGAGGGGGGGGAGATTGTGGTTGATGATGGGGAGAGGGATGCTGAGTGTGAGGAGGACGATGATGTTGATGTCTAGGTTTCTGGTGAGGGTTGCCTACGTTTACCTGTGTGGTTTTCATGATCAGCGTGGCGTGGTTTGTCTGTTCGACTTGCGTGGATATCCTCTTTCTTAGCAGCGGGCGGCTAGCGATGTCTTTCTTTTCTTTACTTTTCTTTCCTCTTATACGTTTTCTAATGGGTATTGCATCATGGGTGCTATGGATATGCTCGATGATGAACAAAGATACCAACACAAAATACATTATACGGCCGACTATAGACGGACAGGAGTTGATGCTTCATATATACGACGATGTTATGGATTTCATTGGGATGCTGCTTAAGACAAGACGACAGTATAGTTTCCTGTCATACCTAGCTTATTTGACATTTCATAACCACGTATCCCTCTGACTGGAAACAGTCAAGTTGCTCTTCAGATCTTTGTCAGTTGAATCAAACATAACTGGTGTAGAGGAAGGCAATGGTAACAGTAGCGGGGTCCCATGCAACGACGTCACACCCCGCGGCTTGGCTTCCACATGTGAAACTCAGACCACCTCGCATCGAATACGAGACGAAAGACAACCGTGAACTTCAGTACCTCCGGTCTCTCTTTTGTCTACAACACTAAATCACATCGAATTGACACCCTCACACCCGAACCAACCCAAACAACACACTACAAAATGGACACCTTCGCCTCCCTAAAGCGCCGCACAACCGACCTCCTCTCCTCCCTCCCGCAATCCCTCCCCGCGATGGCGGCACACCTCCCCTCCCTCAACCAACCCCACGTCCTCCGCGGCACCTGGGAGCGCATATCCTCCGTCCCCGCCCTCCCGCGCACCAGCCACTCCCTCGACGTCGTCGCCGGAACAGCCTACATCTTCGGCGGCGAGGCGGCTAACCCGCGGGAGCCGGTCGATAACTCCGTGCACGCCGTTACGCTGCCTTCTGGGTCGGCGGGGGCAGATTACTATGCTGTTCCGGCACGGTCGGAGGGGGGTAGGGGCAAGAAGCTGGAGAGGACGGTTACGGGGGAGAGGATGGATGAGGTGCCGCTTAGTCCGGTTGTTACGAAAGACCAGGCTGGGAAGGGGGAGGAGCTGGAGCTGGAGCTGGGGGATGTGCCTGCCGCGAGGGTGGGGCATGCTAGTGCCGTTATTGGGAGTCGGATATTTGTGTTTGGCGGGCGGGGAGGGAAGGAGATGAGCGAGGTGCTTGAGGAGAGGGGACGGGTGTGGGTGTTCGATACCAAGACGCACTTGTGGTCGTATCTCGATCCGGCTGTGGCTGCTCTGGGCCCTAGCGGGCCGGACGGGGAGGGGAAGGGGTGGCCTAGGGGGAGGAGCTATCACGCTGCGGTTGGGGTCGAGAAGCCAGATCAGTTCGGGGAGAGGAGCGGAGGGAAGGGAAAACATCCCGGCGGTGCGGGGGCAGGAGGCAAGCCGCTGAGTAGGGCTGAGACGTGGAGGGAGTGGGCGGTGGGCGACTCGGACGAGGTGGGCATTCCGCAGAGGCCGATTGTGGGACGGATCGCGGCCGAGGCGAAGGATGAGGACGAGGAGGGGTTCGGGACGTTTATCGTCCATGCGGGGTGTCTGGCCGGGGGCGAGCGGGCGAGCGATACCTGGGCGTTTGATGTGAGGTCGAGGGTGTGGCAGGAGCTGCCGCCTGCGCCGGGCAAGGGGAGGGGTGGCACGGCGCTTTGTGTGAGCAAGAGCAAGTTGTACCGGTTTGGGGGGTTCAATGGCGAGGGAGAGGAGGGAGGTCAGCTGGATGTGCTGGACCTGGTGGTTGATACTTTCGATGATCAGGTTACTGGCGGATCTGAAGCTACGGTCACTGCCAGGGGCGCGTGGAGGAGTCTGGTGCAGTACTCGGGGGTTGAGTACACTGCTGAGGACGCAACAGCGCCACTGGCGGAGACGGCGTCGCCTGCTGATGCGTGGCCGGGCGCGAGGAGCGTGGCGTCACTGGAGGCGCTAAACGTTGGTGGCGGGAGGGAGTATCTCGTTCTTATGCTCGGTGAGCGAGACCCGAGCGGTGCTGGACACGCGGCGGCCGGCAAGTTCTGGGACGATGTGTGGGTGTTCCAGGTGCCGCCGCAGGGCAATACGGCAGCAAGTTTGCATGATGCGGTGCTGCATGCTGTCGGCAAGAAGAGCGGCGAGGGCAAGTGGACAAAGGTCGAGACCGGGCCGTATGATGATGAGGACGATGCTTCGGCTGAGGGTCCGGGGCCGAGAGGATGGATTGCTAGTGCGCCTATGGGCGAGCTGGAGGAGAATGGCATCGTCGTTTGGGGTGGACTGAATGGCGAGAACAAGAGGCTGGGCGACGGCTGGATCTTCCGGCTGGGTTAGGCTTGAAAGGGGTGCTGATCTGAACTCACTCAAGGTACGATGGTACGATTTATGACATGAGGCTGCTCTACTCTGTTTCTCGGTGTTGCTTTTGGGCGTCTGGTATGGGCTAGGGTCAGTCAAAAACTCAAAAGCTGGTTATTGCAGCATAGCAAAAAAAAGGCATCATCGATGCTTCAATCAAGTTCTCATCTCATTCGCCTCCGACCACAATACAAGTAGGCATATATACACAGCAATCATTGATATCTGCTTGCTCCCCATTCAGTCCCCAGCTTTCCGGCCGACCTACAGATCCTTCCTCGTCGTCTCGGTACCCCACGGCTCGCTCGTCAAGTTCGTCAGGCCGGCGCTGTTCTCGCAAGTGTCACGTCCGCTCAACGGTCCCGGTTTCGGCACATTTGCGGCCTTGCTAACGTCCGTGGCGCTCTCCTTGAGCGCCGTCAGGAGCGACTTGACGGTCTCGGGCGTGAGGTCCTCGTAGTAGTCGTCGTTGATCTGGATCATGGGCGCGTTGGCGCAGGCGCCGAGGCATTCGACCTCGATGAAGGTGAAGAGGCCGTCCGCTGTCGTCTGGCCTTGCTTGATGCCGAGGTGCTCGGCGATGGCCTTGACGATCTTGTCGCTGCCGCAGCCGCCTAGTTGGCAGGGTGTCTGATCCTCAAGTTAGCTCTGACATTCCTCCTCAATGCTCTGATGCGCAGCTTACCGTTGTGCAGGCCTGAACAAAGAACTTGCCGACGGGCGTCCGGTTGTACATGGTGTAGAAGGAGGCGACCTCGTAGACGCGCATCGGCGGCATCTCGAGCAGGCGGGCGACCTCGTTCATGACGGAGATGCTGGTGAAGCCGTGTTGGCGCTGGCCCAGGTCGAGGAGCGGCATGACGGCGGCCTTCTTGTACTGTGGCGGGTAGCGCTTGAGGATCTCGGCGATGATGATCTCATTTTGCTTGGTGAACTTGAAGGGGATGGAGGGATTGTTGTCTGGTGTGTTGCGGTGCTATGAGGCTACGGTTAGCTCGGCTCTGCTGCTAAATAAAAGCCAGTGCACGGAAGTGTAGTATGAAGCCATGGAGAGCTCCTAGTCGGCGCAATTGGTGCTGCTTCGGGTAGGGGAGTGGCTGGAACGTACCACCATGAGGGTGTCGCTCGGTCTCCTCGCTGTTGCCGATAATGCTCTGTGTTGTGGCCGTGCTACTCGTGATGCGGAGCGGACCGCTGTCCTCATCAGCAAGGGGGATAGTTTGCTCGCCATGGCTGTGGTGGTGGAGGGCAATGGTGAGGGCAATTGCGCGCTTCTCGGGATCCGGAGTCGATGTCGTCGAATCTCTTGACAAGCTCCGAAAGCTGGTTGACAAAGGCCGCGCGCTGATTGGTCGATTGTGCCGGCCTCGGCTAATTATTCTGCCGCGACCAAAGTGGGGCTGGAAATGATACATAGTACATTTTCGACGACAACATGTTCGATCTCAACGTAACATGCGCGACCTCTCCGAGACAACCTACCTATCTTGCATGAGGACCTAGACTACCAAGATGGATACCTTATTTTACCCAGCTTGCCGGAAATCCTCCTATTGAAGGGGTAGACGAATGCTACGGTAGGTAGCCAGGTAGTATGCTCGATAACTACCTATATCGTCTTTCCCACAATGGCGACTACAGTCGTTCAAACCACAACGACGCCGAGGTTCGCCATGGCTACAGGAAGTTCCGTTGCATGACGCGGTTTACGGCCGCCGATCTCAATAACTCTGGAGCAGCGAGATTGCTGCAATACAAAGCACTTCCTGTCGAGTGTTGTCTCTACTCAGCGGCCATGAGAGGAACGTCTTTACATTGCGGCTTGATCAATGATCGTATAAGCTGGGACAGGCCTCAGGTGCAGGAGACAACTTCAGTAAGCACCTAGAGTCCACGTGCGGCGCCAGAGGGTCTCGAGGAGTCGTATCTATGCACCAACGGCGGCCACCACCAAGGGGAAAATATTAATAATGTAATCAATCGGTAGAGGAGTATTATAGGATTGGCATTGTGTTGTGATAGACTCTCGCTACATGGAACAAGCGCGCGCTGAAGAAATTTATAAGCAACTGGTGTACGACCCGTTTGGTCTTCACCACATTCTCATCAACGTTTATTTGGCGATTTCCACACCACCCGTAGCACCTGTGATGACGAGGTTAGCAGTCTGATATTGCCGCGGGCATATACGGGGACAAGTCATAAACATACCGAGAGCTTTCTTGATGTCGCCGTATATCGCGAACTGCCCGGCAGTCAACCCGCCCACCATGAAGAGACGCGTGGGGAGACCGGCAAAGGAACCGCGTAGGCCAAGCTCGCGGGCAATCTTGGCGAGACGGGAGACGGTGCTCTCACCGGGCAGTCCCTTGGTCTTGTTGATCTTGGAAAGCATCGTATCGGCCGGCTGCGACACGATGGCGGCAGCAAAGCCAGCGATTAGGCCAGAACCCAGGTTAATACCAGTCAAGGCACTACCGGAGAGTTTGGACTTGTCAAATTGGGCGAGGATGTTCTCGGCAACCTTCTCGTATACGACGAACTTCGTAACCGTGTATGGGACCCTGTATGATGCACGAAGGTTAACCAACAGATCTTTAACAAATGTGGGCTGGGACCGGGAAGAACATACTGTTTAAACAGGATCGGTCCGAAGCCGGCGTAGAAGGCGCCGACTCCCTCGGTAGTTAGGAGCTTGGTGAAGCCATCGACCAGACCCTTGGCGTAGCCGGGAGTAGAGACGAGACGGATACGGGTAGCCTCCAAGGGGCAAAGGGCGACGGAAGCGAAGAACTCGGCCGAAGCAGCGGACACGGAGTACACGGCGGTACGGTTCTGACGGGCCTTCTCGATGCCAATGAGGTCGATGGACTGCTTCTTGAAGAATTCGTAACCACCGAACTTGAAGGCGCCCTGGACAAAGTAGCCTGTGAACGTAGGACCGAAGCCCGTAGCTAGCGCGCCGATTCCTTCATTCTTGATGACCTGGCGGAAGCCGCCGATCATGCCACGGTTGTACGTCGCAGGGTCGAGTTGGATCCTGGTTTTGATTCTATACTGGGGCCATCAGCAAGTAGTCGAGAAGGAGGGCAGTAGGGCAGACGTACACATCGACGGGTGTGAAGGCGCCGTGCGTGACGGAGCAGCCCAGGGCTCCGGCCAGGGCGAAGCGGGCGTAGAGGTCCAGGCCCTCGGGCTTCTTCTGGATGACCTCCTTAACGGATGTGGCAGGGGCGGCCATTATGAGATGCGTGACGGGTTACGATTAAGAGACAGGGAAAAAAACAAGAGGAACAAGGCAAGGCAAGGCAACGCTACCGGGGAAACGAGGACAACGACATTACGCCGAACGGGGAGTGTGGTGGGAAGGATTCCGCTAGTTGAGGATTAGGTCTAACTGTCTAAGTTGCGTTGTTTGGCTTCCAAGTTGTTATTTGGCAATTGAGACAGAGCCAGCCCCGGTAGCTCGCTTTCGGGTGATTTAGGGACCGACCTCTTTTGGGTTAGCTACTGTGTAAGAGCCCCGTTATCGTCGGCCCGTTGGAGCTAGGTAGAGACTAATGAGACGGCTGTGAATTGAGTTTCAAACAAATATTCGGCAGGGCTTCACTCGAGGTCCACTTGGCATGACAGCGAGCATCTCACCCACCTTGTATAATGATTCCATGTCCCATCGGTATAGCGCCAGGCAAATGTGATTAAGGTAGTGAGCATTCAACATATCAAAAGATTCTGGATACTGATGGGAAGAGGTCAGGTCCTTTGAATTGAGACATAGTTCGTTACTTGTCCAGAATAGATCGAGTGATTATCATCGACCAGAGAAGATATTGTCGACTCACTTTGGCCAGAGCGTCAAGCTCGATTTGAACGACACCGTCAGCGAGCTCATCGGCAGCACCACACCACTGTTCGACGAAGCCACCTTCACCTGAATCCAATGCCTCCTCCCACACCAGTGGCCGATGGGGACCCTGAAAGGGCTGGAAGGTCTTGGTCTTGGACTCCTCTTTACTGCCCATCGCCGGGAAGATCCGTGGCACATGGACGACCGAGTCCTGAATCGCATACTCCCAGTCGGCGTTGGCGTGGCCAAACTCCTTGTTTAGCAATGTCTGCCGCAACACCCCGATAACATGCTTTATGACCACGTCCGCTTCTTCCGTCCAGGTTGCGGGCAAGTCCAGCAAGACGTAGGATCTGTCCACGTTTTCATGGCGGAGAGTTCGCAGCAGGCCCTGCACCTGAGAAGAGGCGGGTGTGGCGGAGGCGTCTGGACCGGCGCCGTTGGACAACCACAAAACTCCCCGACTCTCCAGAAGCACTCGACGGAGCTTATGGAACATGGACTCGTCCATATCATCCAGCATATCACCATCCTTGGCTATATCTGTAGCTAGTATGTGTACTTGGCTTTCGCCTGGTTGTACCTCCTCGAGGCTCTCCAGGGTGGCCTGGATGCCCGTTGTTATATAAATGGCCTCGCCTAGCTGTGAGAGCCATTTCTGCTGCGACGGCGAAAGCGTGGATTCCGCATGAACGATAGTCACAAGACTGGGGTTGGATAGGCTGCTAGGGTTTACGGCGGACGCTTCTTGTTCAGGCGCGACGCTTGTTAACATAACGGTCCATCTCTGGAATTGCGGCTGCTCGCAATCAGCAATGTCGAAATCGACGCCTGTGAATCCATTGGCGCGAAGAGCCTTATCCCACGCTTCTAGCCCCATGACGAATTCCGGCTGCTCACCCTACTGTTCCAACCCGGGAGCGTGCTACAGATGAGCTGCGTACCAGCCATCAGCCTTGTCCCCCTCGCGCCGTGACGGTCCCAGACTGAAGTACATCTCGACACCTCCGACCGACTTTTCCGACTCGGGAACCACTAAGGCGCTTAGAAACTCGACGTTTTTGACACGATAGCCGCGAATCTTGTCTTCAGACGGACCCGTTGACGAGACGAACAGCCTCGATGGCCATGGATACGTAGGCCTCGCCAGGAAGCACAACCATGCCATCGACACGATGGTCGCCGATCCAAGGAAGGTCGACGAGACGTATAAAGTTTCGCTATGCCGGTGTTGTTGCGCCCGAAACAAGCATACCCAGGAGCTCGTGGGGTGGAAATCTCTTGTGGCGGATGTCCTTGTTGACCCGCGATTCGATCCAGTAGCGACTTGAGTGGTTCCACGGATAAGGCGGCAGGCCGGGTACAAATTTTATGATGTTCGAGGTGGTTGCGACCTCTTCGCCGTTTGTCTCTGGGTATTTGTTAATGGCCGATGAAGATACGGCATATCCGAGACGGACGAGTTCTCCGGCCACGTCTTGTATGGTCTCTACGGCATTCGCATTTCGCTGAAGACAAGACATGTAAACCATCTTGCGGCCTAGTAAGATCTGTCTTATGGGACCCGCCAGAGCGCTATGCGGTCCTATTTCAACAATGGCGTCTACCGCAACCAGATTTGCAATCTCCTTTCTACACCTAGGTACGTCAAATAGGAGTAGACATATATATCAAGAGCAGACTACCATCACTACCTGTGCCTCCGAACCCCTATATCAATTCCGAAGACGAAATAGGAATTGTGGTTGGACAGTCGAACCGTCAGGCCATGTATATGCCCTACCGACAAGCTCATTTACGGTCCACGGAACAACTCCAGCTAAAATACCTACACGATGACTTTGGTTTAGACCACAGTGGCTTGGAATTTGAGGTCGGGGTCCTTGTAGTACTGAAAGTGACTTTGCCCGTCGCTTAGACAGGCCCCTGGCGCCGAACAACATCCTCTCGTTGACATTCAGCCACACCAGCGGTCGTTTTCTCGGTTTTCTCCCGTTAGTCTCGAGGCGCCACAACACAGTCGCTTGGATAGGTTTCACCGCCGAGGGCTCCAGTGCTCGGCAGGGTGAGCAGATGAAAGCATGGTCCGGCATGTGTCTGGGCTTCACCACCTGTGAGGCAGATAACAGAGAGGAGAATATCAGTCTGTATACGCGGAAGGTGGCAGATTGTATAGACGCGTACGGCAATTTTCTTGATGACAGTAGCGTTCTTGACGACGACTTCTCCCCAAGGGTCTCGTGTGATGTGTGCGACGGTGCCAGCGTCAACGACGCATGCGCCCTGGCTGTCGCTAACGTCACCGTCCGCCATAACTTGGAAACAGAACTCGACCAGCTTTGCGACCTTTGCCTAGGGAACGACAAGGAATCCGAGTAGAGGACGGCTCCAGTCCGCCACTGGGCTAAGTAGCCGTCTATGAAGCCCGACCTATTCCCACGAAGCGACCCGTCTAGTTTGATACACCAATACCATCGCTGCCACACAGGATTTCGACCTGTCCTGGTTTTGGCCTCAGTCATGCATGAACTAATGGATGCTCCCATGGACGGACCGATATGTGCTACACACGTCAAATATAACATCGCCGCGGCGTGGACCTGGATTCGACCAAGGCCGACAATCTGATATACACGCGACTCTCTTGTTGGACGAACTACAACCCTCATTATTACTTCGGCTTAGCAGGGAGCCCTTCCGTCTTGTCCTTGTTTGAGGGCTAGTTCGGTTCAACTTCATTTATAAAGGGCACGGCGTCACTTGACTCTCTGGCGGAGTACTGCCTAAATAGGCCACACCCAACAACGGCATTGACGGTGCCGCATTGGCTAACTACCACGTCCCGGTACGGATTCAAGCGGGTTCGGTTTCTGCGGAACGGTAATTTAGACGACAATGTATCTGAATATATTGCTGGCTTCCTTGAAAGTCTGGGGTTCCCCGCCATGCTCAGATTGCCGATGCGCTGCAAGCCGCCCGTCGGCATCGCGGCCATTCGTACACCTATTGTCGAGCCTTCTGCTCAGAGGCACTGGCGGAGGGTGTGAAGGCTTGGCCAATATCGAACCCGTTCTTGACTTGTTCGGAATTGAGGTTCTCGGTGCCTTACTCGGCGTTGTTAAGGGGATGGATGGACGGTCATGACGACCTGCCTCTGGGCATGCACGCAGTCCTAGACGTATAAAGCACATCCTGGAGGCTTGTCTTGTCATTTCGAGCTACAGTTAGGCCATCTCAACCCAGCTGAGCATCAGACACAGCAACAAGCCATGAAGCTCTCTTTCGCCTCAGTGTTGGCCTACACCCTTGCCGCCGAGGCGCACTGTATCTTCCAGGTGAGCCACGCTACCACACCACAGCCTCAATGGGTATAGCTAACCGTCGGCAACAGAAAGTTTCCATAAACGCGAAGGACAGCGGTTCCCTGACAGGCCTCCGGGCGCCCAACAACAACAACCCGGTGCAGGATGTCAACAGCAACAACATGATCTGCGGCGCCCCGGGCTCATCCTCGCAGACCGTTCTCAGCGTCGCGCCCGGCGACAGGATTGGTGCGTGGTGGCAGCACGTCATCGGCGGCGCCCAGTTCGCCGGCGATCCAGACAACCCTATTGCCAAATCGCACAAGGGTCCCGTCATGGCCTACCTCGCCAAAGTCGACAACGCGGCGTCTGCCGGCACCAACAGCGGCCTGAAGTGGTTCAAGATCTGGGAGGACGCCTTCGACACGAGCAGCCGCAAGTGGGGAGTCGACAACATGATCTCCAACAACGGGTGGACGTACTTCAACTTCCCCACGTGCATCGCGCCCGGCCAGTACCTCCTGCGCATGGAGACTATTGCCTTGCACTCGGCCAAGACCCAGGGAGGAGCGCAGTTCTACCAGTCGTGCGCGCAGATCAACGTCTCCGGATCGGGGTCGTTTACTGCTGGCTCGACGGTCAGCTTCCCTGGTGCGTACAAGGCGAACGATCCCAGTATCCTGATCAACATCTATGGCCCTACCGGCTCTCCGGACAATGGCGGCAAGCCGTATACTGCTCCTGGACCAGCGCCTATTACCTGCTGAGGTGTAGAGTGGTTATGACTGAACGAGCAAGGCGCATTGGTGTTGTTTTCCTTCACGCACTCCTTAGCCGGTAGACTCATGTGCCTCGGCAAACGCATATGGCTCCGACTTCATCATGTTGCTCGACGGAGCTTCCGGCATCGAACTTTTTCTTTCAGAGGGTGTCGAGATGTGACAGCTCCTCGACGCGAGCTGGCTTGGACCACGGAATTGGTTTAGGCCAGCAGCAGTAGATCTAGCCTGTCTTGAGCTGGTGGACATCAAAGACGTTAACGGACGGCGTTGAAATGCTTGGCATTAATGGCGCATTGAAGCGGTGCAGTGTGGTATGCAAGCACTTATAGGCTGCTCCACCGGCTAGGATGTCTCGGCTCGACAGGAGGGTTCCCTTGAGCACATACCATAGTATACTGTAGGTAAGATAGCTATCCACTTCGTCAATGGACCTTCCAAGACGCATATTCAAGAGATAAACAACCAAGCTCCTTGGCTCCACGCGTACACATTGGGTACGCTGTCGGTGCCTCAAAGGTCGAACACAAGGCCGACCAAGAATATCAAGAGTAGTATTAGGAGTAGCCGGGAGACGGCGGCCGAATAGTACCGGACTGTAACTACAGCCAGATGCATTAGCATTACTGGACATCTGACTGGCCGGTGAGACTCGGTCTTTGCCGACGGTTGCGGAACCAGCGGACATGTCTCTGCCGGTGGGCAGGCCGGAAATGACGTTGCGGACCCTGTTCGGGCTTCGACGGGATCAGATTTTCTCAACTCTGGCGAAATGTCGGCCTCGCAGCTGCCAAACCCTTGCGATGCCACTGGCAAAGCATCGCGCGCACGGGCCACTTGGGCCGTCACAGCACTGTTTGCGGAAGCGGCGGACGGGAGTTGTGAGAAGGAAAGCACGGGCCTGGCGCTTACTGGATCGAGCCTTAGCCCCGCTCTTTCCGCGATCATCATTAATTCGCAAACGTGATTCTCAAGAACAAAACAACGCACGATCCACCTTTTCTTCGTCTTGCTACAACCTCGAAGTATTCGCAACCGGCTCCGGCAACCAGGGAATCGCGATTCGAACATCTCTAGACGGATATCAAGCTGTAGCCAAAGACGGGTAAGCTCCATCTCTCTTTGTCCCGAGTGTCAGACAACGATTGAATCATTGAGACGGAATGGTATGATGTCGAACCCTTCATGTTGATGATGTTTGGTACAACGACGGCCTACAGACTCGCGCTCGAGCTCAAGTGAGCCTAGCAAAGAAAAAGCCAAGCCGAAATTCGCGCAACTGGGCCGCCACCCCTGCCGTGCTCCCGGTCAAGCTTTTTCTCGCTGGTTATCTGTTGCTAGCAGCGAAGCTACCCTACCCTGCGTACAGGGCCTTACTCACTAACTCCACTTCGCTCTGCCGGCCGTATTTTGTTTTGTTAATTCCCACCTTGCCCGCCGTTCTGTCGTTCGCAACCTCTCTTTCTCTTCTTCTCTCCTGCCCTCGCAACCCTCACGCGTCTATCCTGAAGCCTCCAAGCTGGTCAAATTGGTTCTCGGTCCCGGCCTATACTCTACCTAATACTCTCCCCTCTTCGTCCCGTGTCGTTCGCCAATCTCACCGCTGAACCTTTTTCTTGGAGCTCCTACACAAATCACGCACAACCCGTTTCCGAAGCTCTCCCAAGCTCTCACAAAAGGTAATTTCAATCGTCGGCTTGTTGCACGTCCATTCCTCGAATAGTCCTTGCGCGATCCAGAACGGCAGCCGCATCTCGTGCATTGGAAGCGCGTCAATCGCAGTTTTCGATCTCATCATCCATGTCTCGATGGCTCGGATATGACGGATGCCAAGGCTTCGGCTCAATTGGGAAAACAAATGCACCAGCGATGGAGACCCGTGCTTCAAGGAAAAATCAATAACAAAATCTCACCTTGGCATGAGCTTTGAGCGATGGAAGCAAAACGGCAAAGTTGCTGTGGCTGCGTTACCATACCGAGATTGCGTGGAAGCAAAATATTTAATCGTAGCATGGGCTAACTGATCTCAACAGCCACATTCACAATGCCTGCCATCAACTCCGCCATCGTCGCTCGCGACACCATCTCCCAAATCACCAAGCGCAGCAACTGGGCTGGCCGTGAGGCTGGTGTCATTGTCGTGTTCTGCATCGTCTTCGTCGTCGCTGTTGGTCTGTCCGGCCTCTTTATCTCCAAGAAGCTGGCAGCACGGAAGGCCGCCCGGGTTGAGAAATAAGCTGGAAAGCTTATGGAGGGAGTGGGGTTGAGATGAGGGTGCCAGGGGATGACTTGTCAAGAGACAAGCCGGCGATGATCTTGCGGATCTGGTGGTCGGAGGGGAGACGTGTGCGGTAATGGCCACGAAGTTCCTATATCATGTCAGGGAGCAAAGTGGTGGGAGGGTGTTTTGGGGGGTGTTTCTTGGGGCGGATGATTTTAAATGGCGCGGTCGGAAACGGAACGATCTTCATCAACAACCTCTATTCGCGGTGCCGGCACTTTCTCACCGACAACCACACACGCCTTCCCTAGTCCTTCGTCGATTCGATATCTGACTTGAGGGATGGGACGGATTCCATGCATGCCACGGTACGCCACGGGTACCAGAACATACCGGCCCAATCGTGTTGCTGCATGGATATCTCTTCGCCTCCTGGACGGATGAGACGCTCGAGATGTGTGAGTGAGATGATTATTGGACGCGATCCGGCGACATGCTGCTGTACATCAATATTTTTTCCTAATACTACTGTTTGATACCTGTTCGAAAAGCCTTCGTTTGGTTCTACTTGTCTATCGTGGTTGCCTGTGAAGACAATGTCTGCTTGGACCTGCTCTGATCAATACGTGACATGGAGCCCATATCGCCTTCTGAGGCTTGCCCTCTATACTTACTGACCTCTCGATTCGAATCATCATTGCTGCAAAAGCCTAGAGCAAGCTTTATGTTAAATCCTGCCTCTGGACCATCGATCTTGCTACCTTGCGCATGTTGGCACACTGACACTGGACACAAATATCAAGAACCCGGCTAGGATTCCTGCCTCTATCTGCTTTCTATGCCTGCTGTATACAGACGATTGCTTGACAGCCATGAATGTCCAATGGGCATCCGATGCTCTGTTTGGCTTTTCCTCCCCCTGTCTTCTCCAATCCACCCCTCCGTGTCGTCTACCTCTATCCATGCACCTTCTCAAGATGAATGAGACCCTGCGCCGGCTACACATAACTCGTTAGCATCAACCAAAACATATCCAATTCAGAGCACTCACCGGAACAAACTGCCTCAGCCGAACCCCAGCCTCCCTAAAAACCGCCGCCGTATCCCCATCCATACTATACCCCTCGCTGTACACAACCTCACCAATGCCCACCTGGCAGATCTTGATACTGCACGTGAGACACGGGCACGTGTCGCAGTACAATATGGCCCCCTCGCGAATCCTCTCCCTCCCGGCCTCGAGCAGCGCGTTCTCCTCGGCGTGGATGCACAGGCACGTGGCCAGGCCGTGGCCGGACCCCTGGCCCTCGTTGCACCGCCCGCACCCGCCCTCGCCGCAGTTGCGCAGGCCCCGCGGCGTGCCGTTGTAGCCCGTGCTGATGACGCGCCTCTCGCGGACCAGCACGCAGCCCACGCGGCGCTTCATGCAGTTGGACCGCCTGGCCGCGAGCGAGGCGAGGGCCATGAAGTACGTGTCCCAGCTGGGGCGGAGGCGGTCCTCGTTGACGAGGTCCACCTTGGCCAGGGTCGCGTACAGGTGCGCCAGGGACGAGGACGTGTTGAGCAGCCGGACCGAGGCGCGGTTCATGAGCGCCAGCTGCCCGGCGGAGGACGCGTCGTAGAGGTGGGCGTCGGACATGCGCGCGAAGACTTCGAGGGTGTAATCTGGGGAGGAGTTTGGGTCGCTGGTCTTGGCGCGGAAGCGAGCGAAGCGCACGCCCAGCGGCGCGTCGATGCTGATGAGCAGGAAGAAGGGGCGGCGGGAGTAGAGCTCCAGCACGGCTTCCGTGGGCAGGTCGGCGGTCACGTAGCGCTCCTGCCAGTGCTTTGTTACGAAGTCTAGCAGGAGGTCTGGGGTCGCAAAGGGGATGAGCTTGTCGCGGCTGATCTTGAGGGGGAGGTCCGCTGCGTCGCGGTGGGTGGGGACGGGGGTGAGATCTAGCTTTTGGACCTCGTCTTCCACATCGCCGTTGGTTGTAGGTCTGTGGCCGTTTTGCTCTGGGTGGCTGCTGGGCTGTGTGTAGACGTATTTGAAGCCGTGGTGCTCTACCAAGTATTGAGCTACTGTGCTCCGGCCGGAGCAGATGCCTGAGATGGTGTCAGTTTCTTGAGATTCTTCAGATGGAGATGAGATATTGGGTGAGTGAGGTGGGTTCTTACTCCCGCAGATGCCAATGAACATGTCGCTGCAAGTCCGGGATCTAGTTTATGCTAAGAGCTCAGTGAGCCTCACAGGAGCTTCTTGGGATTTGTAACCCTGGTGGCTACCTTAGTCTCGTCCAGTGAGATGAAAATACTTACAGCCAGTTCCCTTGCTGAACAAACTGCTTAAGCAGAGACGCGCCTAGATCACTTAACGCGACCCCTTGTCCCGCCCCAACCATAGCCGGGGTTTAGCCGATATCGATCATGTTAGCGGCTGCTACCTTACGTATCGCTAATGCAGGTGCGGGGTGCCTGGAGCTGGAAGGCGGGGAGCTCCTTCCCCGGCAGGTCGGATGTCATCGGTCATGCTGTTCGCTTTGTGAAGTCAGGTACAATCCTCATGACTCCTTCGCACCTGCCTCGTTTCTCGTTTCAGTGTATGAATACTTTAGGCAGGAGGTAGGGCGATGACACAGAGCAGCTGACTGCCAGTCTTAACCAACAACCAGCGTGGGCACTTGTATTTCTGGGAGTCCGCATCACTGGACCTGTCGTCACGCTTGGTTCTCGCATCCATGACACTACATACAAGCCTGGCACACAAGCAATTCTCGATCAACTACCTAAGGAACATTGATCCTCGTCTATCTCGGTTCGAAAATAACCAAAACAGGCAGTTAAATTCACAGCTGTTCGCTGTTGATCCTGCAGCTACTCTTCTCCCGTTTCAGGATCATCGACACACGGATTATTACAAAGCGATCACCTTCATCCACGCATCAGCCGCCAAAGAAAGAAGCAGCACCGGGAGCAGTCGCACCCAAGCGACAGCGCCAAGATGAACGACAGCAACATGGATCTCAAGTTTGCGACCTTCACGTCGGAGATCGAACTGCCATTTTATTCCAACCTATTCTCCTCCAAGCTCGAGCACGACAAGCTCGACGATTCTATGAGACCGGTCCTGGGGCTGTACGAGCCGAGAGTGGGTGTAGATCCGGCCTCGAGCACAAAGATGCAAATCCGCGGCAATGCCCTGGCATTCAGCACGTGAGTGGAACTTCATTGCCAGTGCTGGAAATGGCAACTCCTTCTGACAGACTCCGTAGCCCACCACTGGGAGTTTGCCGCGCCGAGGGCATGATCAAGAACTTCAATACCATTGAGGAGTTCAAGAAAGCGGACAAGAACAAGATGTTGCACAATGCCGCCAAGGCGGTATGTAAACCCGCCACTGACACTGACACTGCGGACTCGGCTGACTGTGGCACAGATCTGGGATGGCATCAAAGATGGTTCGATCTTCTCCGTCCCCTCGCTATTGTCATCCTTCATCATAGTGTGCTACGCGGATCTGAAGAAATACCGCTTCACATACTGGTTTGGTTTCCCGGCTCTGCACTCTGAACCGGCGTGGAAGCGGACGGGTCCGACGATACATCTCGCGCCCAGTGAGAGCACCATGTTGGTCGAAACATACGGCACCTGGACCTACTCCGTCGACAAGAGGCAGGCAGGCTTCTTCCTCGCCAAGAAGGTTCGCGGAGAGGACGGAGGGCATAAGTCACCCATAGACGATCCCGGCAACGATATCGGCTACAGTTGGAGCATTAGCGTTCTCGGTGATTTTGAGAAAGGCTTCTTCAACGGTGTCGAGGAAAAGGACCAGTTCATCGGCTTTGTTGACCCTTCGAACTACCCCGAGTACCCGTCTTGGCCGTTGAGGAACCTGCTAGTCCTTATCCGACAGCGGTTTCATCTCAAAAAGGCGCAGATACTCTGCTACAGAGACGTCCAGGCCAGGAGACACGAAGCTCGTAGCGTCATCTTGCCCCTCGCTATGGACGAGGCCGCGGAGACGGAAACTTCGGTTATGCCCAAGGTGACCGGATGGGAACGGCTTACCACTGGTGAACTCCGTCCCAGAGTCAACAATCTTGCCGAGTATATGGACCCTAATCGTCTGGCTGATCAAGCGGTTGATCTCAACCTGAAGCTGATGAAGTGGCGCATCTCGCCGAATCTCGACCTCGATACAATCAAGAGTACAAAGTGTCTCCTTCTCGGTGCCGGCACACTCGGCAGCTATGTGTCGAGAAATCTTATGGGTTGGGGAATCCGGAAGATCACGTTCGTAGACTACGGTTCTGTATCATTCTCGAACCCGGTCCGACAGCCGCTGTTCGAGTTTGAGGACTGCCTTGGCGGAGGCAGATCCAAGGCTATCCGAGCTGCAGAGGCACTGACGGAGATCTATCCTGGTGTCGAGGCTGAAGGCCACGTCATATCCGTTCCTATGCTTGGTCACCCCGTGACCAACGAGGATAGAACCAAGGCCGATTTCAAGAAGCTGAAGGACCTGATAGATGAGCACGACGCCATCTTTTTGCTCATGGACTCGAGGGAGTCCAGGTGGCTGCCGACCGTGATGGGCAAAGCAACCGGCAAGATCGTCATGAATGCTGCTCTGGGCTTCGACACATATGTCGTGATGCGCCATGGGGCCGCTCCGGAGGATGGATCCGAGGACACTCTGGGCTGCTACTTCTGCAACGACGTGGTCGTAGCTGCAGATGTAAGCCTGCCTCTCATCCTTGTTTCGAACCCGTTACTGACCCCCTCGCAGTCAATGAAAGACCAGACGCTAGACCAGCAATGCACAGTCACCCGTCCCGGCGTGGCAGCCATCGCCTCGGCGCTCCTGGTCGAACTCCTCGCCTCCCTCCTCCAGCACCCCAAGAAGCACCACGCGCCACCTCCCACCAGGAACCCGGCCCCGGACGCCTCCAGCATACCGAGCTACGAGCGCGACCCGCCCGACCACGCCCTCGGCATCGTGCCGCACCAGATCCGTGGGTTCCTCCACGCCTTCCAGAACATGATTGTGTCGGGCAAGTCGTACCCGCAGTGCAGCGCGTGCAGCAAGCCGATCCTCGACGCGTACAAGAGCGACGGCTGGGCGTTTGTCAGGGAGGCGCTCAACAGCCGGGATTATGTGGCCGAGGTGTCTGGTCTGGCCGAGGTCCAGAGACGGGCCGAGGCGATGGCGGCTGATGTCGAGTGGAGTGAGGAGGAGGATGAAGGTGCTGTCGATGAGGGCGATGGTGTATTACTTGATGCTGCGGACGACTAGTATTTTACCGTGAGCAAGGATATTCTTAGCCCCTCTAGCTGGTATCTTTGGAAGGGGAGAGCTTTTTAGGGTGGACTGGGAGGAGGCGGGCTTTTTACGGGCTTTGGGACCTTTGGGTTTAGACATCTGGTTTGATGGACAGCTCGCTGCACATGAAGGGGCATTGCCCTTGGTTAGTATTGCTATTGCTGGATGGCGTCCGCAGCGTTCCGGTTATGGTGGGCCTTTCGCGAGTCGAGACAGGAATGAATGGTAATCAATATGTTTGACAGTGCTTGTTGATCAAAAGGTCTGTGTGAGTATGAGTGGTCTCGGAAAGCAGGAACACATGCTGGATGAATGAGCGGAACAGGACCCAACTCCTGAACTCGAACAGCAATACACGTCATCATAGTCAACTTTCTCATGCTGAGTTTACCACGGCACGCATAGTGCTATTACTCGACCGTAAGACATGTCATATCATTATCCCATCCACCTTATAAGCACGACGCCGGGATACAAAAGCACCGACCATCACATCCCCAAAACCGCCAAACCCTTTATACCAAACACTCCCTCACCCTCCCCGTCCTCCCAATCTCATACTCAATCCACCTGCCCAACCCCCTCCGGCCAGGCACAAGCACCGGGCCCGGATTCATGACAAGACACCCCTCGTACTTGACCACAAACGGCGGCGTCTCGGCATCAACCAGCACCATGGCCGTCGGCAGAGGGTACAGATGCAGCGCCGAGCTCAAGTCCCAGTGGACGGGGCGCACGGCCTGCCTAAACGGCGCCAGGAACCCCTGGTCCAGCACCGTCTTGACCAGCTTCCGCGCCGAGAGGACGTCGTGCGGGACGGCGGCCGGCCCCGGCTCCTTTTCCGGCTCTGCGGTGGGGGGCTCTTGCGTGTCGATGTCGACCTCCATCACGTCGTCGTCCCCGGCAGCCAACGCACCGGACATGGCCGTGTCGTCTCCCCCCGCTGCTTCCGGCTGGGGCTTGGGGTGCTGCTGCTTCAACCTCACCGCCGTGCGGCGCAGCCTGCTCGAGATGTCGTCCCTGAATAGCACGATCTCGTGCGCGGGTCCGAAGAGACTCAGTCTGGCCGGGTTGGTGGTCCAGACCGCCTCGCCCCCCCTCCTATCTTCGCCTTCCTTGTTCGTGAGCCCGGCCTCGGCGTTGGCAGCGGCAAACACCCTCCTCACGCGACTGGTAAACAGGTCCGGCACGCCCTTCCGGGGCAGCGGCACCGCCGCCCCGCCGCCAAAGGCCGACGCCCACCCGTCGTTGTCGCCGGGGACGAAGACAAAGGTCGCCGTGGTCAGGAGCGAGGGGAAGTCGGCCAGGGCGGACGCCAGCGCGTCAAAGTACTCCTTGTACTCGATGCTGTTGTTCCCGCTGCCCCGGGAGGCCATGACGGCGCGCGAGGAGAAGTTGCCCGTTACCACGAAGGACATGGGCGTCGCGCCCTCGGGCTCGGCGGCGTAGAGGGTCAGGATCTTGCGCAGGACTTGGAGGGAGCGCGGGTTGTCGAGGTTGAGCTCGCCGATGACGACGACGCGGGCGCGGCCGCGGGAGGAGGGGAGGTCGTCGGGGTTTGAGGGTGAGGAGAGGTGCGGTTGGCGGATGAGGCGGTGTTCCAGCTTCCGCATGCGGCCGCCGACGGCGCGCTCGCTGCCGACGCCCAGGAAGTCGATCCAGCCGAAGCCGCCGCCCGTGGTGGCGTGCTCGCCGGCGTCGCCGCCGACGCCGAGGGTGGTGTGGCGCGTCTCGCAAGGGGGCTGGCCGATGAAGAAGCCCTGGAAGCGGCCGCCGATGGTGCCGCCCACGCCGGAGCTGCCCGACAGCCCTTTGCCGAGGGTCTCTTCTTCCTCCTCGTAGACGCCGTCGACCAGCACCATCATGCCGGGGGTGAACCAGGCCGAGTCCGCGGGGATGGCGACGGCTTGGCTCAGGTCCAGGGCGATGGTGCCGGTTAGGTCGGAGATGGCGAGGTTGCCTTCGGGCAGGACGACGAGCATGCCGAGCAGCATGCGGTAGGAGCCGTGCCTGCCGAGGAGGTTGGCGATGGAGGTTATCTTGTGGGATTGTTGGAGGTTGGAGGAGGAGGAGCGCGAGAGGGAGGCGGTGCGGGCCTCGTGCACGGCCGAGGTTTGGAAGGAGTCTTGTCTCAGGAGGCGCTGGTGGATCACGTTGTAGCGGTTGCGGAAGAGGGTGGTCTTGTGTGAGGCGGGCGGGAGGAGGGAGGGTTTTCGGGATTCCCTGCTGGCTGTCAGTATGGCTTTGTGTAGGGTGTGGAAGGGGAGAGTGCTCACCTCTCAAAGTGCTTCGTCTTGGTGTTGTACGTTAGCTGAGGCTGCGAGTAGGCGTCTATGACCTTCAGCCAGCTACGCGGATCGCTCAGTTCCTCGTCATCAGGCTCGTCTTGCACTTCCAGTCCCGACATGCCTATGCCCGTCTGGCTGTCGTCCCGCGTCAGAGCAGCCGAGGGTCTCAGTCCCAGCCGGGTCTTGGAGTAGTCTGGGTCCTGTGTTGGTTCCAACAACAAGCTGTTCTGTCGCGCCAGTCCTCTCGCGCCGGATATGATCTTGCCCCCGCTCATGTTGCCCTCCAGCGTCTTCAATATGTCTTTCAGTTCCGGACTGTTGCCCTCGACAATGACGCCGCCATTGCGATTCTTCCAGCTCTTGGCTACTTCTTCCAGGACCTTCTCGGCTAGGCCTTCTTCCCTCCATCCCGAGCCGCAGTGCCGGCCGATGAACGTCGCGAGCTCTTGTAGCGCGGAGGATGTAAGCGTCAGGCTGTGTTTCTTGGTGAAGGTGCGGAATGCGAGCGGCCGCAGCGTCGCCGGCGGTAGGAGGATGGGCAGGATGGCCGCCTTTGCCGGAGCTGTTACGGTGAAGGGTCTTAGGGGGTGTGCGGGTGTGCCGAAGGCTGGCGAGGAGGAAGGTATCGAGGAGTCGGGCAGCTGCTGGGCCGCAAGGTTCTTGGGAGCGAAGAAGGGCGGTACCAGCGGCTTCGTCCTTCTCGACGGCAGGTCATTCTTCTCTGGACTCTGCTGCGGCGTCTTTTGCCGGTTCTTGCGAGGGCTGTGTACCACTATCATGTTGATTTGTTTGGTGTGTCTTCCAAATTGTATACAATTCTGGTAATCCGTCGTTCCAATCCCAATTGCTTGTGCAGTGGTCGCAATTGTGTGCTGGTCCAGAGTCGCTGTTATGTCAACTAATTCAACGCGTTAATGGATTTTGGACCGCGTCTGAGCGCGTGGATCAACGTCAGTGGGGCTTCCCGCTTCGACAGGGGTAGCTTAAGGTAGCTAGCTGCAGGGTTCGAAGGTGAAGTTCGAGATGCACATTCGAGCATTGGACCTTCACACATTTAAGTGGCAAATACGGTAATTTGAGGAGTAGTCAAGAGAGGTGTTAGAGGTGTTCAGTCCTTGTTCAGTCCTAGGTGGATTGTATCACACCGGTATCGCATATATAGTACACACGCTCGTACATTGGCAGCTCTCCTCTACGCTCAGAAGACCTTATGACTTCCTCTCCTCGGCTCGCAACCGACTAACGAGCTTCTCTCGAAGGTAATCACTCAAGCCGAGGCTATCGATACGTTAGTAGTCTGTCATGAAATGTCAAGTCCAGCTCTTGGTATCGTCACTTACATTCCCTCGTTCGTTATGATCCGGTACGTCCCACTGGGCTGGAAGTTGCCAATGATCTCGCCGTGACCATCCACCTCGACACTCCCCAGGATATCTTCAGGCCAGGCAATGCGTCCGTAGTCAGGCGGGTTCCTCTGGTCGCTCAGATGCACCCAGCCTCCCTTACCACCGCCGCCGGCACCGCCTTGGCCGCTCGCTCCGCCAGCGCCTGTGCCTCCGGCCCCGCCACTGCCGCCTTGTGTAGTCCGCTGCCGCCTGTTGGACTGGGGGAAGAAGGCTCCTCCAGAGCCCAGCATGGCGCCTCCAGGGCCGGCGAATGCTTGGGCTTGGCTTATGAGGTCCTTGTCATGCTGGGCGTGTTCGGCGAGCACGTCGTTGAGGATCTGGAGGAAGCGGCGGTTCTCGCGGAAGGAATTCGGCGTAGGCGGGACGGCGGTCGTGGTGCCGATTGCGAGATTGTGGTCTGGAGGCTCGGTGTCGAGGTAGGTTAGGATGTAAGTGCCGGGGTTGGCGGTGTTTGGGAAGGCTTTCTTATGGGTAGCATGTGCATTAGAGGTCGAACTGGTTGCGCCACGGGACTTTTGTGAGGGCAGAAAGTCTTACAATGTGCGGATTTGATGATAGTGTAGAGACACATCTTATCAATCGTCTGAAATGAGGCGCTGGCCGCAGCCTTGACGTCAGTAACAACATTGTGCTTTGGTCTGTTGCGTGTGTCGAGAGCATGTAAAGTTGAGCTCGACATGTTTATCTGCCCGCCCTGCATTGAAATGCCGTCACCAAGATTTGGAGCTCTGACCACGCAGACAGTGCCGGTATCTGATATTCTGTGGACCATGATGATACCCTGCACCCCTTCTTCTCGAATCTTATCGTAAATGCTCTACTTTACATGATCTTGAGTCCTATCTTTGGTGACATGCGTGATGCGACAAAGAATACAGTGTCGTTCTGTACCTTATGTACTTTCAGTTAGCCACCGTCGAGAGGGCGGCAGCACGAGAAGCTCTGTTGGCTTCGAATCAACCTGTCGTGCACATGGACCGTAGACTACCTGCCCACCTACCTATCTGTAGACCGGTCGCTCATTGCAGATCCGTCTGCTCTGCTCGGACAGTTAATACCACAGGCAACATCTGATGTGATATCTGATAGCCCGGAGTCTTTCTCCTTGCCGTCCGTCTTTCTCCCAAGCTGCTGCCTCAGCCTTAAGATTCCAGAGCCTCCCTGGTCGATAAATTGACCCAACGTCCTCCTTTATTATCCTTCCATCGCCTAGCTGTCATAAATATCGTCTGAAGTTTGAGAGTTAGGTTGGCGATGACACTGTTGACGCTGGTCCCTGCTTGGATGCCGTCATTGCTACAGCGTTGCGACAGTAGTGGCATTTTAGAGTTGCCCCCCACCGAACACCACCAAAAATTAATCCCTGGGCCGTCGTCGACTGCTGTGGGAGGAAGCTAGCCAGACTAAGGTAGCCTCAATAGCGGTAAGTGCAGTACATACCACCCCTCTCCCCTCATCCTAATCCACCCCAATCCGCCTGCTACACACCAGATTCCCCTCCATCACTCGTTGAGCCCGTCTCCATTTTGTCAGTTCCTGTTGCCAGACCGCCGTCCAGCGACCCACGACACAAAATGGCGCCCGGTCCAAATGCTTACGATGACGAGGAGCTGTCCATCTCCCTGTCTTCTACCCAGATCCGCCGGAACAGGAGCCACCAGCCCGAGAACAACGGCGGCACCGGCGACAGCAGCCATCACACCGGCAACTACGCGAGGAACTCCAACAACATGGATCCTCCCGACGCACCCTCCAGCCGCTCGCCGGGTCCCGTCCAGAGAGAGAAGGCCCGCACCGAGCAGCGCATCGGCGCCTACAACATCATCAGGACCCTCGGCGAGGGCAGCTTCGGCAAGGTCAAGCTCGCCGTGCATCGGAGCACCGGCCAGCAGGTTGCCCTCAAGATCATAACCCGCAAGAAGCTCATCAGTCGCGACATGCAAGGCCGCGTCGAGCGAGAGATTGAATATCTCCAGCTTCTCCGCCATCCGCACATCATCAAGCTGTAAGTGTGCGAGGAGTCATGGCAATACGTGGGTACGTCGAATTGTGCTAACAGCAAATGTGCTCCAGCTATACCGTGATAAAGACGCCGACAGAGATCATAATGGTGCTCGAATATGCCGGCGACGAGCTCTTCGACTATATCGTCACACACGGGAAGATGAAGGAGAACGAGGCCAGACGTTTCTTCCAGCAGATGTTGTGCGCTGTCGAGTACTGCCACCGGCACAAGATCGTGCACAGAGACCTGAAGCCCGAGAATCTCCTGCTGGACGAGCATCTAAATGTTAAGATAGCCGACTTTGGCTTGAGCAACATCATGACAGACGGCAACTTCCTAAAGACGAGCTGCGGCTCGCCTAACTACGCGGCCCCCGAGGTCATTGGTGGAAAGTTGTACGCCGGCCCAGAAGTTGACGTTTGGAGTTGCGGTGTTATTCTCTACGTGCTGCTGGTCGGCCGCCTACCCTTCGACGACGAGCATATCCCGAGTCTGTTCGCCAAGATTGCCCGCGGCACGTATGCCGTTCCGGCCTGGATGAGCCCCGGTGCGGCCAACCTGATCAAGAAGATGCTCGTCGTGAATCCAGTCCACCGTGCAACAATCGAAGAGATCCGGCAGGACCCGTGGTTCATGACGGACCTGCCAGCCTACCTCCAGCCGCCCGTCGAAGAGTTCCTGAACACGGGCGTAGACCCCAACAAGGCGATCAAGGTCAGCGACATCGCGCCCAACGCGCCGCCGAAAGAGCAGGAGAAGCTCCACAACGAGGTCACCGAAAAGATCAGCAAAACCATGGGATACGGCAAGAAAGATGTGCAGGAGGCCCTGGAAGCTGATGAGCCGTCGGCTATCAAGGATGCGTACATGATTGTGCGCGAGAACAAGCTCATGCAAACGAACCGTAAGTGATAACCACACGCCTTGTTCTGCCTGCCCTCGGCGCTCTGCTATGCCTACCCCTTTCCTACCCGTCTCGCGAGAGCGATAGCAGAGACGAGCCTGACATCTTCGAAGCAATGTTGGGGGCAGACAACCCTTACTTCCCCGCAAGCCCCCTTGCTGAGGACGCATCACATACTAAAGTGCCTGGAGATCTCGGCCAACCTAGCGCCCCCGACGCCGGCGGCGCGAGCCCCCTGGACCCGTATTCGTCGTCGTCTAGATCCATCACCTCGAGTACCGGCGGCAGCAGGCCTTACGTGAGCAAGGTGGCCGTCCTACCGAGCAGTCTGCCCGCCTATCACGAGGACTTCATGGAGCGCGAGAAGGCCAGAGAAGCCGGAATCCCGGACAGCGTCTCGAACCTGACCATCCCCGACCCGAGCTCGCTGCCTCGCACGCACGCCGACCAGGAAGAGACTGCTCGCCGTCTGAAGCCGCACTCGCGCAGTCAGCTCCGCCTCAATGAGGCGATCAAGCGCCCGCAGGAGATGACGCCGGTCAATCCGCCGAAGAAGTCTAAACCGATCCGGTGGCAGTTTGGTATCCGGTCGAGAAATGCGCCGTGGGAGGCACTGCTGTGCATTTACAAGGCGCTCGAGAAGCTGGGATGTTCGTGGCTTGTTGACGAGGATTATGAGAAGGTGCATGGTGAGGAGAATGGCGAGGGCGATGACAGGTATGTGTGGGACAGCCTCTATTCCAGCTGACCTCCTAACTAACAACTCTGCTCAGTTACGACGATGGCGGTCCCCTGGCAAGAGAAGACCGCCACTCTTCCTCAAGTCTCGACCTAAGCAAGAAGTACAAGCTCCCAGCAGACCCTTGGCATCTCAAGATCCGCTGGAAGTCGGGAAGTCAGTCAACCCAACCCCTAGGCCTCCCAGCCCCCCCACCAGGCAACGTCTACTAACAACCTCTTCCCCCCCAGAACTGAAGAAATACTCCCTCTCCGACTCGCGTAGCCAGTCGGCCGGCTCCGTCGGCAGCGACAGCATCCAGGTCCGGCACGACAGCGACGGCAGCGTGGCCGAGTGCGTGGCGATGCGCATGGACATACAGATCTACGAGATGGAGCGCGGCGTGTACCTGGTCGACTTCAAGTGCGACGGGTACGAGACGGCCAAGGGCAAGCTGCTCGAGGACAAGGAGGTCACGTCGCCGTTCCCGTTCCTCGACATGGCCGCGCGGCTTATCATGCAGCTGGCTGATGCCGATTAACGCCTTTTCTTCTCACGGGGCATTATTTTGTTCATCTAATGGGTTATCATCAGCGTTGGTCCACGGACGGGACGGGCCAAGCTTGCTATGCCGCGAGGCTAAGTGTCGAAGTGGTCGCTTGTTTTTTAGTTTGTTCAAAGCGGAGTACCCCATTTGCGAATTCTGGCGTTATATGGTTTCAAAAGAGACATCAGCGGTGGATTAAAAGGCTGTAGATATCGTGGCCTCTGCGGATGGCAAGGGATCTGCCTGAACGTGGACAGGAGAGGGAATGGCGTTAGCTAGGAGTTAGACGGTGCAAGGTACCTACCGACCATCTCAAGCGGTGTCCGCCTGGATTACCATTTGTAAAAAAAAAAATCAAATCAAATCTGGCGGAACATGTTCAGATAGTCACAATTGTTTCTCCAATACTGCGAAAGGAGAAGTGATAGCACAACAGCAGCAGGCTCTACGTGAGATCACCTAAGCCGACCAAACTACGCGCGAGTCACTGAGTGCACAAGGAACGTTTAGTTGTCCATAACCGATACTTTGATTCTTAAGCGATACATGATCGCATCACTTGGTAAGCTAGGACTACCTATGGTACGCAGGACCGGAGCTGTATCCGTCCTCAAATCACATCAAAAAGGGGAGCACGAGCCCAAAGAAAGTAACAATGCGGCAGACGATACCCATCACGGATCATTCCTCTGCAAGTGCTTAGACAACACACATATTCCCTCCGCTCAGAACAGCTTGTGCTCAAGCGTCATGTCCGACTCGGGCTCGAGGCCGACACAGGCGCGGAAGATGTTGGTCAGGGCGCCGCGCTGCTTCGCCAGGGCGTTGATGACGGGCGTGCCGGGCGGGGTCAGGGGCGCCTTGAGCATGTAGCTGAGGATGCTGAGCACGGAGTGGAAGCTCTTGTACTCGTCGGCGCCGCCGGCCTTCCACTGGATGCGCGTCATCATCTCGGCGACGAGCACCAGGTCGATGATCAGCGGGGAGGCGAGCAGCGAGTCCTCGCACACGTTGAAGATGGAGATGGTCTGGTGCCCCCCCATGAAGATCTCGGCGTAGTACTCGTCCAGGGCGCGCTTGTTGTCGCCGACGGCGGGCATGTACTTGATGACCACGGTGTGGTCCGGGTGCTCGCCGGGGGCGTAGAGGACCGAGTTGGCCTCGACCATGTCGTCGACCACGTTGGACTTTGAGATCTCCTTGCTGCGGAACTGCGCCTGGGAGGAGAGGTTCTTGCCGTCGTTGTTGCCCAGGTGGTTGTACGAGGCGATGCTGGTCAGCTTGATGCCGGCCGAGATGAGGAAGTCGACGAGGGCCGACTTCATCTTTGTCTGGCCCGACTTGAAGTCGTCGCCGCCGATGAAGGCGTTGTGCTTCTCGGCGAACTCGATGGCGCCGGGGACGAAGGTGTTTTGCGGGGAGCCGTTGATGAAGGGCGCGCCCTCCAAGATACAGGCGACGGCGAAGACGGTCGAGGGGGAGACCTCCTCGTGGCCGGACTTGATGGCCGCGAGCAGGTTGTCGGCCGTGTCGTTTACGCCCTCGATGATGTCGGCGTAGCGCTCCGTGTTGGCGGTCCACTGGACTACAATCTTGTCCAGGTTGTTGGCGGCCTTGAAGTCGCTACAGATGGGTTAGTCAGTGCCTCGTTTCTTGTGACTTCAGGTCCGAGACTTACCGGATATCCTTGCGGATCTGCTCAACATGCTCCCAGCAGGCCTTGGAGCCGGCAATGAGGTTGTCAGCGCGGTCCTCCTGGTTGGCGGCGATGAAGTCGGGGTAGTAGATGCTGGGAAGCGGGACCATGGCGGCCATCTCCTTCTTGACCTGGTTCTTCAGCGTGGGCTCGAGGACGGCAGCACGGTCCATGGCGTCGGCCAGGTTCATGCCGCTGATGTCCCAGCCGCCGATGACGAGGTCGTTGGGGTGCACCATGGGCAGGACGTCGCGGAACGGGATGTTCACGTCCTTGGCCGTCTTGGCGTCGGTGCCGAGCTTCATGGTCGAGCCCATCATGACGGAGCCGTAGTAGTTGGCGGCGCGGGGACCCTCGCGAGTCTCCCAGGTCAGACCGCGGCGGTTGGCGATGATGCCGGCCGTGACCGTGGTGCCGTTGTTGCCGCCCCAGCCGACAAGCATGACGCCGAGCTTGGGGATCTTGCGGTCGACCTTGAAGTCGTAGACGGTCTCCTTGGGAGTCGCGACATACTTGCCGTCCGCGCCCTGGGAGACCAGGGTGGTGCGGTAGGTGTACTTGGAGCGGATCTCCGAGTCGGTGTACTCGACGTTGGGCGAGTTGACGACGAAGAGGTCCTCTACGGCGGGAGTAGCGGTGTGGGCGCTATTGCCGTTGGAATATCCATTCCCGTTCGCAGACGCAACATCGACCTGAGCGTGAGGAGCCATGTTGGGTGTTTTTTTAAGTGTAGTTTTTGCTGTTAGTCTGCGAGGCCTCTATCGAGTAGGGGCTGAGTCCGCTGCACAACCTGGCGAGGCAGAGCAACGACCTCCTGCGAACGGGTGGTGGACGCTACAATATCACGTCAGTGCTGCACAAATTGGCAGGGAGTTCAAGGAAGACTCACGAGTTAAGAAGGTTGGAGAACGTTTTGACGGCTGTCAATGATCGCTGCCCTGAAGCGCGATCAAATGGTTCGAGGTGGATTTACGGGGAGGTTGGACTGGACGGAAGTTACGATTGTGGTTGTAGTTGAGAGGAAGGAACACTCGATCTATCTGGGGAAGTTGCGACTTTATACTAGCTTCCTTCCTCTTACGTGTCTGCCCAGCAACGGCTATGTCGGAGTCGTTGGGGCGGTGAGCTTCGAGTTCCTCACAGCCGATCTACCCACTTTAGACTTTGCTAGCGACCGAGCTATGGATCTGTGTACATGCGGGTATCCTATCTCGGAGGGCCAACATGAGGCCACACATGCATGCAAGCAACTACCTTAGGAACAACAGTCTCGTCTCAGCAACATCTCGAGTCTAGACATGCCTCTATCGCAAGTCATCAAGGTTGCACAAGATATCGTGATTGCTGGTTGCGCATCGTGGCGTCCCCTACACCACCCTTCCGTGTGTCTCGGCGCTCCAACTCGGAGCCGTGATTGGCTGTCCGGACATCTCGGACGGCCCACATGCGGGAACTCCTGCGAAGCCGATGCCGACGTCTGGCGGTCCTGCCTAGATGCGTATAGCACAAACATACTATGCAGGCGCCATCCAACATGTGCAGCGAACCGCAGGAGAGAACATCGAGATAATGGACGCAGTGTATGTTCTGCCAAACGATGAAATTGCTTCTTCGAACGATGCTAGATAGGCTGCTTGCAGGCAACATTGATGCACAAAGCAGTAGGATTGTCGTATCTTCGCAGCTGATCATCCTACCTTACTGCAGTCATCAGCAACCGACAACGGAGCACATGTGATAAATCATAAGTGACAAGACCTTGAACATCAATCTCGTGTCTCCCTTCGTGGGGTTATTGCCTGCAAACTTCCTTTCGATCTTTGGCAGCCGTCAACACCAAAATACTTGTGCCTCTGCTCCAAGGTAACTGAAGCAGAGGTAAGATCAGGCAAGATCCGAGTAAATATGCGAATGCAGCACTGGCAATGGTTTAGAGCTCTGTTCTTCCGTCATCACGAGCCGTCTGGCACCGCGTCGTCTGCATTGTACCTCTCCGGCATGAGACGAGAAGATTCAATACCGCCTGGGTAAGGTGTAGATGGACGGGGGAACGATGCTTGGACCAAATGTGTATGATCGTCCTGGTGTGCATTTTGACACTGGCTTGTCTCCCCGCGTTGACGATCATCCGTTGTGCCGGAGCTGGCTATACATAGAGTCTGTTATGTGCGACGAGAGATTCAGCCGCCAAGTCTTGACTTGTCGATTAGGAGAAGCTTTAGAACTTTGGAACCACCTTCGGTCACACGAACCAACAAGAGGCTCCGTAATGTAAACGTGCGTATGTACATGCACAACAGGCGCAGTAGCTTCATTGGCAAGACGAGTATCTGCGTCGAGGTTGCAATAAGAACAGTAGATCTGAGGGGTAGAAAATGGCGATGTTCAAGGCTTTTGTTGATCGCATGTGCCGTGTGATGCGGCTTTTGATAACGAAAGCCAGAACATCCTGAACATGCAATTCGCGGGTCGTCGCTGGCTCGCTGCAGAGGAAAGGATGTGGAGATGACCCTGCAGACGAGGCGCGGTCCCACTGATCAGCAAGGGGTCACGATGCTGACTGATGCCGTGGGGTTTGAGTGTGGTTGCATCAAATGCGAGCACTTTCACAAAAGGAAGCCACGATGGTCAATCATGGACACGCAAGATCGTTGCACATTTCATCACGTGACAAATGGGTTGCGAACCCTCGGGTTTCAATCTGACACGCACGTTAAACCGTCCTGGTGGTTGCGGCCGTCTTTAAGGCATGACTGGGTGACGATGACCCCGAAAGCCGATCTCACTTACCGCTGCTTGAAACGGTCGCCAGCTGACGACCTATCAAGCACCGAAGCGTATCCGGCAAGGGCGGATAGATCGTGCATCGACGACAATGACGACGGCTACCTGCAAGAGCAGATTATCGATTGCGAAGAGCTGGTCATTGAGACTTGAGGACGCGTTGTCTGATAGTGCCCCTGTGTCTGCAGCCGGACTAACACTATCTTGGCCCTCGATCATGGTCTTGTCGACGATCGTGTTGTCGTCAGTCGGCGATCGATAAACGATTGATTCATGGGTGACGATCGTCATCACGACCACTCCAGCCTGGGGGCTCACACTGCTCATCAATGCGGAATGGTTCAGATTTCGACAGCCGCTCTGGGCAATCACTGGGCCAGGGTCAAGCGAAATCAGGGGTCGACATCCAACCGACTCAAGCCACACGTTCGTTTGGCGGAGTGCAGAGTCGCCGGGCCATTGGTGCTTCAGCTTCCCCATCCTGCCCATCAATCTTACGGCGACTTTTCGAAAACATGCATCCCGCCCTACCATTGCCTCACATTGAACAACCGCCGGCGACAGCTGAGATGAAGCAAACAAGCAGAGCAGATTCCTACAAAACTTCTTGCAGGTCACAGGTCGTCAACTGACAACGGCCACTGGCGGCTCTGTTTAGTGAAATGAGGAGTGGAGGCGGGCTGGCACTCTCCGGAGGTATCGGCGAGCCCCTGCAATTCCGGGACTTGAGATGCTACCCATCCAGGTTGCAGCAATGTGTTGTTGTTCTCATGAATCATGACGACTAATGACAGCACCGAGAGAGCCTGAATGCGGTCAATTTCGGCCATTAGGAGGCGAGAGCTGTTGTCCAAGACTTGCGGACCTGCCGAATGCAACACCAATGGTGCGGTAGAAGAGCTGCACTCCCAATCCGAGACATTTCTTCAGCGACGTCGATATTCTGCAGCGGCACGGGTAGCCTCAAGTTGATAGACTATCCGCTAGCCTTGCGCTACAGAGGCAGAGAGGTCTCGACTGCAAGGTACCCGCCCATCTATCTCCCCACGTCTCCACATCAAATGTCTTTCACAGGGGCTTCGAAGTGAGGCCCCAGTTTGGAGTAATGATAGTGGCGGGCATTTGAGGAAGATGTGACCCTAATAAGCGATGACCTGTGTTTCTGACAAGTCAGAAGCTCAGCAAGAGCTCAGGGCTCGGCCAGAGAAGAGTGGTGCTGCAACATCAGCTTCTTGGCCTCAAACATGCCCAGTGCCACCAGTTCAGATACGCCGAGCATTGGATGCACATTCGTCAAATCCCCAAGTCATCGCCGTCAGCTTACTGCCTTTTACTGTTTCTCGCTCATCTTATGAAACCGGTAGCTCGAAATCCCAATCGCCATTGTGCCCCGCAGACTCGAGACTGGCTTCGAGTGAATCGAGTTAGGCGGCTCAAAAGGGGCCTGTCGAATGTCGAGCAGAGGACAGGGATCGTGGCTTCGTCCGTGCCCATCATCCCCCCCAGCATCACGGTCCTGACACACATCCGGCCGTTCAAGCTTGACCATTGTTAGCGACACGAACTGGCCTGGGGTTGCCCTGGTCAGCCACCTCGAGACCCTGCAGTTGTTGTTCCACCACACCTGCAGTCGAGCTCCCTGCAGTCTGCACGCACCACACCCAAATAGACTTACACCGCTCCAGTGAAACTCGAGACACTTCCCGCACCATCTCTCCGCCTCTACACAGACACCGGACACCTTCTCACCTCGTATCCCTCCTTCAGATCTTGTTTCTTTGGTCTACGGTTGTTTTGCACCATACACCTCCCTCCGCATTACACTCGGTTGATCCTCGAGACGCACGATTGTCTGCAGATTCCGGAACACTTGGCTCTCCTCCTCCTAGACCACCTGGCTCCCTCGACAGCCATACCGTTACCTTCCCATTGCAACATCCCTTCACCTCCAAAGCACCAGCATCAGCCACGACAGCTCCTGTCTTCCTTTGATAGGTATCGACAGGACCGGCTCTGCCTACCGAAACAACGCTTCATCCCAGCAACACAGCTGGACTGTCACATAGCTGCCGCATGCGAAGACGGCAACAGAACGAATAGCCCTGGGCGTGCTTCGAAATAACCAGTCGCAAAGATGGCGGGAATGCCTAGAGAGTCGAGCTTTATGCCAACGATAAAATGTTCATCGTGCGGCTTTGAGGTCGAAATCTCCATGATGGGTGAACATATCTGCGGTGGTTCTGAAGCGCAATGTACGACCACGACTCCTCTACCAAAAGCTCACATTACTAACAAGCTGCCGTAGCAACACAACTGGATCCGGGCCCTTCGTCATTCGATAACTTCATGCCGGAGAAGCTTCCGCGTATGATGCCACCGAGTTTGGACACATCTGCTGCTAGTACGTCGAGCCGCAACCTGGTCCTAGATTCCGTACTGACATGGGCCAGACCGATCCTTCGCCGGCCAAGGCCAACTAACACCAGTGAGCATGTCGAGTGGTTCGAGGGGGGAATCACCGAAGACACCAAATGGTCGGTTAGGGCCGGGACGGTCAGATGATTATTACTCGCCGCGCATCGCGACTGACTCCCCCCCAGGCCAATCTATGAGACGGCCTGGTGGGTATGGAGGGTTTGCCGACCTAGACGGATACGATGTTGAGCCCGCCTATCCAGGCGCCAGCCTAAAACCGGCAACGAACCTTCTACAACGTATGAACACGATAGCTCCGGGACCGTTTGATGCAGGCCGCAGACCATCGGCACCACGTAACATCTTGCAAACAAGAAATGCTCCGGAGGAGTACGATCGACCTGGGACTGCGATGTCTAACCTGAGTAGCAGTGCGGGAAGCATGCGTGAAGCCCCGAGGGCACCAAGGAAGAACGGATATGGCGGTTTCGGTCCTCCATCCAGGGGAGGGGATGAGCTCGAGCCCAAACCCTTTGGGATGGCACAGCGCTCTGGCACATTCCCAAGGCCGAGCGACCCGATCGATACTCCGGCACGGACACCATCTGCTCCGGGCCCCCGCCCAAGCTGGCGTCGTCCTTCAGAGGAAACTGCGGAACCGATGCCCATGACAGGCGCTGGGATGCGGAGGCCCAGTAAAGACACCTCGAGACCCCCGCCACCGCGGACGAGCCTTGTGCGATCGAAGACGTTCGGGAGTTCGTCCTCCAATGGTTCTGTTAACGTTGCTGCAGAGTTTGGGATCGGCAACCCATATCATGCTCCGTCCGATTCGATGTCGTCAAGCGTGTCCGGTTACAGCCAACCATCCGCGTCCGGGCGGCCAAGTCAGTCGAGCTCACAGTCGAGTCTATCACGTTCCGCCGGATCCAGCTTCGACAGAAAGCCGTCGGACTCTGCAGGCTCGGACAGTGTGATGGGCAACTTGCGGCCGCCTATGGACGAGCGCAAACCCAAGGAGTTGCCACAGTCTCCTATGCAGCCACCGCCAATCGACAAGAGCAAGCCTTTCTCAAAGACACTAGCAAAACGACCGCCGCCGCCTCCGCAAGGCTACGATCCTCGCATTGACCCCCGGCTGAGAAGGGCCCCGTCACCGCTTGCTTCGCCTGCCATGGAAATAGCGTCGCCAATAGTGGACATGTTCGCCAGAGACGACCCGGCCATCCAAGCTCCCCGTCGGAATCGCTCGCCGGAACCACCAGTGGCTCCCCCCAATCTTGTTACTTCTTCACCAGAACGGCCGATGACAAGATCCCGCTCACGCCCACGCTCACCTTCCCGACAGGCGCCTCCGCAAGATCCTGCAATACAGTCTCGCTCTCGTTCTCGGCCTCGAGACCCCACAATACAATCGCGCTCACGCTCGCGACCACGGGAACCAATGATGCAAGCTCGCCCTCAATCACGACCCCGAGAGCCTCCCGTGCCATCAACCCGTGGCGACTGTAAATCGTGCGCACTGCCGATCACTGGCAAGTCGATCTCTAGCGCGGACGGCCGCCTAACAGGGCGATATCACAAGGCCTGCTTCGTCTGCACAACCTGCAAGGAGCCCTTCACCTCAGCCACCTTCTACGTTCTTGACGACAAGCCATACTGCGGTCGGCACTACCACGAGTTAAACGGCAGTCTCTGTGGCGGCTGCGGCAACGGAATCGAAGGACAATATCTCGAGGACGAGAGCACAAAGAAACACCACCCCGGCTGCTTCCGGTGCGGAGACTGCGGCATGGTGCTGAAGGACGGCTACTTCGAGGTCAACGGCCGGGCGTTTTGCGAGAAGGACGCATGGCGGCGCGTCCAGCAGCCCTGGATGGCAGGCCGGAAGGGATCGACACCGTCGGCGTCGCCCCTAGGCCTTCCGGCCGGTCCCGGCGGACCAAGAAGCGGAAGCTTCGGCTTGCCCAGCAACAACAGGATGGGACCTGGGTTCGTGCCCAGACCTAGGATGGAGAAGCGGATGACCAGACTGGGGATGATGTGATCTGGTGCCACCTGTGCAACCGCGAAATTACCGACGGGTCTCCGAGACCCAACAACTCCGATTCATAATATTAATCTTCTTCACTTTCGACTTCGACACCATTTATTCGAACCGATGCTGTTTTAATACCGAACTCTACGCCGACGAGCGACTCTTTGCATTTTTCATTAACGACGACGAGTGTGGAGTTGGTACTATTGACACCAAGCTACACTTGATGACGATTTCCTTTTTATATACCCCTTTTGCTTGCTTCGAAGCCTTGACTGGGCTTGAAGCGAATCATTATGGCAGGACCTGGAACATATGGGAGGAGATGGGAAATTGATTTAGGACTTCGGATCGATATCAAGGCCGATGGCGCTCTGGATATCCGGAATAAGAGAGTCAGAGTCAATAGCTACCCCTGAACTGTGGGAAGCCTGGGCACCTATGCTGGTGCGACGATGCACCTCCTGTACATATAACATCGCACTGTTTGCCGGCTCCAGGGGCGGAGATGAGGCTTGGTGCTGGGGTTGACGAGAGGAGCGGGAAGCAGCGGAATCTTGCAGGGAGGAAGAGGATACGGCAGTTGGTCGCGGTGTAACGCGCTGTCACTGTGCATACTTACGACGAGACTATGCATATTTACATACCTACCTACCTTACCTTATATACCTCTACATCCTATCATCCCTTGCGTGTCTCAGAGTGTGCGTTTGCCCGTTGTAGTCGCACATGGTATGTGATACTCTTATATGAGGTGGTTAGCTGAACAGTCGCACAGCTCGGCGCGACTCGGGTGTGACCGCAGGCGGGAGCTGTCGTCTCGGCAGTTTTCTCCTAGATGTCAAACAAGAGGCGAATGCGGTGTGACATCCTTGGGCGCCAAGCAGATTTTCAACTCCCCACCGACCGAGAAATATCACGTCTTTGCAGTTTGCACCAGTGCTAGTACTATTGTCTCGACAGAACGCATGTGTTGGCGCTCTTGAGACTGTACATAATCGCGGAGGCTTGTTCATACGTTAGGTTGTTTGCGAGCTTGCAGAGGGCTTTGTCGACATGAGAGATGTCGTCGCATCCGCCAGGCGATGTTTCACAAGTCACAGGACGGCCAGGGCCAGATCGTCGATGCGGACATGTGCCGGATCTCGACTTTGATTGGCTGGTGAGAGATGGTCGCAGTTCCACATCCAACGTCGCCGCTGTTCAACAGGGGTTTTCCGTGCAATCTACACTTCTGCACCTCTGCAGATGTCGCCCTGTGGTAAACCACGAAAAGACTCTTTAGCCGAGCGGAGTCTATACTCTGATAGCCGGGTTAGTCGGTAGAGTTGGAAATCGGAACCGGAGCCGGCCCTGGCTTCCTATCACTTCAACTGGATTCGCGATTGATGGGATCGCATTGACAAGTGCCGGCCGCCTACCATGCGCCGAAGCAGACCCTCTATATCTTTGCAGTCTTGGCCTGTCTGTACTTTCGAATAATCTCTGTCTCGAATCTCGATGCGTGGACTCGCACACCAGTGACTGAGGTAGGACGTAGGACGAGGTGCAAGTATCGAATCGGCAACCGGCTTGTGCCCGGCTGCAAGATAGATGACTTCCAGATTCCTTCCTTTTGCGACAACTGGAGTGGAGATATCCTTTCATTGTGTCTGCCACGCGTTGCACCTTCCTCCTTGATTTCCTTCCTCGCTCATGTTCTGCTCGGAGCGAGTGCTCCTGCCTAACCTGACAGGTTGCTTGCTCCTCGGTTAGTCGCACTTGCCCTCCGGACATCCAACGACCCGGTACTTGTGTAACAGGCAGGTCCGTTTGCGCGATGACCTCAACGGACTCTGGAATGGATGTCTGTGATAAGGTATGCAAGGGACCAGATGCCAGGTCCCGTTCCACGCCCCAGTTGTGTCTGATTTCTTTCATGAGCTTTCACCGATTTACGATTGTCTTTTCGTGTCTAGCCACCTCCCTCTCGGATCTCGTTCTGCGAACTGGCATTCCAGATTTACTTCTCCACGAGATCGAGTCTTTTCGTCCTTCGTTCCCGACCAGGTTTAGATCTTCATTCGTTTCTTTTTGACAACACACTCTCTCACAGTTGTGTCCTCCTGGTTGCCATCTCTTGAATCCACGAGTTCCAACGCTCCTCGACCATTACCACTCGACTCATTTCAGCAGGTCTCGACCAAGCAATGATTATGTGTCTCTAGCTACTTCAAAAAAACACAGGCCCACGGTAGCAATTACCAAGGCAACGGTCCTCGGGATTGTTCTGGGTAAAATTGCAACTGTCGGCCCAAGATGATGTCCAAATTCCTCCAAGTGCAGCACCGCCGTGTCCTGTCGAGGCAAAGGGCTACACTATACTTGGCAGCTTTCATCATCCTGCTGTATCTCTTCTTTCAGCGAAGTCAGCGAGCGCAGTATCAAGTGTGGCGGCAAGCTGTCGATCTCGGAAACACCATACTTGGCGGCACGTCCTCGACCCAGGATACCGCCGGAGAGCTCAACTGGACACCGCCAACGCCCGTGAGCGACGGAGCACCACCCATCAGTGATGAAGAACTCAAGGAGCTGTTCAAGGAAGAGTACAATGACCTGGGCAAGTAGGTGCATACACCCAGTCCCATGTTTACGAGGCATGACTGATCTGTCTTCCAGAAAACCCACTGCAGGTGCCATATACGGCAATACCCTCGGGACGCTTGTGGACAGCCGTGTGATCAAGGTCGAGCAAGAGGCGTTGATCAATACGACAGACTCGGAGCAGAATACTGTCGACAACCCTTTCACCTTCAACCCATATCCCAAGTATAACAGCAACGAGTGGAAAGCATTGCACGCCGAGTACGTTCCGTGCATAGGGCCGACTGGAGCAGAGGTGCAGGATATCAAGGCCTTTAAGGGTCATCCACGCGGGTTTCCTGCCCCCGGCTTTGGCAGCTACGACTTGCTCGGGATTGACTCGAATATCTGTTACGAGCGACAGACTCGTTTCGGTCAGTATGGCATCGGCTCACCGGTTGACCAAGACGAGCACGTCATCGACTGGGACCGAGTCGACTGGGGAGAACTACAGCAAGAATGTGTTCATGCAAACCGGGGTCGTTACGACCTGAAGGGGAGCCCAAACAAGGTCCTGTCAAACTACGACCCTAATAGGAGCCTGGCCGGCGAGCATCATGGACGAGAAAGACGAGATAGAGCAAGTCATTACTCCTTGAAACCTTCGTTCTGGAAGGAAAAGACCCAGCCCACGCTTGAACCGAGGACGGCTCTCCTGTTACGCTCATATACAGGCAAAGACTACAACGACAACGACAAGCAAGTCATCCGCGCCCTCGTCACAGAGCTCAGCCTCCGAACCGGCGGCGAGTACCAAGTCTTCCTCCTTGTCCACGTTAGAGACGCTGCCCTCAACATCACGAATACGACAACATACAGGTCTGTACTCGAGGAACAGATACCGCGAGAGTTCTGGAACATGACCATTCTCTGGAATGACGCAGCAGTCCATGCTCTCTACCCGAGACTCGACCCTGTCTGGACGGCCAATGTCCACAACGCCCAGTGGCTTTCCGTTCAGAAATTCCTGCAGGACAATCGCGAGTTAGACTTTGTCTGGAACTGGGAGATGGACTCCCGCGTCACGGGACAACACTACGACATTTTAACGAAGATCGCCTCCTTCGCCAAAGCACAGCCCCGAAAAGGCCTCTGGGAGCGCAACGAGCGCTTCTACATCCCCTCGGTCCACGGGCCTTTCGACACTACCTTCCGCAAGGGCGTCGAATTCTTGACACAAAACGAGACGATTTGGGGCCCACCTCACCTCCCATTTATCTTCCCCGTCGGCCCTGTCCCTCCAACCACCTACGCGAAAGACAAGTACCACTGGGGCGTCGGCGAAGAAGCTGACCTGATCACCCTCTCGCCCATCTTCAACCCAACCAACTCGAGCTGGATTCTCGGCAATCAGGTATGGGGCTACAGCGACCCAGAGCACCCCTCTGAATCTTTGCCCAGGCGCACAACAATCATCACGCAGTCGCGCGTCTCCCGCCTGCTCCTGGACATAATGCACGTCGAGAACTTGCGAGGCAACCACGTCGGCTCGGAAATGACGCCACAGACGGTCGCCCTGCTGCACGGTCTGAAAGCTGTCTACGCGCCCATGCCCGTCTTCTTCGACCGGGCCTGGACCGGAGACCAGCTGCAGAAGTGGTTCAACGGCGGACCCAACGGCCAGAGCGGCGGCACCGGCTGCGCCATGGGCTGGGGCAGGGAAGGGAGATTCGCCGGCAGCACGTGGTATTTCCGAGCCGACCCGCCGCAGAGGCTGTACAATAACTGGATGGGATACGAGGATAACGGCATCGGAGGCGAGGAGTGGGAGGAGGAGCATGGGCGGCCGTGTCTGCCTGCCATGTTTCTGCATCCGGTCAAGGATGTTAGGCCGAGGGAGAAAGGGTATGTGAGTGATTCGAGACTGCCTTACTGAAGATATTGGGACCTTGGAAGAATGTTGGCACCAAACCGCAGCTCAGACGGGAATAGCTTGGGCCCTGGGGAAATGGTAATGATATTGACGTGTACACAAGCATATCGAGACTCGCCCGCGACGGGAGGCAAAAACGTTGGTAGATGTTCGTTGCGACATGTGGCAACATAATGGGAACAGCCTTTTGTTATGCACCTGGTTCACTCCAGTGGTCAAAGAGTGACTGAGCATTATATCGTCAAGCATTTCGGTCCGAGATCTACCTATATACAGTTCTTCCTTCTAAGTCATTAACGACAGTGGTATCCGCTGAAAGCAAAAAACAACCGAGCCTTATCCAAAGGACCAGCCTTGATCTAATATGTACCCAACCTGTCCAGCCATGCCGATCCCCCACACATATATACAGTTTCCTTCGCTCTCAGCCTCCCGTACAGAAAGAAGACACTCTACTCCTCCTTCCCCAGCCCCCGCGCAAACCTCTTCTTGGCAAGGTTATACTCAATAGCCCTCTTCTTCGCCGCAGCACTCTGCGTGAAAGCGACACTCCCGCCAAACGGGCCGGCGAGGGCACTGTTCTGCAGCCGCGCGACGCACACGCCCGTCGCGCCCCCCACGGAGCCCTGGCACGTCATGCCGGCGGGCATCTGGATGGCGACGGGGAAATCCATGGTCGTGGCGCCGCTCAGCCCGCCGATTCCGATGCCGGGTACGTTGGTCGTCACCTGCGCCGTCTTGAAGGCGGCCGGGTCGGTGCCGCCGGACGTGGCGTCGACGGCCGCCGTCAGCGGCCCCGCGCCGTCCTGGTTGACCTGGTGGAAGGTCATCTTGAGCGTGCCGTCGTCGGCGGTGGTGGGCAGGCCCGAGGACGAGGCGGCGCCCGTGGCGGCCTGGACGGCGGCTTCCTTTGTGCCCTTGGGGGTCTTCTGTCCCGCACCGCCCCCGGCCCGCGCGGTAAGTCCGTCGCCCAAGGCGAGGTTAGCGGCGTGGACCTCGCGGGCGCGTTTCACGGCGGTGGTGTTGCCGCCGGCCCCGTCCATGAAGAGGGCCACCATCTTGGCGGCGTCGACGGGACCGCCGCCGTTGGTGCGGCCCAGGGCGGAGGCTTTCGAGGTGCCGAGTTCCTTGGAGCGGATGATGGAGGTGTCGGCCTCGGAGCCGCATGCGGGGCTGGCGCAGTCGCGCGGGGTGCCGTCTATTAGGGAGAGTCCGGGGAGGGAGACGCCGTTGGCGCCTTGGACTTCGGTTATTACGCCGTGGGAGAGGGCGGTTCCTGTTAGGAGGGAGAGGAGGAGGGGGGTGGTGTAGGTGAACTTCATTTTGGCTGGGGTGATGTTCTGATAGGATAGGGGATATGGTGGATGTTGAGGAAAGTTTGAGAAGAGACTGTGCGAGGAGCTCCGGGCTCTAGAAGGAAGACTGAGGAAAGACTGTTGTGATGAGATGAGATGCTTGGTGGTGGTGACGGGAAAGGAGCCATCTTGGCGAGATGAGGCTGTTCTTATAGATTCTCGAAGGGCTTGGGAGTCTTGTCTGACGTTCTGACGGCTTGGTATGAGCTTGGCTCTGCTTGACCTGAGATGGCTTCCATCGTGTCATGCTGGATCGCGGACAGCCAGGCCCAGAGAGCCCGACGAGATGCCGAAACTCGTATGGTTGTCCTCAGCACATCAGATGAAGCAGAGCTCTGACATAGAGTGATGGCTTCGAGGCTATAGTCCGCCAGTGATTCCGGGTGGCTGTGTAGGAAAGAGATGCGATTGGGCATGCAGTAAGCATATTCAGATCGGTGGATCAAGGAGGCTGCTCGGTAGAGAGCGATCTGAGGAGAAGCCAGGGGTCGCAACCGTGTGCCGGGAGTTCCTGCATGACGATATCACGGGAGATCGTAGCTCTCGAGCCCACGCTCGGTGATCTGGACGTCGATCTTAGCTTGTGTGGGGTTGAGGCGGTTGGTGATGTCTACGACGTTTGAGGGTTCCGCCAATCGCAACTTTGCGACTGCAGAGTCGTATTGCGGGAATGAGAGAGTGAAACGGTGTTTTGGTAAGTATGTCTCCGAATGGTGGTTTCTCAGTGGATTTGTCTGCATTGAGGCTCTAAGCCACCCCAGGGGTCTTGAGCATTGATGCTCGACGCTGGGATGCCGTCGATCCTGAGACACGACCTGTCCGGGCCCCTTGCAACACTAAGAGTTTTTCTCAACGACACTAATTGTAACATTACGGAACCTCGGGAGAGTAAGAAGAGACAAGGAAGTTTGTGAGCTTCTCTTACACAGATGACCTCTCTTTGCCGCGATGTTTGTTTGGTTCATGGCAGGAGCCAGTGACTTTCTCCTCCTTGCGCTAAGGGTAGCATCTTCAAACCAAACCCAACTGATTTTCTTTTTGTCCAGGCAGTTCTTCAGACGTTGTAAGCAGACTTATTACCATGAGTCTAACAGATACCTCAACGTAGTAGTGTTAGCTGAGAAGTGTCGTGTTTGGTTGCAGAGAATCTGGTCAAGGTTAGTACTTTAACTCATCCACTTGGCCTGTGGCCGTCTCATTGAACAAGAACCCACAGTCTCTCCTGTTCAAAACCATCCCCGCTGGGATGACGCCCAGGGCAAACCATTCCGAGTTCTGGCCGATGCCGTCCCGGACACCAAGATACTTCCGCACGTCGGCAGTCGAGACGAATGTGCACCTTGACCCCCACATCCAGACAGGCAGTCGGACAGCTCCTGGCATCTCAAAAGGCCGCAGCTCCAAGTATCCCTCCCGCAGCATTCTTGGGTCAATCCTGCAGGTGTGAACTCCGGTATCACCGGAGTTCACATGGAACCGGGCGCGTTCCTCAGCGAGATCTGTCAACGTGTTAGGACGCAGTTAGAGATCCAAGGATACCGGAATCTGGAAATGACTAGGAGCAGAACACTAGAAGAGCAGACTCACAGCCGTTATTGAAAACAGAGATAAACGGGGTCGCACGTCGATCTTTCCAGGTCAAGTGGCGATGGAGGGCATATCTGAAGTCAGAATAGTCCTCCTGCAAACGATAGCGACACGAGAATGATCCGTCCGGGTTTTCGTCGGTTGCTGAGCGGTCATGCTGGACGCGATAGAAATATAGCGGGAGTTGAGCCTCGGAGCGGACCTCTACCTCTGGCACATAGGAAGGGTATCCTCCGCCCCCGATGGACGAACTGGTCATTGCCTCCATATTGCTTCACCGCGGCAAAGGAAGAGAAGCGATACGGCGCTGTTAAGTTGGAAGATGTCAACCTTTGAGCTGGGGGCGCCTGGACATCAAATGGTGGTCTGCTGGATGAACTTTGTCTGTTTTAGGGTCCGGAGAAGGCCGCTGCAAGTGTAGCCATCTCCCATCGGGTCTGGCACCTGTGACGGCAGCAGTTAAACTTTCCTGACGCAGCCAAGGCAAATGATCCGCAACTGCCAGGCTCTCGTCATTTTTACCACAGCAAGCACTATGACGAGCCAAGCAGACACGTCTCGCCCATAGTTCGCATATCTCCCTGCCATAAACCAAGAACAAAAGTGCAGAACTGGTGGGTGACACAAGCCGGCTCTCTCGCTCAAATAACAGTATAGCTCGACGAGCCAGCAATGTGCTGAAATACAAGTCTCGCTCTTCAGCTCAACACCGTCCTCCTCCTAGGTGCGCTCTCAGTCACCTTCCACCACCGAAACCTGTCACACTGATACCTCCTCAAGGTTCTCGCACCTCTTGATCTCCCTGGCAGCCTCATTCAAGACCTCCATGCTACCCCAGTACCTATCCCGCTGCACCATCTCAGCCGGAATGAAATCCAGAGCGAACCATTCCGAGCGCGGGCCTCCAAGTTCCTCCCCCCTTTGACCGAGATAGTACCGGACGTTCTTGGTGCACTCTGCGCCCAACCCTTCGTCCTCCCGGGCACCGAGATGTTCCTGAACGTCCCTGACGGACAGAAACGTGCAACCCCCCTCTTCAACCCAGACAGGCATCCGCACAGCGGTATCTCCGAAGCGAAGATCCAGGTGCTTAGGGCGCAGCGTCTTCGTCTCAATCTTGGATGAATGGATCCCAGTCTTGCGGCGGTGCATATGGTACCAAGCCAGGGTTACAGCATCCTCTATGACGGGTGTTATGCCAAGACTAGTCGCCGAATGCTGGTAGCTACTCACTGCTGTTATCAAGAACCGGAATGAACGGGCTTCCGACAGACGAGTGGTCGAAGAAGTCCAAGTGGCGATGGGGACCTCGTCGCCGCCGCACTGACAGCTGTTCATCCAGTACCGCGACCGGGCCTCAAACGATCCATCCGTGTGCTCGATGATTCCGGTGCCGTCCCGTTGGACGCGGTAGAAATACTCGGGAAGTTGAGCTGTTGAATGAGAGCTCGACTCTGGCTTCGCTTCATGCGCAGGCTGAACAGGAGTCTCCACAGAGCGGACTTCAACCTCTGGCTCAACCCCTGGCTCAACCTCTGGCTCATCTGAACCGTATAATACTCTGCACCCCACGGACCAAACGGTAGTGGAGTCCGCACTAGTACACCACGGCAAAGGAGGAGAATGAGAGCTCGACTCCTGAGTTGCCGCGGAGCCGACCTCAGCCTCTGGCTTATTTGAATGGCATGTTGTACACCCAAGAGACCGAACGGTAGTGGAATCCGTCCTGGTGCACCTCGACTCCTGAGTTGCCGCGGAGCGGCTCAGCCTCTGACGGTATACCACGTACTACTCTGCACCCAAGGGACCGAACGGTAAAGGACGCCATCTCGATACACCACGACAAAGGAAGAGAAGCGAGATGGCGTTGATAAGTTGAAGATGTCAGCCTATGAACTGGGCGCGCGGGCCTGGACGTATCTAACCATCTCCAATCTGATCTAGCACGTCACTGTCGTAGCAATTAAACTTTCCTGACGCAGGGGGGGCCAACGCAAATGAGCCGATGTCTGTCACCCCTTCCGTCTGCTTTACCACAGCTGCCACAGCACCATGACAAGCCAAGACGAGGTCTCTCACTCATGGCCTGCACAACAACTCCCTGCCATAAACCACACTTCCGCATCCAATGATGCCAAGCACAAGACACCCGTGAAGCATCAGTGAAAAAAAAACAGCGGCCAAAAAAAGCCAATGTATACTACTGCCAAAGGGTATCTGACCCTAGGTAGCCTAGCCATATCTTGTAAGCCGAAAGAATATAAGAACTGCTTGCGAAGCCGGAAAACCAAGCTCTCAATGCGATAGTCGATGCAATGTGGTATCATTGTCCCATCCTGTCATCCACCGCCCCCTCCCCTCCGCGCGCTCCCACAGGCGGACAGAGACTGTTTTCATAAGTTCATTTGCGGTGTGCGGACCCGACTCTAGACAAGAAAAGAAAACACAACCCCCGAGTTAAAAAAAACAACCACGTCTAACGCGCTGCTGCTGCTGCTACCATCGCCTCCTTTTTCGCACATGAAAAAAAAAGGATTATGAACCCCGTATCGGCTCATCACGTTTCATACCAGTCGTTCCCAAACGGACGCATGTGTCCTATGCGGGATGACACATCACAGTTCTCTTGTACTCAGCAAGGAAAACCCCCCCCCCATCACTGTACCTCATCCGCCGCCGCTTCGACCGCTGCTGCTCCTAAGCACGCCGCCCAACACTCCCCGTAGCAGCCGACGCACCCGCGATAGCGTCCTGCTTGGAGCTCACGCTCCTCCCCGCCGCCCGCGGCAGCCCGCTCACCACCCCGCTGGGCGTAAACGACGTGCCGGTGCCGGTGCTCGTCCTCTTGATCCCCGCGCCCCCGCCCCCGACCGAAGACGCCGTGATCCCCGACGCCCTACGCGTGGATAGAGGCGGCTTCAGCGGACTGACGGACGAGATGCTAGTCGCGTCGCGCGGCCGGAGCGAGGTGCTCCCCTTGAACCCGCCGGGGGGCTCGGGCAACGGACGCGCGACGGAGATGGTGTTGTTGCGCTTGATGGGCGAGGGCCCGCGGTGCTGCGGGACGGGGACCGAGGTCTTCTGCCCCGTGATGAACTCGTGGCGGATGGCTTCGTCGGGTTTCATGCGCCTGTCCGGGTCCCAGCGGAGACAGCGGGAGAGGAAGTCGAGGAAGGGCTCGTCGTCGCACTTGAGGACCTGCTGGAGGGTCTTGGACGACGGGCGGCGGCGCCGTCCCTTGGAGGACACTGTCAGGCGCGGCTTGCCCATGCTGTCGAAGAAGAGCTTCTTGCGGGTCGACTTCTCGATCAGGTGCTTCTCCGGCGGGCCGAAGACCTCCATGATGCAGGCGAGCTGCTCTTGCTCGTTCTCGCCCGGGAAGATGGGCACGCCCGTGAACAGCTCCGCGAGGATGCAGCCGAGCGACCACATGTCGATCGGCATGCCGTAGGTCATGCCGAGGATGACCTCGGGCGAGCGGTAGAAGCGCGATTGGATGTAGGTGTAGACTTTCTCGTTCTCGAAGCAACTAGAGCCGAAATCGATGACCTTGATTTCCGAGTGGAGCGGGTGCCGCAGGAGGATGTTCTCCGGCTTCAGGTCGCAGTGGATGACCTTGTGCTGCTTCAGCAGGTTCAGCGAGCTCAGCAGCTGTTTCGTGAAGCGGCGGATCAGCTTCAGCGAGAAGCCGCGGAAGGCGTTGGACTTGATGAACTCGTAGAGGTTCATGTCCAGCAGCTCGGTTGAGATGCACAGATGTCCACGGAAGTAGAAGTTGTGCGTGAAGTTGACCATGCTGTACTTATTCTTGGGGTCCTGGCGTATGTGTTAGCTTTGACTCTTTCATAGGGGCACGAAGACTTACCCATTCGCGAAGTTTTTGGAGGATGTTAACTTCCACGAGAGCTTGTTGATGGAACCGCTTCTTATTGCGAATGATCTTGACGGCGACAAGCACCCCGGTCTTGTGGTCGATGCAGCGGACGACTTGGCCGAAACTTCCTTTTCCAAGAATATCAATGATCTCGTACCGGTAGGAAAGGTGGTCTCCTGGAATAATGGTGTAGTCTCCACGCTCGTCGTCATAGCCAAAGTTGGGCGCTTCGGAGTTGAGGTCTCCAACGACCTTGGCCGCATTTTGTGTTCCGCAAAAGTAGACGTCGTTGTAGTCCACGATCTCGCCGCGCTCGTAGATGTTGAGCATGGCGATGCGGATCGCATCCTGAGGGCTGACGCGCTCCTTGGGGGTGGCCCGCTTGCGGAGGGCATCTAACGTCCGGGCGGCAAGCTCCGTCTCCTTCCGCCGAGAGCCCAGCTTCTTCATCTCGTCCTCAGCTACCAAGTCGTCCTTGTCCAGATCCGCGGTCCATACGTCGTGGTTTCGGATCGAGCTGGTTGAAGGCTTGGGCTTCAGTATCTTCTGCACAACAGATGAGTTGTGCGGAATGGTCGAGCGCTCCGCGACAGTACCGAGGCTCGTATCCTTCTTAGCACCGGCAAGACTGTCACTCCGGTGGCGCGTCTCCTGTGACATGATAGCATTGAGGCTAGATGCAGAGCTCTTGCGCCGCCTAGATTCGAGATACGTGGTAGTGGTGCCATTGGATTTGGTTGATTTTGTGGAGGGCGTCGGACTCGGAGGTTTGGAGCTGCTGAGACTGTGATTGTGGTACGTAGCCGAAGCCGGTAGGCGAGGCGGCGGCATGGAGTCCTGGCGGACACTTTGATGATCCGCCTTATCGCCTGTCGGGTGACTTATACTGTTCTTTGAGCCACTTCGCTTCCATGATAAACTCAACTTCCTACGTAGAGAGCTGATAGATGAAGGTGTGGGTGGTTCTTCCGGGCTGGAAAGAGGTGGCGGCGATTTGGGCCTGGCAGACGCCTTTTGCGCTCGAGGACCTGACGGCTTGGTCGCAAGTGAATCGGTTTGCAGGTCAGCTGGCCCATCTAATGGAAGTGTGTAGTCCCCGTTTGTCTTGTGTCTCTTCAGGAACAGTTGGTCCGCTCCACCCTTCGGTACGGACGACGATAAGAACGGCGACATTCCGGACCGAGCAGCAGCCGTTTTCGACTCAGCCGCTGCGATGGATTCGGACGAACTTGTTGCTTCAGCAGCCAACTGACGGTTCGCGCGGCCGTGGTGAATCGAACTACTGCTCCGGAAACTGTTGTCGAGCTTCTCTTCGTGTCTTCTGGAGAAGAAACTACTCTTTGACGCTGTCATTGGGGTAGTCGGAGTTTTCGTCTTCCGGGAGGGGGGTGGACTGAGGTTGCGTTCCGAGGGGCCCTGCTCCTGGAGGGCAGCTATCTTGGCGGCTGTGGGAGTGCTCAGCGGTCCAAGAGTAATAGGGGGTAGCCGCAGAGGCTGGAGATTCTTCCTTTGCGAGGCGGCCTTCTTCTCCATCTCACTCTTAGGGGCATGCATCGACTTGCGAACACTCGGTTTCCGCTGGACCTTCACCGAGGTATCAGTCGACTGCGGGCCCGTTATACTCCCCGTCGAGTTGCTGTGGATACTGCTAGTATCAAATGCTAAGTTTGATTTCCTCTTGTCCAAGAAGGACATCTCAGCCGGCGACTGCTTTGGAGACTCGTATGCCTTTGGTATAGCTGGGACTGGAGGGACATCCTCGTCGTCGTCGATTGTCGACGTATTGTGCATGCTGACGGGTTTTGGAGCAGGCAGCCGAGAATTTGGGCCCAGGCCTAGACTCATCCGCGGTTGGATAGAGCCGGTGGATGTTCGCGCGGTATTAAAGCTGTTTGTAGATGTAATGGAAAGACCAGAACTATAAGACTTTCGATTCGGATCAGGCGTCGTCCGCGAAGATGACGGCGTTGGGGCTTTCCTTGGCAGCATTGACGCCGACGGTGATCGAGAGGCAGGGCGCATCTCGGACGGCGGCGGTGGAGGAACGCTAGGAGCCTGTGGTTGGCCCTGGGGTGGCGGCAATGAAGATAAACGCTTCATGCGTCGTGTGTCCGTGGGACTGATAGTCCTAGCACCGAGCCCTGTGGCATGGGATGCATGCGGATTGCCTGGCATCACAGATGCCCTCTTTCCCGAACCTGGACCTGAACCACGGGCGCCGCGAGGAGAACGCGGGAATGCCGTAGACAACCTGTTAGAATCCGGCGTCAGGGTGCTGTTGTCTGCCGAAAGCATGGACTGGTTTGGCCGAGCTGGCGGTTGCACCGAACGCGTCTTGGCCGCCCGCGAGGCCGTTAAATTCCGCGAAGTATCCGGAAAGGGACGAGCGCCCCCGTCGACCGAGGTCCGTGTCGAGTTTGCAACACCTCTGTCCGACAATGATGCCAGGCTCGGCCTCCTACGCTGAGTATTCCGGTCCTCATAGTCGCTATCATATAGACCAGGTCCGACGGATTTCCTTGGCGGTTTCGCGATATTGCTGTTGGATACAGGAGGGTAGTGACTTTGTCGACGTGGCCGCATCGCAGCAGGTGCAGTAGGGGCGTTTATTGGTGCTCCGGATGTGGTTGGCGCAGCGGTGCTCTGTCTGCTGGACACGCTCGGCCGTCGAAGGATGGAGCCGGTCCTCGACCGCGCCACGGGCGGTTGCTGGATAGCAACTCGCGTTGTCCCCCCATTGTGGGTGACGTTTGGTCGCTCGACCATCATATCGACAAGATCGTGTTGGCTCTGGTCCCCTAATATACTGCCCTGGCCGGTTGGCGACGGGAATTGTGTGAGCTTGAAGTCGGTCGAGGCCGTCTCCAAGCTGCTCTGGAGGTCGTCGAAGCTAACCGACGGAAGGAAGTCAAACGAGGCAGTCGTGTCCCCTAGGTCCTCCGAGCGCTCATTCCTCCTCCCAAACGAGAACAGCGAGTGATTGTTGGCGGAGGAGGCACTGAGCATCGGAGCGCCGAGGGAAGGGCGGCCGCGGGTAACGTTTTTGGTAGGGCTCGGGTTATCCTTGCGTCTAGAATTAGAAGTACATATGTTAGGACCAAGTAGCACAGCGCCTCAGAGGAGATCATGAAGACGATATTTGGTTGAAGAAATGGCAGAACCTGTCGGATGTACCTACCTCGTCGGGGACTGGTTCGCCAGTCGTGGGCCAGCGGGTATCCTATGATCCCAGTTCATGTGTGGTATGTCTGGCTCGAGAGCGCGCTGAGGCCGTCGGAACGACAGAGGCAGTCCTTAGGCAGGAGGACTGTTCACTGCGGAAGGGACACCGCCTGGCAAGATCGCAGATCGGTGTGTTGGGAGGTCGAGGCGTGTCGAGAGAAGGCGTGAAGGAAGATGAAAGTTGCGGTGGCACTCCCCTGACAGCAACATCCAGGCTCAGTCCGGTCAAGGAGCTGAGTGCATCCGAAAGGCTACCTCATTCCGCGGGCTAAGTCTAATGTCTCGTCGTTGTCGTCAAGCGCGTCGTGAAGGAACTGTGAACTGTGGCAAGTTACAGAATAAGTTATTCACGGCGAGCTGGAAATTGGACTGTTCGGACGAGGGACGAGCACAGGCACAGGCCACAGTGGAGTTTGAATTGATTGAAGTTCAGTGACAAGTTGGAGGGTCTAATGTTATGGTCTCGCGCTAAAACGGACGGATTCGAGGTTCGGGGGGTTTGGCGCGCCCCACTTCAGTTCTTCAACGCTGCTATGCGCCGCTGCCACTCGCTGCTGTTCGTTCCATCTCATCAACCAATTTTTGGATGCCCAGGCGGCCAGCTGCTGGTTGCCCTGTCCCTCAAGATCAGCACCCGCTTAGCTGCATCAGCTTGAGCATGCCCCTGGATCTCGAGATGGCGAGATTTTGCCTTCTGCCGCCCCCCGGATGCACGTTCGTGCAAGACGGAAGGGAGCCACAGTGTCAAGCACTGTAGGCGATGAACTCGCGTCTTTCTCTGGACTGTCCATAATTTCTCTCCGTTACGAATACTCAGTACCGGTAGGTTGTTGCTTCATCATTTCACGGAACGGAGCTCCTTTCCGTCGGTAAGACGGTTAAGAGCTTCTGATGTGTGCATAAGCCAGGAAATACGAATATGCACCTGAACCAAGGTTAGCTCAGGGGTAACCGCTAACAGCTTCTGGTAGCAACAGAATGCAACTCCGTTACTGAGGTGCCCCTGTGTTTTGTTGACGGACCCCACCTTGCCGTTTTGAAAGCGCCCGTTCCTGCATCTTGCATGGGCACGTTCAGCCATTGACGGACATTCCAGCTTGGCAGCCACGACCCGCGAACACGGTCAAGATGAAAATCCCTTCGTCTTGGTGAGATTTGTCGAATTCGTTCAAAGCCGAGTATCGACATGGACATGGGCAAGGACATGATTGTCATCCCGTCTCTGTGTCCTTGCCATATTGGCCAAATTTCCGAATTCACCCAGCGTTCTCTTGCGCATAAAGAGACGGCTTGTGAACGCTGACGACGAGCGCAATATCGGGCTCTGTTAAGCAAACAAAAACAAGCGCCAACCAAGGAGACAGCAGATCCCCCCTGTGGTCACTCGTTGGTGTTGAGATGCCCCTGTCGAGTTGGTTCCTCTGGACAACGCCGTCCATGCGTTTTGGATTGAACACAGGGGAGTCGTCAGGAATGACGACGGGACCGGCGAGACATCATGGATCTGCGCACGTCATTGCGAACGACAGCTAAATACCACTTCGTACACAGCTTTGTTCCGTCTCACGGCAATCCAGAATCCAGGACTTGACGGCCACCTCTTCCTCAATCGTGCCGAAGATATCGCATTCTGCTGAGTTTCGGTCCAGGCTAGGTCTAGCAATGAACTACCTCTTGGGCACATTGAGAGCTAGTGATTGCCCTTGCAACGATGGTTCAACGCTCTTGTACCTTCTGTTGTATACGAGATCTGGTCTGTGATATTGAGAGGAGCGTCTCTACTAAGCCATCGCGAAATCAACAGATTTGCAACCCCTTGATCTTGTATTCTTCGCCTGACATTAGGTACCTATGCATTTCGAAGGCGAGTCAATGAGATGGAAGCCGCGCTAAGAGGCTGCTGTGGCTGTGGGTCACTAGAACTACCTTACGGCAGGAGCCGTCACGGCTCGGCATGTGACGCAACTGCCTTGAACCACTCAACACTGGGCGTCACTCATCTCACTGCATTTGCCTGTATCTCACCGCATCTCATCAAAACTTTCACTCATAGACACGTATAAGGTAACCTCTGGCTGTCGTCTATCATCTCGTATACACGTCCAGACCTATGTACGACAAACACGGAAGTGGATAAGTAAGACGGCCCATCACACGGACCAATCGACGTCATGACCGGCGATAGTTCACGTGCCTCACCACAGCGTCACCAATAGCTGCCTGAGCTCACTTAACGCTTCTCGTCTCATCCATACGAAGAACCCAATCCTTTGCAGGGACTTATAGCCGACATGGAAGACCTAGCCGCAGCCCTCCTCAACGGCCCGGAGGAGTCGGCCAGTCTAGACGATGCCGAGGACCGGGTGGAGCTCACACCGGAAGCCGGGCCGGCCACGGGGACCACGTCGGCCTTCAAGCGTCACGTCCTCAAGCGCGGCATCTTCAAAGCGGCGAGCATGCAGGACAAGCTGCTAGAGAAGTAGTCCAATATCTTCCCATCACCATTTCTAAACCCCGACTAACACGTGCCAGACTCCTCTCCCAAGTGATCCCAACCGACGACCGCACAGGCGACATCCTCGACTCGTCCGCCCCGGACGACGGCCTCTCCGCCTACGCCGCCCGCCCGGGCTTCACGATAGCCACCATGTCGACCAACTTCCGGCGCTTCAACGGCCGCATCGGCGTGGTCTTCAAGTTCCAAGCCCGCGTCGTGCGCCTCCTCTCCTGGCGCCGGCCGACCCACACCTTATCCCTCCTCGCCGTCTACACCTTCCTCTGCCTCGACCCGTACCTCCTCTTCGTCCTCCCCATCCTCCTCGTCCTCGTCTGCGTCCTCATCCCCTCCTTCATCGCCCGGCACCCGGCCCCCGCTACCTCCCCCTCCGAGGACTTCCTCCGCGACATGGACTACCGCCCCCGCGGACCCCCCCTCGCGCCCGCGGTGACCGTGAAGCCCGTCAAGGAGCTCTCCCGCGACTTCTTCAAGAACCTCGGCCACCTCCAGAACAGCATGGAGGACTTCTCCGTCGCCCACGACAAGATCGTCACCTTCGCCGAGCCCAAGACCAACTTCTCGGACGAGACCCTATCCTCGGCCATCTTCGTCCTCCTCTGCGGCCTGGCGGGCCTCATGTCCCTGACCGCCCACCTCCTGCCCTGGCGCTACCTCGCCCTGCTCGCCGGCTGGGCGGCCATCTGCTCCAACCACCCGCTCGCCAACCGCCTGCTCTCCTCCTCCCCACCCCCTACCTTACCACCAAACCCAGCCTCGCCCGCCTCGGTACTCGCACCAAAGGACCTCGTCTCCTCCCTCACCTCCCGCGCCGCCGCGGTCTGGGACGCCTGGGTGTCGACAGACATAATCCTCGACTCGGCGCCCGAAACCCGCGAGGTCGAGATCTTCGAGCTCCAGCGCCTTTCTCTCTCAGGCACAGGCGAGTGGGAGCCCTGGGTCTTCTCCCCCTCCCCCTACGACCCGCTCTCAGCAGCCAGAATATCCGGCCAGCGCCCGCCCGGAACACGGTTCTTCGAGGACGTGCGGCCCCCGCCCGGTTGGGAGTGGAGCGAGAAGAAGTGGGCGCTCGATCTGTGGAGTCGGGAGTGGGTGGAGGAGAGGATCATCACGGGGGTCGAGGTCGAGACGGAGGGGGAGAGGTGGGTTTATGATATTTATGATGAGCATGAGGGGCTTACGGGTGTTTTGGAGACGCCGTTGGGGGGAGGGGGGAGGATTGCGCCGAAGGGGGGTGTGAGTTGGGAGGAGGGCGAGGAGGGGATGGGGAGAAGGGGGGAGTGGAGGAGGAGGAGGTGGGTGAGGATGGTTAAGAGGAAGATGGTTGGGTAGAGTTACAGTGTGCGAGGAGGGAGGAGATCAGGAAACAGTGGTAACCTATCAGTGCTTTCAACGGATGTCCGAGATTGAGAGGAAACTGTGATCTGCTCTGTGACAACGGGACTGACAAAGGTACACTCCTGTATATGTATCATGGGCTCGACGCGGAGGTTTCGTTTATGAACTCCTGATATCACGTGCATGCCGAACCACAACAGTCATCCTGAAATACGACCCCGTCATATTGTACAACACAGAGATATCGAAATCACTAACCAAGACCAGTAGTCCGCTCACATTTTCCTCCAAATTCACCAGGATATAAAGCGCTACCGCGCACCCACGCAGTCTATGCTTGATCGCCAACCATATCAAAAAAGAGAGGAGGTATAGATAAAACGAAAGTCAGATGCAACCCGCCCAGCAAACTAATAGCAGCGCCCAAACGCCTGTTACCACCACCCAGACGCCTATTTCCAGCACCCAGCGTCCACCAGTCTTCACCACTCTGCTGTATCACCTAAATAGCAGTGATCTTCTCCAATATCTTATGCACCCCCTTCGCCCTGCCCCTCCCCTCGTCGACCTCGTCAATCATCTTCCTCGCCCTGACGGTCAGCACATCGAGCACCTGCCTCGTGTACTCGAAGCTCCCCGTCCTCTCCATGTACGCGACCGCGTACCGCTTGACCCCCTCGTCCTCCGTCTTCTGCTTCAGTATGTTGAGCAGCTGCAGGTTCGTCGGGTCGGAGCGTATCGAGTGGATGACGGGGAAACTAAACTTGCCCTCGGTCAGGTCCTCGCACATGCCCTTGTTGTCGGTGTATTCTTTAGAGAACAGGTTCTTGTAGTCGTCGGCGATCTGGAAGATGAGCCCGATGATGTTGACCAGCGGGACGCAGTCCATCAGGGACCGCGACTCGGCCTGCATCAGCTTGATGCCCAGCCGGAAGAGGCCGCCCGTCTTGTTGCCCACCATCTCGAGGTAGTCGTCCTCGGTCGGGCACGTCAGGCTGTCGCGCCAGTAGAGGTCCATGCCCTGCCCGCGGTGCAGGTTGATCAGCTCCTCGGTGAAGGCGGCGATGGCCTTCGGGTTGCGGAGCTTCTGGACTTCCTGCAGGGCGCAGAAGTACACGTAGTTGGACGAGTTGATGGCCTGCGGGACGCCGAAGATGGAGTGCGCGACGGGGATGCCGCGCCGCAGGCGCGAGTTGTCTTCCACGTCGTCGACGAGGAGGGAGGCGGTGTGGAGGAGGCCGACGACCTTGGTTATGATGTCGAGGGACTCCTGGGGCACCTCGAGCCAGGCGTCGAAGGCCTTTATGAGCTGCGACCGGAAGTCCTTGCCCGGGTGGTGGTAGAGGTAGTCGAAGGGCCCCTTGACGACGGTCTCCTTCTCGGCGTTCCAGCGCTTGACGGTGGCGTTGAGGTCTTCGGTCGCGAAGCGGGAGGGGTCGGGGGGCGGGGGGGGCGGGTTCGGGCCGCCGGCTGCCATGGTGACGGTTAGGAAGGAGGTCGAGGGGGTGATGGTGGCGACGGAGGCGTTGCGGGAGGACTTGTTGCGGAGGTGCCCCGGCTGGGCGGTCGGTGGTGCTGGCGCGCCGGCTAGCCAGTCGGCTTCGGGGACGGGGCGGAGGACGGGTTTTGTGGCTGATGGGGGTGCGGATGTCCCGGTTAGACTCTGCTGGCCGGTGGAGGATGTGCGAGGCGGGATGGCGTTGGGAGACTGGTAGAGGGAGGGGTGGTAGGCGAGGGGGTTTATATGTGGGATTGCGGAGGACGGTATCGCCATGGTGGGTGTTGTGGATGCGGATGTGGATGTGTTCGGGTCCGTTCTGGATGTATTAGTGTCCCGATCCTTCTTCAGCGAGAGCTTGCGGGATAGAAACATGTGAGTCGTGGGTTGTAATCCGACGGAGGGGGTGGAGGGACGCGTATTTCTAGAGGCAGCTGGAGACTGGAGCTTCTTCGGTTTGCGAATGCGACGACAAGCGCCAACGATAGCTGCGTGAATTGTGGAGAAGTGCTAGGCAGTAGTGAATCAAGGATGTCCAGCTCGCTGCCTCTGAGCGAGGAATAGAGTTGCCCTGCAGTGTCAATGATGCGGATACTGTGACTGGCGATGCAGCCAAGACAGGGTGGAGTGGTTAAGTGGCTGCGTGATGTCTAAGATGTCGCCTGATCGCCGTGTTCACTCGCTGTCTTCACATCGCGGGGTTAGCTCCGTCTCGCTATACGCGGAAATGGCCGTTTGCATCTCGAGCGACGATCGAACTTGACAGACAGCGCCTAGTCCAAGACATGCCGAGTTGACAGGTCGTGAATGAACGAGCAAGACTTCACTCTCAATTTCTTCACTTTGCGCTGATTCTCGGGACAGAAACAGAACCATGACGACAACGCATGAGCACAAGCTCGCGGTCTTCCACGAACCCGGTAAGGGCGCCTGAGGGCGGGGTCAACTCACTTGAAGTTCCCGTGGGGTGGTCGGCGCCAATCTAGCGCCGACGGGCCGCTTGGTGATGGGGCGATGGACAGCGAGAGTCTTGAAATATGACATCAACGAGGGATCGAAAAGTGCTAATTTCGGCCGGAAAACGATCTTCAATGTCGAGACGCAGCGCTGGAATCGTGAGAGTGCAGACAACGGAAACCAGGGGAAGATATAGCAGGACCATGGCATGTCTCCTTATATGAGGTGAGATATTCGTCCTTTCGACAGTCACCCTCCCCCTTGCATTCCATGGCAAACGCCTTGTTTCTCGGCCCTCGCAACCCGGAAGACAGCCGAATCGTTCAGACGCCACCAGGTTGTGACAGGCACGCATTGACAAGCCGGCAGCTTGTTGCGTTGTGCCGAAACATGCCAACAATGCAGGGCTGCATGATGAGTGGGATCGCGTCCGAACAAACAGTGTCGGGCGAGGTGCCTCCAGTTTGGAATGCGCCTTCCGCGACACTGAGCATGTTTGCCGAATTTCGATTGGAAAATAGGTGTCGTCCATCACACAGTCGATTATCATCATCCAGCGGAAGGTACGCCCGTGAAGTTGTAGTAGAATAACAGACCTACGTAGTAGGAAGGCGCAATCGGGCGCGACTTCCTTAACGAAACCGAACAACTGTGGGCCTCTGCCGAGCCGGCCCAGGTACACTAGATGTTTCACTACTGCATCTCGATGGGTGTACAGTGAAGCTGCATCTATATCATTGCACAACTCTATGTAATATATGTACCTAAGATAAAAGAGTTGAAGTATGGCAGCTAAGACCAGGGAGAGTTGAGGCTGCTCCTGTCTTCCAAGCAAGGGCGAGTACGAAGTATTGATGATGAGTAAGCATCATCCCCGCACGGGATGGCGGCGATCGTCGACCCTGGTCCCAAAGCTTGATCCATGTCGACGGGTCGCAGACACGCATCCATCTCAAGTAGCTTGGACAAAGCCCATCGGCTTCACCTGATCTTCCTACACAACAGTCGACGTTTGACGCGCAGAGTCCGTGATACCTACCTATACCCTATACGATATACGTTCCATCCTTCTAGTAAATAGTCCTGTGCGTGGCAGGCAGATCGGTCAGAGACGACTATGACTGGCATAGCATGAAGAGCACAGCTTGTCCTCCAGATGACATCCAGTGCCACACCGGCAAATACAGGCCCATGGCCGCCGCGAAGACCTTCCAAGAGGAGTGTAAGTGTCGCACTATGTCGCCAAGCTTCAAGCAGAACCGAGAACTTGTGCTAACGCGTTGCTCTTGCGACGCACAGAAACTCCGCAATGGCTCCTTCATCATCCCAGCGACAGGCGAGCGCTCGCACCGAACCTTCACCCTCCGCCGCGCAAACGGCGTCGACGGACCAGACGATGCGAACAACAGCCTCGAGAACAGCGCCATGCTGCCGTCGCGCCAGTCTCTGTCCGAGCGGTGGTCGGCCCTCCTCGACCGCACCAAGTCCGGCGCGGCCGGCTTCGCGACGTGGTTGAACTCGCCCCAGGGGCATGGAATACTCAAGTGCACGCTCGCGTATACGCTTGCCAGCCTTGCGACATTCTTGTCGCCCGTATCTGACTTTCTCGGAAAGCCGGATGGCAAGCATGTCGTGGCGACCATTACCGTCTACTTCCACCCTGCGCGGACCGCGGGCAGCATGATCGAGGCTATACTGATAGCCATCGTGGCGGTAACATATGCCGAGATAATATCCATCCTCTCCATGGCGACGTCGGTCCTCGTTGGGTCCAAGTTGCACCATGTCACGACGGCCCATGCGTTGGTGCTTATGGTGTTCATCGCCGGCGGTTTCGGTTTCATTGGATGGGTCAAGCAGAAGATGAACAATCCGCTGGTCAACGTCGGCAGCACGTTGGCTTCTCTGGCAATTATCGGTGTGGTTACCAAGGAGAACGCGGTCCTGGCCAACGTCTTCTCGAACCAGAAGATTGTGCAGCTCTTGAAGATGCTCATCATGGGCATCAGCATAACTACGGTCGTCAATCTGCTCGTCTGGCGAGTATCTGCCGTCGCGCTGCTGAGACAGTCGATGAACAAGGCTTCAGTTTCCTTGGGCGATATGCTCGCCATGATCTCCCGCGGCTTCCTGACTGGCTCGGAGGACGACATGTTATCGTCTGAGTTCTCGGCGGCATGGGCAACGTACAATTCTGTGTACGGGCAGATGACGAAAAACTTGCGCGAGGCCAAATTCGAGAGGTACTTTCTTGGCCGTGAGAGAATCTACCAGCTGGACAGGGCGGTCGTGAAGTCGATGGAGACTCTAGCTCAGTCCATTGGCGGCCTGAGAAGCGCTGCGAACACGCAGTTTGCGCTGCTGAAGGAGGCGCCAGATGTTGAAACGCCATCCGGAATAGTCTCCCCGGGCACAACAATATACACACCGACTGTGAACCGAAACCTGTCAAGCACCTTACGGAGCGGACATGACCGCCTGCTGGCCATGTCTGCAATTGACGAGGCGTCGGACGAGAGCACGGAGGAGGAGAGAGACACAGCCAAAGCGGACAACGCTGAAGCTCCACCGTTCAACTCCCCGTCGGATATCTTTGAGCTGTTCATCGCGCTCCTGGGACCGTCCATGAAGTCACTCGCATACACCCTGTCCGAGATACTGCGCGAGCCAGCGTTTGGATCCGCTCCGGACTATCAGGTCAGTGTCAACATGCATTTCCGAGATAGTCTCACATCCGCACTCGGGCTGTTCAACGATGCCAGAGCCAACGCCCTCCAAGAGCTCTACACCAATCTTGAATTCGGCCGTAACAGGACCGAGAAGATACAAGCAGACTTTGAAGAAGTCGCAGCAGCATGCGGCCACTTCAGCTTCTCCCTCCAGACCTTCGGCGAGGAAATGCAGAAATACCTCGACGTCCTCGACGACCTCAAGCACGCCAACGAGCACAAGAAGCGCAGCTGGCGCTGGCTGATGTGGTGGCAGCAAGACAGACGTCGCTCTACCCTGCCGTTCTCCCGCCTCCCCTACGAACCCGAGGAGTCCGAAAGCCTCATCAGACCGATCAAGAAGACGGCCATGCCGCGAGGCATCCCCGACACCCTGATAGAGCGCCGGGACACCTACGCATGGGACGCCACTCCCTCGGTAAACAGCATGGTCGCCTCCGCCTCCCAAAAGCTTCTCCGCATGATTCGCAAATTGGCACGGGACGACATCCGCTTCGGCATCAAGGTCGGTCTCGGCGCCGCGCTGTGGGCCATGTTCGCCTTCATGCCCGAGACGCGCGACACATACCAGCACTGGCGCGGCGAGTGGGGCCTGCTGTCGTTCATGATCGTCTGCTCCATGACGGTCGGCGCGGCCAACACTACGGGGTGGTCGCGCTTCGTGGGCACGCTGATCGGCGCCGCGGCCTCGGTCGTGAACTGGAACATCACGCGGGGGAACGCCGTGGGGCTGGTCTGTCTCGGGTACGTGGTCGCCTTCTGGGCGTTCTGGATGATCGTCGCCAAGGGCCAGGCACCGCTCGGTAGGATCACGCTGCTCGCCTACAACGTGTCGACCCTCTACGCCTACTCGCTCTCGCAAAAGGTCGACGACGACGACGACGACGAGGGCGGCGTCAGCCCCGTGATCCTCGAGATCGTGAAGCACCGCGCCATCGCCGTCACGGCCGGCATCCTCTGGGGCCTGATCGTGTGCCGGCTCATCTGGCCCATCTCGGCGCGTCGCAAGTTCAAGGAGGGCCTGTCGGTCCTGTACCTCCAAATGGGCCTGATCTGGAAGCGCGGCCCGCTGGCGATCCTGCTTAGGAGCCACTGCAGCCGGTCGTACCTCAAGTCGGGCGAGCAGCAGGCGCTGCAGAAGTACGCGGCCCGGCTCGACGCGCTGCGGCAGAGCGCCAAGTCGGAGTTTGAGCTGCGGGGACCCTTTCCCTACGAGCAGACGGGCCGGCTGATGGCGTGCACGAACCGGATCCTGGACGCGTTTTACGCCATGTCGCTGGTCACGCAGCGCAAGGGCCGGCTGACGGACGGCGAGAGGGCGCTGCTGCGGTTCACAGCGGCCGAGAGGGCCATGCTGTGCGACCGCATCTGCCACGTGTTCCAGGTGCTGGCGAGCAGCCTGATGCTCGAGTACCCGCTGACAGACGCGATCCCGAGCGTGGCGAACGTGAGGGACCGGCTGCTGGGGAAGATCTTTTTGTTCAGGAAGGAGCACCAGAGGCTGAACCGGCTGCGGGACAAGGAGGACGGGGGCGCGAGTAAGAGCCTGGCGGGTGCGGGCGGGACGGGGCTGTTGGAGGTTACGGTCGAGGAGAAGGATTATGCGTTGTTGTATGCGTATGCGCTTGTCACGGGCCAGGTGGCGGAGCAGTTGAAGCTTGTGGAGAGGGAGATTGAGGGCTTGTTTGGGGTGTTGGATCAGGATGCTATTCTGTTGCAGTAGATGGATGTGCGGCAGTGGTGAGAAATGGGCTGGACCGGACTGGAAAAGGATTGGATAAGGTAATTATGGGTATACACAAACTGGACGCACTGGAGAGGACTAGATGGACTGATTATTGATATCCCGGGTTACTACATCTCTGCCAGTGGAATGTCTCTACCGCAAATGTCTCTACAGCAAGCACGTTCTGGTCCAGCTTGCACGCAACGTACACCACCAGCACTGGCCACCTCAAACTGACAAACCCGATACATCGGTCTCAATGAGTGGGATGTGTTGTATACCTATATACGGTACCCGACCTCGTGACTCTGCCACACTATACACAGCTGAATATTTTCAACTCTTTCACACTGCCTCCCTAAACTCACTATATTGCCGCCTCGCTCGCCAACCCAATGATATGCCAAGAAAACACCCCCAAAGCACCCAAAAAAATAAACTCATCATGCAAGCTTCGAAGCCCCAGGTTTCCGATCACCCACTTCCTTCGCCGCCCTGTCTCTGAGGATCTTCCGCAGGATCTTGCCAGACTGTAGTCACACGTCAGCCAATCGTCTCACTCCCTAACCATCCCCTTGCGCCCCCTTCCCCCGTCAGCAAAAGCGGGACTCAGGATCAAAAAACTCACAGGATTCTTAGGCACCACATCCGTAAACACCACCCCACCCCTCAGCTGCTTATGCCTCGCGACCCTCCCGGCCATCCAGTCAGCCACCTCCCGCTCCGTCGTCTTGACTCCCTCCGCCAGCACCACGTACGCCCGGGGCAACTCCTCGCCCCTGATCGTCACCCCGACCACGGCAGCGTCCACCACGTCCGGCCGCTCCAGCAACACGGCCTCCAGCTCCGCGGGCGCGACCTGGTTCCCCTTGACCTTGATCAGCTCCTTGAGCCGGTCGACGATGTGGAACGTGCCGCCGGGCCTGTACTCGTCCACGTAGCCGATGTCGCCCGTCTTCAGCCACCGCGTGCCCGTGTCGGGGTCGACGACCATGGTGTCCGCCGTCGCCTCGGGTTTGTGCCAGTACCCCTTCATGAGCGTCGGGCCGGTAACCCAAATCTCGCCCGGGGTTTTCGGGGTGGTGATTTCCGTCACGCCGTCGAGCGCCATGATGCGCGCGCGCGCGTTGGGCATCAGCTCGCCTACCCCGGAGATGGAGGAGCGGGAGTCGACTCTGGTCGGGTCCCAGGAGAGGCAGGTGCAGGTTATCTCCGTCATGCCCCACCCTTGCCGGACCAGGACCGTGTCGGGCGGGAAGAGTTTTTGTACTTCTTCCATGGTCTCGGTGCCGAGCGGGGCGGCGCCGCAGCCGATGGATTCTAGGGAGCTGAGGTCGAAGTTTTTCACTATCGGGTGCTTGGCTAGGGCGACGACGATGGGGGGCACCACCGTCAAAGAGTTGATGCGGTAGCGCTGCACGTAGGTCAGCATCTTGACGAAGTCGAAGGAGGGCATGATGTAGACGGGGATGTTGCGGCGCGGGTTGTTGGCGATGAAGTAGGTCTGGCCGAAGGCGTGGTACAGCGGCAGGAAGCCGAGGCCGGAGGAGCGCGCGAGCTTGGCGTCGTGGTCGGGGTCGAGCTCTGACACAAAGGTCACGCCCACGCCGTTGGCTACGTAGGAGGTGTGGCTTATCTCGACGCCCTTTGGGACGCCCGTGGTCCCGCTGCTGTAGTTGAGGCAGCAGGTTGTGGCTGCCGGGTCGGCGGGCTCGGTCCAGTCCCAGGTCTTGGCTGTCTCCAGGCTGCCGGCTAGCAGCTCGGTCCAGTGCCGCACGCCGTCGGGCCGTCGGGCGGAGGTGCCTGGTTTTGGGGTGGCGGAGTGCGTTACTTCGGCCCCCGGGCTGTCGCCGCCGAAGACGAAGATTTTAGACTTGGGCAGGCCGACCTCCCGCGCGGCTTCTAGAGCCGTGTCCAGGCTCGCCTCGGCGACGAGCAGGAGCGAGGCGCCGCTGTCCCTGAGCTGGTAGGCGAGCTCGCGGCTCACGTAGGTCGGGTTCGCGCCGGTGAAGATGGCTCCGGCCATGAGGACGCCCATGAAGAAGGAGGGGAAGTACAGGTTGTTGCCCGAGAAGACGAGGACGCGGTCACCCGGCCTGATGCCCTGCGCCCGCAGGCCGAGGGCCACGCGCTTGCCTAGCAGGCGGTAGTCGGCTTTCGACAGGAAGTGCGTGTCCGGCCGCTCAGGGTCGATGAAGAGCTTGGTGGTCGGCAGGGGGCCGCGGGAGGAGCCGAAGACCCATTGCTGCAGGGAGCAGCGAGGTATGGGGGCTGTCCAGCGGGATTCGAGAGGCATCTTTGCGGCGTGTGGTGGCTGTGACGAGGATGGCGGGTATAATATGCAGATGGACGTTGGCGAGTCATGCACCTGGAGTCGCTTTTTGTCAACTCGAGACTGACTATACGGGTGATTTGTCGAGAGTCGAGCGCGCAAGGATTGCTGCCCTAGGGATACTTGTATGCTGAGGCTGGGGTCCAGATATTTTGGTGAAGACGCGCAGGTAGTGAACCACCCAGCCAGCAGTGAATTGTCTTGTCCTTGTATTCGGAGGCCAAGCACATCCACGGCAGGCGCTACGACGAGGTACCGACCGAGCTACCAGCGCTGGAGCGGGGTGAGTTGATTTAGGGAACGAGGGCTGGTCGCCGATTGGCCGGATATTGGCGAGAGTGAAGCCAAGGATGGGATTGAAGCTATCGTCGACGCTATCCCCGCATTGTTTCTCCACGTATTCGGCGATCTTAGCGATCCACAAGGGGGGGAGCCGAGGCTTATTCTTCCTTCCAGGTTCTGTACAATACCTTAGTGCCTTGAAGGTTGGTCCCGTCCTCCACTGGTGAGCTGCTTTCCTCTTTCGGCCAGCAGCTATCTGCACAGGAGCTCGCTCAATCGTGGATCATGCGGTCATGATCCAAGAAACTGGACGGAAATGTGTCAGTAATAGGTCCGGATTTCTGGACTCCAAGTCTCCCAACGGACATGTCTCTTGTCCTTCCAGTGCCCTGAGCACACCAACCAGTGACCACACAGCATCAACCCTCCTCGCGTCTTTATCTCCATTCCATGTCCGCATCCAACGTCGACACACCGCCGCGTTCGCAAGCCATACGCACACAAAGGCACAAAGTCACCCGCAGAGCGCGGCGCAACACCGCCATACCACATCAATATATTGCCACCAGCTCCTCAGCCCAGTGAGCCAGCCTCCCAGGGCGACACGAGACAATGTCTCATCTAATCGGATTTTGCAACTTGCGGCAGTGTGCTACCCGGTGCAGCCACCCGCCAATCATGCTTTTTAGGCCGTGCCTCTCCTCCTGCCCTGTTGCCCTCCGTGCGACGATCCAGTTCGACCCTTTTCTCAACCTCGCAGGTCGTGACAGGTGACGGGGCGTATGCAACAAAACGGCAATTAGGTCTAGAGTCTAGCGAGCAAGCCCCTCGGTCCCAGCTGCGCGGTCGATCCCAAGACATCGGTTTCGGAAATGCAGCCACTGCCCACGGGCCGGTCGGAGCTATTGGACGGGGTGTCTGAAGAGATCTGGTCTGGTCTATCAGCCGCATCTGATATGACGCGGTTGAGTGTCTTGCGGTTGCCGCCTCATCCGGGCTGTCAACCGTCACGGGACACCGAGCTCGCTAAGCCGCTGCAAGGCTGATGGGAGACGCGTCTCGTGGACGTCACCATTCGCGGTTTGTGTACGGTTCCTGCGTCGAAGAGTGCTGTGGCAGTTGTGTATCGGGCGCATCTCGTTTGATGAGCCAAACGCAAGTTGACATGTTAACAAGTCTGCTCCTTCTCGCAGCATACATCGCATCACGCGGAGGTAAGCTGGTGAGTTCGGTATGACGGAGGCACCAGCTGTTGAGAAATATCCCGGTGTCGGTACCTATCCAGAGTCTCGTCACCGTGCACGGCAACACAGGTGCTCCGGACCCGTGCGAGCTTAATCCGACGCCTGTTGGCCGTAGAGTTGGCCGCAGGTTACCTCGCAACGTGAGCATGCCACGCACTGGACTGCTGTATTCTCCGCAATATTCCGAAATGACACTGTGCACATATCACCATGAGTTAGCCAAAGGTTGTGCAAGGAGCAAGACTCAGGGTCAAACTCGTGGTTGTCCATGTGCTGCCGTCGTCAAGGCATGGAGGTAGACGGCAGATGCTTAGCGAGACGGTGCCTGCATCCAAAGTCCAGAGGTAGCCAAGTGGCTTGCAGATATAACTGTGGTGCGTGGCTGCCTTGACAACAGCAGAGTGAGATGTGAGAGCCTGCAGCGTACTCTGCAAAGCGCCTGCACGTAGCTGTTCCAAGAGAGAAGTTGCAAAATGGAAATAAAAACCGGCAAAGCACGCATTGCTGTGAAGGCACCGATATGAGTCGACTTCCAATTCTTAACCCGTCGCTCAGTCAGGTACGACTTACGTGTAGCAACCGTATCCTGAGCTTGACTGCTCTGCTAGCTAAGGTAGATGGTAGAGGGACCTTAGATATGGGCGAAGGAAGAAATGTTAGTCCATCTTTCCCTAGGTTCCTCACGTTTTGCACTTCGTGACTGCCTCCGACCAAAGTGGTCATGCGTGGTACTGGTATCCCCTACAGACGCCAGCTTCTTCCCTCGGCTTCTTCTCAAACATCCTCCATCCGCAAGTTCGATAACATTATCCCAACATCAACAGGCCCCCAAATTAGCCGCTACCATCCGCCCGTCACTCGATCAAGATGGATGTTCGGGATCCTCCGAGCCGGGATATGCCCACCAACCTCAACATCACCGTGAACGCCAACGACGGCTCGACTAGGTATGTCCGCTATCAACACGACCGTGAGTAACATGCCAAATCTCACAATAAGCGCCGAAAACAGCAACATCGATCTGAATATCAACACCGGGAATAATACAACTACAGCCACACGAGCTGATCGCGGCGCCGACAATCTTGATGTCGTCAACAGGATCGACGATGGGCGCGAAATAAACAGGAGGCCCGATGAGAACGCAATGGACAGGATGGACGATGAGCTGAACAGGCTCGTCAATGAGAGGAACCTTCTGAATTTCCATCTCAATGCCCTGAGGGCACAAGTCAACGCTCTGAGGGCGAGGCAAGGGCGGAACGAACCCCCTCCATATGCAGCACAACATCATCAACACGCCATGCATCCCAACCCTCAGCCAGTCATCCAGCCCAATCCTCACCCGTTCAGACTACCCGAACACTTCTACCGCGTCCAGACCCGGGAGTCCCCTACCATTCGACACAAAGACGGCACCCTCGAGTCCCGCATGCGCTGTCCGTTGAAGGAGCTTGCCAGCAACTTGGGCCTGCGAGTGGAGCACCATCTGGGATAGCATCACATACTGCCTACTCCATTCATCACCGTCTACGACAACGAGTGTAAGTCTCGCCCCCATATTACCATCTCCTTCGCTGTCTAATGCTGGGGCACCGGGGTTAGACGATGCGGTGGACGACGTCAGCCACTTCTCACTCGACCCCGTCGGCCACGGGCCCCAGTCTGTCCCGGAATGGCTGTACAAGATCGACACCGCGGCTCTACGGCTAGGGACCATCGAGCTGGATATCATCAACACGCCCACAGCTCGACCTAGCCACGTAAAGCTACCTGTCTGGACCGGCTACGACGGCTGCGTCTTCCTCTCCCTGTCGGACGCCCGGCACTCCCTGGGCGTCTCGCCTCGGCTTGGTAAGTTGTCTCAGTGGCTTGCGTTGGGCAAGATACCCAAGGAGATGGTGGTGGACTCATTGAGGGCTGACCCAAGAGAACTGGCTAAGTGATGCTCGGGACAGGCAGCGATAGAGGTACTGGAGTCTGGCAGGGTGCAGCGAACACGTTGAGTCGGAGGTGCCGAGCACACGTGGCTCTCACCGATGCAACCGTTGCTTATTTGAGGGTTGATGCCGAGGGATTGCTTCATGCTGTTTGGCGTTGCCGACCTCGGGTTCGATTCCACGGCCTGGAAAAGATACGTTTGAGATGGGCTGATGCCAGGACAATCTTGGTATTACTCAAGTTGGATATTGGAGCACCAGAGAGCTTTTTGTACGCCTAGGATTATGGTCCAGCGACCTTTGTTTTTGAGCACGACTCAGCGAGTACAAGTTATTTAGACCACTTGTTATGTTCTTGGTTCTGCCGACTATGTCAAGGGCCTACCACAGAGGAGACACATCCCTCGGCCTTCTCGATCATACACCTGCATGGAACCAGCACCGTTCTTAACCCTCAAAAGACAAGGATGGCGACTTTGAGCCTCCCAAGGAGGCGAGTCTCACGGTAGGTACATCTAGCCCAGCTTCCTCGATGTTCCACCGTGCCCAGCACAAGTTCTCCTCCACCATACACCACTAGATCTAGTCCATGATGCTACAACCCCCTGTGTCCGTGCGGTAGCCGCTGCTGCCACCTATTGCAATTTAACTCGTCTGGGAAGGAAGCCCTTCGGGTTGATATCGTACCTTACCTGGGTCAAGAATCGAGCGGCGACTTCTTCTTCTGCACTGTGATGAAGTAACGCAAAGACATCATGTGTTGCGCCTGCCCTGCTCCCCGTCTTATGCCCTCGTGGAAATGATCCTGCCTTCTGATTCTGACCGTCACAAGAGGAAGGAGGGCAGAATCGTAATCGCGCCAACTTGAAGTCTACTTCTTGCGAGACCCAACCTTGGTCTCACACCATCTGTTTTCACTTCGACCCGGAAGCATCATTTCTGTCGGCTTGGCTCGTTTATCTGTCCAGCAGACACGAGAACATCATTCTTGTCGACTTGGTTCTTTTATCTGTCCAGTAGAGGTATACATATACAATAACAATGGCTGCTTCATCCCAGGACAGAGTGCTTCCCCTCGGCCATTCACGTTCCCCCCCCCCTTGGTTCTTCCGGGTTCAGTATGGGGACTCTCGTACGCGACACCGCTCAGACGGGTGCTTGGTGGCTCCTAACCACTATACAATGGACTATGAGCAATGGGTCACTACCGTGCATCTTCACGCACATATAGACCAGGAAGGTAACGGGATGACCCCGTTTATTACGGTGTTCGAGACGCTAGGCAAGTTTTGCCGGCCAGAAAGTGACATTTGCGGCACCTAGACTGACAACTCTCGCAGACGACGCGGTTGACTGGGCCAGGCTCTGCATGTTTCGCGGCCGCAGAGATGTTTACATCCTCAGGATCAGCACAGCAGGACTTCAGCCAGGTTACCTCTACTTGGACGCCCCAAACAGTATGATTCAACTCCCTATCTGGAGCAACGACCTGACACTGGCGCATCACAACGACGTAAGATTGCGCGCTGCCGAAGTGGACAGACATGGTTTTCTAGCCCTTTCCAGAAGGGATGCACGAGAGCCTCTGCACTTGAGGCCGCACGTGGGCTTGGAGTCGGAGTGGTTTGTGTTCGATTTCATCCCTGCGGAGCTGATTGTGGAATAGATCTCCCCATCGTAAGACATTCCAGCGAGGCACATGCTACAGGGAGGCAAATTCACTGATGTGCCTATAGAGCGCCCTCGTTAACTCTGTGGGGTGCGGAGCCCGACGTTCACATAGGCGATTGGGAGCCATACGATCACATAGGCGATCGCACGTGGGAGCCATACGATCACACAAGCCACGTCCTTGGCTTACTTGGTTTACCAGCTGTTCCAGACGGAGGAGCCAGAGATGACACTGAGGACCTGATTGCCGCGACAGAGAGCCTTACGATATCTGCCGACAATAGAGTCGCGGCTTCGCAACCCAGAGATAATATTGAGGACTTGGTTGCCGCAACACAAGACCTTACGATGTCTGGCTCGGCAATCGATGTGGCAACATTGATGCCAGAAGATGCTTGACCGGACGCGGGCCGGGGAGACGACGCCGCGGTGTCCGAGCGGGCGGATGGGGGAGAAGGAGGGCTCGGACAAGGACCTGCTCTCAGAAGGCTCTCAGCAGGCTATTAGGAGGCTCTCAGAAATCACCGGGCGAGGACGCAACAAGAAAAACTGCTCGACATGCCAGGTGGAGGAAACAGCAAGATCCATAGAACTCCGGACTCGTTCGATGGCTGATTAGCCAGAAGTTGTCGAGAAACATTGGACAAACCGCCGACTCCGATACACACGCTTCTGGCCGGGGATCGGAGAGAAATGGACCACGGTTTAGGTCAAGCCTGGCAAGAACGGACGTCGTGCTGGGATCGCCCTTGGTTTTAGATTCTTCGTGAAGCAGCGTTATCGGTCTCATTCTATTGGTTTTTGGATTGTTTACATCGAGCGGGCTGGCAAGGCTTCAGTTTGTTCAGCACATGCTGTCGTCTGATGCTGTATAAGGTTGCTGGATGAGCCACAGCGATACTAAGTATGAACTAGAGTTTAGGTTACCACAACCAGAGAAATTTTTACTCAAACAACTATTGCCACACCTTTTTCCAAGTGACCTCTCATGGTCGTGGTTGGACCTATACCTAGAATCTATGTAAGTCCAGTACTCTATAGGCGGCTCGACCCTTCACTTCTAACCTCTTCCCACAACAACCCCTTTTCCAACTCCTCCGCCCTCTCACCACTCAGCAAGACCCCATCACAGACACCCAGACCGACAACATCAACCGCCTACTCACGCACCTCTGCTCCAGCAGAGATACAAACCCCAACGCCACCGACATGGAAGCCATAACCCCCCGTCCCCGTCACCACCGACTCGATACGCCTGCCACGCTACTTCTACCCCATTCCAGCACGCCAACTCACACACCCTCCACCTTGGCTCGACGAGACCTTATCTCCAACGCCAGCTCGTCGCCCCCTTTTCTCTTCACCAGTCGCGAGGGGGTGCGAGTGCTGGGCTGGTCGGCGGGGGTTTTGTGTCTCGGTTTGGGCTAGGTTAGGTACGTACGTACCCTTCTCTTCTCCCCACAGCGGTACTATAAAGTTCTAATGGGAGTTTTGTACAGGACAAGCCATAGCACCCGCCAAAAGCTTGCTCGGCTTCGGCTGTGCCTGCGTGACGATACCGACCATCTCAATCCCAAACATGCGATTCCGGCCGCGGTCGGTCAGACGGGACCCGATGTGATTGAGTAGGTAGGTAGCAAGAGACACTGCTAGCGACATTGCGCACACACCTGTTCTCCATATCGCGTACAACAACCTACCCATCACCACCATCCCCCCCTCGTAACCCACCCTCCCCTCCCTCTACCCCCTCAAGTCCTCAAGCACCCGCCTCCCCCTCACCGCCCCCTCCTCAAGCCTCCCAACCCTCCAAGGCTCCCCGAGCGCAGCCTCAACCCACGCCCTCAACTCCGGCAGCTCCAACACCGTCATCGCATACACCTTGCTCTCCTCAGACAGGAGGTACCGGCCACTCCCCACAAAAGTCTGCAGCCGCAGCACCACCGGCGCGAAGAAAGCGTCCACGGCCCCGAACTCCGGGCCCGCCAGGTAGGGCCCGCCGAAGCGCCGCAGACCGTCCGTCCACAGCTCGTCCAGCCGGCCGAGATCCCTCTCGACCGCCGGCGAGGAGGCGGAAGAGGAGAACTCGATGCGAAGCCCGACGTTGGTGCCCATCTCGTTTCGGAGCGCGGCGAAGCCGGCGTGCATCTCTGCTGCTGCCGAGCGGGCCCAGGCGCGGCGCTCTAGGCCTTTGGGGGTGGACAGGCTGGGCCAGATGGGGAGGGAGGGGTGGAGGTCCGCTAGGTAGTCGATGATTGCTAGGGATTCCCAGACTATGATTGGGTTGTCTTGGGGGGTGGGCGCGGTGGTGGGCGACGGGGAGGAGGGGAAGTGGTGCAGACAGGGTACTTGGCAGGTTGGGCTGAAGGTGCTGAATTGCGGCTGGCGGCCGTCGTTGCTGCTCTGGAAAGGTACGAGGTGCTCTTCGAAGGGGATGTTGAGGGTGCGCATCAGGAGCCAGGGGCGCAGGGACCAGGAGGAGTAGTTCTTGTTTGCTATGTAGAGGTGGTAGGTCATTTTGGCGGTTGTAGGGCGTGTGTAGATTGCAGATGGAGGAGCGAGGTGTCAAGCGTTGTACTTGACGGTAATACAGTTCAGAAGCCGGTAGATATTGATGATAGCGGCCGTGAGATGTTGTCACGGGTTTTAGGGTTTGGCGCGCCTGCGTTATCACGCCGAGTCATGGTCGCTATGGATGCGAGACGATCATTGGATGGCGGAGTCATTCAGCGGAGGTTCACACCTGCCGGGTGGAGAGGTTCATGACCGGCAGTGCTATTGCCGGGGCCGAGTCTTGGCGCCGGCACCTCTGGAGATCGACAGGTACCCGGCGCTAACATGTGAGACTTTGGGCGGCAGTCACATGTCTCAGTCTGGAATGGTGCGTTTCGATCTGGGGTAGGGATGATCGATCTTGTGATCTTGGACGACGCGCAGTGATGTCAGTCTGGCATGTAGCAATCCCGATCTACCTTACTCGTGATTATTGTTGAGGCGAGGCATCACACGGACTGTTGGTTTGGTGACAGGACGAAGTACTTCGCAAACACAAGTTCAGGTGTTAGGTGCAAACCCGTATGTCTATTAGCTGGTACACCAAACGGCGAACCTGTTCCTGCTGGAAAAATACAGCTGCTGTAACTCGTGCGGCGACTGGCCAGAGCAGGCCTCTCCCTTCTCTTCATTCCATTCCAGCGTACCTGATAACGTGACGCAATGCAGACTCCAAATGATGCCCTCACGACTTTTTGTAGTACCCCGGTTTCCCTGTTGCGCTGGAACGCATGCAAACACCCCCAAAAGAAAGCATTGTTTTTAACCCCCCTTGCCAAACACCCCGCGCAAACTCGTACAAGTTCTGATGAATACAGTGAAAGAAGTCCCAGCTGATTTATGTGCTCCGTCGCCAAAGTTGTTTATTAAACGACAGAAGTGAAGCTGGTCTCAAAGGCGAAAAGGTTGAGAGATCAGTATTTGCGCATGCTGGTGGGCCAGTGGTCCGCCGTCCGGAAGCTGACGGGGCTCGGCGGTGGAGGCGCCGGGACGGAGTAGTCATGCTCTCGGACCGTGTCCTTGGGCAGGACTGGCGAGCTGCTCTTGTTCGCCAGGGTAGCGTTGATGCTGGCGAAGAGGTCTTGCGAGGTCATCAGGTGCGGCAGACGGCGACCTGGCGCGATGGGGATGGGGGATGCGATCTGTGAAGGCATTGTGATTGTGGTGGTTGGGTTATGTGAGATGCTAGGGCGTGTCAGCGCAATCCAGTGGCACCAGGTGCTGGATGACACCTACTCTTTACTGGTATTTTGAAGGATCAATACCGTGGCGAGGACAACAATGGGATTTATGGCGAAAAGAATTTCCAGAAAAGTTGGATGTGTTGCCGAGGTGTCAAGAGCGAGAAAGTTGGCCCGATATTAGTACTCGTCGCCGTCGTACGTGCTTTTTGTCGGAGTGGCAGGTTCCAGGGTCTTGGTCCGAGGTTACCAGGGCAGGCGCGACCGAGCACAACGTGCACAGATTGGAAGGTCCGGAAACACTTCGTTCAACGACGAATACGGCAGGAACACAAAGCCGATCGTGGGGGGAGGCCAATTGAATAGAAAGCTGGAGGTTGCACGAGGTGCACAATGCGCGGAGGGTCGTAAGCTGAATAAATACCAAGGTGCTGTTGTGGTGGATGTTGGGGTTGCGAAGTCGTTGGGAATGCACAGTGACGGTATTCGTACTTCGTAAAAGGTGGGAGACAAGTTAGTGGAATGGATTACAGCACCAACAAGGAAGGAGGAACGAGCAGTCGGACGGTATTTGTAAGATTGAACGGAACTGTGTCTGAGCGGATATTGTTTGCTTCCTTTTCCTGTCCCTTTTCTCGGCCCTTGCAGTCCACTGTCCACCACACAAAAGGCCCGAGGCGATTGGAACTGCGGCCGTACACCTGGCAGAGAGGCAGACAGGGCAGACACGACCTTGAATTTGCTGCGACGCAGTGGCATGACGGAACACTGCTCTAAAACAAGGTTGTTCTTTTCTGCGATGAGCCGTATTTCGGCTGAGAGAATATTAGGTGCAACAGTGCCCTGCCGCCTGTCACAGCCCGGGGAAAAGTAACTTTTACGCGTCCCCCCTTGGCTCTTCCATACAGGGCCTCGCAACGAGGTACCCGTCTTTGCTCAGGCAGCCAGATTGGCACCAACTTTATGCCCTGGCCAGGGATGAATCCGTCAATCCAACCGGTCAGTTTGACAGCAGAGTTGACAAGTCGGAGCGCGCTGATGCTGCGTGCCTTCGGGCTGGGAAACATGTCACACCACCCGGCAGCTCTATTTGGCGTTGTCATATTTGTGATTCCCCAAACAGCACGCATATCCTCCGTCTTTGGCTTCTTACTCGCCCCGCCGTCACCACTTACCACCAGAAATGCAGTTTCCCAGATGAGACCAGAATGTCTCCCGGCACCAGGGCTGATTGAGACGACAGTGGCCGAGAAGAAGATGGCGTGTGGCATGACTGGCATGTCGATCTGAAAGGGGGTTTCATTCGTGGTCCCTTCCGAGCTCCCCGGACGGTCTCCCGGGCTGCGCTTGCCCGCATCTGAGCGATACCCCAGGCCAAGTCTGGGGTGTGCAGGTGGAGACTCAGTAATCTGGGGCAATGTGTGGAGAACGGCCGGATTCCTGGGATGTCAGAAAACCTTGACCGCTCCTCTCTACGAAGGTACCATTCAGGTTACGTTTCTTACACAGTAACCTGACTCCAAACTGCCAGAATCACCGCCGCTCACGCACGGATACGATATATAATATTTCAACCAAGAAAGCTTCCTCGCCCCAGTCGTTCCGTTCCATCTCATTTCTTTTCCGCCTTCTTTCCGGCTCTTGTTATGCATCAGCATGGGTTCGCAACTTCGCACGACAAGATCTCGGGTCGGTGAGCGAATCGGTGGACGGTCAAGCTCCTTCCAGTTTCCAAAATTTCCAAGGTTTCTAGCAACCCGATATCGCCCCGGAGGATGAAGGAAGATAGGGCACCACAGCCAGCGCGTGGGGGTTATCTGCATCCTCTTCGTATGCCTTGTTGTACAACACTGGAACACGTACGACAGCGCAAATCAGACATCGTCCACTCAGTCCGTCGGATGAATTGTCACTTCTCAGCATTCACGTTTCGTTGGCTGATTGCATCTGTTTGCTGGCGGTGACAACACTATACCAACAGCAGGACATCATAATACTGAGTCATTCCAAACCACTCGTCTCATTCCAGGGCGACAAATCTCCTGAGAATGGATCCGACCCCTGGCCCTATGTCGCCTTTTCGGGTTGGCCCCCTGGCTTCGGCCGTTTGAGGAATTATTCTGGAACCCGAGCGACCACGGTCTGTCTGGCAGAATGCTACTGCGGCAATAAATGCTCCGGATTTCGGGTCAATCTGCCGTTGATTCATGCTGTCCACTTTATGCTGAGCGGGAGCTTCCCCAGATTTCCCAGACCAGCGGAACTCTGCCCCACAGCGGTTTCCCATCACTTGACACGCGTCTGCTTCACGGCGGTTCGATCATGGGGAGAAGACAAGGCAAAGCAGCCCCCAAACACAAAGCACCAAGCATGCGGCCCCAACATGAGCTTGCGCAGATTGGAGCCTATTATTGCCCGGATTGCTATTCTCAGGTCGTTTCTGACTGTAACCTAAGAGGGTGCAAGCTTCCGGCGGTCAACCACTCGCCGTGCCGGAACGCATGCTCTTCCTTTTATTCGCCCGGTCACTTCCTCCCCAGCCAATCCTGCCTACCTAAATATATTTTCCCTCCCAATCGATCTTGCTGACTCTCTCTGGCTCATCTGCAGTCGGATGCGCAAGTCACTGATGCTAGTTCCTCAGTGCTCCGCTATATATGCACTTCCTGTATCATGCTGTGTACAGTACACGTCGGATACGGCCTTTCCCTCGGGACCTATGTTGGAGATGTGTGTGCCTTTCCTCAGGATCTCCTGATTGGCCAAGCCACCTTTCTCCCGCCTGTTTAGCTACCTAGGTATACATCTTCCACCTTCCTGGAAGATCACCACTATCACACATAGTTCTCTATCAGGCTGTGAGCCCTTTGCTTCTACTGCGCTCCGCGCCGGCGTGCCTTTTTGAAGCTATTCAGACTTTGCTTTACGTGTTTTCAATACCTTGATTTCGTAGCTCTCAACACCCACGTCGTCTACGACTGGCACCTCGGCTACCGGGGCGCGACCACCACTACCGCGAGGGTCTAAACACAGGCGTTGATCCTGGGCAGGGGGTTTATCTACAGTTTTACCCTATGCCTAACCTGCCTGAAGGCAATGGCGTCGATAGGTAGGTAAAATGAGCTCCTTTCCCTTGGGGCCTATCACTCGGCCTAGCTAAGGTACTCGGCAGGTTTTTTGAAAAGAGTACACTAGGGACGTCTACCAAGTGTGGCGGCAATTGCGATCGAGACTTCCAGGTTCGGTTGTTAAACAGAGGAAGGTACCACTTTGGTTATCTCCACTTTTTGGTACTTGAGGGCAGTTCTGGGGCAGTTCTGGGACTTGGGAGACTTCAACCTTTCATCATGATATCAGCAGTCAAGAGATCAATCTTACACTTGTTTTTGTGTGTTTTGCAGACTTTAATCTGCACTCTTTCCCTTTCCTACCCGAAAGCGCTGCAGACCTTGGAGTCAAGTTCAGAACATCGTTAACAGGCGACGAAAACTATTCAAACTCTGTACCTCTTTTCGCTTTCGTGCTCGCATCTGTTTATGAATCCACATCGTGGAGTAAGTGATGATGCTATCACCAGAACCAGTTGCCGGACATGCGAACACCAAAATTACGGTTTAGAACTTAAAGCATTTCTTCAGTCGGTAGAGATAAGGTACACCCTCAAATTCCTACCGCTAACATCACCGATACATCCGCGCCTACTATTTCAAGCACCCCAACACCGACAACCGACAGTTCATCGACTCCTACTGTCAACATCTTGGGGTTCGTACATACATTTCCGACACTTGGCCCCTTCTCTCAAAACCAGTTTCATCGTCCATGTTCTTTGACGCCCTGCTGGAGCGAAACTGGTGCCTCCCAAAACAAACCGTGAGCTACAGAGATCCGAAATTCGTCTCCGCTCTCTGGAAAGCCGTATGGCGTGAGCTGGGCACTCAGTTACTGTACTCCGCCGCTTACCATCCGCAGACGGATGGCCACACGGAACGGACATTCCAAACCAGCGAAAGCGCATCGCAGCATTACGTTCATATTATGAACTCGGCTACGTGGCCCCGTCAAAATTTCCCTCTTCCACGTCAAGTCCTCTTTTACCACAGGAACTAGACACGGCCAAGACACTGCATGCCAACCCAAGCACAAATGGTTCACGGATATCAGCCTCGGCGAGATCCACGTCGGCACTGGCGAAGAGGTGAAGGTGTGGAAGGTGCACATCAAGCACTTTGCAGGAATGTCGGCATAGCTGAAGCAGGCATTCATCACCTCTGTGTCGGAACAGCCTGAGGTCGCACGTACTACTAGGTGTGTGAGTCTCTCGGGCGCCCAGAAACTGTGGCGGTACAAGAACTATTACGAGACGAAGGCTATGGGGCTGGAGATGGAGCTCGCCGAGGCCCATGACCAGATTCGGGAATTTCGACCATCCGACTGTCAAGCTGCCAGGCGATGACCCGCGCATCTTCAAGCCTATAATACCTTTGGCAGCATATCAACCTGTTTCTATCGAGACTCAAAGATGTTCAACCGATACGCGAGGGAAGGCGATTCTGTTTGCGTCGCGTTTTCGCCCAGGCCGCACGACAAAGCAGACAACCAGTTCTGGCCGGGTACTGTTGTACACCCAAGTATCAATGGCTTGGTTCACGAGGGCAATTTTGTTGTCCTCATAACACCACCTGCGAAAGGCCTCACAAAACGGATTTTCAACGTCCACAACCTCCTACAACAATTAATACAAGGCATTTATGGTGCCAACACTCGCCTCCGAGACTATAAGTTGAAGACGCTCCAGAGAGCCTAAAACCAGGAAATAATGACATGCACTGTCATGAATGCAGTCGTGCTCTGTATTACTCCGCACATTAGGCGTGACAACTTCCTCAGCTTCTCTTGGGTTGGACCAGGTTCTGCGCACTGATCCTGGCTGGTTGTAACCTCCAAAGTCCCCGGACTTGTATGAGCAAGCACGATAAAGACGCCGACGGGATCTACCTTGACTCGTTCGGTGAACATGGTCAGGTTTCGGCACTCGTACGCTTCGGCCATCAAGGCTGGCAAGCAAGACGGAATGAGAAAAGGCCACATGGTCGTCGACATTCGAGGATTGAACCGTATGGTTTTCTTTGATCAAACCATTCCCATAACTGATCTGAGAATGGCTTCATCTTCGCGTCAACTTCGCTCAGATCATCAACGGACGCATACCCGATGAAGCTACAAGACGAAAGAGTAGTAGAATGCAAAACACCATCAAGGCAAATACATAATACTCGATCAAAAGACAGTGGTCACAACATGCCGACCTACCGGGTCACAGTCTTCCAACCTTCCTCATCTTCCACATCTTGGTAACCTCCCTAACACCCACATCGCCGTCAAGATTCTAACAAGCCCATTTAGTCCGAGTGATCTGTCCCAAACCTCCTCCACCGAGCTTCTCAATCAAACCCGTCATCATGTTAAGTCACTTTGGTTTTCCCTGTCACTGTCGGGACGGATGAGACCAGCGCAAGGAAGGCGCTGGTCTGGCGGCAACTATCCTGGCGGCAACTATCCTGGCGGCAACTATCCTGGCGGCAACTATTTACCCTATACCAATAACGGTTTCCCTTCGCAGCTAGGCTGGTCTGGCGGCAACTATCATGGCGGCAACTATCATGGCGGCAACCATCATGGCGGCAACTATTTACCCTATGCCAACAACGGTTTCCCTTCGCAGCTAGGCTGGTCTGGCGGCCATTATCCTGGCGGCAACTATCCTGGCGGCAACTATCCAGGCGGCAACTATCCTAGGCAACTATCCTGGAGACCATTATCCTGGAGGCTACCCTGGCGGAGGCTACAATGTACATGCTCCCATTCCTTAATCCCACCAACGATAGCAGCCAACACAACGCCACCAAAGCAGACATTCTGATACCTTGATCCTTTCCATACCTACCATATGAAGGAATCACACTCGGGCTTAGACGCTACCCTATCTACGGCAACAATGCCTTCTCTACGCACCCAGACTATCATAGCGGCAGCTATTCTCTCGGCAGCTATCCAACCTATGTCAACAACGGTTACCATACGCACCCAGGCATGAACGGAATTGATTCGTTTGCCAGCGTCGTCCTCGTCGGTATCTTGGCCGGCCGCTTCTTCTTGTCTACAACGCAAATGAGGGCACATCAGAACCAATTGGCCGTACAGGCATTTGATGTCGTCATGTTGCCCTGCGCCGGTGTCAAAGATGCAAAGCGGGCGCTGATGATCGTCTTGCCGGAGGTAAGGGGACACCTGCTACCATAGGACGGAGAGCATTGTAATGTGAAACCGCCAGTTATCAAGAAGCCAGCAGAGATCAATGACGACCTGATCCAGTCGCTCGTAGACACGCTGAAGCGCATCGTGGAACAGTCTGGGGCTGAAGACGTCGAGCTAGGCGAATTCATTGCCAGAAGCTGTGAAGATGCTTTCAAGAAACCACTCACTGCGATGGAGGCAGGTTCCCTGGTACAAGAGGATGTCGACTTCGCTACCTTGCAACTGCTCGCGGACTCGTCGAAGCCCCTACTTGTTTGGCCCGACGAAGACTTCTCCCGTTACATGGAGCGCCTTCAACACCGCCATGGAAAAACTAGACCAAAGCTCTCCGCGGGCAGAGCGGCCTCAATGTTCCTTCCTCCGCAGGCCTACAACACCTGTAGCTCTTTCCTTCTTACACCAACGGGCAGCCACGACCTGTACTAACCAGAAACTACCGACGCGTGAACGCGCTTCTTCTTCTTCTAACCCCCAAACCTACCTCAACCTCTAAGCCCAGGTATTTCTCTTCCAGGCTTCCTCTTCTTTGGAGAATCATACTACCCGACCCATTCCTCTCTTTACTCGACTTCTTTCTATTGATCTATTTACCCTTCAATTATCTTTTTCATTTATCGGCAGCCTCATATTCATTCCAATAGTGGGCCTAAACATAATTCCCACCACCCTTGCTACTGCATCACTACATTTTCCACTTCCTTGTACTGGAAAAATGTTGCCCCAACCCAATGGCTAAAGGGCTTTCGTTTTAAGCAGCTCGAAGTAAGTTGGACGTCAGACGGCAAGTTGCACCGTCGTGACACATCAACCACGAACTACCTAAGCAAGCACACTTTTGCCGAACGCCCTTACCCGGATATGCCCAAGGTTGCACACGCGGGCATCCCCAGATCACACAACGCTCCTCCTCACACACCTACAGGAACTACACCTGTTCTTCCTACATCAGTCACGTCAGAACCTAGGAATGTGTTTACACCATTCAACCATCGCGTTCCGACGGGATTCTCGCCAGACCGCGAGACAGGACTTATACCTCGTCCTCGCACTCCAACGGTGCCTACACCTAGAGCAGGCGAACCACCTGCACCTCTTGGGCATGGATACCTGACACAAGAGCGGCTTCCCTTCAAGCGATATTGGCTGTTAGGTTCGAACGACAACGGACTGACACCCAAGTCTACAAAGCCAGGCTTTGAAGAAGGTCCCCTTCGCTATACGATCACAGATCGTCATACCAAAAGCCACCAAAAGATGAAAACGCGCGCCTCTCAGCCTAACCCGCACTATCAAATCTTCAATAATATCAAGGTAGGTCTAGCGCGATCATCTGCAGGACGCACGGTCGGCGACTACCGTCCAGTTGAGGGCGTCTATCATTCAATCGAGGCCTACCTATTTCCGTTTTCGCTAGCGTCGTCGAGAGCCTCTGTCGAAAAGATGGAGTTGGTGGAAGCTCTACGGAACAAAAAGAAGATTGTTGTAGTGGTGGGAGCTGGAATTTCCGTGTCAGCTGGAAGTACCTCGATATCCTCAACACAACGACAAAAAGTGCCCCACCTGTATGAAGTGCCAGGAAAAGGGTCACAAGAAGAGCCAGTGTCCACACTGCCTGTCGTGCGGCAAAACTGGACATCTGGAAATTAACTGTCCTGATGGAACTCTCGCCGACAGAAACCACAAGCAGCTCACGTCGAACGTGCTGAAGAAGGTCGACAAGGCAAACATCTGCAGGTTCAAGACGTGTATGGAAACATTCATCGCCAACCAAAACTCGGATGATTGGAGCTGCTTAGACTTGATTATGAGCCGATACGGTGAGCCGACTAGCGCCACAGTGAGCCAACTAAGCTCAGCGATGCGCTCCAAGACGGCCTGGACGTCGCTGCAGTACTCGGCATCTTACCGATAGCACGCAGCATCTCGATGCGTTCTCCAGTGTAGCAGTAAACTATGTGTCCGCCAATCAGCCCAGTTTTCAGGCCTGACGACTCTGGCGATGATGAGTTGGATATACTCGGGACTGACACGCTCTGAACAATGGCGAGATCGACCATGCCGACAGTGACGAGCCCGACTATGACGAGTCTGGCCGTGACGAGACCCTCAGTGGCCAGTCCAACAATGTCGATCTTGACGGCGAGATTTTGAGCCTTCACGGCGTTGAGTTGAACATGACAGCACCGTCCAGCGAGCCAAGCCCATCATCCGTGCTCAGTTCAAGGGCTGCAAAGACGTAGATGTGAACTTCACAACGCCGTATCAACAAAACGCTCTCTGCGAACGAGACGATGCTCGGGCTCGTCTGTCAAAGGCCGCGGCTCACTATATCGAAACAGGGCACGCATTCTGACTCATACATATCATCCTCATGGGGATAGTTGGTGGTCGGCTGCATTACTTAGAGACCGACGAGTCGTTGGCCACCTGATCAGCACAGGTCTATTTGAAGTGGCAACACGATGGTCATATGCATTAAGCATTTCGCAGACAAGATGACGTCTGCGAGTGCGATTGCTAACCGTCTTTGCCGGGCCGAGCAGAGTGTGCCCTTGGTTGAGCCGGGTTCTCAGAGTGCGCCTCAGCAGCAGACCCCAGAGACTGCTCCCCGGGCCGACCAGAGTACGCCCCGGGTTGAGCGGGCTTCTCCGAGTGCTCCTTCGCAGCAGGCCCCGGAGACTACTGTCGCGGCTGCCCCAGCGCCAGCCGCGCCGCGCGTCTTCGAGCCGCTGCCACCCATATACACGCTACAGAGCTTGTAGAGCAGACTACGACCCGACTACACCAACGTCTTCGACGGCGATGTCTGCCGCCTTTTCGAGTGTCCCCTCCACCCGGGGACTCTCAGAGATATAGATATACAACTGAGGCTGGTACAAAAATGGGCCTTGACCAGGGAGATTGTTCTCGTCTTGGCGCCGTTTGAGCTCTTTGAGGTTCTCGGCCTCGAGACCATCAACCTGCGCCCGAGCATGTCCACGCAGACTCAGCAGACCCCCATAGACGATTTCAATAACATTCGCAAGCCCTGCGATGTAATGGTAGCGTCTATGGCTTTGGCCAGTGTCGGTCTAAACCTCCACCACGCCTGTCACAGAGGCATTGTCGTCCAGTTCCCCAACTCGGCCAACAATGTGTTGCAGGCCATCGCGCGTCTGGTCCGTCCCGGCCAGAAGTACCCGGTTGAATGGATCCTCTTGAAGGTGATCATCTCCTACTACGACCAGCAGGAGCTGGCCATGGTCGTGAAGTACTGCCGCCAGCTCCGCGTCGAGGGCAGCTTCAACCCACGATAGGCTGAAGGACCTCCTGGCCTTTGAGCTGTAGCGCGGCCGCAGGCGAAAGCCGAGGACGCGACTCAATGAGAGGGTGGCTGAAGGTTTGTTAGCTACACGCATGAGCTCGTAGCTGTATTTGTCGAACTGTTTTCAGAGTACCAACGGACGACCAGTTTGGGCTCTCCACAAACAGACGCAGGATCAAGCGAGGAGTTGGGGTCGTAGGATACCTTATCTGGCGAAGAAGGTAACGTTCCAAGGCCCTACTACTTTTACGAATCTCTAATAACGGGGACAGGGCAACGGAGACCGAAAATACTTAAGCTACACGCCGATTTCAAGCTCCCTAGATGGAATGAGCGAGTCCCTAGGCTCACCGCAACAGTTCGGTCACGACGTCACAGGATGACACCACAGGCTCGCTCGAGGACTTTGTGGACTAGTCGACCTCTACCGATGTTGTACGGAGAAAGCGGCTCGACGAGGTACCGCCTCTTGGAAATGGTGAGCTTCGACTTTCGAAACGATCGCCTATTCCGAAGTTCTAGGACCCAGCAGCTGAACCCTCACGCGATCGGAGAAGTCCTGTCCAAGAACGGAGTTCAGACCGGCGTGAACATCCGGGCTCCAGCAGGCGTGCCAATCCTAGGTGTGGAACACGTGGAGTCCATTATCTCGCACGATCGGGATGCAGGCCTTAGCCTCCAGTGGTACCTAACCTCTCGGGAAAGCCGCATGCTATGCCCGGCAGACAGGATGGCGATGCTCACGTAGTCACGTTCTCTATCTCGGAATCGGCCATCCTGACTAAACCGCGTCGTATGCTTGACGGGCCAAAAAAGCCAGCCACCAATTCAACCGGATTAACCATCGTCATATCCTCTCGCCACTATCATTCTATCACTACAATGCCTATGATGCTCCCGTTAGACTGCCCAAAGTAACCCTAAGCGAAGCTCAAGGAAGCAAAACCAGCTGGGCCGATGGTCTTCCCCACTTTCGTCGGCTATAAGAACGGCAAGGATAAATCTAATTGGGCGGGACATCATGCCGAGTGGTGGACCACTGGTGGGCATACACCCAGCTATATCTGGACTCGCACGACAAGCTTGCGACTATCAAAGATCCTACGAATGTCCCTTCCTTTGCTAGACAGCTCAACGCGAGAGCAGGCAAAGACCTATCCGGGTTGACCGTCAAGATAGGTGTGTGGCTCCAGGTCGCGTACACACTTACTCACCTCGTCACAGAGGACGACGACACGCAGGTCGATGACTGGAGCGAGGGGTCGGAGACTACGGAGTCACAGGACGCGTCGGAGACAGTCGAGGAGGCCGGTACGAAGTCGCCGGTGGTCCGGGGAGGCTCCCACTGGGATGAGCTGTGGTCATTGAACGAAGGGATGTAAGGCGCGGTCATAGGGTCTTGTATGATATTCTGCTCGGCGACCTGACTACCTGTCTGATGTTCTTCCTTCAAATCCGAAGCTATTTCGAACCTGGGCAACATTCCTCCAGCGGCCTCTGGGCTTCCCCCTCTTCCCCCAGCACCCCCGGCACCCATGTAAGTATTTCCCTGTCTTGCACCTCTTGCGTCCATTCTTGCTTTGCATCCAAACTTTCTTTGCGTCTTCAGCCATGCACTAATACTATACAAATTTCGCAGCCGCGACGCTGAGCGAGCGGGAAATGGACTGGAGGCACAGCGGCTAGACGAATGGCGGAGATTGAGACACAAAGAAGCCCTCATCATGATCCGAATCTTGTCGTTGTCGACGAAGCTGGACGTGGATGGCTAGGTCATCAACTTGCTGTCTGGACTCACCGTGGCAGAGGATGCCATGGGTGAAATCCGTGCTTTCATCCAGAGCATGGAGGGAAAGGGCGGATCTGGACGCCTGGCTAATCGGCCTCGCGTCCAATACGACAAGCAGTGCGAGATGGCCTTCAAGAGCGCAGGTGAGCTCGAAAAGCATAAACTCCGCCATGCAAACGAGAGGAAATTCCTCTGCGACCAGTGCGAGGCGGCCTTCAATACACCGAGTGATCTCAGTCAACATAAACTCGTCCATTCAACTGAGGGGGGAGAATTCTCCTGTGACAAGTGCCCGAAGACCTTCAAGGACGTTGATGCACTCAATAAACACAAAAAGACTACCATTCAGGCTGTTGTTCCTCCGAAATCCAAGCATCCAAGAGGGTGAGGATATCATTATTACGGTTCCTCAGCTGGTGGAAACCCATGAGGACAGGATCGCCTGTGACCAGTGCTACCCTTGATCGACTTTCGAGAAACGATAAACTTAATGATAGAGAACATCGCCGATGGTAAGTAATTCAAGGTCAACATCTCGTACTAAGTCAACGATAATACTCTCGTTGCGCGCCTTGATGGAATCAACAAGTTCGACACGAAACCGGACTTCTAGTGCTATATAAACCAAACGAAAGAAATCCTAACTCTTAGACACCAAACTGCCTCGTCCAAAGGACATTATGAGCTGGACATCCACCTCCGCAGCACGCACCACAGCCACGCGGCCAACCGCAAGGCCCACGTGTGCTCGATCTGCAGCGCATCCTTCGACACGTCGGGGGGGCTCGCCGGACACCCCCGGCTTCACAACCCGGCGCGTGTCGCGACGGCAAACCGCAAGCGCGTCCCGGCGCCCGGTGGCTGCTTGTGTCCGCAGTGCCAGCACGACTGCCTCAACCGGCTCAACCGAGCCGACCATCTCACGCGGCTGCATCCGGGCTGGAGGGCCCTGGTTCCTGCCGATTGGCGGAACTAGCGCGCGCTCGTGGTGACGCGGCGCGACCGTTTTATGAAAGCTAAAACGATGCTTGGACGGTGCTTCGTCTCAGCGTATATGTACCACAAGATGGCTCTCTCACAGCTGGCATCAATGCCTGCTTCGGCTTTGAGGGGCTTCGTGTGTTCATGCCAAGCATCGAACAAACCCGTCCTTCTCGCATCCAGTCTCCGGCAATTCTAGGCCAGGGATGACGACGTGGTGCACACAAGTGCAAGACAGAGCGAGTTGTTCAAGCTGGCTCAAAGCGAAGTTGTGAAGTTACAGTTGTGCGTAGAATAGCTGCGCACGTAGATCGAGAGGCCGATCAGCGCTCGCTCTCAGATGAACTGGATCGTTCGAAGAAGTAGGCATTCGTGGAGAGCTGAATCGCTAGTGGAGAATAGACTTCCCGGACATGGCCAACGATGGCCTTGTCCCTTCGGCCGGGGCCTTCCAAATCCTGGTTCAAATGCTAGTGGATGACGTTCACTCAAGGCCTTCGCGATGCGTGCCAAAATTAACGACAGGTCAAGAGACACGGTCTGTCATGACACAGCGCGTCGAGTCGTCGAAGGCAATAAAGCGACAGGTTCAGGCATTTAACATCTTGCCTAGCCAAACTGTATCCAGCAGAAAGCTTCGCAACGCAGCCTCGTGAGACCGAAGACGCCGCAAACTGGAGGCGGCGCGGATTGCCCGACATCGACTGGCAGTCACTCGAGGCATTTCAGTACCTCTTGCGGTATTTGCTCATCGACATCCAGCCCAGAATGGCAGTGTCACCACAGTCTATATTAGAGCACGCTTCAAGACCGGAGGCTGAGAGACGACGAGATCCAAGAGGGGACTAGCAGTACGCCATTGGAGGATTCGAGAACAGCGACTTGTCGTTCGAAAATCTCGCAAAGCGTATCGCGGAACTCGGAGCAAAATAAAAAAGAAGTGTGTGATCGCACATCCTTCCAGGCAATCTTTGGCACTGCGCCTCTGTCGGAGAAGCTTGTGGGAAAAGACCGACAAGTCTCACAAGTCTAGCATGATCAAGAGCCATGATCTGTAGCTTTTATCTCACCTTATTTCGGGGACCAAAGAGAAACAGTCGTTCCCGCTAGAGAGTTTACCATAGCCACGACCTCGTGCGTTGCTCCAGCCACAACGATGCCCTATATTGGGTTCCAGGCGCGGTTCCTCTTGCCTCCGACTCGCCAAGCTGTTCTAGGCGGGTTCCGACATGGAGGGCGTTGGTATGGTGAGAGACCTCAAGCTTGTGACAACGAGCGTGACGAGACAATGAAGACCTGGAACGACCTGGACGCGGATGTCGATGTGCTGGTGCTGAACTCGGCAATATCGAGCGCCGGCCTGAATTGTCACGGTCACTGCTGGGTGGGAATCGGCGTGGGCTTCGTCTGGAACGTTGCGACGGAGTTGCAATTCATCGGACGACCTTTGCGCATCGGGCAGAAGAGGAAGGGTTCGGTTCAGCCATGCCGACGTTAATATCCATTTTGGCCATTATCAGACACAACAACAGCCGGTTGGTTCCATGTACGACAGACGAAGACCTTCTGTCGTGCCTTATAAGGATGGAGTTCGAACTAAGAACAGGCAACCCGCCCAGCATCTTGGGAACGCCTATTACACCAATTGAATCCCATATCCAAGAACCCCTGAAGCCAGGGACATTGCCCGCCGGCATATCTGGATTTCGTCAACAACGCTGAACGCTCAATTCCCTTCTCAACACCTCCAATGCCAATATCAATCAGGACTCTATACGAGATTTCAAGTATGGCTAGTGTTCTGGAACGGACTACAGCATTTCTCCCCCAATTAGGAGATCCTCTGAATACACACAACAGGTAAGACCCGACTTGGAGTCCAGATCCAGAAAGTCGTCCCAGACAAGGCTATACGTACCCAGATCTCGGAGATAAACGATCTCCACACGCGACAGGCTACTAACCCAGAGTTTACATTGACTAACTAGCAAATCCTTACCTACCACTAGCTCATATCCTTCATCGGTGGACAAGAGACAGATATATTCAAGAAGTTTCCACAGATAAAACTCATTCTAGAGGACCCGGAGCAAGTCCTAGTACAACTCAGGGAAATATGGAAAGATATAGACAACGATAAGTAGACTGCCTATCGCGCCCTTGAGAACGCCATACAGAACATCCTATTCATTGTGGGAGTTGCAGGCACCGGGAAGTCAATGTTCATCATATTCATCATCGTGATGGCAGATGGGGCCACTTTGGCTGGATATTCTGATCCTATTGAAAAACATATCATCTTGTTCAGCTCGTAGAGAGCATTCCTTTGCTGCAACTTGCACCCTTGACGACAACGATAGGGAGCTGTTAGACCCTGTGGAGTTGGACCAGAATGTGCCGGATGCGAATGAAGGCGAAGTCGATCAACATAGCCTCACAATCAACAGCGGTACGATCGAGGACGAATGCAACAAGGCTTTCTAGGAAGATGCCATAGCGGCCGCAGAAGAAGTAGAAAATCCCGGCTTTCCAGCAAACGATAATGATCCCGACATTGGAGAGATTGGTTCTTCTACTGGCAACGGCGGTGGAACGGTCACAAACGCATCTGCGCCACCTCCGAGTGTAGCGAGTATGTTACCACTACCTCCGGTTCCGAGTGTAGCGAATACGTTACAACCACCCCCGGTTCCGAGTGTAGCGAATACGTTACGATGAGGTTGACATCGGGCGGTCACGAATGAGAAGACCTTGGTATTTTCGCAACACCTAGGTACCCTGAATTCGGTACTTAGAAAAACTCTTCATCTCTCAGGGGCGGACTATATTCCGCATCAACGGCGCCAGTACACACCGCTGGCGGGACATAGATCATTTCAACGCACTCCCTTCGGCTCCCGTTTTCCTCATATCCACCCGCTCGGCAATCTAAGTCTGAACATCCAAAGTACCAACCGCGTTATACGAGTAGTAGACAGGCAGAACCCGGTACCCAGCGCGAAGAAAAAGGTCGACCTCCTCACTACAGCATCCACGCCGCCGCGATCTACCACCCTGGGGACTCTTCGGTACCGGGGCCCTATCCTACAAAGGCTACTCGCAAACGATAAAACCGACAAAGTCATCAACAGCACCGATATTGCCGCTTTGTTTGAGGCCGAAGGCGAGCCGAGCGGCCCCAGCGCGACCGCCACAGATAGGATTATCATCCAAGGCAACGACGACGAATTCTTTGCGGACATTGGCGAATTGGCTATAGAGAGCGCGACTAAAGACGAGGATGATCGCGCCTGGCAGTGCGGTTGGCCATTCTGCGATCTTCTCCCGCCGCTGGTAGTCGGGGTGGTCAGACTCCTGCTCAATCTTAGGTTGGGTTTGCGAAGGCGGTTTGTCTGGATTGGCGTTCCAAGGCATCCAGAAGATCAATGGGATTTAGGTGTATTCTAGAGTGTGCTCCAAACCATATTGGATCTCATTAGACTCGGAGCGGACTTGAGGCAACCTTAGAAAACATCACAAGCGTCATCGAGCACCCCGCCTGGTCTATCGCCTCTGGGACCCGACAAACGCTATTTGCCCGAGGAAGTTCAATCGCCCCCTACGGGAACAACGAACGTCCGATCATTATAGACGACGAAGGCGAGGTGGTCGGGACGGTCTAGTCGCCCCTTTCGGTAAAACGTGATTTTGCCACTGTTCAAGGCGACGACGAAAATATGGCCGGTAATACTTGGTCGCCCCCCGTTAAGAAGATTACGCAAGAGGGTTCTTCGTCTGAGAAGGTGTCAGACCAAGACCGACTTCGCATACTTCTCCTCCAGCTCGAAGAAGCTAAGATCCTAGTAGAAATACATAAGGAAAGACTAGACTCCACATTGAAGATCGGCGCTAGGCTAAGCTGCTAAGCTACGAAAGACGTTATTATACTTTGATCAAGTCGCACCACATAGGTGCCGGACGGGGTGTTGCGAGTGCTAGTCTCTTGTGCGAGGGTTCAGGCGATGTCTTCTGCCAGGCCACCCCGACCTAGACTGGGACTAGGGCGTGTTCTAGGGCGCCGTCGGATGCCCAGCCCTGATACCTCACGTCGGGGAGGAGCACATGTTCGAACATGATTATGGAGAAGCTCTCACCGAATTTGGGCGAAACCAGCGGGTACCCTCATGTCGTGAAGATATGATGACATGGAAGGAGCAGGCAAGGCCAAGTCACTCCGGACCATATCAGTCGCTGCGTGACGGAGGAACGCGTGGTCGGTCGGTACGGGCGGGGAAGAGGTGGGGGGACAGGCAGACAGCGGCGTCGACGAGAGCAGCAGCGCCGCACTGAGAGGCGCCAGGGCCAGCACCACCAAGGCGCTCGAGGAGACCAACCTCGACGACGCTGGGCTGTCGAACAAGGTCGTCGTCCTCTGCGCAATCCTGGGCGAATCTCGCAGGCTGGGCGAGAAGACACTGGTCTTCTCCCATCGTCCCGGCATGCTCAAGTACCTGGAAGGCCTCCTCGAATCCCGTGGGCTGTCTGTCTATCTCCTGGACGGAAAGACCGGCAACAGGCAGCAAATGGTCTCGAATTTCAAGACAACCCTACACCCGGGAAAGTCCAAGGCTTATTCGTGGATGTCGGCAAACGAAGTCGGGGCTGGGAAGACCTTTACCTACATTCTGTCCATTATTGCCGTGGCAGAGCTGAAGAAAACGAAAGGATCTGGATTTCAAGGCACTCCTTATCGTCCCGCCACAGCTTGTTGTTCAAAAGTTCGACGTTCACCCCCCGTCCTCTAGCCACCCCCACCACCACCATGGTTCTTCAAGGTTGGAGACCGGGTGAGGCTACGTTTGCACCACGGATACACGATACCAGAGGCTGAACCTCACACGTGACGTGTTTTACAAACATCTTGCAAACGTGGAATACAGTCACACTTGTGACGTGTCGGAGCATCCGATGGCACGGAAGGTTGAGAGATGGCTGCAGCAGACCCTGGGGCCGATACACAACGACCTTACATTTCGCCAAGTCACGCCAGCCTTCATCCAATGTCCGGGCCATGTCGAAAAAGATGAGATGACGGGTTCATCGTACAACGAACCACAAGCGGAGGCGATACGGCCTCGACGTGCGATTCGAACCCGGCAACATGGGGTCTGCGCCGCCCGGCGTAGCCCTAGCCTCGAGCAGAGCCCCTAGTTGGACAATTGAACGAAATATGATGGCGGACGGCAATTCAGCTGTACCAGTCAACTGTTTACAGCGTATCTTCCATAACCCAAATTAAAACAAAGTAAGACTTTGTTGACAACGTATCTCCAACAAGCCATAAGCTACAAACCCAGAGCTGTTCTCACGCCTCACTTCCGCAAATCCTCCACCTCTTTTTGCTACCACCTCATCATCAGAGATCTCCTCAAAACCTTATCCTCGAGTCAAGTAAGTACGCTACACATACCTCTCGATCTCATCCCTGCCAGCCCACCCTAACGCTCCTATAGCCGTGACGATGGCTCGCACCAAGTAGATTGCCAGGGGTTCCACGGGAGGGAAAGCCCCGTGGAGACCCAAGGTCTTCGCCAGCAAGGCTGCGCGCCGAGCCCCGGTGGCTTCGGCCACCCGGCGTCGCCTCAAGCTAGGAACTAAGGCGCTGCGAAAGATCCGGAGGTACCAGAAGTCCTAGGAGCTGCTGATCCCGAAGCTTTCGTTCGCACGCGTAGTAAGTCTAGCCACACCCTCGCCCATCGCACCACAGCTGTCTAAACGGACTATAGGTTCGTGAAGTCGCCTAGAACGTACGAACCAGCATAAGATTCCAGACGTCGGCGCTTGGCGCGGCGTAAGAGGCCGCAGAGGCATACATCATCGAGTTCTTGGCTCACACCTAGGACATAGCGTCACATGCGAAGCGGGTTAGGCACAACACCCCGGCTGTGACTACGCAGGCTGCCTCTACGGGAGGCGAGAGATAAGCCGATACTGACCAATATATGCAAACAGGCCCTCGACAAGGAGGCCGAGGCCGAGGCCGAGCACGCCGGGGCCCCGCGCCCCTCCCCCTCGCCGCGAAGACTACCATGGGCAGCGGCAAGACCTCGTTCGGGACGGCTCCCGCCGCTTAGTGGCGAGGCGTGCGGGCTAAGGAGGAGAACGACGAGTGATTACTTGTTTTTATAATGCAAGACTGGGCCCCTTCGGCGGGATGGCTGTATGCTGTTGATTCTTATTGCCCCCTGTCACAGCACCAGCGCCCGGAGACAAGGCAAAGGGGACGGTCCGCTTTGAGGACGTTGAGACTTGCGGGAACCGTGGCCTCGTAGGTCACGGTAGCCACAGTGAAGTAGTGAACAAAGAGACTATGGATAACCTTAGCAAGGAGCTAGCCATGCTCAGGACGGATCTGAAGAGCCACAGTGAAGCAGTGAACAAGGAGCTAGAAGGACATAACGACCATGTCCGACAAGAGTTAGAGAAACATCGGCGGATATTACGGGTAGTGTATTATGCTTATTTCCTAAAGCTTGGTCCTGGAAGGCCCATCCGCTGGGTGAAGTGTACGAGTATCCTTGTTTGAACTGCCTGAAGAGCGCATGAGGATGATAGTGCAGCCGATGCCCAGAACTGGATCGAAGTACAATCCTCCCCAAGCTTCGCTCATTGCCTTCATGGTCCTAGATATCTTGGATCGTGTGCCCCGCGTATCACCACGGCAAATCTTAGTTGCCGACGACATGATGCTAAAGGGGTGCGCAACATATAACCCGTGAGGAAATCCCAAAAGATTGACCGATTGGCTATATTACAGCACGTGGGGGAACTCAATCCCAAACCAGGATCAAACCTCAAACACAACATACCGCCCCCGCCGCTTTCAAAGTTCAGCCTTGACGGGCAACCATTGCCTACACCTCCAGCTCAGCTGATAGAGACAAGCGATGCTTTGGGGACGACCAGCTTCCTTATAGAGGCGCTGCGGAAATCGAACTCAGCTCCGAGGAGTTCATACACAAACAAAAGGTATATCGAACAAAAGTCTTGACATATAACAGAATACTAATTGAACATAGTACAAAGTTCAATCATACCCACGTATGTTTTCTCGTTCCATCACTATACAAGTTGCTGATGGTGATTTATTGAAGATGGACGAAGAGCGTCGACCAACAAGAACTAAGAAAGCACTGATGGAGAAGCTTATATTCGAGCAACGCTTGCAGCGAGACTTTTTGCAAGGCACAAGATTAACCAGTTTCACAACTTCGGTTTTCGGCCACAGTACCCAAACCTTTTTCAAACGGAAGATATGCCGGCGCTTTTTGGCCATGATCAACGGTATTCAGCCTCCTCCGCCTACTTCTTCTCACATTGGCAAAACGTCCCCAGAGGGCTACACCCAACAAGCTATTCGTGTACGCACAAAGCAACGCTGCAACAAGCAATCTCGCCACCCGCATCGCGAGAATTAATGAGATGGCAACGGATATTTACAACCGCCACCATTCAAATCGTACCCGGACTTTGTTACCATACGCATTGGTCGTGTGTGGACATCCCATGTCTACTGAGTTTTCGACTATCCTAAGTTGGGTATCAAGCAGGCCAGTGGGAGACACGTACGCGATGCCTTTCAACTTTCGGTCGCACACTGAGCTGTGGTAGTGCCGCTCGACATATTTATACCTACCTGTAGCGACTTGGTCGATATAGCGGACCCAACTTCTTCTATGTACGCCACGAGAGAGATATATAAAGAAGGTGGTCCTCCATAGGGGTCCTTGACCATGAGGTCAAGGTCTTCTATAGGGGGGGCCTCACGTAATTAAGGGTTACGTGAGGTTAGAGAGAGGTAAGCGGCCAATCCAAAGCTAGAACTGCTTCCATTTGACTACCCTCTTCTTCAACTCCTACCAAACCGAATACTCCTACTTAACCGATCTCTTTTACTTAGATATAATTTTCTCCGCAATCTCCTTTAACCGCTCAAACTATTACTTTAGTTCTACGAAGTACCTCTCTTTTAAGATACTAAAGTACTTCTTCTTTTTCGTAACGTCGATCCTCTCGAAAGATACTAACTCTTATCCAAAGAAAACTATCGTCTTCAAGTCTTCGACCTCTATCTCGTCGATGTCGATCTTATTGATTATACGGGCGTTGCCGTATAGGCGTTTCTATATTAGCTTATCCTTTTTAGGTATCGGCGTTGTAATCTTAGGGAATTTGATAACGTTGCCCTTTTTAAGCTTAGGCTCGGAAACTTTTATAACGATAAGTTTAGCTACTATAGTAACTATTAGCTATTAAAGGAAGTTTAAATTAATTTTTAAAGGAAGAAGTAGAAGAAGTATATAGTTCTAAAGATAGAGAACTACTCCTTAGGAGGCCGAGGTGTTTATATATATACCCTCTTAAGAGTAGGTTAACGGAGTTTTCTAGGTGCCGGAGGGAACTTGTCGGAGAAGAGTTATACGGCCTTAGAGTTTAAGAAGGTTTATCTCTATTCGGCTCGCTTGTCGATATAAACCTTAAAACCTACGTAGCTTAGTTTTATCGGCTCGCGCCTAATAACCTTTTTTTTTTTGGGACTGCCTCGTAGCCGTCACCCTAGTATAAAGAAGGTGGCTCCCTCCGTCAACACTTCTAAGAGGAGAGTATCGAGATCACAGAGGTGATGTATTGGTACAGCTACGTGATTGTCGTGCTCCGCAACCGCGGTGTCGATCATGCCAAGCTACCGAAGCGTGTCGGCCGCCTGCCCTGCGGATATCTCTTCGAGGACGAGATGGGACTTTCTCAACCTCCCCGCTCCCGTCGACTTGTGGACCCATCCCCGAGTAATCCGGATGTGAGCACATACAGTCTCCTGCAACCAGTACTCCGTGTCACGTCGAATTACAATCTTCTTCTTCGGATCCCTATCATCCACAACCACCCCAATTGTCAACCCATTTCGTGCTTTCCGTCTCACGTTAACTCTACTCTCTAGCATCTCTTTTTCGACGATGTCTACTGCTGCGAGAGATCTCGCAGTCGCCAATCTGGCCCAGACCCTCAACCATGCGCTAGAGGCTTTGTGCAATCATCACGACGTGATCGAGGTAATTGAAGCAGGTCATGGTGACAACCACTGGAGTGCTATTCTGGTCATCAACGATGTATGTACATACAACTGCCCCCAACGGTAAAGTCCGCCAACGTGAAAATCAAGAATGCCAAAGCCCAGCGTCAAGCTGCTCGAAAGGCCGTTGCTGATGGTATCAAGGTCAAGACTCAGTTCCCCAAGGTAAGTTCCCGCTCCATTTTAGTATTGCTTCAACTTACCAATAATCTAGTCCCAGGATGATGTGGCAATGAAGGACTCCGAGCACGGTGATGTCGACACCGATAATGCTGCGAGTCTTCTTGCTTCCCTGAACCTCGCACTCTCCCTCACAAGTCTTCCTACCTCACGAAAGCGAAAGCGGATCGCTGGTGAAGAAAACCGAGACGTCCGGCCAATACCAACGAGACAGAAAGGCCAAACAACATCAAAGCTTGCCCCTCTATAGCTTGCTGTTCTTGTGCGCCACCTTCTCCTTGATCTTGCCGAAGAACGAGCTGAGCCTGTTCTTCTTCTTCTTGTCCGCCGTCGTGGCAGGGCTTGCATATGCCTCCCAAGAAGGATAAGAAGAGGAAGTTGCAGCCCGATGGCCTCCGTCGCTTCCATAAGGAGCGCCGTGTCGCAGCAGGGGGGTCCGAGGCGGACCTCTGGCTGGGCCGGCCTCCGACGCCGAGGAGGATAAGCTGGCTGGAATGCCAGCCGAAGTCGTAAGTTTGAAACTTCCTTTCGTCACGCAATACGTTAATACGCAGTGGATCTACACTCTACAACGCCGAGCGGTCAATTGACGCCGTCTAAAACGCGAAACTCCCTGCCAGTCCAGCTCCCCGCGTGGGATCGCCCAGCTAACCTTGTCGCAGAATCGCATTGGTACTGGCCGACCCTACAGCGGCAGATCCGCCAGTCCATCCGCCAACTGCGATGCCAGCGGAAGAGGGAAGGTTCAGCGCAGCCCAAAGAAGAGGCTCTTGAGCTTCAGGAACATCGGCCAAGTCGAAAAGGGGGTTTAGATTTCGAAAAAAGAGGAAGAAATCGCAGGGAAGGGCCGCGCGGCTGGCCCGCCGCGACCGGAATCGCCGGTCCGACAGCGTGGCGAGAGCCACCGTCTGTGGACTAACATAGTCCACGAGACCGATGAGGTTGAAGGTAAGGAGAAGCTTGCGCAGCGTGCCGCAGACGAGCAGAGGCGATAGGCCGCAGGCACCACCATCTTCGACGAAGTGGCCCCATTCAAAGAAGTATGGATGCCCAGCTCCTCTTCGAGGCTGGATGACCTTTGTGGTCGTTCAACCTCGATCAGTGACATGGGATACCGTAAGGCAACTCAACAACTCATTTCCATTGACGACATTACTTCTCCCCCCCCTAGAATCTCTCAATCAACCTTCCACTCTCCTACCATCTCGCAGGAAGCGAATGGTGACCGGCGTGACTCTTGACGCAGGTTAAGGTTCGGCGCGGCTCCGGAGGGTCTGGGAGTTCGGACGAAGTGTTGTCTTTGGTGCAGTTGACGAGTGCGCGGGATGCCCCAGTCACTTGAACAAGTATCGCAATTGCCGGGTTTTGGCGTTGCACCCTCCCTCCCACCTTTTTCTTTTTTTGATGCGGAGGACTCCGTATACACACATGGATGCCCAGCGAGACCGCGGCCGATGGCACGCAGAGCTGCCTGAAACCACAGGTGAAGCGCGGTACTTTTGGAATGTTCGGGTCGATGACAACTCCTAGCCAGAATCGATTGTCCTTAGGGTTTGGTTGCGAGTCAACCTTGCCATTCTCATGCATCAGCGGTCTACGTCTTACAGCCCAGAAGTAAGTATTTGCAGACATTGCGAATCTTCACATTCCGAAACGTTGAGTCGTTGCCATTGACGGGCTGAAAACAATATCCTCCTACGCGTCATTTTACGCAACAAGCCATGACAACCTCCGACCTGTCATACAACAGAGTATTGCCATCAGAGAATGCAGCCACAAATCCTCCGACATACCTTGTAACTAGAAGTGCTCTGGCATATGGTAGCAACTTCAACAGTGGGTCGACCTCGGGGAGCGCAATTTGTTACTCTGCCAGAATCCTTCATTCTCCTCTCAAGCTTCGACTTGAGTCTGAGCCCTAGTACTCAACTCTTCTTCTCTCGCATCCATCACTCTTCGACTTGAGTCTGAGCCCCAGTGCCCAACTCTTTTTCGACCATGGCAGCACGAAATCAGTAAGACTAGTTACTCCACCAGATCGAGACAAAGCTACTAGGCCTCAACAAATTACCCCTAATCTCCGTTTACACACCAAAAGAGCAGGAGCGATTACCACTTTGGGGCTAAGAGGCCTTTTATTTACACTTCTGAGCTTTCTATTCAATCCATCTCCACGACCTCAACTCTTCTTCCTACCTAGCAAAGACCCAACCCTCTACCCCTTGGCTTCTTTGATATCCTCTGGTTGCTTTGGATTCACGTCTTCGGCTTCATCATTATTATTTGCCTGACCCTTGAGGTTTATGTCGCTACGTTCCCAGAGACAAATATGTTTACAGGGTGCGCTGATTGCGTGGACCTGGAACCTGACTACTCCGGCATCTTCTACCCTTCGCAAACCATCAATACTAGTACCTCATAATCTCTATCGTACCACACCTTCCCACACTCTAGCACTGTTTTCCTACTTTCATACTGGATCCAGGCTGGATTGATCTAGAGATTTCCAGGTTCACTACCGCAGAGAACTTGCCCAGTCGTTATTCATTGTGGAAGGAGTGACGTTAAGTGAGGAAGGAACCCCGTACCCTTTTCGTCAGACTTGCTGCAAGGAAAGGTAGCAGCCACCCTTTCCCATACGCTTTTGGAACATGTCGTTGCAACCTAATTGAGCTGACCCCCAGGTTTTAAGAATAAAAAGCCCAGTTCAGGTGTTATACAACGCAGGAATTGTGTTGACAACGTCTTCAGGAAAGTGCAGATGAGCTGTGAGGAATCATTCTTACCAGTTCATACTCCTTCTTAACCGTATATCAGTGGGATACAGAGCGAACATGATGACATTTGTCTTCCGCTTTGCTTTTGTTGTTGTCTTGAATCAGACATCGCCAGCTTTTGACGCTCCGCGCCGTGTGTTTACCCTGCCAGACCAGAAAATGTCGCACCACGAACACAACTGGACCTAATCAGAATAACTGTCGCAGACAGCGGATCATAGGGGGGCGTCGCCCAGGCTAAGACTAACGAGTCGTTCAGGCAGATACTGTTGAGCCTGGCGAAAAAAGGGAGGGGCGAAATCTGGTGATATCGTCGCGGCCCTAACTGTTACGGCGCTTACATTCCTACTCCTAAAATTCAGTACCACCGGCCCCAAGCATGAAACACGTTGTTCAAAGCCCAAATCGACCGTGAAGATGACCCCGAGGTCATTCTTGAATATACCGGAGAAGATTAGACACGCGCGTTGAAGACTTGTATACAACTTTTCTCCCGACGTACACAAAGATTTGGCTACGACGAGGGAGAATTTAATCAGGCGAATACACAAAAGGATGTATACGGTCGCGTCAACCTCGTGTCGAAATCGGGCCCTCGGGGCAAGGTTTGTGGTATCCCCTTCATCACAGAAGACGAGATCAACTCCGTAGTAAGTGGGTCTGGCGCGCAGGCGTCTTTTAGCAATAGCAACTCAGCAGCGACCACATGCGTCGACACATTCAAGCCCATCGAAGGCGACGACGCTGGGTCAGAGGAGGAGACGAGCTTCAGCACCGCCACCAACACCACCGCAGTCGCCGGCGGCACGGACGATGAGGATGAGGGAGTCGCGGCCCCCAAGGGGAGGTCAAAGGGCAAAGCCAAGGGGAAGGGGAAGGACAAGCCCAAGTCCCAGTCAGCGCACGCGCAATTCGCAAAGATCGTAAAGCATGCAGAGCTGCCGACGATCTACCACGGCTTCATGTTTCTAGGCCCGGCTATTGCCGGAGCCTGGCGCCTGCCGACCAGGCTTATTACTATCCTGGCAGGCAAACGCGGAAAATGGCATCAAGAGCGCATTCCTCACCACGCTGAATTTCCGTGCTGTTGAGTTTACCGTCTTATGCCCGTTCGGTACTCAGGTAGTATCCGGCACCCATGTCAGCGACGATAATACCGTCGAAATCGTCGTCCTAGTTCAACTTGGGTCGCGGCAAAGGAAGACTTCGGCGGTGGCGGCGGCGACGTCATGGACGAGCACGAGGACGACGACGATGAGGCAGGCTTTTCACAATCCCTAAGCGATCTGCACAGAATCAGATCCAGGATGGTGACACGTTCTCACGGTGATTCGCGCGAACAGAGACCTCAGAGAAAACGCTGCAGAGTTGCCGTTTACACTGCACCGCGGACTCCTGTGGAACGAATGCAGAAACACCTGTCAAACATCACCACGCAGCTGAACCGGGTCGAAGCAACGCTATGCGACAACAAGATAGACATGCCTTCGCTTCTTGACACGCGCCTCGTACAAGGCGCCAATCCTTACAACGTAATGCTACCACGCCCCATGCTACTTTCACGATCTATCGCTAACTACTATCCGTTGCTACAAATAGGATCCGTCCCCCGACCTATATACGTTTGTCAGGTCTGGCGCGCCCAGCGGTCCCGATCCTCAAACTAACAATCCATATGTCTATAAGATGGGTTTCGCCATAGGCCCTATAGTCGGGGCCGTATCTCCTCTCCGTGCTATTGCGCGTACGTACTTTGGCACCGGTATCGATATGCTGATAGTCGAAACCGACGAAACCGTTGTCACTTCTCTTTATTATGTTAGGTCGTCACCCAAATTCGCTATCGAGGGGGACTCTAGAGCGCTAGTCTATACGCAATCCAACGTTCTTGGGATGCTCTGGGGGGGGCCCACGCTATTAGTAATGGCAAACATGACCAGAAGAGATGGACCGTCACGTTGGGTACCGGGACCGTTTCGATTTTGATTGAAGAGCGCATTCGCCGCATCCAAGCAGCCCAGACACCAACAGCGACAAGGGAAGAGATTCGCGCAGATCTCAAACAACACCAAGTCAAAATAGTTTTGATTGTGAAATTCGACTCCACGGATCGACAATCTGTATTGTTGAAGTTACACCATCGACATACATTCTACCAGCGGCTATCCAGGCCACCCGAAACCTAGCTAGACAAGCACAATAGTGGGGAACATCTGTACACAGGTTCCGCGGTTGACATCGCTTCCCAACGTGCTCGACATCCACAGCTGCTGCCCACAGTACATGATCTGCGTCCTCCCCGCCGCATCGAGCTTCAGCTCGCCCGTGATCGAGTCGACGCAGGCGTTCACATAGGTGACGGCGGCCCCGGCGGCGACGGAGGCGGCGACGGAGGCCTGGGTGCCCAGCTGCGGCCAGTTGCTGCCGCTCGAGGCCGTGGACATGTAGACCACGTACTGGTACGTGTAGGGGGGCACGTTGTACGCCAGTCCCAGGTGGCCGTTGGCGTCGATGGTCCAGATGTATTTGTTCTGCACGCTGGCCGCGGTCGAGGCCGAGAGGGCGTTCCAGGTCACGCCGCCGGTCAGGCCGTTGAGGAGGTTGGCGTAGATGTAGTAATCGTTGCCCGCGTACTGCGTGGCGTGGGCCTTGAAGGGGCCGGATGCGGGGCCGCAGACTGACACTGGGGAGGACGAGGGGATGGCGGTCTGGGTGACTGTCGCCAGTGTGGTGTCGATCACGGAGATGAGCTGGGTCTCTGTTGCGGAGGTGCTGGCTGTTACTGAGATGACGTCGGTTTCTATGCTTGAGATGGTGGAGAAGATGCTCGAGGTGACGGTCTGGTGGCGGTTAGTCTGGGGGGTTCTTTGGGCCGGGGCGCTGATGCGCAGGGGCTGTGCAGAAAGGCTTACAGATGTCTCGTAGCGGTCGTCTCCGGAGTGGCGGTGACGGTCGTCGGCACGACTCCAACGCAGGAACAGGCCGACACATACTTAGGCCATGAGGAACAGGGAGAGGCATACGCTGGAGGAGTTGGGCAAGTCTTGGTAACTGCTCGCCTCTTCAGCGTAGCGGCAGCCGCTGTCACGGTGATGGTCGTGAAGTCTGTCTCGGTCGAGGCAGTCTGTGTCTGCTGTGTGGTGAAGTCTGCTGTCTGAGTGGAGACTGTGTTGCTCTCGGTCGTGGTCGAGAGTTCAGTGCCGACGATGGTTGTGTACACGGTCGGGAGGACAGTGACTGTGGACGTGACAGTGCTCGTCGCTGGTGTTACCGTGACTACTAGGAGGGACGAGCAGTCCTGAGCACCGTTCCTGGTTGTGAACGCACTTCCGATGACGGCTATGGTCTGTCAGTGGTTACGAGTCTCGCTACCGGCTTCTCGAGGGTGCTCACCTCGGAGACAGTTGTTGGCGTTGCAGTCTGCCGTTGCCAGACGAACGGCGGCCGCCAGCACAAGTAACGAGCCTTGACTCTTCATGGCAACGACGAATCCGAGAAAACACGGGCGACAGGATCGGAGACGGACAGCTCTGTGGGACACCAGTAACACGAAGCAATACTGTGATAGTATGTACAGGTTGACAGCACAAACGAATGACTGAGGGTGAGGTTGGGGATGTCAGAATGGCCCGTCAGGATTCCCGACGAGGTTTCCTGGGGATGGAGCCATGATAAATGTCGATCGATTATTTTGTTCCGTCATCCGGTGCACGTCTAGTTCTAGGCCATGTGGAACCAGAGCTAATACTCCGTTCAGCTTTTAGGGCCCATGTCGGAGTCGCCGCCAGAACCAGTCGCTGTGATCGTTGGGAGATCGACGCCACTTAGCGCTGTCAATAGTCTCGAAGCTAGTGTTTAGCGACCACGTCCCGGCCCCGGATCCCCACACTGGACGCGCGTGTCCGAGGAAGGCCCTCAGGCCCTGCACGAGTATTACCCTGTCTTGATGGGCAAGATTGCAGCGGATACCTCGGACGAAGTCTTTCAACTGCACCAAGACATTTGTCCCTTTCGCCCACTTGGGAAGTAGTATAAACCAAGTGAAAAGCGACATATGACCTTATCCCAAAACTCCAACCCATTTGGAGTACGATTTATTCCCCTCGAGAAATACGAAGGCGTCAATTCGCCGGAAATGCCCTTGACGTTCGGCCAATATCCTCAGACTCGTGCAGCAGCGTCCTCCAACCCGTCATCACCCCATCCAGCTCGTCCACGACTAAGTTGGCTTCCCATAGTGCCCAGGACCTCGGACAGGCATTTCTATCCAAGATGAGAGCTAGGTTCAGCGGCAGCCAGAAGTTTGAGTCCGTTGCCACAATGCAGCAGCGCGTCCACTCGGATTTAGAAGGTTCTCCTTTGGACTTAAAGCCACGGACGAGGTATATTTTATTTTCGGATAGCGATATGCTCCAACTTCACACTATTTTGCACCTTCAGGTATGACCAGAATATGGTATCGAGGTGCTTGATAATGCTTCTTTCGGAATGTGAATTCTCAGTTCCTTCGGCACGCGTCGAAGGTCTTCGGGGGTGATGCTGGGACCCGACTAAACTGCGTCCACAAACTCGCCATCATCTCTGTCGAGGCGAGCCATTTCAAACGGTCGACAGTCGTCGGTTCTCCTGATTCCTGAGCGGACAGGCATCATGTCCGGCGAGGTCGAGAACGATTCTGCAGAAGGCACGCTGTTCGTCGGGGACTGTGATGAAGACGACAAAGCTGGCACCCCGGCTGTGGCACTTTTCCAGCAGTACTTCATCGGCGACCTTATCGGGTTAACAGACGAGGAGGCCAGGACCTCATCGGTATACAACCATCATCATCCCCAGAAGTTAGGTGCCAATGAGGTATAGACCCCTGAGGATGGTCCACGGGGCGATTCAGCACTGTATTGCATCCACGTCGCTGGTAGCTACGAGGAGCCAGATTCCCGACTGTCCTACTGAATAGTATACTCCTCTGCTGATCCTCGTCATTTCCGCCCTTCTGATTGCCAGATTCAACGTAGTCTATGCTTTATCTTTTCAAGTCCCTCTTTCAAACCCCTACACAAAATGGTCGCATCAATCGAGGATGTCCTAGACTTCATCGATGGTATCGAGGATATCCTAGACTTCATTGATGGTATCGAGGATATTCTAGACTTCATTGATGGTATCGAGGATGTCCTAGACTTCATTGATGGTATCGAGGACGCAGACTCGCCAACTTCAATCCCTACGAATACACCATCTGCTATGACCACCAGCTGGGGCTACAACTCGACCACCAAGGCGTAAGTAGCAGCTATTTGATAACGAGTTAGCACTAACCATCCACTCTCACTTAAGTCAACGACGGCCCAAAGGCCGTCAAAACTGGCCACGTCCACAGGCTCTTTATCCAATTTGGCAAAGGCTCCGCGAGAGGCATGGCCCAGAAGAAAGTCAAGAAGGGTTCCAACGTCCTGGCGCGTGTTTTTGCTACACAAAACGCCACTCCAGACGATATACGGACTGCCCTCAGAGAAAGTTCCAAGACCACTAGGGACCTGCTTGACGTACAGCTGCGGATCGCCGAGCCCTGAAACTTTGTGACAGCAACAGCAATCTGCCCTCGCAGAGGTAGGGGTACAACGCAGCCTCAAAAACGCCAAGACTTGAGGCTCTGGGATCAACCAGTTGTTCTACGACGCAAATGGATATCACATTGCCTCCTATATCTTCAAACATGATTGCATGACCGGGAGCTGTCGTTCCGAATGGAAAGCGTGATGTAGTCGTTAGGGAGAGCGAATATACTCACAAAGCCCTCCCAACATCGTCAAGGACTAACCATTTTCTCTTAGAAACGCCCGTGATATGATGTCATACTAAAGGCTGGACGCCCTATATGGCGGCGGTGGCACAAAAGGAGCAATGCCGCAAAACCTAAATAAGAGGGCCCACAGTGCGGCGGATATCGAAGCGGAAAGCACAAGAGGAAGACGAGAGTTCGACTCACACACCGTTTGACCCTGTCGAGTTGGACATACGCTTGGAGATGATAAAGAGGCGGAACCGCCAGAGACGCGCAACCGGGCTGCGCAGCTCGACCGACGAAATCAGAAGAGTTCTAAATGATGAAGAGGAGGGAGCACCAAATGCCTACACAATCGTGGGCCTGATACGGAGGATCCGTGGAAGCTGCAAAGGAGAAGATTGTGCTCGTCTCGAGGTTCGTTAGGCCCTTCAGTATCATCAACGAGGTCCTCGACCGCGAAGCCCAACCAGATCCGGCCCTGGCGATCACGAAGGTGGCCTTCACTGGCTACATAAAGAGAAACGAGCGCATCGATAATCTAAGACAGTTCAAGCGTACGGATGGCGGCCCCGTATTCGTCTCGGTAGCCGTGCGCGTTATGAGCCCCTTCGACATGGAGAGTGGAGTACCCTCGCCGTCGTATACCAAGATATGCCCGGCGAGCTGTCGCTCTCCAAGCTAATGAGATGATGGGTGGACGAGTTCAACGTCGAGAATGGCCTACGGCTTCATGTTTGGAGCGCCTAGGCGCCTTGTGTTCTTGCACACGATAAAGCCATATCTGATCCTTTCCGCCGCTCTTACTCTCGACGCCCTCTTCGTTCTCGCCATTTCGATCTACGCCACTGTCACCATCGCATCCACTTGTCAGCATATTGTTTTGGGTAACTACCTATATAAGGCCCTTGATAAAGACCTCCATACCTGGGAGGAGGCAAAGGAGGACGGTGACACTAAACCGGAGTCTGTCAGCCTCACTTACTACTTCGGGTGCCTTCTCGACAATGGTGGGGGCGATTTAAAGCCCAGTGATGGAATACTCGACAGTATTGATGATCTTGCTTGAAGGGTTGAAAACAGAGGCCGAAACGCGTAGAAACCTTTCGTGATTAGCTCATTACCTCAGCTCTCTTCAGTCAATCAGCCGCTCAACCACCACACCACGGCACCATGACTGCAGTTCCAACCGCATTGACGAACAGCAGAGGTGCCTCGTACACTCATCACCAACGCCAGTGGAACTCTGAGCACCGAACTCTGAGCACCGAACTCTGAGCACCCCGCCACACGGTCGCAGCGCAGAAGGCGGGCGCACTGCTCCATCGACGAGTCCACCATCTGCGCCGAGTCTCGCGCCTACGCCGCGTTGTGGCCAGGAGGGGCATTTTACGGCTGGCAATAATGTGAAGGACAGCGGCGGAAGAGTACGGCGTATCATCTGAAGGAAGTCAGGCCTCGACATATGGCCGGAGGTGTCGAGAGAATGCTGCGTCCTATGGAGGTATTACGAAGTCCCGCCGTCGCAAGCAGCTGGCTTGGCCAAGTTGATTCATCACGTCTTATTATCCAACCTTCTACTTGTAACTCTATCACGCATATCTCATCTCCAAAGCGTTTCAGGCCGGCATCATATCAGCATCTGATGTGGACTATTGGCAAACGAAGTTCCAGCCCACCGACTCTATGGATGTCGAAGGAACAGAGGCCAGGCTCCCGGCGGATGCGGACCAGGCCTTCCATAGATGCGGAGGGTCGGTTCAGATTTTTCCCGGGGCGATATGTTAGATGGTAGGTAGCGCGCTATGCGGGCATCGACGTGTGACAAGCTCTTAGCAACAATGCCGCATTCGTCTCCGATAGGTGTCTTGAGAGCACGCCTCAGTATACTGTCCAACAGTGTCTCCCGCCAGAGGAATGCCTCCACGAGCAAACCCTCTTCCGCCACCCCTAACACTCTGGACTTCCCACCTCCAGACACGACGAAGGCCCCCATCCCAGGCGCAATGTCCGACAAGGCCTTCGACCTCGTTTTCTCAGTGGACACTTCACCATGAAGCAAAGCTACATAGATATTCCTTCTTAAACGGTGATATAGCAGACCGTTTCATGGAAGACTACTTGGAGCAGTCTTGCTCGGCCCAAACTATCAACGACTGTGGTGTGACTGGAGGAGCATCCATGAGTGCAAGGAAGCACTGGGACCACAAGTCAGGGCCATTCGAACAGGTGACATATTCCGATTGACAACCACAAGTCCCGACAAGCGGCCTCTCCCCAACTACCGACTTTTAGGGATACAGTATGCCCTCCACAGGGTCATGGGCTCGCTGAAGGCCGCAGCCGCAGACAAGGACATTTTCGGTCGGGACCCGTGCGCACGGCCTTCGACGGTTCTCGGCAAAGTGTACATATGCCGCCACTCAACTACCAGGCCGGTTTGGGGCAGGCCCGCTGTCGCGACATCATGATGTCTAATTAATCGCCTCTGTTCGCCTCAAGAGAATCGGCACGGATCTGACGGTTCTCCTCCTACGCTGCGGTACGGATCTACAGGATGCCACGAAATAGACCAGTGCACGTGTACAGACTCGTTGCGCCCCTGTCTGAGATCGATACCGCTATCGCCAAAATTGGGGGCAGGAAGGAGTTTGTCAACCAGGATCTGATGAGGGCCATCCGCCGAAGAGAAAGCGAGCTCTTTGTGTGGTACTCGGACTTGGGGAAGGCTCAACGAGGAGATAGCCCCGCACAAGGCAGCGATCTTGAAGATGGAGGCGGGGAATAAGGGGAGGAAGAGCAGAAGAAGAGAGAGGAGCAGGCGAAGAAGCAGGACGAGGAGGGAGCAGGTCCAGCTACCAGGACGGTAAGTACTGTAAAGGCCTCCGGGGTCGGATGCATTGGGAGCTTGGGCGTCATGTGAAGCGGCAGGTGGAACCGCAGGTCCCAGACTTCCAGGTTCTTCTCTCCAGAACAACATAAACTCGCAGTCTTTTCCGCTATCTCAGTATAATTCCTTCAGAGCCCAATCTCACCGGACCGCCACACTCAGTTCAACCAGAGCACAACTCGTTTCTGTCCGTGAACCTTCGGTGACAGCGGTGATGGCGCCGCAGCCGCCCGTGTCAAAGCCGAGTCAAAGTGTGCCAACTGCGGTCGTGTAGGCCACAGACTCGTCTACTGCATCAAGGCGTCGGCGGAGACTGGCGAGGTGTCGGGATGCGTGAATTGCAACGCGCTCGGTCATGAGACGGACGAGTGCCCCGACTTTGAAGGGGAAGCGAGCAAGTCCCGCCTGAATAACCTGTACCACCTCTACATCCTGAGGAGGGCCTTCAGACCGCGATTTCTTTCAGCTACCAGAATCTTATTCGACTACGCTCTGTCTTTTTCTTACCTACCTTAAAGAGAGTGAAGGGCGAGGCAAAGCCCCATTCCAAAGCGAATTGGCACCAAGCCTTGGAGTCACTGCCCGAATGGAAACTCTGGCATAAACATCACGATTATTTCGAGGCAACGGTCGACAAATAGAACTTCCTACCAAAGAGAGTAAACGGGCGGAGCAGCTATCGGGACATCAGTGACGTGATCGACCGTCTTATGCAAAACGTACTGGCGACGTCGTATACAATGCTACGTCTGATCGGAGGGACGTGATTCTCCAGCAGCGAGTTAATTAATCTGGAAACAGAGTCGTTTCCATATTACGATCGGACTGCGGTTGAAACTTCTGTTACTCTCGTCAGGCAAAAGTAAGCATCTTACACTGAGACTCACAAATTCCTTTTTCCGAACATCCCACCGTCGTATATCCTATACAACTTTCGACTCATTTCAACAACTCTGCGTTCAAAGCTCAGGGATATCGAAGGGAGTCACGAGGAGGCGGCGTCTGTGGTGCTAAAGCAACACGGAGGTCTGATGATCCGACTCCGAGTTCTCCCTCCCTCCCCCACCGCTCCGTCGTAGCGAAGACGACTATAGCGCGCCAAGACCGTCTACGCTCCCTCCCCTAAGCACGCCCGATTTCCTAAACGAACAACTAGATGCTTAGCACCATGCCCATCTGCAGAGGACATGAGGCAAACATCAGTCCCTAGAGGGCTTGATGGCGAAACTTGGGAACGCGGTAGACATCGCCACGGTAAGGAGGTTGATGGAGAAGGACCCATCTGATGACACACCCGACCGGTTGAGACGATCACTGCAAGACGCTGACCCAACGGGACACTTGGCAGCGATTGCAGCACAACGCCCCGTAACACCACGCCACCGACAACACGGGCTAACCATCCAGTGACGCTACGCAATCAGGCGCGGAAAGCATCGTCACTCACGTACGACTCGCTTCATGATGGCAGACCAAGATGATTCCGGGCTTTTCAGACATACTTTCAGCTGATCCTGAGAGCAGCCGGCTTTAGGGATCATCATCTTCGCGACTTCCGCTATGAGATGGTCGATGTGGCATGTCAAGGTTGGCAGTTGGGAGTGCTCATTCAGGTAATGGAAAGCATTCGCAGGAAGAAGGAGCGACTACCGTTTTGGGACCGAGGCAGATGAACACTGGTTCTAGGACCAATTATTACACCCCGGAACTCTCGAGGACAAAACGACAAACATCTCGCTTCTTGACGCGGGAGATTACGGTGGGGTGTCTGTGGAGAAGCTTATAGCGGAGGCGGACCGTCGCATGGCAGAGGCGGACCAGCGCATGGCAGAGGCAGGCCGACAAAAGCACCCGGAGTAATCATATTGCCAAGCTGCTGTTAGGTGGCGCTACTGTGGTATAGTCTCTATAATACAATCAGTGGAGCTTTACCTGTCACAATGGGTCCACCTCGTCCTCTTCGATTTAGTCTCTCCAGCAAACACCTGCGGCGCCGCCGGAGCAGATCGAAGAAAGCAGTACGCCCTCATTTATTTGGACTATGAATACGACCCAGATGATGAACTCGAAGACACCTCGTCCTCCTCGTCCTCCTCATCCTTACCTACAGGCCAACCCGCCGAGCTAGAGATCTCACCAGCTTACTCGTTATACGATCATATTATCCTTTGGCACTATAACGCGGATAGGAGCAAGAACCGCCCCATTATACTTACGTCGCCTCCTACTACTGAGCTTGAAATCAAGAGGTTCAGCAGGGATAATTTCGTCAAGTGGGCAGACAAGCCCGTCATCAGCCTACCGCTTCACATGTTCTCTGCCGACTTTGGCCTTTTCAGAACAATGTATCGAGCTCTCTTGGGGGTATATCTCTTCTGCCAGTCCCTCCCCCGACACCTACGGATGCGACGCGGCAACATACCCCCTTTCTGTTCAACTTATTCTTCCCTCTCCTACACCACACTTCCACTCTTTCCCCTGCGCCCAGACCAGACCTTTCCTTTTACAACACAATCTTACCCTGGGCCATACCTTCTCTTACTACACATTAGCGAAGGCGTTAGTCAAAACGTTGCCAGACCCTAGAACTCAACCAGTTCGACCTGTGGTTATGATTGGGGCAAGGCCGGCAGGGAAATTGGCCAGAGCTCCAAAGAGCCAACTGCTGACCAAGGATGGCTTCGCTATCCTCGAGGACTCCGAACCCGAGCCTCCAATGCCGTACTTCTTCTCATCGATCAACCGCAAGGTTACCCTTGGCTACAAAATCACACAGGACTTCCAGTACGAGCAACACCAGGTCGAAGCTCTCGCTGGCAAAGACCTGAAGACAATTGCCACAATACCATTAACCTCCAAAACATGAACAAGGATAAGGCAAATATTCACGAATGATCGTCATCTCCGACTGTGGTCATGCTCGTGAAATGAACCCGGCCACAAATCTTGCGGGCAGCTCAGAGTATACCTTCCCATCGCTCTTCCTAACAGTTTGTTGTTCCTTCCTTCCACAGCAACAAACCTCCAGTGCACCTTCCTCACCATGGGTCGATCGCACCTTCCTCCCGCCCGCACAATTGCGCATGGTTAGGGGCAGTTTCAATCTCCCTCGAGACGTTTTCTACAGCCATTTGGAGAACGTGGATTACGACGACTCCTACCGTCTTCGGCATCACCGCATGGCTATCGTTGTTGAGCTCTCTTCAACGTTCCGTCGGACCGGTGGCGAATAACCTCGAGAACGGGAACATTACACCAACCTTTCTCGACTGCCCACAGGGGAATGTTTCACTGATGAGCTGACGGGATCGAAATACAATCCTCCGCAAGCAAGGTTCCTCGTCTCTATGATCGCAGATCTCCTAGATCGTCTGCCCGGCGTTTCACCATCGCAAGTCATGGTTATCACTCCCTACGCCGCCATGAATCGTATGGTTAGGGCAACGACGCACCTGACCGAGAGGGTAAGAAGAAATCCCTGTTCCAGAGACCAGTACAATCACCGGGAGTTAAGTCGTGTCGAGGGAGCAGTTCAAGTGACATACATATTCGCTACCATGCATCGGGGTGCTTGTCCGGCGGTCGCAGCAAACGCGGGAGCGGCGGCGGCAGAAGTGGCAGGCGGCTGCGGGCGAGCCGCTGAAGCTGCTTGAGCAGCAGCTGGACAAGTCAACCCTAGTCGACTAAGAGAACAAACTTCGAGATTGCTAGAGTCATATCTAGACTGTCCAGACGACTTTGCTCAACATGGACGACCCGGAGATGAACCAGGCAGAGGCGGCTCTTGCCGAAGCAGAAGTACCTGCACTTGCGAGTCAGCGACCTCGACGAATCCCAGGTCATTGAGTTTTAGAAGATCATGCAGGACGCAGAAAGATGGCACAGTGTCGAGATCCTTCGGCTTTCTGGCCCTGTCGGCCAAAGCCATATCGGTTTCGTGGCGGCGGAGACAGCGCGGCTCTTTCAGCTCAGATTGACGGCCCGTCCGCGTTAGGAGAGATCCGCAACAGCGCTGCCGCTCAACTACTCAACGGCGAAGATGACACCGACGCCCAGGACCCAAGGTTGAGACGCTCAGGTGAAACCTTTGACGACTATGTGACTTGGATTGAGCAAGACGTAAGCTTCCATTTTCCGGGCCGAGGGCCTCGATGAGGAGACTTTGGAGGCCTGGGAGGCAGCTCGGAGGCGGCTGGACACGACAATAGAAGAAAACTGGGCCGTCGAGTGGGCGGAGAGAGAAGCTCGGGCGAGAACTTTTGCCATAAGGAACCAACGACGAGACTCCCATACGAAAATATGCCTCGTGGAAAGGACATCATAAAAGACTACCTCAAGGATGACTTCACACCGGAGCAGTGGACGAAGTCCGATCTTCAGCATGTTCTGAGCAAATGGTGGATAGAAACTGAGGAGAGCGCGACGAAGGCCAGTCTCGACGCAAAACCAGCGCTCGACCGTCGAAGAGTAGTTAACAAGCTGGACATCGAAAAAGACAAGGGTCCCATGTTCAAACGTGTCATCGCCTATGCACAAGCAAGGCTGACATCTTGCAGATGCATACGGAATATGCTGTCTCTTACTCTATTTCGCGACTGCGCCATCCCGGAGTGTATGCAGCTAGACGACTACTAGGTGACCCGCACAGGCATCTCCCAGAGCGGCGACCACAAGGGCAGGTACAGCAGGTGTGTAACGATGTTTTCCAACATGACCAAGGACGAAACAGCTGGTAATCCCTGCCGAATTCATGACATACCTTGTCCGGAATAACATAGTTGTGGCCATCGAAAAAGGAACGATACTACATAGTGGCGCTATCCAGGTAAGCTCTCTTCTCGCATAAGTTTCATGTCAGTTTCTAATGTTTTCGCAGGTTCGGAGTTTTGATCCAAACGCATGGCGGCCGAGAGGACAGGTTCAGCAGGTTCGGGGCGTTGACCCAAACTTAGACCGATTGAGATTCTGATGATGCCGTATTACCGGGCACAAGTACAAACCTATGAGGAGCTCCTGCAGAAAGCGTTGCTGGATAAGGCATTAACATCGGAGCAACGGGCTCGAATTCGCGTCGCCACCCTTGACGCTTCTCAGGGCGATAAAGCAGATCTGACTTTCATCGACTTCGGCAAGATCGAGCCAAGATTTAAAAAAGAATCCGCCGCCGGTGGTAAGCAACCCGACGTATCGCCTTCGCCCAACGAGCTAGCAGACGATGCCATCGAGCTAGCTATGAAATTCTAGGTTCCCGCTATCTTACTGAAGCTCAAAATAGTAGTCTAGGCGGCTGCAGAGCATCTGGCAGATATCGAGGACACTGGTCCAAAGCGCGCCAAAAACGGCGTAGTCTCGAAGGCCCAACAGGCGCTTTTCGAAGATCTTCGTTCCAAGGTAAATTATTTACATACATGTACTCGATTCTACCTCGCAGCTAACTCGAAGCGAAGGCTGTTGAGGAGTACTCTATCGCCTATAAGTAGTGGGTTAACGGCTGGGACACTTTCAAAAAGTAGTTCGGCAATCCCCTGAATATGCCTACTAGTAGTACTAGTAGTTATGGCAGCGGCCTAGCTGCGATATCGTAGCTAGCTTCTAACGACATCGATGCGAAGCTTAACTAGATCCTCAACAACTAGGCCACTATCCGCTGCAGCCCCTACCGAGCAGTCCTCAGTCCGCCGCCGCTTTGATGCATACTTATGGTTTGTCAGCTCGTCATGAGCTCTTGGCTTTCAACTTGGAGGTGGCAGTATCAACCAGTTTGCCTGATTACGAACCTAAGGCCATATACACTAAGGGAGCTGCCCGACTGTGTATTCTACTGTGCTCCCAAAGGCCAGCGACCTTGCTTACGCAGCGCGGCATAATATAAATATACACTAAGGGAGCTCCGCCAGCCGTTACACATACTGCCGACGTCAGGGAAGTGCCGAACCTTGTTTCATGAGTCAGGAACGCAATGTGGCACTCGTTAAACAAGTATGACCGAATCCGCGGCGAGGCCGCCGTGCGACGTACGACAAGGACCATAAGATTCCAGCCTTCAAGACGTGTGCCAAAGATTAGAGGTAGTAGATACTCGATATCCGTGGTATCTACGTTTATTTGACAGACCTATTGAGACCGACATGGAGTGAGTAATTTCTCCTCAATCTGCGGGTCTCAAGTTGCTTGCAGAGGCAATGGAACATAAGAACGATCCACATCCAGGTTACTTACTCTATCCCGTCGTTTCGTACAAGGACGCTGTCGCCAGGAAACGCTATAAGCCCACTTTGCTAGTTCAACACATCGAGAACATACATAACAAGTACAAGCACGTGATACTCACCACCGAACGAGAGTGTTAATGCAAATACACCTCACAACACCTAGATTTCTCACGGATCGACAACGTTCAGGGTCTTGGAGCTCATTAGTTTCGATTTACGGAACGAGAGACTATTTACTCGTTCTCGTATGAGGACCTTCGACGGTGCGGTGGTCAACCGGGTGCTTCAACATCGTAGCATTCATCCTGGGTTTGCTATGCCCGAGTACCTATATCCAGACGAGAAGATCGTCGCCTCTACTTTCCTAATGTAGTTGGATATACCCAGGACTGTGGATGACTAAGAAGAACGCAGCCGAGAGGGATAATGCAAGAGGCAAGCTTTTGGGGACTATGAAGAGGCTAGGATTCACCGACAGCGCGGCGAGAAGCATTTCAAACCGCTGGGTCCAGAAGGTGTTTCCGAACGAGAAAACGCCGGGCCAAGATTTCGACCACTTAAAGCCGGAGACTATGTCCAACTTCGCCTGTCATTCTCTCCGCCCGCGTGGCGCTGCTCACCAGCCTCCCTGAGCGGGATGGTGAGTTCCTAGCCTCGGTTGGCGAGATTAGTGCCAAGACCAAAATGAGCACCAAGGAAGTCCGGGACAAGTGGGAGGCCTGTGTGGCTATCTTCTGGGAGCTCGCCAAGGCCCTAGCCGCGGATGGTGAAGTCGAGGTGCCGTAGGGGGAGGGGCCTGGCCCGAGGCGGTAGGTGCATTTCTTTGTCTTGCTTTGGGGAGGGTGCTGGTGCTGTGGTACTGTGATGCTCTGGTGCTATAGTGCGTTGGTGCTGTGGTGCTGTGGTGTTGTGGTGTTGTGGTGCTGTAGTATTGTAGTGCTGTGGTGCTATAGTGCTGTGGTGCTGTGGTACTGTGTTGCTCTGGTCCTGTGGTTAAGTATTAGGACCGTGAACGTCCATGGTGGCCGTCGTGACGGCGGCAAGTGTTTCAACGGCGGCCCCGACCCAGGCCCCGGCCGCACCAGCCACCGCCCAGGCCCTGGCAGCCCGAGGGCAGGTCATGGTCACGCAGCCGCGTCGGATTGCGGCGCTCGAGGTCGCCAGGTACGTGGCTATGGCCAATGGATGTAACGTCGGGGAGGAGGTGGGCTACAACTACAAGATGAGGGGAGATAACAAGACGACCGGGGACGTCACGAGGCTTTGCTTCGTGACCGAGGGCATCTTGCTCAATGCGATCTGCCGGGACCGCAAGCTGCCGTTCCTCACGGCTGTTATCATCGACGAGGTGCACGAGCGGTCGGTCAACACGGACCTTATCCTGGCGTTCCTTCGGGACACAATCAAGGAGCGGCCGGACTTTAAGGTGAGTTCCGAAGACGTCTACTATACAAACTGGCCGAGATCTGACTAGTTGTTCTACAGGTTGTCTTAATACTGGCCACGGCCGACTTACGTATACTCACCAAGTACTTTCCGACGGCCGAGATACTAACTACGCCTGGACGGTCATTCCCAGTAGAACGTTTCTACTCCGAGTCTCCCCGGCCCAGGCCCAGCAGCGAACCAGACCATCACCGACGACAAAGGATACGAGGCAGACGGCGAGATGGAGGAAGACGACGACGAGGACGACATGTCCGTATGCCGTCCCAAATTGATATTACTTGCTGTACTCTACGATATAATATACTAATACTTGTTTTTAGTGCGGGAAGGCTGGACATTTGGCCCGGGCTTGCCCTAAGCCAAAGGTGTCGGCGGCGTAGCGGGTAAGTTGACTATGATGTTACCTATGATGATTGGATACTAGCTAACGGTATGGCATAGCGTGTCAATAAGTTAGCGGTCCGCGCCATAGTGTTGGAGCGGGAGCTCCGCACCACACAAATCCAGGGATGGGGACATATGGCCAAACTTGGCGCGGAGCTTGTGAACCGAACCATCGTACTTGCTCGGGTGGCGGGCTGTCATACTTGTGGGAGGTACTGAACGACAGCCCAGACATTTTCACACCCACGGAACGGGACTATTGCAAGGCTAAACACGAAAATTCGACACGCCGTCCGGTGAAACATATGCCTTTACACTCATCCATATATACTCGGATTGGTGCACCCACAGAGCGCGCTCAGACCGTCCACTGGACCCTTGCTTAATCGCCGCTCGGTACCTACATCGTCTGTACTGTTCTCAAGATGAAAGAACAGGGGGAAGCGTGTTTTGCTAGTAATGAACTGCCGTTCCAAGCCAGTGAGTTAGTATCCACGGGTGTTTGAAACCGACTAACAAGTCACAGGAAAATCACTGCTATTCTCGAGAAATACAGTTTCAACATTCGAATCTCGATCCATCCAGTCTGACCAGAGCATGGAGCTCCGGAACGAGACTATGCCGGAGTGGAACCCCGACCCTTAGAGGTAGATATTAAAGAACCCAGAACGGTTCACGATGACACGATTTCCGACCGTCAAATTCTGTGCTGCTGATATCGCTAGTGACTCTGCTGCAAAAGACTCTGATCAATCTCTGTCCGTGTCTCTTGGTCTCAGCAAATCTACCAGGCGCTCCAAGCGGAGGCCACAAAGTGTACATGGGCCTAAGAGATGAGAGACAAAGCCAGGGATGACCATCGAAGTCCAACCAGGGTGGATACACACTATGTAGAGGGATCATTATGTTGTACGGCACCTCGAGAGGAGGAAGATAATCCTTCGTGAGACGTTTATGCAATGTTCTCTCGAGTACATGTACCACATCTTGTCACTACGGTAGGCTAGGTGTGGCAGCCGTAAGGCATTCAAGTATAGGCATGCAGGAGGAGGTGGAGAGCAGGGCGCGCGGACGTGCAACTAGACGCTGGCCGATATACAGACGAATGTCCTTCGCACCCAATCATCCACGAGCTTTCCGCCCGAGACCAACGTCGTCCCTGCCGAGAGGAAAGCAGACGGGTATTGCAAATGGAACGTACTGCGGAATGTACCGGGAAAGTCCAGAACCCCTAGTCGGTAGACAAGTACTCATCACCCCAAGCTGACAGTTCGGTACTTAACTTCTGTTTCCAGCTCGTGCATCTGCTCAACACTAACCCAGTCGACATGGAGGGCGCATCTACAGCAAACAAGGTGGACACTCTGAATCAATACATTTTGATGATTGGGCCGGATTTCTTGGACAAGGATCGTAAGCGAACAGCGCAGGTCAGTACGATTACGCATCTATATCCAATTCGATCTAAATCTTGAGATAGATCCGCGCACCTTCCAGCCACGTCCATGCCGCACCGCCGTATGGTCAATCGATTGCGCATTGGTGCGTGGAGATCTCCGGCCGCACCCGGGACATGATCGGCCGTTTGCAAGGCAAAACGAGCTTGCTGGAGTTCTGACTGATCTCGACAAGTTTCTTGTTGCGGATGATTGGAGCTCCACCGACCTACTTATGAGCAGGTACTTAGAGCCGAGCAACGCCACAAAAACCCTCAAGTTCAAGCGGGATGAAAGCCAACAGGCACGCTGGGCGCATTCACCCGAGCTTTACGAGGGTGGCGCGAATATCGCATTGAAGCACGGCGGCGGCTTCGACATCATGGATACCGAGAGCCGTCCCGTGACCAAGAAAGCCCGGGGGACGTTGGCCATCGTCGACCACGGGCGACCCAACAGCATCCACATAGGTGCTAATATGGACAAGAGCGCCCCGTCCAGTATACTTGATGACGCGCTGAGAGCTAGCCAGTTGGAGAGGGTCGACATACTGGTTAAGCCGGTGCTAGAGCCCAAAGTGATTCTCAAGGTGCACGGCGCTCCTGGCTGGCCTCGACAATTGTGCTCTTCTGCGCGGGGACTCAAGGCAGTACCTCCACTGGGGCCACGGTACCGTGGCAGCGTACCTTAGCAGCCGGCATCACAGTTTTTGTGAAAGAGGAGCCTAAGTCGCATACCGCTTAGGGCTCAGTTCGCGAACATGGGAAGGAATTGAAGAAGAAGGCCAGCGGGTTCTGTCACCTTAGTAAAAACAAGTTATTGTTCTCATTGCGTTTGAGGGTGATAATTCGACCGATACGTCTCCTGGAATTTCCAGCATATACGGGTAACCCGCAAACACGCCAGCTCCAAAGACGTGATTGATCTGACAGGTCACAGACCATTACCTAGCGAGAGGCGCACCTAGTCTCCGAAATCAAGGACGAGGACTTGCGTGCCGCCATCCTGGCAAAGGTCACTGGTTGCTGGCTGGGTTCGAGAAACGCCTCGTTGAGAAACCTAAGACCTCCTTTTCGGAGGTGCCGCAGGCCTAAAGCCAGATTTGAATTGTGTATCTTATGGAAGGCCGACATGTTACGCGTGCAACCCATGTTTCCTCCTCTCAGCTGTTTCAACAATCGTAGAAACCTTAACGTTCGCCTTCACTTTTCCAACCCACAACCATCGAAACATTCGAACCCAGAGCAACGTCTTCAAACATCAACAACTTAGAGTCAAACCTCATTCAGTACGTACGCGTGAGCCCCCTGGTCAAGTTGGAGTCGCTGATTGTATCTATAAGATTCTCCGACTCGTCAAAATGCCTAGAAATCACGACCTCGCGCAAAGCCGCCGCCGAGAGCGCCACGCTCAACACCGCGAGCGATACCAGGATGCGGCAAGTCTGGCGTTGAAGGCTTCAATTGCGTATGACCGCCGCGGAGGCAGGCGCAAAGACAGGTGCCACTTGGGGATATTGGGGAGTGCAGATGTACCCACCGCACAGACACCTGATGAGATTCAGGACGCCCAACGGACGGTATGCGTACAAGAGAATGGCAATGGGACTGAAGAACTCCAGGAACACATACCCAAGCCCCGGGGACCTCGCTTTCGGTTTCATAACCCCTCTGGCACACGATCCCGCTGAGTTCGAATCATTCCCCTCGATCTTCCAAAGTGGACTGAGGAGGGGACCCCAGGCAACCCAGAGATCATAGCAAAGAGCCGAGCAAAGGAAGAGTTTGCCAAGAAACATATCGTACTTGGAGCCTTACAGTCAAACTGGGGCGAACTACGAACGGCTGGAGACAAGTGGTTGCGATTGGTCCCGTACGACAAGGCGGGAGATTGGCAGAGGGCAATCGACAACACAGTCAGGGAGTATATAGCGAGGCTCTGGTTCGAACGTGGTATGGAGAGACGTGCATTTTGACCAATGTCAAAAAGCCAACCAAGGCTACACACATAATTCCAAACGTCATCGAGGGGTCTAAATGGGGGTTACAGTCCTTCCTCGCTGGACTTTCTATGTTCTTCTCTCCCGCAGATTAGTCAGTGTAATGCTCGGGGGAAGCCCTGGCTAGCATCTCCCCGGCGCCGGCTTTAAAGCACCACCAGTCCCGCCCCTACAAACCGAAGACACCGCTCCGCCCATCGAAGAGTTTCCAGGCTTTTGAGAGCCCAGGAATCCGATATACTCCGGGCCTGACGATGAAGTTGTGCGTGAAGCCTTCAATCCAGGTCCGTTTGAAGCTTTCAGAAACAACGCTGACGGCGGAAAAGTTCCATGTTTATGGCACATTGGGAGTCTTGGGAGGAAGATCACGAGTCGTTTCAGGCCGTCAACAACCTACTCAATTAAGGTAGTCGTCAAAATAAGGTTATTATGTAAGGACGCGCCTACCCGGAAACGGACCAGAGACCCAGAAAAAAAGCTTACGTAAGCAGATCGACTTCAGTCGTCGCCTGCGTGGGCCTTGGTGGATTTCAGCTATTTGGCAAGCTTCTGGGCAGTCCCGAGTTTCTCTCCTCAACATCATCAATCCAGTGTCTTTTCCGCCGTCTTCCTATCTGCTACGTCAGCCTGACACAGTATCTGGGTGTGCTGGTTGACGGGGACGGTTCAGAACTGAGCGGCGCCAATAGTACGTCGAGACTATGGACGGACTTCGTTGACTACAACAAGGAACTAGTTTGAACATAGCAACGCTAAGCATACGAGTCGGGAATCTACAATGGCCCCCGTCATAGCAACTGGCCTACGTCAAGACTGCATCTCACCATTGCAGGAACGGCTTGGTATAGTGGCAAAGACCCAAGGGTAAAGTTTCTCAGTCTCTACTGGCATACGAGAAATCGCTGACCACCAAGTTCTAGGCAGGTCCAAGCACCAAGGCAGGCCAGACCACGAAGGAAGAGGCCATACCGTCGAATTACCACTCTCTTCACCTGTTCGACTTTGAGGAACAAGTCTCCGACAACAATGAGAGGGAGATCATCCTCCGAGTTATGTTTGGCAAGGCCGAAGCTGGCGTCAAGGGCAAGAACAAGGGGTAGACAGCGAGAGCGAATCCAATCAAAGTGGTCCGTTACTGCGAGTTAAAGGCGCCCCACTTAGCCTTCTTATATTTCGTGGAGGAGATGTGTGCATACGTGCGGTTGCTGAAACGCATCTGCAGCATCATGGCGTCCAAGGATAAGGACAAGAGGTGGGATTTTCCCACTGTTAGAGAACTCCTGTGGCGTCACTCGACCGCTCGGGCAAGTTGCTGATCGACGACGGAGACGACTCTGACCATGACGACGATCCCCTTTTTCCCGATGTTTGTCGAATTCTGAAGTACGAAACGAAGGAAACACCGACGTCACAGACCGCTCGGGCAATGGGACAGGGCCTCCCGAGCCCACAACCTAGGACACTGTTGTTCTCCGAGAGCATTACAAGCATTGTCAGAAATTGGCAAGATAGGCTGAGTTTCAAGCCTGGACTTTTTGTTCACGTTGGTAACATCTCGTTGAGAAACCAAACTCACCCCCCGACGGAGCGTTCTTTCAGCTGCAACTGCCAGACTGCAGCAAATCCAGTTTCAGTCCGTCATTTATTTGGCGGGTGCCCCCCAGGTTGCTGCTGCCGCTGCTGCCGCGGTGGACATTTGCAGGCCTGATGTTTCTACTTTCTGCCTCACTTGTGCGTCACTCCTGTACAGAATCCATCTCATGGACGCAATGCCGTCGCCTGGAAGAGCGTATCAAGAATGCTGGGATCCCAAAGATCTCAGAGGGCAACAAGGACACACAAGGGTCTACGGATGTCGGCATGAGTGAACCGCAGAAGGGCAAGCTCCTAAAACCCACCATTGACCACACCCGCCGTGCGATCGAGACTTCGCTCCAGGCTCCCGCTGGGGCAAACAAGACCCAGGACTTCAGCAAGTGGCGTTTGTTTTGGAAGAAGGACGTGAAGGTCACAATGAGACAGAAGGTGGACAAGATGGAGGACAATCCAGCAGGTCAATATCGTGTCTGGCATCACATTCTCGGACCCACAGATTGACGTTGACCGCAATTTTGGTTCCCCCTCTGGTCGGCACCAGCAAGTAAACTGGGGAAAGCCGCCGCCGCCACCTGTTGTTCAATCTATCAGATCATTTCCAACGGACGAAGAAATCTCTCCCGCAAGCAACCACCGCAACAATGAGCGATCCAACGATAGACTGCCGACCCAGAAGGCACTTTCTGATTTTAAATGGCTCAATACAAACAAAGTCCCAGCAGTAATCGAAGCGTTTACGCCATCCGTTGTTGCTACCAACGCAACTACCTAACCATCCACTCTCGCTTAGCTCAACCGATATCTCAAGGAACTGGAAAGGAAATATCTCCACCGTTTATATATTCAACGCGGAAAAGGCTCGACGAAAGGGGCGGCAAAGAAGAGAGTCAAGAAGGGATCAAACGTATTGGCCCGTGTTTACGCTACAGAAGACGCTATGGTACAACAGATCCGCACGGCGCTCAAAGAAAGTTTCCAAACCACGGGCACAGAAAGCCGCAAATAAGGAGCGAAAAGACCCGGTCATTCACTATGCACCCCAAGGACAACTACGAACTTGGGCGCCAGTTTGCTGCTGTTTGTTGATGACCATTACATGGCTTGTCAATCTTTCCAGGAGAGCTTCTGTTTCCTGCATGAATGCTATTTTCCCAGGACGGCCTTTGCCTCGGCCGACATCATCACCACTAAGCCTACTCCAAACCAGAGCTAACATTCTACCAACAGCATCGCCACCACAGAAGAGCGGACAACGATATCGGACAGCGATAGCGGACAACGGTATGATTCTTCGCTTCGAGCAGGAAGGGGCACCCAACACATTGCAATCTCACCATGAACTGCAATAGCGATCAATCCGAGTTCTAAACTCTTACCTACATCTGCCGTTATGCGCATCATGGGCAAATGGCTCCCGCCCTCCGTCGAGGAGATTGACATCAGCGACTGTCCGGTGCAGGAGCCAGCACATACGGCCGACTGCGGGATTTACCTCGCCATGTACGCATTGTGCGTCATGGACGAGGTACCTTACCTTACTTGCTCCTTCCTTTGCCGTTGTTCTTGCCTTTAGCAGCCCAACTTCTTTCCACTTTAGGGTGGTTTATATCTTTCACTCCCACACCTTTTCAACCTCTTCTACTTCCGTTTCCATTTCAAGCACCTAAGTGCTCCTCTTATTCTATTCTTTGTTGCACATTATTTCGACGCTCGTGATGCCTCGTCGCAGAACGCTGACGAAATGTTCAATACAATTGCCTTGTACGCAGACCGCAACTCACTGGTGCACACGTCAGCAATCCATCTCATCGAGACGGAGGAATTCGTCAAGCTCGGCGCTATCCTCCTACAAGACCTCATTGACCTCCCGCACGTCACACCTCAACATATCCAGCACCTCGTGCCCCGTATGCAAGAGACAGTGAAGACGCTGATAAACGAATATTTCTACCAGGACAAGTCCGACCGGGCGCGCCTGATTCCATAAGACCGGACAGCTCCTGCCCCTCGCCATCGCCCAAACTCCCTTCAGCCCTCGCCCCGTCGCCACGCCCACGACCAGGATCAGCATCGTCATATCCTCCGCTGCCATCTCACACCCACGAGACGCAACCAAGACAGATGACAGAGAATTACTCCGTGCGATCGCGAGGAAACAAATCCAGAGGGAGACGAAGCTCGACAACATTCTGCAGAGACCGGACGCTATCATCTACCAACCTAGAAGTCGCTCGCGGACCTTTCCTAGAGCAACACCACAAAGACTCCAGCAGCAGTAGAAACTTTCACGCCATCAATAATCCCGACGAATACCAATATCTCAGGGTTTTCGGACACGTTACACAGTAAAGCTACTAGAGCAGCTAATCTCGTGCTATAGGAATAAAGCTAAAAGGGTCCTAACAAACTAATTGGACTGTTTGCGCCCCTAAGACTGCAGAGCGGCAAGCAATCAATCGCCCTCCACATCATCAACTGCCTCGACATCATCCTTAATTGCCAGTCACGAATAAAAAGTCCTGGCGCGGCCTAGCAACATAACCAGAATCCACGACCACGTGGACTGGATTCCTGACCCCCCAGATCCGCCTTTACGCTTCCCCCCGATGCCAGGTTCCCCACCTGGCTGGGTGTCGAGTCCATGTCCGACGGCGGTGGGGATAACGGTGAATCAGAGTCCACGTCACCTGAAGTCGTATGCCACCAAGGGTTATTTCGACGGCTGCACTGCGGGAGGACAAGATATGCTATCCGGGTCATGCCCCAATTGCTATTACACCGGTTCCGAATGCTGGCTCCCGGTCCCAGACCATTGACGTACCACAAACCGGACGCGAGCAGGCTACAAAACATTCTACTGCGAACACCTACGGCGTAGAGGATGATCCAACCGCTTCTACGTCTACGTCCCGTACAATGTCCTGGGGAGCCGACGAAGCGTACCTGGCGCATCGCCGGCCGAGGCCGACACCGAGACCGACAGCGAGAGGCTTTCGCGCCTCCTGCACCAGCTTAGCACCGCCGCCCTCCCGTAGGATACCTCGCCGCTTGTCATTGACCGTATCAGTTGCTTCTAACAAGATGCAAAGATGCTCGCCGACCACATTAACAACGAGCCAGAGACCGACATTGATAAGGTGCGTATAGACCTCCAGCTAGACGGCGCAGAGGCAGGCCTTGTCAATCCGTACAGTTGTTAGTAATGTCCCACTGCACCGTCCTCCGTAAACGCAATCCGGAGTTATGGACTGTCGTTATGTCTTCCGCTGTGTAAACGCGGCCCGGAACTCGACCATGAGAGTCGTTCCCTCAAAGCGGAGCTGGAAGACGTCAAAGTCGACCTTACTACCACAAAGCTTGAGCTTGATACCGTCAAACAAGAGAACCATGACCTTAAGACTTCGTTGAGCGTGGATCATGCAGACTCAAAGCAGAAGTTTGAGTGGTCGTGTGGAATGGGGCTAGTCACTCGACCTACGAAACGAGCGTATGATCCGCAACACGCGGAAGATACAGATGAAAAGACTTGAGAGCCATGCTCGCGGACCCCGAGTTCGCCGCGTTTCCGGGTATCGGGGACATCGTCGTCGGTTCCATCGACGCCCTCCAGGGTCAGGAGGCTCGAGTTGTCATTCTCGTCATGACGGCGACGAGTGCAGTAGGGCCCGGGTTTACGGCGAACAAGGCTCGGTTGAACGTCGGTTTATCACGGACCGTCGAGGTTACGCTGATGATTACTAATCAGCGCGTAACTAAAAGGGTAGGGAGGGGACGTGTCGTGGGGACACTTCGCTCATGAGTGCACAACGACTTGTAAGCTGTGCCGCCAAATGAACGGTCATCAGACGGACGAGTGTCTGATGCGAACGTGCCAGAATTGCGGACGGCTGGGTCACGTCAGCAAGAAATGCGGAATCAGCGCGTAACTAAAAGGGTAGGGAGGGGACGTGTCGTGGAGTAGGTTGACGGGGGCGGTACCGGCGAACCCTTGGTTGTGGACCAAGTGAGAACGACGCTCCGGCAGAAGGGGATGCTCGGGGAAGTTGCTTGGGCGGGTTTCAGGTAGAGTGCGATTGCGCCACCATCGCGTCGACTTATGCTTGCTACCAAGTAGCAGCGTATCGATTTCCACCTACCTCATCCCACACCCTCTTCACAATGGGTCGCACAATAGAGACCCACGCCCTGAAGAACCCCGACGCGGGCCGCAGGGCCATCAACCATCCAACTTCAGAGAAACTTCGGACCCTGCGGGACGAAATTCGGGCCCTCGAACAGGAAGTGATGACATACCGCGAAGAAGCCGACGCGGGGAGATGTCGATGCGGCGCACCACCGGCCACCACCTTGGTGAACTCCCCTGGCGCCCCCTTAACGAATCCTGCGGGCATTCCTTAGTGTTAGTAGAAGCAGGAGCAGAACAATCAGCAGCAAAATGACCGGGAGCAACGCTGCGATGGGCAATATCGCTTGTCGAATTACCAGGGTTAACGCTGAAGCTACAGACACGTTCAACCAGACGAGTCATTGGGATGATCCATTCTCAACACACCTCGGCGTCAGCATGGCCTCTCCGTCAGCTAATTTCATCATCGAACTGCCATCGAAACGTCGTTCACGTAGCCTTACAATGTCCCAACCCAAACGGCAACGGGTGTCACTATCTCAGCCGCGTCGTGCGTCAACCCCGCGCCGTGTTAACCGCAGACGCTCGGTGAGTTTTCCCTCTTCCCATGCTCTTGCAGGGCTACCTACTTCGCAAGGAGGCAGAGAAGATACAGCTCGGTATTGTTTCGACTTCTCCCTAGCGCAATAGGCCCTAGAGATTCTCGAATGAGACAACTTCCGGGTAAGAACCGCCCTTTATACCCTTGGGATCTAGTTTAAGATCGCCAATAAGGGATTTGACGGCCCTACGCCGTTCTCCTGATCAGTTGCCCGCTGCTATGAGCCTTGATTAGGCGTCCTTGTCGGAGTCTATGAGTCGAATGTCAATGTCCGAGCGAAACTCTTTAAGATCGTGCTCTGTCGACTTGGGTCTATCTCCTAGGAGGATCCCACCACTGAGCCCACAGCAAGCGCTAAGCCCACAGCCTGCCAGAACCCCGCCGCAGACCCGCCGGAGAAGTTCACGGATCGCCGCGCAGCCGCCACCGGCGTCCGGGCAGAGCCAAGGGACGCGACAACAGCCTGATCGGGCTGCCAGACAGGGGAGCACCATGACAACTCGACGACCGACTGCAGCAGAGTGGGATTCAATGAGGGCCTATCCCACGTACCCACCGAGGTTAGCCTTTGCGGATGTCCTACTGTCTCCAGTGGTACTAGGATGGCCAGGATGGAACCTATATACACGAGCACGTGGGGGAGATATACAAGGGCCTCTCTACCCACCACACGTGGTGTGCGACGACGTAAAAATCCTCTTCACACTTAAAGACAGTTTTCGTATAGTCGAATGTAAATGAGACTCTACAAAGATTCCTCCCCAGGAGCAGAATAACTGGGAGCAACAGGAGCAGCCCGAGCCAGCCAAGGCCGATGAGTGCGAGATATTTCCGCGTACGACGACCTCCTTGTGTGGATGGGAATACGTACAACTTGTCATCAATAAACCAGATAGCCAAGTTTCTCCCAAGGATCCGGAAATCTAACTACGTCTACGCAAGCATCAGTGTTTCGCGTGTGCCTGGGTTTGGAGTTAGTCGGCGCAGGGACTGTTGCTGTGGAGCTGGATACCCTTTTCTGTACTGCGTGTCGATCCCTAGCCTCTCCAGGGACAACCTTGGTCGAGTTCTACGGCGGCGGTAAGTCTAGCTCTTCTCGTTTCTCAACTAGCTCTCGGCTGATCAGACATTTCGACAGCTCTCCTGGCTCATAGACGTTCGGGGTGTCCATCCAGACGAAGAACTCGCCGGGCTTCTTCGGTATTGGCAGATCGACCGCGCCATATTTCCCCAGAGAGCCACGAAGCGGTTGTTCACGGAGTCAAACGCTGATCAGAACCTTCTGAGTGAACTCGATTGTTTGCAAGCGTCTGGCGAACACCCTCGGCCCTTTGCAATATCTATCCGGAATACGGAAGCGTTCGGCCATGTTATAGCTCATATAAAGACGGGTTAGTTGCCAACTGTGCATACTTCATGGTGCCAGATTTCTCGCGCGGGTGCTCTCGCTACTTTGGAGAAACCCAGCACCGCATATAAACGGAGCTGACGGAGACTACATGAGTGGTATTTCGAAAGTGGTGTGGCTTTGCGGTCGATGGGATAGTATAAAAGAGCAACGACTTTGTCGCGGAAGCGCCGTATGTGTTCAGTGATGAGGTGCGACGCGTTTTGTCCTAAAGTTGGGCGGGTAGACCAGGCAAGAGGTGTTAGAGGCGTTCATCATTGGTATGTATGCTGCCCGGGACTTGGTCTCAACTACCGTGGGATCACTGAACCGGCTCCATACGTTTGCGCGTGCTCAGAACACCAACAGGCTTGACTTCTGTGCATCAGAGAGCAGCCGGATTCAGAGACCAGGAACTTCGCCATATTCGCTACAAGATGGTAGACGTTGCACGGCAAAAGGGAGGATGGGAATGCGCCTTCACAGTCATTGAGAGCATTCGCATGACCTTGCTTTTCCAACCTTTGAACGGAGGGCTGGAGCCAAGGCATTATGGTAATAGGGCCCAACCTGGCATAGATCCCCTGGACGTCGCTCGGAAGGAATGGTCGAGGGCATTCGGTCGCAGTTCAGATACCCAGGAGAACTCAGGGTTGGATCCAAGAAAGGCATTCTAGGGCACCCAGGTAGGGCTTATATAGATGGGAAGCCAGATCGCCCGTGGGAGCCGAACTGGGCATGGTTCGGTATACAGCTACGGGAACGGTGGAAGCGAGACCTTAAGCAGCTGGGGTACCTTTTTGATCACAGTATAGAGTGTATACACGAACCGCAACAGGATCAGATGTTCTGGCTCGCATTTAGGCAACAGACGATGCCACCCCAGTATAGAGTTGATCGAAGAGAATGTAGCTAAAGGAGGCATACATCACCCGCGGCACGGTGGCTAACATCCAGAGCCAGGCAGCCCAGCTGGGGGCTATAAGCGAGACGGGCCTGCTAGAGACAGTAATGCGGACTGTGAACTTCCACGGCTGTGGCACTCGGCGACTTGTTCAAAATTGGTGTAGGCAAGGTGCACCGGTAGGTACAATGCCCTGTCGGCCTATATTACTCCGCGGTTGCCGTAGCGGTTATAGAAGAGCCACGTCTTACAAATAAGAGGGAGTTTGACGATATTGACCTCATAGCCTTCGAGGGCGAGTTTTCAGACCTTGAGGACAAGTCCGATTCTGACAGCTCTCGCATTTTGCGTCAAGTACTCCCTGAAGAAGGCTTTGGACCAAGAGGAGCAGCATGTACTTTCGAGGCTCGGCTACACCAAGACCGTGGCGCTCGGTCCCGACCGCCGGCCCGTCGACGCCGTCCTTAACGCGGCGCACCTGTACCGTCTTCTGTCCACCAGCGCAGACGGCGACGCGTCTACGATAACAAGATACAAAGTATCTGGACAGCCGACCCACACCCTCCTCCTCCCGGCCGAGAGGACACCGAGGCTGGAGTTCGCAGTCCCGGATCCTAACACGGACCGGACGGGACCTCTTTCGTCATCCGAAGCCAAGGAGCTCGTCGACGTGACACGACGAAACACATTCAAAAGATTCCTCCGGCGAGTAGAACGATATATAGACGAAGATGACAATATAGAGATATCAGACATCGAGAATGGCGATAATGAAGACGCCAACAATACCCACAACATTCGAAGTGGCAGGCTTACTAGCCGAGCTTCAGTGCTTGTCCAAGCCGCCTTGACCTTGACGGCGACGTACTATTAAGGACGCGCAAGAGGGCCAGAAGGAAAGCGACGTGGAACACTGCCCAAGGAAAATGGCGGCCTTCGAGTTCAAAGCCGAAATGGACGACCCCGACGGACGGCCGCTCAACATCCTCTCGCTGCCCTCAGATGCCGAAGTCTCTTCCCATTGGGGCAACACACATCTATCAATTTCTCTTCGAGAAGAACGAGCAGAAGCTGACTTTGGTCGGGACACGACGGGGGGAAGTTGGAACAGAGGGTGGCCACCATAGCCAAATTCAACGAGGATACCGGGTTTGCACGACGGTCCGAGATAGAGACATCCGCGGCTTTTCCGCTATGGCGTTTGCTCTGAACTCCCAACAATCCCTCACTCCTATCCAGAGATACCTTACCCTTGTCACCCTCTCACCTCAACCTTGGCGGGTCTCTCTCTCCTATCCAGAGATACCCTGCCCACGTCACCCTTTCACCTCAACCTCAAGCTGATCAACCTTTTCTCACGCTATGGAAAACAACGACCCCATCATCACGGCCTATCGAGCCACCCGGCTTCTTGGTGGTGCTGCCCGACGATACCTCTTCGGCACAGCCGTAAACATCGATAGTATCCGAGACCACAGCGACCTAGTATTTAAGCCGTACGGAAGTACGCCGCTAATATTAATCACCCCCGCCCATACTAGGAACGATGAAGCCTTACAGAAGGCTAGGGTCGTATATAATACTACACACGCGGCTTTCCGAGGTGGTTACGTGTTCACTGGTGCGTCTAACCCTACCCCGGAATTGGACGAGTCCGTCCAAAGGCTCGACCGAGCGGGGTGATGGCAAACGTGCTCGCATCCTAGTCATGTCGCCATATAGGTCGCAGACGACCCGCCTTGAGTAGGCCATCGGTGGCCTGTCCAAGACGGAATACTGTCCAACTTTGGTCGACATTCGCACCATCGATACGATACAGCCATGGGAGATACGTACGACATCGCAATCCTGGATCTGACGCGTTTCGCGAAGTGCGGCTTCACCAAGGGCATCTACCTGTTGAACGTGGGAGTTTTTCGGGCCAAGTATGGCTTGTTCTTCATTGACAATGCCAAACTTATAAAGAATCAAACGGCCTCTCCAAGATCTGGTTTTGGTGCGATTCCAGGAACGCCATTTCCCCCATCTTTGAGGAGAAACCCCCGGATTGGATGTCCCGTCTGCTTTGGAGTTTGGGCCTAAGCACAAGAAGGACAAGGCGTGCCGTGTGAAGGTGGTATGCCAGAACTGCGATGGCGTCCATTATGTTCGGAACTGCCGGTCGCCCTTTGGCAAGCCTATGTGTCTGGATGTCTCTTGTACGTCGTGTTTGATGCTAACAATTTCCAGGCTTTCCAAGCCCTAATCGACGAGGCCTTTCACGAATGCACCGTGTGCTATCAAAGCTACAAGCTCGGCGACCTCGCCAAGTGCACTAGAGGTCATGACCACTATATATGCCACGGATGTGCAGAACTCAGCTTCCGACGGGAGTGGCGCAGTATTCCCTTCCACGACTGCCGCGATAGAATGATTGACTTCGAAAATCTCCCTGCCTCCCTGACGATCCTCCGGGATCGTATCTTGGGCAACAAACCTCATGAAGACTCAGACGTGGTGCACCAACCAGGACGCGATCTCCACCGCTCATCAGAAGCAAATGCCAGGAGTGGGTGCCGATTTCCATGGCCCTGTTCATAAGAAGGCTTGTAGGGAGGTCCTCACCTGCAAGAACTCCGGTGAATCACACCATACCCGCAACTGCCGAAAGCCCGTCATGAACCCTATGGCAATTCCACTTCGAAAGTGCCGCCGGGCCCGGCAACCCTTGCGGTGAAGCCAGCAAGACAGAGGTTGCGGCCGAGGATGATTTCGCTGGCGGCGTATCAATGGTCGGCAGGTGCTTTTCTATCGTCTATTCCATCCACCGAAAACCTCAACCTCTTCTAGCCGTCGAAGCTTACATCCTGAACCCTGGCAATTGCTTACGTAGAATCAAGCCACCCCGACGAGATCCTCGACGAGAACGTCCGCGATGCGTTGCGGGCGGCCAGGCTTTCTGTCGGGATCGCGGTCCGGCTAATAGCAACGCCTCGCGACGAGATGGATTTGTCGAGAACCCACATTACACCTTCAAACTCCGCGATTTGATAGGTGTCTTCGCTGTTGACATCTTGGACAGTCTACTCGTGGACAATAGAGACGAGATAGTAGTAAAAATTGTCGAGGACGGCAACAAGGAGTAGGGACTGCGAACCCTGACCATGGTAGACGCCCCCTGGGCGCAGCAATAAGTTCTCCCCATATCCCCAACACTCCGACCTGACCGCTGGGTGCGGGGAAACGGACATGGACGCGACTCGCGTCGTATACTGGATGACGCACTGGATATGTCGCAAGACCAAAGCGATCATGGGCTCTTTTTAAGGCATATTAGACCACAGACGGAAGTCGTAAATTCCTCGCGTTTACTGCAGCATTTCTTGTGCCTCGCGGCGCTTGGAGAAATGCTGACACGAAACAGCGGAGCAAGCGCAAGCGCGCGAGCTTCGAAGACTCCGAAGACAGCGAAAGCACACAGATTCGATGTTGCTTTGGCTCCTGATGGATCGTTGGAGCTTGCCGGCTGTACCCTGGAGGAACTTTATGTTTTTCCGCCGCCTTCTGCAAAGACCAAGATGTAAGTGCTCGACTATACTTACACCTTAGCAGGGAACCCCAGCTTACTAGAGGTATTAACTAGCATGGGATCCCGATGCTTTTCGGCCTCACTCGAAAGTAGAGAAACCGGACTTTTCTCTGGCGAGCGAGGACGCAGTTAGAATCCGTCAGTTTCTTCATGAAAAGGGGTGGGAAGTGGCGAACGAAACTGACACCATGAACGACGACCCAACCGGAGATGTCCAGCCAGCGTCGACAGCACAGATCTCTAACTCAGAACAGGCTTTCGACCCCGTCAACGATTTCGATTTCACCAGATGTACTTGGGAGTGCCCGAGCTCTTTCCGCAAAGGTGAGGGCCCTTGAAGACTGGTTTCGCACCCAGAGCCACGGTAGAGATTACAACATGGCACATTGCCGAGTCGAAGAGGACCAGTTGTCTGCTTTCATGAGACGCTTTAAGGACCTCGAATCATTTTGCCTGGTTCTTGTGAACATCACTGAGGTCGCTGGCCACATACTCTTCTTTTAGAAGAACACCACAAGCGCCACTGGGCGAGCCGAGACCGTGAGCTGATCCTTAGCTATATTATGGGCTCTGGGCGTTCTCTGATACCACCAGCCGAGTTCTCTGCCGCAGAGGAGAACGCGTCCGAAGACGAGGACCAATCAGGGGAGGGAGCATCGGAAAACGAGGACCACTCAGGAGGAAAAGCGTCCGAAACCGAAGATTGCGGCTATCCGGCTGTTTGCCTGGACATCTCGGCGGCCGCAGCCCTTTTCTCGCCTGACGGAGAGAAAAAGGACCAGCACTCTGCACGTCTTGAGGCTTTTGTGCGCTCGGGTCGAGTTATTGAAGGAGACGTCGACGATGACGAGGATACTACAACAATTGGGCCTAGCGCAAGCTCACCTTCTCTATGCCGGCGGATTTCTGAGCTAGTTATGGACGAGAACTTATTTGGGTACGGTCAATCTTCGTCTGCCCTTTGCCAGGCGGACTTCTCGGGTTCTAGACGCCTCAGATCGGATAGTCGGGATCTGGGGACGCTTCTAGGATCGATTATGGTTGTTTGGCGGCTCTCCAAACTCTTTGGCTCCGGGAGATGTCGTTCAGAAGAGGTCATCGACAGGGAGATAAACACCGCCATAACCGGGTATAGCCATACAAAGGAGCAGCTCGCCTTGGTAGAAGCTGGCAGATACTATGTTGGCTAGATCTGAGGAGGAGATCGAGGAGGCGCGCACCATCGTTGAGATTCTGGCAGCGGCGGAGATGGCTCGGTCGGTGTTGCGAGGCGAGGGAGATGGCGGGTTCCTGGCCAGGCTGCTTCAGCAGCTGACGTGAACCGACTGGTTTCGGTTTTTCTGGACCGAGATCGCGATCGAAGCGGCACTCGAAGCCCTTCCCCGAGGCTTCGGCGAATTCCGGGGTTAGACTGGTATGTGAATATTTTCTCGGTCGATTGTTTTGTTTTGTCTCTTCGCCTTCACACCACTTGCACATGCCTTGCCCTGCCTGTGAGGCTCTCTTGAGTAAGTTGAGTGGAGGTGCCGAGTGGCCCAGGACGACAATCGGGCACATTTCCCTGGTGTCCTGGATAAGTAGGCCCAGACAACTGGACTTGGCTGAAATCAAGACTCGATCATTACACCAGTTCTTCTGCCATGTGACGATGATCATGAGACGTTTCTCTGGTTTGGGGAAGAGGTCTGTGGCAAACCCACGGCTTTGGGGAAGGTGATGAGCTTGCTTCTGTCTCGGGCGAAGGAGAGGGTCAAGATCGAGGACCTAGTTGAGACGCTATGGGAGATTGCGCTCGAAGAAGAAGGTCATAATGACGATTTCTTACAACTAACGATATGTCAAATCTTTTGGGACTAATCAACGGTGTCTAGCTTCCTCCTACTATGTCGAATCAGACCATACCAACAGTCGGCTTCTCCTTCCATAAACATGCACCATTTTTGAAATAAATAAATAAAAAACTCTATCTTTCAGAAAACTATACCTTCTGGACCACTACTCTTTTAAAACCGACCTCTATCCATCAAAAACGAACTACTTTACTTTACAGCAACTTGCTATGACGTCCGACAATATCAACGCTGGGATACATATCGATTTTGTTGCAAATCACGACCCGAAATGCAACAACGACTTTGCCGAGAACGATAAGATTCCCTCGTTCAGTCCATCCGGTTCCGTTACCTTCATTGTCGCCTAGAGCGACTGGCACTCGCACTTCGTCATGTTTGGGCCGGGATTTTTTTGATTGCAGGGTTTGCTGGCTCTGGGAAGACAGAGACTCTTGCGTCTGTGGTGTGTGCTTGCTTAACACAAACTCCTTTCAACAAGCTACTAGTTTCCGCCCAGAGAAACTCGGAGATGTTCCTGTTCTTCGGAGAGGAGCTATGCAGCGATCCAAAGGCGCTCGGCAAGATCAAGGGCCTGCTGTTGTCTCGGGCCAAAGAGGGTGGAGATCGGGGATCTTATCCAGACGCTATGGGAGGTCGTGTTGGATGAAGAGGGGCATAACGAGGAGTTTCCGGAGGCACGGTGCACCATCAAACATCAATTCTCTACTGTCAACTGAAACGCGCGAATTGCTGATTACACGCGTCGTAGGAATTGATAACCGAAAAGGAGCTCTCAGAAGATACCTAGTTGACGAGGTGAGCGACGGTTAATCAAGCCGCCGGCTAGGCCCAACGTCGAGCTGGAAGCCTGTGCCTTCCTCTTCGCCCCTTCTACTAAACCGAGGCTTCAACAAAGTTTCGCCTTCGCCGCTACGTATTATGCCCAGGACTACGGCCTTGATCAAGAAGAAGGAAAACGCAAAGCGTCGGCCTCGAGACCCTCGACCACAGAGGCATTCTAGTTATTACGATGATGATACCCCAGATATATCACTCGGCCATAGAAGCGAGCAACTTCGAAATTCAGATACCTCGCAAGTGATTTGCTTCGCGCCTGCCACAAACATTCACCTCAACCTTCTGACATCGACGCGAAGATCTTGTCTCAAATCTTGGGCCGAGCAACTCGAAAGTCACACTGATCACCACAGCGTGCTACTTTCAACGTAAAGGACGCCACTGCTCAGAACATTATCGGTGCCTAGCTCGCAACCCACAACCGGACGAAAATACGCCGTCGTTGAGCTCGCGCTGTTACGCGCCTTCCCGGAACAACTCGCACGAGATAATATGTTCATCCTGGAAGCAATAGCCGTCACCTTGCATCCGGCCATTTCAAGCTGTTTCATGTCAGTCTCTTCTCGGATCCTGTGCCTATCGTGGCGTCGATATCCTCGCAGGATGTAGAGGACGACCCTGTATCTCTGTACGCATTCTGTTTATCACTACCACACCTTCCTCATTCTACATTTATTGCACATCATTTCAAACGCTCGCAAACTTCGTTCTTTACCACAAACCTCTCTTGCATAACACCGGCTACCTCATTTCACTCCACCATGCCTCGCACTATCTCACCTTCAGGACTAACAACATCTGGGAAGAGGTGCACCATTCAGATATGCGGATCGCTTCCGGTGCTGCCATCTACACGAGGCGGAAGGAGCTACACAAGGTTGCAGGAAAGAAGACCAAGGGAGAACACGCCCATATGAGGGACCAGTTGTTGAAGTTGTTCCTTTACTCTGAACGCCCTGCAATCCGACAAGAGGCTGCGCACCGTCGTCACCCGCATCCTCGCCCAGAAGGAGCCCGAGTTCGTCTTCGTGACCAAGTCCGCAACCTCCGACGTCCCCTCGGCAGACGTCGCCATGGCCGAAACCTTTGTCGCCGCGGCCGCCATGATACTGCGCCACCATACCGAGTTGCGCGACCCCGCCGCCGCCCGCCGCTTCAAGGTCTCGGAGCACGCCAAGGCCATCATGGGCTACGACCCGGAGGACTGGAACGGATCCCTGGCTCTGGCGATTGGTTTCGCATTTCTACGCGGCCAGAAGAAGTACCCGGCCCTCACGGCGTCCCGTCCCACCTTCCAGCCACCTGTGGCGCGACATCTGATATTTCCCGCCTTAAGCCCGCCACTCCTGGCCTGGCCGTCCAACAGCAATGACTCTGCTCGACAAAGTTCTTGCTTTGGCTTCGACTGCGGACGCCATGAGTTCTGCTTTAAAGGCTGACGCGGTCTAGTCTTGTTATTTTTTTGGGTTTGGAAGCAGAAGCTAAACTTGTGTCTGTGAACAGATAAGTAGAGCCAACACGTTCGTATTCCTCTATGACGGTTCTGAGGAGGCAGGGCTTCTTCATACAAGGAAAGTCTCTCCCCTCCCGATCGATCCCACTTCTCGCTCCATGTCGTTTGAATCTACTCTGTACGAGGACAATGATCCTTGCAACGTTGACCGAGGGTTCAAAAAACTCCGAAGAAGCAATTAGTCAAGCTAGGAGCTTGTCGAGTTAGGCCTGCGCCTGTGCCTCCAACCAGGCCAGGGAAATGATGCGGCATGCCACCCGTGCCACCCAGAGGTCTGGAGAACAGAAAGGTGATCACCGAGTTCAGCCAAGAACCGACTTCGGCAACTTTCCAACGACATTCAAAGCTTCCAAGACTTCAACCAATATCACCATCATGGCCGACATCAACTCAGGCCGCCACCCGGAGTTCAGTGGCAAAACTATTGCGACCGCTGGCGAGATCGACGGTGACGAAGTCAATGGCATCACGGTTGCGGATGGACAGCCAACGGCAAAGCCGTTATAGACGACAAGGTCTATTACAAGACGGAGGGTGGTGGCTTTTCCGAGGCACGCGGTGGCACGGCCACAGGCGTAGCAGTCACCGGCACGAAGCGGGCGCGCTCACCCGAGTTTTACGAGGGTGGCGCGCAGATCGCATTGAACCAGGGCTGCGGCTTCGACATCATGGATGCCGAGAGCCGTCCCGTGACCAAGAAAGCCCGGGGGACGTTGGCCATCGTCGACCACGGGCGACGCAGTAGGGTCTATCTTGCGGCCAATATGCCCCCAGTCTGGCCCCAGACAGCGCGTCCAGTGTAATCGCTGACGCGATCAGAGAACATGTCGTTCAGTCTGACGAACGGCGAGACGGGTTACTCGACTCCGGAGCGCGAAATGCTGGCCGTGGTGAGAGGACTGAAAGAAACTCAGTGGACGTTGCGGGAATCCCGGTTCACGATTCACATCTACACCGACCATTTGTCTCTGGTGCAGACCGTGGCAAATTTCTCTGAGACACGCTCGAAGGTCTCCAGATGGGTGGAAACGATCACAGCTTTCAACCTCGTTTTTCACCACTGGCAGGTAGATACTCAGCATGATCTACGAAAACTTCTACGAGGTTGCTCTGACTCTCTCCCCTCTTCCCCGCCCGAGACAGGCTATACCTTGACTGGTCCGGTAACAACAACCACCTTCGGATAACAGAGACTGCAACGCCCCAGTCTATAAGCCAGATACGTAGGGATTCCTTCACGGGGCGGAACACAGAGCGTCTCGCCAAATCACACCCTTTCGACCACGAGGCCCGCGCTGCGGCGCTCATTTACGCATACGGCGGTGTCCGGCTTGGCGATCGCGTATGTGGGAGGTGCAGGGTAAAAGCAGCCGAGGAGGGATCCTGTGGTATCCCGGTTCCCTTCGTGGCCTGTGTTTCCGCGGGTGTGGTGCTGGATGGCGTGTGCTGGAGGTTACGTACGGCGAAACCCCCTATTGGACAAAAGCTACGTTCGATAGGGCCACAAGGTATATGTGATCGATGAAGATACCATCAACCTACAAGACATAGTACGCAACTTTTCCGCATACGACGGATTCGCTGTAATAGTCGCGATGACCACCGCCAGCGGAGTAGGCCTCAAGATAGAGGCAGCAAACCGGGTTATCATATTCGACTTTTCGTCTCTCCTCGTATCGTTCATCTCGTCCGGAATGAACAACTTGCGGAGATTTGACTGCTACGCGCCTCTGCGGTCATTCTTTCGTGGCGAAAAGGACTGGGAAACTATCACGACTGAACATATCGATACTTATCGACTCCCCACACTTAGCACCGGGCGGTTGTTGAGGGATCTAATGGACTGTGTGGTACACAATGCGTCAGCATTATATACGACCCTGCATACCGGCCGCGACCAAGCGTATCTCAAATACAATCGAGATATTGCGAAAGTGAGCGTTGTGGAAGAGATGGGTGCTATGACAATCCCTCAGATTGTACTAGGATGGCCAACATTCAGACCCGACAAATTTCACGGCGTTGGATATCTGGATTCTAGTATGGACAAGCAGAGCTGATAGCCGCCGAAATGAGAGGTGGTGACCACACCCAGAACAACGCACAACGAGACAAGACTATGGCAGACTGGGACTCGACAGACTGGCACAAGTACCTTATGGCCATCTAATCAGGTACTGGCATCTAATCAGCAGATGATGCCACACCAGCCTCTGGCTAGCCGCCAGCCAGCGTATCAGCAGAGCAACCATCAGGGATTCCACGGCAACTAAGCCCGGCTACCCAACGTAGACGTGTTGGTTTTGAATTCGTCAGTATCAAGTGCTGGATTAAACTGCCACAGCAATTGTCACGTCGGCATCGGCGTCACATTTGCTTGGAATATGGCCACAGTCCTCCAAAAGGATGGTACAGATCTAACGCCTTGGTTTGCTGATAGAGTTCTGCTCGCCGGACCTGGCTCGACCGCTCGTTTTTAATACGCCCCGTTCGGGTATTCGACCACACAAACCACTTCGATCCGCCGCTTGTAGCGGCAGCAGTCTCACAAATGGTACTCCCTGTCAGACGCTCTCTCCGCCATTACCCCTAACCATCATCCTGCCACACCCAACTCCGGCGAAGAAACACCGGACTATTCCTCCTATGCCACCATCGCCGAAGCAACCCCAGGATCCGCACCCAAATGCGCTGCTGATAAAACTGCTGGACAACAACAACCTCATCAAGCATATGAAAGGCCATAATGACATCTTGAGGAACCCACAGTACACTACGGCTCTCCTCCCGTCATTCCTCAGGGAACGAACTATCCCCCGGAGGGTTCGACCCTGCGAGAGAATTTCGCACACATGCACGACGTCATTCACCGACTCTTCGAGGATCCAGCTTCTGTTGCCGGAGTATATCCGCATTAATTCACTACCATAGCGTAGTCCAAGATGCTCTCCCAGTCTTCGAAGATATCGAAGCTATTCGGGATTACCGTCTGGATTGGGCCTTTATTTGGCAAGACACGCACGAGTTAGTCAATGACTTCTACGCCCTAACGATCTTACCTCAAGATGTTTTTGATCAATTCAAGCAGACATTACGTCGCTTGACTAAAGAAGGAGCGGAAGTGAAGATCGCGTTTGGTCCTAAACTAATACGAGAAGGGAGAAAACCGAGGCCCCAAGACACACGATATTGGCCAGGCGTAGTGATTGTCCCTTACATCGAAGGAGTTCATCAGGAAGCCAATCTGGCAATCCTCATGCGGCAATGGTCAAGGTTCTACGACCCAGACGCGCCAACAAGCGGGGTTCAAGTTATTCCGCGTGGATGGAGATGTCAATAACAAGCAAGACGTCGTTGACGCTTTCACTAGATGTTGTCGCATGGAATGTGCTATCATATGCGCCACTACTCAGGAGCAGGAGTAGGCCTAAGGATACAAGCCACAAGTTGTATTGTATTTACAGACATTGCCTACTCGCCCAATGCTAAGGAGCAGCGGGTTATACCAACGAGGAGTACACCCGGCGCCGGTCGGCCCGCGCTGTGCCAGGAGGGCGCCCCCAGAGTTTACAGAACATGTGCTAACAACTTTGAAGTGAGGCTGCGAAGCAATTATGCGAGCCGAGATACTGTGAACATGGACATCGAGTCAGCAATCGATTCTGCGGACGATCACATAGCAGCGTTCATGGAGGTCTGGAAGAACGTTGGCGAAGGCAATGCAACAGGAGTTGAACAGTTGAACGCTCTGAGATCAAAGAACGTTCTCACTCCTATCAACGCACCCCACAACCAACATGCTCCACCAGGACATTGTTAGTTGCTTTACCCTGTGTGGTTTTATGGATGGGGGAAATAGAGACAGACACCGACTGGTTCGCAATAGAGCCCCGCGATCATACAGAGATTCGCTCTTGGGCAACATAGTCGCTAGTGGCCACCTCTGGTTTCTTCTGGGCAAGCTGGCGCGGTGGCCGACTAACGAGCCGTCTAATGCGCCCAGGGATTTCAGACGGACCTAGGAGCCGCAAGAGGATCAAATGTTCTGGCACGCATTTAGGCGCATTATTCTCCGAAGAAAAAAGATGTGTAACAGAAAGGCGTGGGTAGACGTCAAGCCGGCGCACAAAGACGTGGTCATTTCCCAACGACAGGCTGTCGAGAAGAAAGGAAAGAAGACTGATCCCGATAACACTATCGAGTACAAGATTCTGAGCAGAACGAGGCAGATTTTGGAAAATACGCTTGAGGAGCACATTGAGACTAAGACCAGCAAGGCACACCATCCAAGCCATCCAGGCAAGTTAGCAATATCTACATTCACAGAGAGGCAGAAGTAGTCACACCCGTCGACAACCTCCGCAGCAACACTGCTCTGAACTCTCGCTTTAACCTTGGGTCCCGTCATCGTCGTACCGAAGTGTGGGCTAGCGTATCGTCAGGATCCTCCCATTCAGGCGGGCCACCCCCTGTCCCTCGTTCCAGATCCAATCGAACACACTGCCGTCATGCCGCTTGTGGATACTAATATGCCAAGCCGTGCTACTGGTAGTTTAATGCGACGTCAAGAACTCTCAAACCGCCAATCCCACACCGCTTGCATGGGTCATCAAGTACATTGAGGAGAATCCGTCTAGAAAGCCCGTGTATAGGGGAGGATAGGGGTAATGCTGAGATAAAGCAAGCCTCGCAGATTCATATCTTGCTTTCGCGTTAGCAATTTGTTCAGAGTATGGACCTGATTCCCGAAGTCTAACATGACTACATTGTATGCAAGTCAAGGACGTGCAATACCGTTGACGTTACTTCAGCGCTTCAGATGATTCCTCTTAACGTCACGCCTGGCGGGTTGGCGCGGTTAACTAGCGTCTGGATGCCTAGACAACCCTTGCCAACGCACAGAAGAAGTCGTCATTGGTCGTTTTGCGGCATATTGCGGCGTAGCTAGCTGTGCCGTTTGTTTATGGTTGCGACTCCTTCGCTTATGCAGAGAACAGTCGACCGTCCATCATAGGTAGGCAAATCTCTCGCAAAATGGCACCGCTTTTGGTTGACGCTCCTCATCAGGTTGTTCTCGATCCTGTTAGACCCCTGTGTTGTTCAAGTGGGCAGAGTACTAGTTTTGTTCACATCGTCATTTGGACAGAATTAATTCCGATGGAGGTGACATTTAAAGTGCCTGGCGTCCGCGCCTTTCTTGGCGGAGCGGAATAGCGTCGAGTTGATGGTACGTTGAACAGAATGAATCCGTGGAATTGACAATTTGCATGCCTGGAGGGAAACTTGCCGTCCGCGCATTTCTTGGCGGAATGGCGTCGAGATGTATAAAAGGCCGGGCATCGGGACTCCTTCACGGCTCTCTTTTCGCCAGAGACACTCATCAACTCTCATATCCCCCTCATTGATCGTTCTCGGCAAAAACCCTCCACCACCAACATCTCGACAAAGACTCATTCTCCCTAGCCCCTTCAAGCTATAACCATGCAGCTCGCTTCGACTCTCACCCTCCTCGCAGGCTACTTTTGCCTTGTCACCGCCATAGACCTCCCCGACGGTGCATGGGAGGGCACCACGCTCGCCAACGGCTCGTACTGGGTCAAGGCCGCAGGCGCTCCTGAGAGCGAGCGATTTCTCGTGGAGCCAACTATCCGGAAAAGAGAGGCTGCCGCACCCATGGCCAGGCAGAGTGCCTGGGGCGGGGACTGCTTCCCCCGGGATCTCAACCACATAGGCGTCGACGACGCTGTGGAGGACTTGAAAAGCTGGGCAGGCAATGGTCACTCGTTCACGAGCAAGGATGCCAACGCTTGGTTTGGTATCCGCACTCGGGGAGTGATAGTGTACTACTGCATCACCAAGGCGTACACCACCGGCAACCTCAACGTCGATGATGTCAACTACGCCCTGCTGCAGATGGACAGCCACTGCGTCCCCTACCAGGCGAGCTACTTCAGGTGGCCCGGTAGCTTTGAGATCGTCGGCAAAGATACGTTTGACGCCCACTTCTGCGCTTGAAGGATCGGTTGTTCTTTGTCGCCAACCCGGGTTCAGACATGTGATGCAACGGACGTGAGGAGGCGATCGGTGCAATGTGATGCAGGAAAGGGACCGCATTCTAATGTCTGGCAACAATTTGAGTCCTGAGATCCAGTTGATCAACATCTCATCAACATCATTAGAGATAGCGTGGGCGTACCTAGCAATGACATCCAGAAGTTCGAGAAGAAATTAAGAATCCAGTCCGGAGCATCAGCGCCGTCCGACAGTACGAAGAGACGGAGTGTGCACACATTCTGCCGTTTGCGCTTAGCAAGCTTGACGAAAAAAGCGCCACACACACGAAGAACAAGTCTACCATCTGGTGGGCTCTGTACGAGTATTTCCCTGTCTTAAATGGCAAGATTGCAGCGGGTAATGGCGAAAGAATATGAGTCATGCCCGCCGACATCGCATACAACAAGTCCTGGCGCGGGTCTACAGCTTCCGCGAACTGGTCAAAGGGATGCAGAAGAAGATCAAGGTGTTGGACGAGGACATAGCTAACCCCGCCGAGATCAAGTCATAAGCTTTCTCAAGAAAGAGGACACAGCAATGTAGGATATCCTACTTGGACGGATACATCCTCGTACTAGAGAACGCTTAGTGACGCAACTAGACCACGTCTGGGCTAGGATCTTCCTGGTTACAGGCTTTGCAGGATCTGGAAAAACAGAGACGCTAGCGACAATTGCGTACATGTCGTTGTTACAACCCAAGTACGACCGACTAATAGTATACTCGCAGTCGAATACTAAGGTACGACTAGCAATATTACCAATCGCATTACGAGAGTTAACGCTCAAGTAACGGACACATTCAACACTAGTCGTCCAAATGCCAAAACAAGCCTCGCTTATAACCTTTCCCACCGCATTTGCATCACCATCTTTCCCGACGCTTGAGATACCGCTGCAAAACCCATTTTCGCGAGCCGCGCCAACTATTAAAACAACACTCGGGGACACCAGGGAGGCTCTGCAAGAGCTTTTCTCTATCAGTTCGGGCCAATGGCTGAGACCTCGACAAGTTCTGGAAGGCCCTGAATAACTTCTAGCCACCTGAAATGGTCAGTACCTGCAAGGAGACTTTACGTGAAGAGAACATGGCTTTGCCAAAGGTCATTCCACTGAGCCCAGAGGCACACTGGCGCTGGTATTGCGCTACGACCGATCCGCCATGAGCACGACCCTGAATATGTTACATACATGCAGGTCTATTTTGCCAGCCCAATTAACATCGAAACGAGGAGGCGCAACGACCTTGATGCTTGCAACTACGTCGATATTCAAGGAAAGAGATCTTGACCACGAGAGGGCGAAGGTACGTTAGGCGCACCAAATTCCCTTGCATATAAAGCCGTCTAACCAAAACTAGGAGTCGCCAAGCGAGGAGGACTTAGAGGCAGAGGCAAAGCCGGGGGATGGGGAGAACTTCCCCTCTCCAATGATCAAAGACATGGCCGAGATTTACGACGAGCTCGTCGAGGCAAAGACCAAGGCGGACGAGAACGAGAGGCAGTTGCGACTGGACATGGTGGGCCGCCGGGCAGCAATCCAAAGGGCCAGAGACGAGCAGAGGCAGGGCTTCGCGTAAGTGAGACGAGCAGAGGCAGGGCTTCGCGTAAGTATATGCCGTGTGTCACTGATGTGTACATCCTCTTGGATCATCTTGACCTATGAACAAGGCCGAGCACGAGAGAGGTTGCTGCTGCTTCTGCGGTCACCGCCGATGCCACTGTTGCCGTCGTCGAAGCTGTGGTATATACCGTCCATTCTTGGGGTGGGACGTTAAGCTTAAATTGATGACTGACGCGTTCTGATAACAGCTGGCGGAGTAGGTGTAGCGGTGGGGTTTAGAGTGCAAGCGTTCTCATATACCGCTACACCCTGCGTCTCACGGGCGACGACGGCAGTGTCTGGAGCCCAATCATCGCCTACCGGGACGGCAACGCGTCAGTCCCCAACATCGTCTTCATGTTTGTGGGCAGCACCACCGGCACCACCACCGGCCACATCCCAACCAAGGTTGTCGCTGGCGATGCCCGAATCCTGATGACCACTTGTGTTAATAGTCAACATGGTACCGAAAGATGTGCACTTATTTACCAGCCAGTCAAGCAGGGTGCCTTCCGTCATAAAGTTACCCACGTGAACTTCTAATCAGATATGGACGAAGTCTACACCAGCCTCACTACAACAACTGGCGAGCTCCGCCAGTATTGCCTTGTGCCACCAGTGGCACAGCTAGACTTCGAGCGATACCCGTCCCTAATGGGCAGCCCAGCCCGGACACCGCGGCCCGGACGGCCACGACCGATCACCCACCAGCAGCAGCCGGTTCGCCGGGCACCTGCTCCACGTAGTGCTCTGGCTCAGTCTCCGGAGTTGTGGCAGGCCTCTCCGCCTGCACCAGTACCAGTAACGCCCACACGGTAAGTAACATCTGTCAGCTCAATATCCCTTTTCGCATCCGCTCAGGCGTTGCACTTAGTGTCCAAGGGCCGTCACTGTCGCCCCTGCCCCCGAGAACGAGCAAGGGGATAGAGAGCCAGCTGAAGGGGAGCACGTCGCAGAGAAGCAGGTCGCAGAGGCGCATGTCGCGGACGACCACGCTCTTCGATTCCCAAACCGGCTCCGATGCGAGCTCGAGCAAAGGCTCGACTTAGGTCGGTCGGTAGCGGGCGTCATCGCCCGGCTCCAACACCTTCACATAGCCGGGTCAGTGCACCAGCCCGAGCTGGCTGAGCACTTTTACGCCCTTCGCGAAGAGTTCTGTCGAAGACTTTCAGTCACTGCCCGACCCTGATACCACAGTACCAGAGCCACACGTGAGTCTATACACTTGCCTCCTTGACGCGCCTTTTCCGCTGCGACACCCCCTCTAACGTGATTATAGCGGCCCGACGGCTCGGACTCTGGGTCGGACTCGGGTCAATCGGACGAGGTTGGACAAGCGGACGGCGGAGACGGCAACGTCCAGAAATGGACCAATACCCTTGGCGACAAGGTGACCACCTAAACCATCCCGACCAAGTCGGACAAGAATACCCCAGTCGCAGACCATATCCCGGCGAACTAGTAGACGACAAGATGGCAGGTACTGCTGAGCGTCCTGCTTCACCCCCAGCGGCCTAGAGACCCTCACGCCCCAGCGCGTACATACAACGGCTCTAGCCAGGGAGGTTAGAGGGGCTTGCTTTGCTCGCCAGCGAGACGGGAGTTTGTAGCGAGTCCTTTGGCGCAATCCCCGCCACAAAGGAATAGCCCAACCCAGACGGCAACTTCTGGAACATGATAGCGAAGCAAATGGTCGTCTCAGTGTTGGAACGCCTCCGCCGCAACGGGCACAAGGCTCTGGTCTTGAATGAGCACTTAGCATTGCAAACGGTTTCGACGTATGCCGATATCTGTTTTATAATAATGGTGAGGATTTCTCGTACGGGGAACAAGCAGATTTGGCTTCTCATCCGAGGGCCATACGTCGGACCCAGGGGATGCTTGCTCAAACGCCCAAGGGCCGAGCTGCGACCAAGGAAGCGGAAGACAAAAGACAGCAGGAAATATCGAGGCTGATGAAGCAAGGGTCTACTGATTTTTTAGCTGACCAAGAGGCGTATTACCCGACAGGTTATCGCCGCCGAAGAGTGGACCAAGTAAGGGTTCAGAGAACATTTCCCCCGAGTTCAGTTCTCCTCGCCTCGCCGAGGAGGCATGGACTCATCGCCCAGGCGATCTCCCAGATCACGACAACGCAGCAGCGCGTCCAGCACGGGCGCGTTTCCAAGGCCCGCAAAGGGCAACAGCACAGCGCCCCTGTAAGTGCTCGGTGCTGTTCCCTTGACCAATAAAGTACCATCACTGACATATCCTTCAGGGCCAGGGCAAATCCAAGGAGGCCCGCCGCCGCCAGAAAAAGGCAGCCGAGAAGGCGAGAAGGAGAAGTAGAAGGAGAAGGAGATGAACAAGGGGAGAAGGAGGGAGACGACGCCGAAATGGCCCCCCAGAACCCCAGCTTAAAACGCGAAAACTCGCCCTGGACACTCCGCTGCAATTCAGCCACCGTGATAGTTTACAGGTTATACCTCACGGACCTGATGCTTAAGAGCACTATTGGGGGTCTCTGCACATGGCGAGTCTGGCCTAATTCACAGTTCGGCAGCCTGACATGATTCAGTGCGGATCAGCACCATATGCACTCTCTGGTCGCCATGACGGCATCCAGTCTGCCCGTCAACGTCAACTATACCCTCTGTCGGTTTGTGTTTGCTGTTTTCATCACGGGACCTGGCAAAGGATGCCAATACCCAGGCGTTGTTAGATGTTCGAGACGGCTTGCGCTCCGCATTGCTCTCGCCCCAGAATGTTGACGATGCCATGGTGCGTGTGCCGGGGACTGAAGACATGTTGTTGTCTGTGGAAGAGGTCCGCCTGCAAGTACTTTTATTGCGGAGTGAATAAGGCGAGTTTTATCATAAAATGGCACTTAGGCGTTTTTTTTTCTTTTTTTCCTTTTTCTTTTTTTTTGCGGCACCCATGCCGGCGCCCCCACTCGCTTCCAGACCGAGGAGGAGGCGGCAGAGGAGAGGGCCGAGGGGGAGGACGTGGAGATAGGCGGGGAGGAGGCCCTCGAGGAGGTGGAGGAGCTTTTTACTTTGCCATACGGTTCACAAGCTTTGCCAAAGCTGAGGACGGTGCTGAAGTGCTCATGGACTTGCTTACGACGGCTTCTCCAACTTCACTCTCCTGGGAGACCCTATAAAGCTCCGCGAGGTCTGTATCAGTCACCTGCGGGACCCTGGGAAGGCCCGACAGTCGGGGATTATATTGGCATCCTGCAGACAACAGAGGACTTCGACGAGTCCCAATTAAAGGGAAAGATGAAAAAGACTTGGGACACCTATTCTACAATGAACCCAACAGTGGCAACTATGCTTCGCCGCTCAGCTATGGAGTTCAGAGTAGACATGGGTGGTGAACGTCGGACATTGACACTGGAAAACTTGTACGCCTCCTCCGCCCGCTTCATACCGCTGTTATCCCGCCGGCAGCCTCACCGTTCCTCGCAAACCGGCTGCGCCGCTTTCAGTAGGATGCGAATGTGCTTGCCGACGATATCTACACCCAGCAGCACGAGTCCGACAGCGAGAACGGTCACCGCGTGGGTTACCGACCGGTTGAAGCCTAACTTGTTGCTGGGCAACGAGTGGCTGTATCCTCACGGAACGAACATATTTTACACCAACAAGCAGATCTCGTTCGACGCCTACGATGGTATGGTGGTGCCCATGGAGATTACACCATTGGCTCGAACGGTACACTAGCGGGGCGATGGATCGTTCCAACTCAGTGATCAAGTGATCTGGAAGACACTACGACAGGCTATGGAGACGGCACCGAACCAGAGCCGACAGACGTTATAGCGCTGGCCTAGATCGAGGCAGCTATAAAGGACAGGTCCGAATGGCGCAAACAAGAGGTGTGGCCTTGGTTAGAAAAACGATTGAAGATAGTATTAGACAACTCAGTGCGACGGGAACAGGAGGAACAAGAGCGACGAGCAAAGGTCATACAAAGGCAGGCTAATTCGAGCAGGTTGAAGCTATCGCGCCTCCTCCACCAGCTTCACACCGCCTTATTCGACTATGACAGGCTCGCGATCATTTTGGAGAAATGGGAGGAAATGAACCAAGAAGGGTTCGAACGTGTTGGCACGGGTTTAGGCAACTGAAGAAGCCACTCCGAATGATATACGGACCGTAGGGATGCAAGAGCTCAGCGCCCGCCGCCTTATCGAGCTACGGTATTACGGCGACAATATCCAACTAGCCATCTCCCGTTGAGAAGAGAAAGAACTTATACATACAGTTTACAACTATGAGCGGCGTCCCTTTCTGCCGTGGGCACCCAATGCCTTTTGTCGGAGAAAATGACTATGTAGATCGGTTCTATTAGGGACGCGACTTTAGACGAAGAACTTCACAAAGTACTCATCTAGACGTATACAGACGCAACAGGACGTTGCCAACATTCGGCCTATATTGCGGCAGAGTTAAGAGTATCACAATTACTGGGATTGCGGCCACGAACCCGGTATCGTACAGTATCACTAGAGGTGTATTAGTGCTGTCCTTCGGGTTGCTTTTCCTTCGAGATCCGAGTCTTGGCGAGGGAGTCATTGTCGTCAGTATTGGAGGCCAGACCCGTCAAGAGGTTCAAGGAGGAGGAGGAATTGGAGGAAGGATCCTATTCCCCGCGGTTCTCTAGTGACAGGCACCCGGCTCCTCCCCGGCCCGCAAGACCACGAAGCGCGACCCGGCCCCGGAGCGCAAGACCACTGGTCCAGCGCTACCAATGACTAACTACCGAGCGCCCATGTTAGACAAGAAGGCCGGCAACAAGGGCTATGAGGAGATTCGACACGGACAAGTGCTGGAGATCGTGAATATGGACGGCGACGAGACGAAGCTGCCGAGCTTTGACATATGCGATCTCGTGGCGACTTGCGACCTCGTTGTACTCCTGCCTATCCAAGACGGAATACTATCCAACTTTAGTCGACGTTCGTACCATCGATACAACCATAGGAGATACGTGCAACATCGCAATCCTAGATAAACGCGTTTCGCGAAGTACGGCTTCACCAAAGGCATCCCCCTATTGAACGTAGGAGTTTCTCGGGCCAAGTACGGCTTATTCGTCATTGGCAATCCCCTCCCAGCGCAGACAATGAACGAACCGCTGTCGACGTACACAACCGCAACTCGGCGCCTCGAGGCAAACGTAAGTAGTCGACAAACTCCGCAGAGGAACCCGCAAAGCCGCGGGCCAAGAACATGGAGAAGTGCAGCCGAGGGGGAAAGCGCACCATAACGACTAGAGAAACACGCAAACCGCCGGCGACGCCAGCCACCACTGGCCACATGCAGGCCGGTCCCTCTACGCACGACACTGACACGTCGCAAGACCGTACCCGAATGACAGCCGCGACATCAGCAACCACGGCCCTAACCACTGCCCATGTACAGCCCGGCAACGAGAACGCGTCTACGCACGACACTGAGAAGTCGCAAGACCGTACCATGCCAAACTAATGAAGAGATCGAACGGCCTCTCCAAGGTCTGGTCTTGGTGCGATTCCAAGGACGCCATTTCCCCCATCTTTGAGGAGAAACTCCCGGGAACCTGCCGGGTCTACTACGGGCCATCGCACGGCACCAGGAACGGTAGAGACAAAGCATACAAGGCTATCCTAAAGTGCGAGAACTACGGGCAACGCCACCACCCTCGGAACTGAAACCGTTTTCACGCTGTGGGAAGAGGGAATTGACAAAGGTGCTGGCGAGTACCTTGAGGAACAACGCGTCGGTCCTCGCGTTTGTGTTGGGCAACGCGGACTACACGCGGCACTACGAGTCGCTGAGCACAGAGGCTGAACAAGAGCGTGCTCGAGAAGAGCGTGCACGGGCTCAAGGAGATACGTTCGACATGATGGACACGGACGGATATGAGGGGGAGAGTAATCCCGTGGTTTCCGCCTGGTTTCTGGGTTATGCATTACAAAAGTCTGGACAAGACAGGGACCGTCGGGACGAGTACGCCGTCCGTCTCGAAGCTGTGGAAAGGCGCCTCGCTGCTGCGGAGTCGACACAGACGCCGCCGACAACAGTGGCAGAGATGCGCGCTGACATCGACAAGCTGAAGCACGACATGTACAACCCTGACACCCTCGAGGACAACATAAAAAAAGCCGAAGCAATGAGACAGATCGTAGCAAAGCGTGCGGAGCTAATCAAGGCGCTGCAGCAGACGGACGAACAATTGGCAGCCTACAACGCGAACGGTACGCCATTTGCTTGATTGGTGATGCGTTCGTTAGATTCGTCCGGAAGTTCGACCGTTGCATATACTACATGGAGGATTTGTCGCGGTGGGAAAGGGACTGCCCCCCAGAGATACGCGACGGCCGGGACAATGCTACGTATAGTACCATTTTCGTTCTCACTTGACGGAACGGGCTAACGCGAGCGAACTGGAACCTGCGTATGAGGGAGACCAAAGGGGCCTGATGTTATGATAACGTTAGCATAACGTTACCAGACATGATGCAATGGTTTCAGCATAAGATGCGATGTTTGCTAACAGAGTCTCCAACAGCCGCAGACGCCGCCTCCGCCACTTCTGTCAAGAGGTCCGCAAAGAAGCCACGCGTTGAGGACGATTCAGACTATGAATCCAGCAGCAGCAGCAGCGCCGACGACGAAGGCTTCGGCTTGTTCGATCCAAGTTCCCTGGATGACGACGAGCTGTTGTCTGAGGACGGGGAGGGCGGTGTCGAGTCACCCGCGTCTGTGGCACCACTGACAGCAACCGTTGATGCAGATGGTCTGGTCCGCGTCGGCAAGCAATCCTCGCACGTTCATTCAGCTATTTTAGGGCAAGGGAACTAGCGTTACGCCACCGTTAGCCTAGTATTGCTATAAGAATTGATGCGACGGTTTTTCTAAAGCTAAGAAACTAACGTTATTATAACTTAGTTTATCCTTCGTATCTTGTGGTCTCGCTATATACACTCACCGTACGAAGCTATACGCGGCTGGGAGAAGACGGCCGACGAGAAGACGGCCGACGAGAAGACGGCCGACGAGAAGACGGCCGACGGACTCGAATGGGCGAGGAGCAGATCAAGATGGACGCCGAGGACGAGGCTAAGAAGGACGTCGCTTCTCGCTAAGTCAAACTTTTTCTATCGGACGCAGAAGCTAGGACAAGAACTATCGACAATTTCGACCGATTAGAGATGAAGCCTGTATTCGACTTCAACATTGCCATCGGAATCGCTTTGTGAAAAGAGTTACCCTGGTACGAAGCTGTGTGCATAATCCGCCACTCGTGCCATGTCTATCTCAATGTTCATCCTTCAGTGACGCATATATTCCCTTCAGCGAGATCATCAGGAAGGATGAGGAAGATGATGCAGAGATTGCCAAGGGGATGGTAGAGGCGTTTGGCGACTTTTAGACGTTGGTCGAAAATAAGTTGATATGCAACATCCTTGACAGAATACTGTTTATCGTACTGGATTAACTTCTCTCAACAGACTACGACGATTGGCAGTCAAGAATCCTCCCAAAGGCCAGTCGTCTGCCGCCGACTTCAACCATGCAACTCATACGGTTTTCGACACGCAGCAGGCCAGCCATGTGGTTGACGGCGGCAGACGGTCTTTTACAGGGTGAAGGCAAAGGGATTCATAGATGTATGATAGTTCAATGGGGGCAGGACCGCACTGAACCACGTAACTCAGGGCAATATCTAGGCCTAGGCCGTCTAGAGATACCTACTAGAGCTATTCGTAACCGCTCAAGACTACGCCGAGACTATCGCCGACGTCGACATGGACCAGTTCTGGGGCGACGTCGCCGGTCGTGTGGACTGGGCCAGAAACCTGGCCACCTACCTAGTCCGCCACCCGGGCGACCACTTAGCTGAGTCTGGACTTGACATGGATGAGATGGTCATGCCGTCTGGAGCGGTGGGCGCCATGTACGGCGTAGGTCTCGGTGAGTACACGACTGGTGCTCCTTCCTCGAGAAGCCCCCGGATATCCTAGGCCGAAGAGACCCTTCGCATCGTCGTCGCGCACGGCGCCCTGACCGCCCACTTGGCCGAGTACTCAGATATGTCCGGCAAGATCCAGCAGTGGATGGAGCAGCAGGGTAGGCTGTCGCTGACCCAGAAGCAGCAGCTGTGGGAGAAGAAGGTCGCGCTGTATGCCGCAATGAAGAAGATGAGGAATCAGATTAGGGACGGCGTTGTCGACTTTTTCAAAACGGACGATACAAGTGGCAAGGTTTGGAGTGAGGTGCTTGGGCAGGCGCAGGAAAGGAAGGAGAAGAAGGGCGATGGAAGCGAGGAGACCCGAGATAGGGAGCAAGCTGTCGAGGAGAAAGATGCTGAGCAGTCGAAGGGCACTCGAAGACCTGGCCGAGATCAACGCCGAGGACAGTCTCAAGGAGATTGACATGGCTGGCTGGAAAGGCGCGCTTGATGAGGATGCTTCAGGGTCCAGCCGACCCGGATGGCGTGCTGCCGGAAGATGTCAACCAGCACTTTGAGAGCCTTCAGATGGGCCTCAAGTCGCTCACCACCCGCCTCCGCCCGCCATCCTCCCTCCCTTCTCTAACCCGTTCGGGGATAATGCCGACGACGAAGACTGGAGCCGGGCTTCGAGCCTAGAGCCCAATTAATTTTGGGTTTCCGCTTTGAGCTATGTTGCCTTTTGGCAAGGACTACGCCAAGTTACCGAAGGATGCTCGAGCCTGGCTCACACCCGTTCCTAGCGTACAACCACTTTCTTCTTCCAGCCGAACCAAACCAAGTCTGGGAAGCATTCAAGGCCGTCCGTGCTACCCGAGCCGAGGGTCTCGAGCATGTGGCTGCCGAGCTTGGATATGGCTGAGCTGGTGACGGACCAGCGCGAAATGAAGGTAATCCAGCGGGAGGAGCTGGAGTTAATTCGGCCATCATTTGCTGGCCATTGGGGCAATGCTACGATTGGCTTGGCGGCCGTCAGCGCCCTGGGAACCGTGGTCAGCTTAGCCGTCTGTTTTGGGTAAGACCCCAGCGCTACCAGAAGAACGAGCGCTTCCTAAACAAAGCCTGGGGCGGGAGGACAAGACTCCAGAGAAGAAGCCAACCAAAAAGAACCGCGAGATGCCTGCAACGGATGGCGAGACTGGCTGCCCTTCCGAGAAGTCCCAAAAAATCCCGACTGAAACGGTCAGGGGACTGTAATGGTTGGCGGGCTAGGAATAGCTGTATAGTCTATGACCAAAACGAACCTCTCCAAATCCTGTTCCGTCTTTGGACCTAAGCCACCTGCCGCTTTAACCCTGAGCTACGACTAAGCACCGGGAGCTACCTGCTTAAGCAACTAACCGACTATCGGAGAAGCTAGATTTAACCCCTGTCTAAAGTTTCCTTAGTTCTAATTATCGTATGTAATTTAGATATAGGACTCCCATAGGTGTATATAAGTATAGTACCCCCAGGCAGTCTTATGCCATAGATAGTTAAGTAATCTATGGAGTCATCCACTCATTTCAGCAGTTATCATCCCTCTACGTCGTGCGCCGCCTTTCGAGACGGAAAGCAAGAAGGCACTTTGTGTTGATTTGTACATACAACCTTTTACGCGTAAACATTCTTCTACACGAATAAAGAGTCTCCAGAGTCATGGATCCATAACAGACAATCGTTTCCTTCTTTACGACCACCTTGCGCGAAGTAAGTCGCAGCGTTCATCCACTAGAGCCAGGAGCCGGAGCAGCCTTTGCTACCCACAACAAACTTAAACCATCACAGGATGAATTCTCAATGCAGATTACTCATTTCCAAGTCTAAAGCTGCATAAACTCATGTCTTAGAAGTCCGTCCTCTTCAAGATCGCCCAGATACTTGACAACCTTGCCAGTCAACGAGTCCAGATCGAACCCGAAGAACTCGTACGCCGCCTTGCCCGGCAAGCTGTGCCCGAACGTCGTCACGCAGACGGCAGCATCCGCGTACCGCTCCCACCCGTTGGGCGCGTAGGGCTCGATGACCACGGCCGGGATCCCCTCGTGCCGTCTGAGGACCTCCCTCTTGTAGCCCCTCTCCTGCCGCTCAAAGAGCCTCCAGCAAGGAAAGCTGACGACCCTCGCCCGGACGCCCCGGCCCCCGAGCTCTCGCGCCACGTCCAGCGCGAAGCTCAGCTCCGCCCCGACGCCGATCAGCGTGACCTGCGCGTCCTCGGCCTCCTGCAGCACGTAGGCGCCCCTCAAGACGCCCTCCCTCCTGGTGGTCTTCAGCTGCAGGACCGCGTGGCGGGAGGTCGACACTATGGTCGGCCCTTCCCTCTCCTGGACGGCGGCGGTCCACGCGCCCGCCGTCTCCTCCGAGTCGCCCGGCCGGATGTACAGCAGGTTCGGCATGGCGCGGTACAGGGCGGCGATCTCGATGGGCTGGTGCGTCGGCCCGTCCTCGCCCATGCCGATGCTGTCGTGGGTGGCGTGGTGGATGCACTGGAGGCGCTGCAGGGCGCCCATGCGCACGGCCGGCGCGGCGTAGAGGTAGAACATGAAGAAGGACGAGGTCACGGGGATGATGGTGCCGTGGTTGAAGGCGGCGAGGCCGTTGGATATGGAGGCCATGGCGTGCTCGCGCACCCCGTAGTGGACGAAGCGGCCGTTGTAGGCGCCGCGGGGACCGCTTGTCGGCTTCAACGATGGCTAGATCACCGCGAGACATATCAGCTGTGGGCCTTGGACTTGAAGGGTGGTGAACCACCATTCGGGGAGAGGGGGAGTCATGGGGACGTTTTCCGAACTTACGTGCTGGAAGTCGACTTTGCCCGGCCAGGTCATGTTGACGGACGGGGCCAGATCAGCAGTCCCTACGACAAAGGACTTGATCTCCTTGGCAATGGGGTTGAAGACCAGACCGGACGATGCTCGTGTGGCGGTTGATTTGTCGGGAAAACTGGTGGGGATGAGATCCCTCCAGTTGGAAGGCAGTTCCCCCCGGACTCGGCTTCGGAATTCGGCGGCGAGCTCCGGGTATTGTGCGGCGTATCGGTCGACGAGTGCTTCCCACTCTCTCACACGCGCCTCCCCCCGCTCCGGAATGTCTCTGAAGAATTCCCGTACCTCGTCTCCGATAACAAAGCTCTGGTCCGGGTCGAAGCCATATGCTCTCTTCATGTTCTTCACGTCTTCCGCGCCGAATGCCGCTCCGTGCGCGACGGCGCTGCCCGCCGCCTTGCTGCCGAGACCGATGATGGTCCTGACGTTGATAAAGGTCGGCTTCTCCGTCGACTTCCTCGCCTTCTCCAGAGCTTGGGTGATTCCGGCGACATCAAAGCAGCCGTCTTCTATGTCGATCACGTCCCATCCGCAAGCTCGCATCTTGGCATTGACATCCTCCGTGTTGGTCATGTCCACGCTGCCGTCGCAAGTGATCTGATTGTTGTCGTACATGATGGTCAGATTGTTCAACTTCCAGTGGCCCGCGAGCGAAATGGCTTCCAGGGCGACTCCTTCCTGCAGACAGGCGTCGCCGATCATACACCACGTGTGGTTGTTCACGACTTCGTATCCCGGCCGGTTATACTCTGCCCCGAGGTGCTTCGTGGCCATGGCAAGGCCGACGGCGTTGGCGACGCCTTGGCCCAGTGGTCCGGTCGTGACTTCTATCCCCTCGTGCTCGATCTCCGGATGGCCCGGGCACAGAGCGTCCGGGCGTGCCGAGTGGTAGGATTTCAGCTGGTCGAGTGTCATGGCCCGGTAGCCGGTGAGGTGGAGAAATGTGTACTGGAAGAGGCAGGTGTGGCCTAGACGAGAGGACGTGTTTAGCACATCGGTCTTCACTCGGAATCCCGTGTAGAGGTGTAATCCATACCATTGGAGAGAACGAAACGGTCCCGGTTGAAGTAAGAAGGCGTATGAGGCGCGTATCGCATGACGTATCTCCAGAGCGCAATGCCTATGGCAGCCATGCCGATGGCCCCTCTACATCATCACATGGTTTAGTAAAACCCCTTTGGTTTTATCTCAGGTGGTCTGTCAGAGAGTACATGAACTCACCCTGGATGTCCGCCATTGAATTGTTGGCACAGGTCGGCTATGAGGAGACGGAATGTTTTGAGAACAAGGTCGTGTTCTTGTGAGAGACTATGGCCAACAGCGTCGGACTCGGCCTTTTCTTCAACCTCGCCTAGTTTCTCTACCGCCGTCTTACCATAGTGAGTTGTGCCACTGGAAGGGGATGTCGATTCAGACCGCGACAGCAGACTGGGGGCCATTGCGAGAATAGCACGGGATTTCCTAACAACACGCAGGATATTGAAGCGAAGAGTACACACTCGGCAGGCACAGTATGGAAAGCAGCTTATAATATCTGGGCCTTCCAACGGGTCAATATGTTTGAGGGAGCTTTGAAAGGCGGGCTCAGAAAGGGAACTTTAGCCCCCCTGCGCTAGCTTTCCCGATCCGATCATCTGCGCGCAGAATTGTAATCCCCAGAATGGTAATCATAAGCGCAGCACGCTCTCCTTCTAGAAGGATTGAGTAATTATAGACGCCCTGCTTCGACCGGGTATTTTGGTTACTAGCCCAAAGAGGCGAACCACATGTGACTGATATTCAAATCATTTTGCGCCGTCACTACACCACAGCAGTCCTTTCCAGACACCTCAATCAAAACCTGTCTTGCCTCCCTCCACCGTCGATTCATTCACCATGGCACCCGCGCTCGTCGCCGACAGCCCGCCCGCCGACGGCGCCCACAAGACGGCGGTTTCCAATGGCACCATCTCGACGTCGCTGCGGAATCCCTCGTTGCAGGTTACGGCAGACCACCGCTTGAAGCAGGTCGAGGCGCCCGTGTACGCGCCGCGGGCTGGCGAAGTCCTTCTACACATCAAGGCCACCGGAGTGTGCGGGTGAGTCTCTGGCCCATGGAGAAACGCCCGTGATTGCGAGACACTCATTCGGCCCCAAAAAAACAGATCAGACATCCACTTCTGGAAGACGGGGCGCATCGGCTCCCTGGTGGTGGAAGGCGACTGCATCCTCGGCCACGAAGCGGCGGGCGTCGTTCTAAGGTGTGGCCCGGGCGTCGCGGACCTAAAGCCAGGTATGTGTCCTCGGGCGAACAATATACGCCACGACGGTTTACGATCAAAAGTGCTAAGCGGGAAAGTCAGGCGACAGAGTGGCGGTCGAGCCGGGCGTGCCCTGCGGCCACTGTTTCCTATGCGTCGAGGGCCGGTATAACCTGTGCGAGGACGTGCAGTTCGCCGGCGTCTATCCGTACCACGGCACGCTGCAGAGATACAAAGTCCATCCGGCAAGGTGGCTGCACAAGTACGTCTTCTCCCTCCGTCTTTTCCTCCGATAAGAAAGTCGTGGGTCACCCTGTGTTTTTACCCCCGGCTAAACAAGCTCCGGCCCAAGGCTCCCAGACAACGTGAGCTTCGCCGAAGGCGCCCTCCTCGAGCCCCTCAGCGTGGTGCTGCACGGCATCAGGGCCGCCGGGCTCGGCCTCGGCCAGGGCGCCGTGATCTGCGGCGCCGGACCCATCGGCCTGATCGCCCTGGCCGCCGCCCGGGCCTCCGGGGCGCACCCCCTCGTCATCACGGACCTCGAGCCGCGGCGGCTCGAGTTCGCGCGCGGCTTCGTGCCCGCGTGCACGACGTACCAGGTGGACCGCGCCCTGGACGCCGAGGGCAACGCGCGGGCGATCCGGGCGCTGTTCGGGGGCGAGGAGTACTCTTGCCCGCGGACCGTCCTCGAGTGCACGGGCGTCGAGAGCAGCATCTGCACGGCGGCGCTTACGGTCCGGAGGGGCGGGACGGTCATGGTGATTGGCGTCGGCAGGCCGGTCATGAACAACCTTCCGTTCATGCATATGTCGCTGGCAGAGGTGAGATGACCCCTTTGGTCTTTGGCTAGGCTTGACGATTGCTAACATGGCTCCGTGTGTGTGTTCTTACTAGATCGACCTCAAATTCATCAACCGGTATCGCGACACCTGGCCGTCTGGGATTGCTTGCTTGGCCGGCGGAATCCTGGACTTGAAAGCCCTTGTCTCCCACACTTTCCCGCTGGAACACGCGCTGGAGGCGCTGGAGCTGTGCTCGGACCTGAGCAAGGGGAGCATCAAGGTCCAGATTGTCGACGAGGTTGATGCCGGCATCTGAGAAGTGACTCCGGGAGCACGACTGACTCCGGGATGGTCGCTGCAGCGTTCCTTAGGGTTAGGGCTATGGTAGAGCCATTTACATACAGACAATGTGTGTGTCCTGCTTCCTAAAATGGATTGCCCCACTTCTTTGTTAAATTGCCCCTGAGCCTCCACTCTCCACTCGACCCTTTTGGAATCCAACCAAGGGTGGCTCAAACTTCCCCATCCGGCCATGTGCGTTTATACACGTAAACCAATGAACAAGAGGGGCGTTTTCGCTACCCCGCATTCTAGCACCAGCTGCGCAGCGCCATTCACTGGGCCCCTGTAAGGTACCTTAGCTTGGGATTTCGCGCCTCGGCATATCATTCACGACATCAGGTCAAAAACAAGCAGACTCTTTCACAAAGTTTAATTCCTGCGCCACCCCTCGTGGTGACCTGAACGATGCATCCGGCCGGCCTTGGGTCCCCGGAGGATCGCGAGCTGCGTCTCTGGCGTCACTACAGATACGACGTCGCGCCATGGGTAGGTAAAATGCTAACCCCCCCGGTTCCCGGTTCTCAATCTCCACAGCTTTGTTTCTAACCTCGGAGGCGCGTTGAGCAGCTCGACATCTGCGACATGACGCAGACATTCGGCATGGCCGTCCCGCGCATAGCCGCCGCGGAGGCGTCCGAGGCGTGCCGCGCCGCGCTGTTGGAGATCCCCGCGGCCTATCTGGAGGGAGAGGAGGTGGGTGCGGGTGCGGTGGAGCAGCAGCGTGAGGCGGCGGGTTCCGGGGGACGGGATGCCGAGGTTGTCACTACTCCAGCCGTTGTGCGGTCGGCGGGAGAAGAGGAACGGGGGCGGCTCCTGCTGCTGCCCCTGCCGGACTTGGAGGGGAGAGTGTTGGCGGCCATGTCGCCCGTGTTGTGCGCGTTTATCCGAGATATGCCCGTGGCGTGGCAGGGGCTGGGGCAGGGGGGGCAGCCCGCCGATCCACGGGTCGTCTATCTGACGAGGCACTTGGAGGGACATGCAGCGGACCGGGGCGTCATGGGCGCCATCTATTGGCTTTTTGTTAGGCTATGTAAGGGCGCTACTTTACTACCTTTTCTTCTTGCCTTTTCGATACCGTCGTGAATATTCCGGGTTGACGCTCTCCCTCTCTATTAGGTCTCAGCGCTGCCCTTGCCAACGCCACCTCTGTGCCAATCCGGCTGCCTCCAACAGAAATGTTTGCACAGGCAGACCCGGCAGCAACCTTGGCGGAGCGGACCTCGTCGCACGCGCATCAGGCACTGCTGCTCTGCGCCAAGACGCTAGCCTTCTGCTTCCCGGAGGACGAAAGCTCCGTCCAGGCAGCAGCCGGCCCCCCCGTGGTCGAGACGTGGCGGACGCTCGTCGACGAGCTGGACGCGTGGCACGCCTCGCGGCCCGGCGACTTCGAGCCCATGGTGGACATGGACCACGCGCAGCAGCAGGCCGGCAGCCCGCCCTCGACCTCGACCTCGTCGCATCCCTTCCCGACGATCCTCTTCGCGACGGGCGCCGCCGTGCTCGCGAACCAGCTCTACCACACGGCCATGCTGCTGCTGCTCTCGCGCAAGCCGCGGTCCTGGCGCATGGCGCATCCGCTCCCCGCGAGCTTGGCGGCGGGGAGCACCGCGCAGTCGCCGCTGTGGCACGCGCAGCGGGCGTGCGGCATCGCGTTGAACAACGACCGCAGGGATTGCTGGGACCCCTGTCTTGTGGCGTCGCTGCTGGTGGCTGCGCGAGGCATGACGCACGAAGAGCAGCAGGCGGCCGTCCTGAGCGGTCTGGCCAGGATAGCCGACGTGACGAGGTGGAGGTTGGCTGGTGTTGTCGAGGAGCTCAAGAGAGAGTGGGACGTCGCCGACATGGCATGAACTGGCTGGCCGTCGTTAGATAAAAGCAAGTACGTACCAAAAGGTTGTGTGGTCTCTCCGAGTCCCCGCTAGACTGCGGCCCGGGATGATCGTTATGCCTTGTTGGATATTTCAGTGGAGGCGGACAGCAGTGTCAGCGGCGGCGGCCCTGCTGCCGTGGACCTTGTAACCCCAGGCCTCTTCCAGATCGGAGATGCGCCAGCAGGTGCCCCAGCCCGTCATGGCCTCGATGCTTCGGATCAGCTTGACGACGACGGCATGCTCGGCCTTGTGGCTCAGCAGCCGCCCCGCAACCCAGAGCGGCTGGATGGCGTTGTTCAAGCAGCCCTGGTGCGGGTTCGTGAGAGAGATGCCGCAGATGCGTTTGGCGTGCCACGCGGCCGAGCTGCTGGGCGCGCGCGGCAGCTTCAGCGGCTTCGGCATCGTGCCGAGGAGGAGGATGCACGCGGTGTGATGCAGCTGGTTCGACGAGATGGCCGCCCAGTGCACGAAGAAGATGTGCGGGAAGGGTTTCGCGTCCACAGTCTGCAACGGGACGAGATCCCGGGGACGGGAGGACAGCCAGTCCTGTAGGTCGTCCCAGAGGTGCTGCCAGCGTGTGACAAACGAGGCTTGGGTGCAGCCGTTGGACTCGCCCAGCTCGACGAAGCGGGTCCGGTCACAGATGAGCTCGCAGGCCTGGGCGCACAGGTAGACGGCGTGGTTGGCGTGCATGTCGGGGTTGCGGGAAGCCGAGAAGAGGGAGCGAGATTCTGCGTATGGGACGTTTGGCGGAAGCCACTTGGACGGCCGGAAAAGAGTGCCCTGCATCCCGTCGGATATGAGGGCGCTGCACAAGTCTGTATAACTCGGTACACCTCGTGTTAGTAAACGACCATCCATGACCGGCTTCCAGAACAAATTGTCGTGGCTGGACTGGACACGTACCCATCCGCGCGTAGCACCAAAATACGGCCTGCAACAACCCACCACTGAAGCCATTCACCCCAAACGCGTCAAACAAGGCCGCGCAGCCCTCAAGATGCCTCCGCCAGTCGTGTCCGCTCGCCGACATCATCTCCATGCAGCACAGAATGACGCAAATCGCAATCACCTGCTCCCCGCGCGCCTGCAGCATGGGCGTCAACAGCCGGATCGCCCCCTGGTACAGCTCCAAGCTCTCAAACGACTCCTTCTCGGCGCCCTTTCGCTCCATCTGCCGTGCGGAAAGCGCCAGGATCGCATACAAGAGCGCCGGGGAGTGGCGCGCCAGCGCCGGCAGCTGGATCCCAAATGTGCGGTCGCTGTCGAACATGTCCAGCCACGGCGCCACCTGCCCGACATAGTTCTTCAAATACTCCAGCCGCCTGCCCAGCGAGAGGACCTGACTCGTCTGTATCCGTGCTGCTGACGGCGTAGCGGCGGCATGGACATGGACCCCTGCAACGTCATCGGCACCGGCATCGGCATCGGCGGCGGGGCTGGCTTCCCGCGTCGGCGCCGCTGATTGGGCGGTCGAGAAGATCAGGGTACGCAGCTCCTCCCGCGAGGCCAGGTAGCCGGGATCGTGTGCGAACTCGTCGAGGATCCAGTTCGGGGTCGGGGTCGAGAAGAGAAGGGGATCGAGACTGTCGAGGAAGAGGTCGCCGAGGCCCTCTGTAGCGGGCGCGGACGCGGGCCCCAACTGGTAGAAGGGGGAGGAGGACGAGTCGCCGGCGGTGATGCCGGCGGCCGTCCCTTGGCTCGTGTGGAGGATGCCGGTAGACAGCGGAGATTCAGAGAAGGGAAAGTCGTTGCCAGTGCTGTGCTCGATCCGGCGTCGCTTGAAGGGACCGCCGCCGCTTGGTGTGCCCGCCTCAGAAGTGTCGTTGCCAAATGATGCAGGGGTGTTGAGGGTTGATCCATCGCTATTCCCATGATGATCCAGATTGGTGGTTCCCAGTGCCAGGAGCCCCTGAAGAGCATATTCCGTCCCGTTACTGTGTGAACTACCCGGCGTCTCGGATGGTTGGCCGGGGGCGAACCGGAACTGTGATTTTCGCACCGCCGAGTCCAACGCGGTCCACACTGGGCCATCGTCATCATCGTCATCTCTATCATAGGCGTTTGCAGAACGAGTCCTCGACCCCGGATGACGGAGATGAGGGTGAATATCGTCCTCTACACCCTGTCCGCCACTGTGATCCCCTCGATGATCCCGCTCTGCCACCTGTTCGGATGCGTCGTCGTGCCGGTTGAGCACGTCCGGCCGCCTGAGAGAGCTGGCGGGTTCCTCCGTCACAAACTAAGTATGCCTCGTAAGTCGTGCACCGACCCTGAAACCCCATCAAGGGACAAGAGAAAACAAAAGCAAGGGGAAGTTCTAGAAGGGTCCAATTGACAGATTACCTGGAGCGTGGTATAGGAGGCCGACAACGCCGGGGTAGGAGGGGCCCGCGTCGGCGAGATGCCACGAGCGTTCTTGGACAGGAACGTCAGCTGGGCACCGTATCGACACTCCAACCCTTTGTCGACACAGTTGCGACAGCGGGGTTTGCCCTCGTCACCTGTAATGAAGTGCCATACCTCGGTGTCAACGGGCTGCAGCGAGTGGGGTGGGTGAGGTACGGAGGGTGGTGGGCGAGCCTACATTTCCGTCGTCTGACCCGGCACCGGAGACAGCCGGTGCGAACCCGCTTCTGCCGAGGCCGAGGCGGAGGAGAAGGATCGGCCATATGAAGCATGCAGGGGCGGCGGTTAACAGAGCTGGATAAGGCAGTACAAGAGAGAGAGAGGGAAAAGCCCACAGGCATTACTGTGTACCGAGTAGTCGGTATTGCGACGGAGTTGCATGGAAGGTGCAGATAAGATGGATGCTGACGAGAATGGAAGTTGGAAAGAAGCACGTGTCTAGGTACCGTTAAGGTGGGCCCTGCGTGGGTGGGGAAGTGGGGAACAGTCTGAATGCGGAAGGAATAACCACAGCGCTTATTAGTAGGTACCTGCTTTAAGCCATCGTGAGCCGGAAAGAACTCAGAGCAGTCTGAAGTCTCCGGCCTCGATAATATTGCACAGCTCTTGAACTCTGCAGCTCTTCAACTCTGCATCATCTGGGACCATCTGTTTGCCGGCTGAAAACATGAGCAACCCAATTGTCAAGCTTGCCTCGGGCCACGAGATGCCCCTGGTGGGCTTCGGGCTGTGGAAAGTGCCCAAAGAGACGGCCGCAGAGACGGTATACAACGTAGGTCCCTTCTCACAGTCGGGTTACCCACAGTCAGGTCACAGTCCGGTGTTTGGTATGCTCGCTGATAAAATCCATCACCAACAAAGGCCATCAAGGTCGGCTACAGACTGTTTGACGGCGCATACGACTACCAAAACGAGAAGGAAGCCGGCGAGGGCATCCGTAAAGCCATCTCCGATGGCCTGATCAAGCGCGAGGACGTCTTCATCACGACCAAGCTCTGGAACAACTATCATCGCAAAGAACATGCGCTGGCCATGGCCAAGAAGCAGAATGAAGCGTGGGGGCTGGGGTACATTGACCTTTTCCTCATCCATTTCCCCTGCGCACTGAAATACATCGACCCCGAACTGCGAAGATACCCGGTAACAAACAGCCCCCCTCATTCTCTTCTTCCCCCGACCAAAAGTGCTGACAGAAAGACGTAGGCGTGGTGGATAGACGACGCCGGCACCGTGGCCCCAGACAACGTGCCCATCCGCGAGACCTGGGAGGCCATGGAGACGCTCGTCGACACGGGCCTCGCCCGCAGCATCGGCGTGAGCAACTTCCAGGCCCAATCTCTCTACGACATACAGACCTACGCCAGACACCCCATCTCGGCACTGCAGATCGAGCACCACCCGTACCTCGCGCAGCCGGAGCTGCTGCAGATGGCGCGCGAGAACGGCATCGCCGTCACGGCGTACTCCTCCTTCGGCCCGCAGTCCTTCCTCGAGCTGCCCCCGGCCTTCGCCAGGCGGGCCGCGGGCATCCCGCTGCTCTTTGACGCGGAGCCCGTCGCGAGCGCCGCTGCAAAGTACGAGGTGACGCCTGCGCAGGTGCTGCTGCGATGGGCCACCCAACGGTACGTGGTTCTCTCTCTCTCCCTTGTTTCGCACAAGCTTGGCCCGGTAGAAACTCTCTAACCCCGCAGGCAGAAACGTGGCTGTTATTCCCAAATCCAATAACCCCAGTCGGCTGCAGCAGAATCTGGATGTGATCGGGTTCGAGATGACGGCCGAGGAACTCGAGGCCATCTCTGGGCTCGACAGGGGTCTCCGATTCAATGATCCGGGCTTTTATTTGCCCAACCATCCTCTGCATATCTTTGCATGAGGGGGAGTGGGAGTTTACGGAGACGCACCGCGGAGCGTGGCCAATGAATAAGTAATTAGACCTTAAACCTCTTCCAATGCTTTATATGCTCTTGGCGAAGCACGTCTTCATAGTATTGAATCAGGAGACTTAGTCCGGGTGGGATCACATTCTTATAATTAAAGTGATATCGAAATAGATCTTCATGCGAGTAAGTGTCAAGTTTCAATGTTGGAGGAAAACATGTAAAATGAACGCAAACTTCGGTTCTTAGGAGCAGTAGCACAGATTCGCATGAGCTACGCTAGAATACGACTTGTTGCGCCGGCTATGTCGTCCTTACAGTGCACTTCTACTTCTGTAGCCTATATTGCCGTAAAAGACTCGTATCCGATAGATGGCCTCAGACCGGAGTCAGACGGTATAGATTTTGACCATCTAGAGTAACCAATATGATCTGCGGCTTGGCAACGTGTCTCTACTATCTGTACGATTGTGAATGAAGTAAGGACACCGAGGTTTAGTTATCTGATTTCAGAGTAATCTCAGAATACAAGACTTTCCCAGATGACCCCGTAGGTAGTTTAGCCTGTGTACTAGACCCTTCTGCAACGACGAGTGGCTAACCAACTGCGAAATGTTCACCAGCTCAGATGGCACCTTCAATCACCGACTGTTTGACCGCCTCACCTTTCACCTGCGCTTCGGGCTTGAAGTCCTTGAACTTCCTCGCCGAGATGCCCTTGACGAACATCTCGTCCAACTCCTCGTACGTGCGCCCGGCCGTCTCGGGCAGGCAGAACCAGAGGTAGACCAGCGACAGGACGGCCAGGCCGCCGAAGATGAACGCCAGCTTGGCCCCCAGGTTCGCCTTGTCCGGGTTGAAGAGGTACGGCAGCACGAAGCTCCACATCATGGAGAGGCTGTTCTGGCTCGCGAGCCCGATGGCGATGGTCTTGACGCGCAGCCTCGACGTCGACACCTCGCACAGGATCGTGTAGGCCGTCGCGCCGATGGTGACGTTGAACCACCAGCAGTAGATCAGGATCATGGCGACGGTGCCCCTGATGGCGCCCGGCGTGGCCGCGACGGCCAGGCCGCCCATCAGGAACAGGATGACGGTGAGGACGGCCAGGCCGTACAGGGTGAGGTTGCGGCGGCCCACCCGGTCGATGAGGTACCAGGACATGACGTTGCCGACCAGGGAGATGACCTGCTGCACGACCTGCAGGTTGAAGGACGCGCCCGTGCTGTAGCCGGCCAGCTGCATGTAGTAGGTCGAGTACGAGGCGGCGAAGACGATGCCCGAGAGGGACTGGATCAGCAGCGGGGCGATGCTGACCATGGTCCGGCGGAGGTTGGACTTGCGGAAGCACTCGAGGTAGGTGGCGCCCGCGCTCTCGCGGCGGATCTCCTCGAGCGTGAGGTGGATGACGGCCAGCTTCTTGTTGGTCTCCTCGCCGCTGTAGCCCAGCTTGGTGAGACTGCGCATGGCCTTCGCGTCGCGGTCTTTGGAGGCGAGCCACCATGGGGACCTTGGCAAGGGGCATGCATGTCAGTCTTCGGCCTTTTTTTGTGCGGGAAGAACCTTTTTGCTTACTCGGGCATGAACCAGATGAAGATGGTCGACACGACGGCGAAACCGTATTGTGCGCAGAAGACGGAACGGTAGGCCCAGCGCGTGGAAACATCACCCGTGGAGTTGACAATCAGGGCCGCCACCAGGGGTCCTAGTGTATACGCGAGGGCCGACACACAGGTGAACAGGCCTCGCAGGGGTAGAGGCGTAACCTGCGGTTCTTAGTTAGTGCGAGAACTGCGCGCGTTTCCTCTGTCCTGACGACACCTCGCCTATGTATGTCATTGGAACCGAAGCAAGGGCACCGACGGCGAAGCCGTTGAGGAATTTGCCTCCGAAGAAGACGGCATTGGTGGTCGCAACGAATTCGACCGTGATAGCGGCATAGGATATCGCAAGCGCAATCATGATAACCGGCTTCCTCCCAAGCCAATCCGCAAGCTGACCGGAAGCCAGCGCACCGATAATGGCACTGCAAAGGAGCAACAGATCAACAATCGGTTCCCATGAACATGGAAGGGTATAACATCATCTCATCATGAACTTACGATGCGATAGGCGCACCGGTGAAGGCCGACTGCCACTTGGCCGACAGGACATAGCTGCCGGCGTAGTAGGTGCCGAAATCCTTGCGGAACTCTGGGATGCCGAGGATGTTGCCGGACGCCTGGTTCTCGAAGCTGACGAGCAGGACCACCGAGGCGGCGTATACACACCAGGCACACGCCCAGGGGTACTTCCGAATCGACTCCATCTTGCCGAGCTCGTGGTCCTCCTGGTTGCCGAGATGGCCGAGCTGCTCGTCGCCCTGCTCGTCGCCCTGCTCGACCATGTCGACATCATGCTTCTCCGAGTGAGCCATGAAGACTTTCTGCGGGAATATTATAAACCTAATTGACCTTCGAACTGTCGATTGATATCGGTTCAAAGGTTAGATAATCGTTGATCTTTGATATCCAACCCATGTGCTGATATGAGTGCTGCAACGGGTGTAAGTCAAGAGGCTATACATAAGGTATTTATACCTGGATCCGGGGAAGGTCTGGGGATCTGGAGAAATACACCGGGGCCCCAGATTCTGTTTTTCGCGGGGGCTGCAAGCCTACCTCTACACTAAGGTACCATAGGGCGCGAGGTGGGTTCTTTACCTGGGTGTTCGGCTAACTCCGTTCGGCAACATCTAGTGTTGAACATGACCTACTGTTAACAGTCTTGTGAAGAATCTCCCTAGCGCGCTATGGGGTAGTGCTTCGACTTTCTTATTTTAATCAGAGACTGATAGTGGTGCGAGAGAAGCCCTGGATTAACCGCCTTTTTTGGAAACATGTCCGGCCTACTCCAGGTTTGACGTGACGGGTGCCGAAAGAGGCAGCCGGAGCCTCTGTGTACCGCTTCTGGTAGCGCTAAGCCAATCCCCTGCGAAGGGGCCGAGGAAGAGCAATGAGCATTCTTTCACAGCAGCGCGGGGTGGCTCTACAATATATCGAATCGAGAATGCTAGCATAATCTATTCGAGGAGCAAAATTGAGACGTATGCCTAGGTACCAGGTAGTTAACGTAGGTACAGATGATTCACGTACTAGACCATGCGAGGGTTGATAACGACCGAGATGTAGAGACTGCTAATTAACTAGGCTCACCACAGTAGAGACTGTATAGCTCCAAACAAGCTATCATATGAACAATCTTATTCTACAGATCCCTTCATTGCTTCCCCAATAGCGTCTGCGCCCTCCCTTCCACCCTTCAGATGCTCATTCGTCGCCTGGATGAGCACCCTCCGGTAGCTCGTCAATACCGGCGACCCGCTATCCGTGACTTCTAGTATGACGTGCATCAGCTGTCCCTTCTTTGCGGCCTTTCCGCTCATCATGTCTACGCAACACTTCTCCGGAGGCGGCAAGGTGATCTCGACCTTCCTTCCCTCGTCGTCCAGCTTCTTGATCTGCAGCTCCGCGACCTCGGCTTCCACCCACCACTGCGTCGCCGACGGCTCCCGATAGTGAGTCCACTTGAAGCTCAAGCTATCCCCGTCGTCGGGGTCGTACGTCCCGTCCGTATCTACCACCACACTGGCCCCGGCCTCGCACTCCATGTGCACCGGCTCCAGCCCCGTGCTTCCATTGACGCAGACGACGGGATGGTGGTTGGCGCTGCTCACTTCCGGGCTCAGCGTCCATTGGATGCGGGCCGCAAAGTCATTCTGGAACGCGTCGCGCCACCGCCACACCGTTGCGTGGTTGCTCTTGTGCGTCCGCCCGTCCTTTCCCGTGACCCTGTCCGTCACATCGCTGTAGTGCCTCGCCGCCAGCCCGGAACCCGAAACGTCCGTCTTGCCGTAGCGTCCGCCCCACGAGCCGTACTCCGGATGCTCGGGGACCCCGAGGCCGTTCTGGATCAGGTACAAGAACGTCGGCGTGTCGCCTTCGGGGATGAACATGTAGTCGGGATACGCCCGTCCCAGCGGTCCGATCTGGACGTGCTCCCTGATCCACTCCTTGGTGACCTTGGCGAAGTCCGGCCCGCCGTGGTCGAAGCCGTAGTACCGGTCCCCGGAGATGCCGGTCCACGCCGCGAGCCCGTACTGATTCCACGCGTGCACCGAGGCGATGTAGAAGACGTCCGGGAAGCGGCCGCGGATCCAGGAGCCGGTGTCGTCCTGGTCCGAGATGGCGTAGACGCGCAGCTTGCTGCGCAACGCGGCGGCCGCGGAGGCCGAGCGCGTCTCTTCCACGTGGCGGAGGACCTGCGCGAGGACGTTTGTGCCGCCCCAGCAGAGCACCCACAGCGGCTGCTCCAGTGGTGCTTCGAGCCTCTCAAGCAGAAGCTCGCCTCCTTCGCTGAGGGGAACGTCGTCGCCCACGGCCGACATGCCGTAGGTCTGGATCATCTCATGTCAGCCAGGGTTTTCCACTTGGGGGGAACAGATGTAGCTCACCGCTGGGCCGCTTTTGATCAGGCGTCTGAGGGAATCTGCGGACGGGTACGGGCACTGCGGATGGGCGTGTGCGTTCAGATTCTCCACGGCGCCCTCGTACGCGTCGATGATTTTGTGCATGTCCTGCGGGCACACCTTCTGCTTCATCCATGTTGACGTGACGGCGACCAGGCCTTCGGTCTCGAATTGGTTCGAGTAGACGAGGTATCTGACCAGAGACTCGGCGTCGTCGGGCTCGTTGGAGATGTCCGACAGGATGAAAACCCGGGGCTTGGAGGGAAACGACTGGTGGTTCCAATTCGCGGTGGAAGACATGACGATTGATGATGATGCTCTTTCTGTTGTTGTGTTGTTGTTGTTGTTGTTGCTGTTGTCGACAAGGGACTAAGTCTAGGGCGGGCAGGCAGGCACCTTTGATTGAGTCGAATTAACAGTGAACACCTCCACCTGACATGGTTCACTTCCTCCACAATCTAATCCCCATATGGCAGTCGCAGCCACACTGTGGTATGTCACCGTATGTGGCAATCGCAACCCCAAAACCCGGGGAAGTCACAATTTCGCCCCACATGAACAGTCGCAACCCCTGCGTCCTCTACCTGCTCCCAATGTGGCAAGCGTAACCCTTAAAGCCCCCTTGAGGCAACCTAGTTACCTTAGTAAACCCCTTTCTACTGTGCCTGGACCTGCCCGTTAAGGTGGTCCTCCACCTGCGTGTGGGCACTTCTGTGGACTTGCAGGTTCCGCTGCGTGTGGGCCACGCGCACTAGACTACTATGTACACGCGTAAAGGAAGCTGAACGAGGGAGAAGATATACCCTAGTTTAACCGTAGTTCAAACGAACTATCACCGCTCCTACACTGTAGATAAAGTCCCCCCCGGAAAGCTTCCCTACCGCACCGTTGGAGTAAAAGTTAGATCACGACATCTAGACCCTCTAACTTACGCTCCCCCCGAGTCTTCTACCAAACCACCTCCGAAACCCTCCGCCGAGCAGTAACGGCTCGCTCGTGCGTCACCGGTTCTTGGGTCTTCACTCGACTTTTCGGTATCATGGCTTCTCCTACCCCGGATATCGACGCGTTGCTGAGGAGCATGACGCTGGAGGAAAAGGTCCAGTTCGACTAGGCCCCCCCCCCTGGGCCCTGGACTTCCGTTTGTGAACAAAGGCTGACGTCCTCTGTAGATCTCGCTCCTTGCAGGCAAGAACTTCTGGGAGACGGTCGACCTCCCGGCAAAGGGCGTGCCCTCTTTCAAGGTGACTCCATTTCCCCCCCAGCACCGTCGTTTGTGGGCTCACGATGGCGTTGTAGATGAGCGATGGTCCAAACGGGGCAAGAGGAGCGGCACTGCACAATGGTCCTACTGCGGCGTGCTTCCCGGCTTCCACATCGCTCGCCTCCACCTGGGACGTCGAGCTGGCGAGACAGATCGGCAACGCGCTTGCCGAGGAGGCGCGGACAAAGGGCGCGAGAGCGCTGTACGTGTTGTTCTTACCCCCAACTTGATCAAAGAAAAAGGACTACAGCTGACGTGGCCAAAAAAAAAAGCCTCGGTCCGACCGTATGTCCTCACAGACATCCACTAGGCGGGCGAAACTTTGAATCCTTCAGCGAGGATCCTCTGCTTGCGGGCAAGATGGCGGTAGGCTACATCAACGGCCTGCAGGAGAAGGGCGTGGCGGCCACCATCAAGCATTTCGCCGCGAACGAGCAGGAGACGTCGAGGTTCACCGTCGACGCCATTGTCTCCGAGCGCGCCCTGCGAGAGATCTATCTCAGGCCGTTCGAGATTGCCATCAAGGAAGCGAATCCGTGGGCGGTGATGACGGCGTACAACTCGCTCAACGGCGTCCACGCCGACATGAACGAGTTCCTGCTCCAAAGGGTCCTGCGTGGCCAATGGGGTTGGAAGGGCATGGTCATGAGCGACTGGGGCGGGACGAACTCGACCATCGAGTCTCTGCGAGCAGGAACGGATCTGGAGATGCCGGGCCCGACCAAGTGGCGCGCGAGTGCCGCCGTCTCGGCAGCCGTCAAGGAGGGCAAGCTGTCCGCTGAAGTCATTGAGCAGCGGGCGCGAAACGTGCTGGACCTGTTGGTCAAGTTGAAGTCGTTTGAGGATCCTTCGATCCCTCCGGAGCAGTCCGTCAATAAGCCTGAGCACCGAGCGTTGATTAGAAGCGCTGGTGCGCGCGGTATTGTGCTGCTCAAGAATGAGAACGGCATTCTCCCTCTCAGGAAGGAGAGACTCGCCAAGAACAAGGTAGCTCTGTTGGGGCTTGCCAAGGAGGCCTTGATCCATGGTGGCGGTAGTGCATCTGTGAATGCACACTATAGGATAACACCGGAAGAAGGCCTCAAAGCGGCATTTGGGGATGTCGAGTTCGTATATTCCAAAGGTAAGCGCTTTTCCCCCTTCCCAGAGGTCGAGTCTTGCTTGATGGCTCATTTGTTTAACAGGAGCACACACGTTCCGGCAGCTGCCTCCATTCTCGAAAGAGGTAGCCGACGCCGACGGCACACCCGGCTGGACTATGGAGTCTTTCAAGACAACGGATACGTCCGGCCCGGCGGATTCCATCACCTCTTGCGAGGATCCCACGTACATTCCAATCTTTGTGAACGACGCATGGCAGGTCATCAGAGCCACCGGAATATTCACGCCCACCGTCAGCGGCTCGCATTACCTCGCGCTCACAGGCCTGGGCCCTTCTGAACTCTGCATCGACGGCGTGCAGGTGTACTCGCAGGACGGCAATTGCGCCGACAGCATGGCCTTCATCCTAGGCGGCATCAAGGAGACGACAGTCCGCCACCACTTCGTCGCCGGCAGGAGCTACACGATACAAGTCCGGACCGTCGCCAGCAGCCCCGAAGGCGGCTTTGCGCTCCTGGAGGAGAAGATCGGGCTCAGGCTCGGCTTCATGCGGGAGCAGGACCACAATGCCGACTTGCTCTCCGACGCGGTCGCCGCGGCCAAGGACGCGGATGTAGCTCTCGTCTTTACGGGCCACCCGCCCGACTGGGAGACCGAGGGTCAGGACCAGGCCAGCTTCCACCTCCCCGCCGACGGCTCCCAGGACCGGCTCGTGGACGCGGTGGCGGGGGCCAACCCGAACACGGTGGTGGTCAACTGCACCGGCGTCGCGGTCGCCATGCCCTGGATCCACAAGGTCAGGGCCGTGCTGCAGGCGTGGTTCCCGGGCCAGGAGGCCGGCAACGCAATCGCCGACGTGCTGGTCGGCAGGGTGAATCCCGAGGGCAGGCTGCCGGTGTCGTTCCCCAGGCGGCTGGAGGACGCGCCGGCGCACGGCAACTTCCCCGGCTCGGAGGCGGCCGACGGCCATCCGCCGACGGTCAGGTACGAGGAGGGCGTCTTTGTCGGATATCGGCACTACGACCGCGGCGAGAGGGAGAGGAACACGGTCCTCTTCCCGTTCGGGCACGGACTCTCGTACACGACATTCGACATCTCGGACGTCGAGGTGCAAAAAGTGGACCGAGAGTCGTTTGATGTCTCGGCTCACGTAAAGAATACCGGGAGAGTGGCTGGAGCGGAGGTCGTACAGCTTTATGCTGGCCGCTTGGATTCTGCTCTTGACACTCCCCGTCCCGTGAAGGAGCTCAAGGCCTTTGCGAAGGTGAGGCTGGCGCCGGGCGAGGCGAAACAGGTGGTCCTCAATATTTCCAGAAGGGATCTGGCGTACTTCAAGGAGGAAGAGGGTGTCTGGGTTGTGGAGGCGGGATCGTACCGGTTGTCGATATGTCGGTCGGTTGCCGACGTCGCGGGATCGAAAACTATTGTCATTGACCAGCCGGGATCTTACAAACCATAGAGAGGCCATGTCTAGCGTCCCAGAAACACTTGTTTGGAGATTTCCAACGCATTGAACGTGCCACTTAAGACATGACCATAACTTATGCACAAATCTCTGTTTTAGTAGCGGCCGCTCTTTTTTCACCCCCGTGTGCTAAGCCCGTTTTCTTCGAGCCTTCCTCTGCCGGTGCCCGCTCAAAGCCTTCTTGACATGATATTCCTCGACTTTCTCCCTGCTCACATGGCGCTCATCCAGCCAAGTACGATTCGACCATTGACCCAGTTCTGTACGCGCATTTACACGCAGACACACACACACACACACACACACACACACACACACACACACACACACACACATACACACATTTTTTTAACCCTAAGTCACAGACTATCAAGACACATATTACCCAGCCATATATTAAGGAGTCATGTGGCCCAGTGGCCTGTGACTAGTTGGGTTTGTGGTATTGTGTCCTGTGGTAGAGCAAATCATAGGTTACGGTGTACTGTGAAGATGTGTGTACCATGATGTAGTGCCCTGGGTCATCAGACGCCATATGACTTGACATGCTGATTCAAGATCCTGAGATACCTTGGATGGGCTATTTTGTGTTCTATGCTGCTGATTTTCTGCTAGCAGGCCGTTCATTTAATTTACGCTCCCTAAAGATGAGGATCGTCACGTTAGAGTATTCACATCCTAATCTTTATACGTTTCTGCACCCGCGCTACAAAGTAGCCAAAACGCTGACACACAGACTACATTTATTGGAACAACGCTCACAGAGCTTCAGTGTAGGAGTCATTTAGAAGAGGACGGCAGGAATTTGCAGCAGCGTTGCCAAGGCTGCTATTCAGAAAGAGATCGGTAGCAATTGCAGAGCAGCGCTGCCGCGGCAGATATTCAGAAGGGGAAGAATAGAAAATGCAGAGCAGCGGTTACTATGGCAGCTATTTAGGGAACAATAGCAATTGCTATCAGAATTGCACTCAATTGCCGCGCGAAGTGCGTTTTCTGCTGCAGAATTTTTGCTCATGTTATCCTGCTAGCTGTTATAGTTGACGGTCATGCCAGGTAGCTCTGCTAAGCTGGCTTTGCAGATGATGATAAGACTATGTCGCTGCTGTTCATGTTGGGTAACCCTGGGGATATTGATAATTCGATATTCTTGTAGTTCATGTCTAATATGATGGAACAAGCAGATCCTTAGCAGTATCCCAACTGTCTTAAGAAGACAGATGCAAGTAGTTATTGATCTTATCTTCTTGCTACAGTCTCGTTCTAGCGAAGGTCTCGGGCACCTAGGCTTTGAAAGCGGTCCAATATATAGACCAGATCGGAGTTGGCAAAAAATAGCGTATTTCCTGTCCAAGGTTAGTTAGAAGGGGGACAAAGCTGTGTTTAGTTCGGAGCTACGAACCCGTCTCTTTCTGATCCTGCCATCCATGTCGACTTGTCCCTATATGCGTCTAGTTGCCACCAACTGACCATTATCCCTCTTGCAGAGTACATGATATTTGCGAAAAGGAATGGATGTATACTGTATACCTGTCTTGAGCAGGTTGTGATAATTAGTGATAGATGAGTAGTAGAGTTTTCGGGCGACATTTTAATGGACGGCAGTTCTAATCTGTTGACCTCCGTCAACGCCGCCTATCTCGGAAGTTTCGTGCTTCTCTGGTCTAGTAAAACCGGGCAGAATGTCGCCACTGGCGAATTTAAGAACGAGTATTTGTAGCGCTATCTGTGCTCCTAGCTTTGGTTGTTAGGGCCTAATACTTCCGGAGACCCAAGAAGATAGAACTACTAGACTTATAGCAAGGCCCATCGCTCTAGCTGCACCTTGTCATTGGCAACGTCCAACATCGCTTCTCCATCCATGATCCCATGCACATAGCAGTCACCTACTAAAGTAAATCCTGGGACTGAAGAATATCCTGGAAGCGGTGTCTCATGCAGATATCTCAGCACAAATGACGGCCTTCCGCCGGCAAGGACGCAAATGAGATCCCCTGCGCGAGCAGTCGATGGTGCAAGTCCAAAATACCCCTTCTTCGAGACAAAGAATGCTCGACCCATAGAGCATCTGTCAACGTGCAAATCAAAGATCGAAGCAACTTGGCTTCTCACTTCGATCTGATACTTTTTCAGTAGCTGTCGAAACCACCACTCATCGTGCCCGGCCCTGGTATTGTCGTCCGCCTTAGCGACAGGGTTCCTGTTTATCAAGTCCCACGGTTCGCTGCCTAGGCATAAAGTCCTCCAGAATGCGTCCAATCGCGTCGTGCCGCCCACATAGACAGCCATGGGATTCTTATCCACGCCCGAAACGGACCTCCATTCGTGGAACGTATCGAGGTCTCCGGATGTTATACTGAGACGTGGTGAGGCGATGCTTTCTACGACATCAAAGGGAATACCAGACACGCCCAACGAGCCAGGAGGGTCTTTTGTATCAATCTGAGCGTCGTATTGGCCGCATGCTCTGCATGTGTCAAGGAAGCGTAATTGGTAATTTGCCACAAGAGCAACACGATCCTTTAGGTCGAATTCCAGGCTCCAATCCGGCACCCATGACGGCAAGGCAAGTCTTTTGCTCTTCTCGTAACCTTTCAGTGAGAAACTTTCGTCTGTATAGGTAGTGAAAGGGGTTGCGTGAGAGAGCACATCCAGCCGTCGTGACGCGAGGATGGACGCTCTGGCAGCCGTCTCATACGTTTCTTCAACGCTTAGGCCATAGTCTACCCAGTCGGTCTGCATGCTAGAAGATAGCCCTATAAGTGCGTACACCTTGTCGCGCTGGTCGGTTGCTTTTCTAAACCGAAACATGGACGCAACTGTAGACAGGTCGAGGTTCCTTGGCGCAGGGCTGATATTTGCCGTTCGGAATGCCAACAAATGTTGCAAGGCAGCAAATCGGACGACAAGCTCGTTGTTGAGATCCATGGTATTTGCGATTGACCATCGATGCTGAATGTTGCAGCATCGGCGGTCCCTGTGCTTGGCGTAGCTGTTGGACAACCCCATTAAAGTTGTGTCGGAGATATCGCGACCATCGTATACGAACATCAGTGAACGCGCAACGGCAGCTTCCTGGACCGTCCAGATACGGCGCCACCACTCGTGATTCAAAACAACGAAAATATGAAAGATCGAGTCCATCGACAGGCGTGGGTCAGTCCAGTGTACGTCCAAATCATGAGCCAGCAACTCGATGGCGCTCGCGATGTCTTCAGAACCCAGGTAGGTCCCAAGACAGACGAGAACACGGTCAGCCTTTGCGTATATCTCATGCATTATGCGAACCTGTTGGTTTCGTTCATCAATATTTCCTTGGTCTATACAAAGGGCGTCGACCCAGAGAGTTCGTGGCTTGCTAGCTAGGCGCAACTTCTGGAGCGCCTCGTGCAGATTAGTGGTGATGGACTTTGACATGCCAGCAAGTGTTATAGGGATCGTGTCCGCCGGATTCCCACAAACATAGGACAAGGCTTCGAAAGGCTCAACCTGATTGAGTGAAGTTGTTATGATGTCGGCCGCAATAGAGTCCTGAGAGGTGCCGGGAAGAAGCCGAAGGAGGCGAATTTCGCTTGCGGCTGTATTAAGCACGCGGTACATCTTCTCCATGCTTAATCGTAATTTGAACGCTGTAACTATCTAGGAAAAGAAATCCCGAAGTACCAGGTCTTGAGGAAGTTGAACAGTTGCTTTATCCGTCGAGTGTCCGGACCGTTGAACCCTTTGTTCTTAAGCAGACATGCTGAATTGCGGTGCGGACTGCCTAATCCACCATGACCAATCGGAGCCGACTTGTTTTAGGCAGCAATTGTGGCGGCCTTCAGGCCTCGCTACACCACTGCGTCCGTATCAAGCATGGCACGCGGATGCCTGGGAGAGGAAGACTGCCCTGTTGGAGAGGGCCCGGCCCGGGAGATGTTCCGGCTCCCAGACCACCTCTGCCCATAGATAGGTATTTTCCAAACTTAGCCAGCATCCATAGGATGAGGATCAAGTCCACGGAGCTATTTCATCGTGCCAAATTGTCGAAACACCGTTCACAGCAAAATCCATGCACAATATCTAACTCCTCAAAATGACGTCCCTACATCTGGCGGCATTTTACGGAAGCGCCGAACTGATGACGAGGCTGTTAAACGAGTTGAAGGACGACCCAGCCGAACTGACTCAAGCACTCAGCTTGAAGGAGAAAAGATTGGGCACGCCTCTATCAGCAGCTTGCTACGGTGGACAGAAAGAGCTCATCAAGCTGCTGCTTATGCACGGAGCAGATGTTAACGGGTCTATATGTGACCAGGATGGTGGCACTGCTCTCCATTCCGCTGTGATGCACGGTTTGCCTTCTGCATCAGCATCTCTAACCAATCATGGGAGCGATATCAATGCAGCAGACGTCTCTGACCAGGCTGTGCTGCATGAGTGCGTCCTTGACCGGAAAGTCGCCATGTTGCGATTGCTTCTAGACTCTGGAGCCGATGTAAACAAGACTGGGCAATATGGCATGACTCCCCCCATGATGGCTATCACTACTGGAGATGATACGGAAATATTGGTTACCCTTCTGGATGCCGGAGCGGACCTTGAAAAACGAAACATATACGGATCCACGGTGCTGCAATGCGCCACACTCATCATAGGTGACAAACCGAGCGATGTCATCTGCACGCTGGTCGGACGAGGTGCCGACGTATGCACCCAGAATGACAGTGGGCATTTTCCTCTACTGTCGGCGATCGCTGCTTGCCGGGAGGATGTTGCTGGGATACTGCTTAATGCCGGGGCTGATGTTGAACAAAAGGACAAGGATCGAAATACCCTGTTACATCATCTCGCAACTCGCGATCCCGCAGTAACCCTGGTGTATCCAAGCTCCTGGGAACTCGCAATACGCTTAATGAAAGAAGGAAGGGAAGATGAGTCAAGTCGGCAACCGGACAACACTCAGTTTCAAAACCGTCTGAACGCCCGGAACAATCTTGGCGAGACAGCCTTGTATAAAGCTGCGTGCGACAATAACATAGTTGCTGTAGCTGCACTACTTGGCGCTGGCGCTGGAGTTGATCTTCCGGACTTCGCAGGCCTTACACCACTATGTGCCGCCATATCAAGAGGCCATAATGACACAGCCAGTTTGCTGCTGGAAGGCGGTGCAGACCGTACTATTCCTCAGGGAACTCATATCACTAGGATAAATCTAAGGAATAATTGGGTCGTCGAGGTGGTAGACTTAGTGCCTCTCGCAGGCAACCCCGATGTTGTGGTGATGCAAATCTTGTCTCAAATGGGTCTCTCGCAAGGCGACATTACGGACTAGGAACAATAGGTAGTGAAATAGGGACGAGTGACACGATCCAATAACATCTGTGGTTGGTCTTAATTAACGAGTCTCATGGTGATCGGTCGCGAGACAGTGAGGCGGGGAAGACGCTGTGCGTGCTTCGGTCTCGAAGAACCTACCGGTAGCGGATTCGGCGGTCTGTAGGAAATGGAGGGAAAACCGTAACTGGAGCGGATAACTGCAGTCTTCTGAATAGACATAAATCTGATTAGGATCGAAGTGAATAGGCGCTGAAGTTGCAGGTACATGAGACTCAGCACGGCAGTCATTGAAGAGGCAAAAGGCAAAAAGAAGTATTACAGCGGAGCGCGATGTAATGGGTCAGACCCCGTCAGAGACTGAGGTAACACCTCAGTTATCGAGGAAGGGGGACAACGTGGCATGCACAGAAGGTAATCTACGTAGAGGTAAGAAACTTAAATTTCTAAAGGGGCTTTACGTTAGCGCCACCGTTATGTATAACGAGTCGAATACCTATTACGCTATATATTGTAGATTAGCGCGAGAGTAAGTTTATTGCGGCCATGATCCACATCGCCTCTCTCTATGCAGGCATCATTCATAGTCAGGTACATAATACATGTAAGAATCCTGGTCTCTCAGACCCCAAGGCAAAGCCATCACCTCGGCTTGCTACGCCATAGTCCCAATGCAGTGCTGTCCCCATCTCACGCCGTGACCTCCTGTATAATCCTATATAATCGACGCATTCTCCCTCTGGCGAATACGCATCCAGATAGGAGGCGGGTACTTGACGGCGCTGATCCGCATCTCGCCCCTGACGTCCTGTCCGGGATTAACAAGCTCCATCTGCAACGAAAAGCACGTCAGCATATGTGATACTTGTCTTTCGGCACATCGTAGACTTACATCAAAGTTCATCATCAACAACGGCAGCGTCTTCTTCATCTCCAGCCACGCGATGTGGATGCCCGTGCACGTGCGCTTGCCAGCGCTGAACGCCAGAAACGCCCTGTCCATGCGGCGCTTCCGGTCCTCGTCAGCCTCGAGCCACCGCTCCGGCCGGAAGGCCGCCGCGTCGCGGCCGTAGATGTCCTCGTCCAGGTGCACCGAGTCGATCTGGCAGCCCACGACGGTGCCGCCGGGGATGTACGTTCCGGCGATGGTGGCGCCGCCGGCAGGGACGACGCGGTCGAGCCCCCACGAGGCGATGGGCACGACGCGCATCGACTCCTTGAGCACGGCCTCGAGGTAGGGGAGTTTGTTGACCTGCGGCCAGGTGGGGGGGTTGGTCAGGGTGCCATCGGCTAGGGCGTTGTCAAGTTCTGCCTGTAGTTTCTGAGTGGCGGCTGGGTTCTTGCAGAGGAGGTAGAGCGTGTAGGCCAGCGTGCCGGCCGTGGTGTCCGCGCCGGCGCCGATGGTTGACATGATGATGCCCAGGATCTGGTCGTCGGAGACGATGTCCGGGTACTTGGCCTGGCCGTCGAGGAATTTCTGGAGGAGGTCCATCCGGTCCGGCTTCTCGGTCGTCGACATGGCGCCCTTGCGCTTCAGGAGCTGTTCCATGCTGACGCTGGCGAGCGGGCTGTCGCCCTTCTTGCGCAGCTTGCCCGCCAGCGCGCTCTTGTTGAACAGGTAGTCGGCGCCGGGCAGCGCGGCCCAGTGGCCCCAGTGGTCGAAGCGGGCCACGACGGCGGCCAGGATGCCGTCGACGTCGGCGCCCTTCTCGATGAAACCGAGCGACTCGCTGAAGGCGATGCGCATGAGCACGTCCATGGCGAAGCACTGCAGGTAGTTGGCGATGTCGGCCGTCGGGTTCCGCGCCAGCACGCGCACGAGCTCGGTGGTGGCGGCCTGGATGGGCTCCTCGTAGTCGAGCAGCGAGTTGGTGGTGAAGTGGCGGCCGGCCGACTTGCGCACGGCCGTGTGCTGCGTCTCGCCCATGGCGATGACGCTGGGCACCGTGCGGCCCTTGCTGACGGTCGCGGCGCCGTAGTACGACGGGCCCTTGACCCAGACGGGGCTGGTGCCGTAGATGACGGGGATGGCGGCCGGGTCGCTGACGCTGACGTGGTTGGGCCCGAGGCGCACCAGCTTGCCGTGCTTCTTGTGCAGCGCGACGAGGCGCTCCGACCAGCCCTTGGACCGCATGGCCCGGAAGCGCCAGACGTCGGTGAAGCGCGCCGCGAAGGGCCCCGGGATCCCGCGCAGCTTGAAGCTGGAGACGGCCAGCTGCACCACGGCCAGGGCCGCGGCTGCCACCAGCAGGAACAGTACGTAGGTGGAGAGCATCGTTGTTGTCGGGTCGTGCTCGGGTCAAGCCTTCTCGGCGCTGTGGTTGCAGAGTCAACTACTAGTAGTAACTCCTAAGCCCTCCCTATTTAATCGGGCGCGAGTTATTTCTGCCATTTTCACATCGACACCGCCTGCTCCCGATGCAACACTTGCTGGTCTGAGGCTCGTACGAGGCGCGGTTCGTCCAGCTCGATCCGCCTCAAGATGCGGTCCGACGGTGTGTGTGGAATGTGGTGAAGATCGGATAGTGGGGCCCGACGGCGAGATGGTCGTTGTGCCGGCTACCGCGCTAGTGTCTAGATGCGGCACGATAGCCATGAATCCCATGATAGGGAAGTGGAGGAAGACAGCGCTAAGGCGGCTTGCCACGCAGGTGATGCCGGGGTTGTTAATTAGTCACTATTAGTGATACCGAGATAGGGGATTAGGCGGGGGAGGAGATAGCCAAGGGAACTAGGCCGCCTAGTCTGCCCCGGATTTGATAAGATCAACGTCGGTAGATGGAGTAGAGCATTCCGAGGCCGACTGTACCTATCTCGACGACGTCCCTGCAGGAAGGGCGTAGCCGAAGCATGTACATGACCACACGGCGGCCACGTCCCGACGCAATCTCTGGTCTCAGATTGTTACTCCTGCACCAGCGATCACAGAATGCAAGCCTCGAGGACCCCCCCTGCGCGTCGGCGCCAGCATTCACACGACGTGCTAAGAAGATCACCAGTCGCGTAAGCAGACCCGGTTCCGCACGTGCTCACTTGAGCCATCGCTAACACAAAGTCCAGCTGTGAACGATGTCGGCGGCGCAAGCAGAAATGCCTAGGCTCGCCCCCTTACCCCTGTGCCGCGTGCAACGACGCGGGCCATGCCTGCGTGTACTCCGAGTCGGAGAAGCGCATCAGCGTCCCGGAGAGCTACCTGCTGCGGCTGCAGTCGCAAGCGCGGTCGGCCGGCACCCGCGTCCATGATGGCATGCCAAGCCCGGCAGAGACGGCGGCGACGGAGGTCGAGTGGGCCTTCCCCGGGACGGACAACTGGGTCCTCTGCCAGCCGGGGCAGTACCGTGAGTGCAGCCGTCGCCCGGACGCCGCAGCGTCGTGTCGCTCACAGTGTGCGTTGCAGATTATATGGGCAACTCGTCGTCGACATACATTGCCAACCGACTGAACCCGACGACGGAGACGCTCGCGTGGCACAACTACCCACACTGTAAGCTGCCCCTGAAAGTGTAAGTGACGCATGCGCTGACATGCACTGTAGATGAAGACACATCATGGCTCCGGCGTCCGCCGCTGATGCCGGAGATGCCGCAGCTGCCTCCGTTTGACTTCGCCAAGCGCCTCTACCAGGCACAGCACGCGTATATCGGCACAATCTTCTCCTTTCTCGACGAGCACAGCTTCCACCAGCGACTGAAGCACGTGTATGCGTCGCCGCCCGACCCGGCCAACCGGGACGACTGCCTTGTCTACTGCCAGATCCTGCTCGTCTTCGCCTTCGGCCAGATGTACAGCGTCAACCAGTGGACCGGCAACGAGGGGCCGCCCGGCTTCCACTACTTCAAGTACGCGCTGCAGTTCCTGCCGGACGCGCGCGAGGACGGCTCGATCCTGTTCACCGAGGTGCTCAGCTACGTGGCGTACTACATGCAGACCATCAACCGGCGCGACTCGGCGTACCTGTACATCGGGCTAGCGCTGCGCATGGCCATCTCGCTAGGGTTGCATCAGGAGGTGCTGGACCAGGACATGGACGTGCACGAGCGCGAGCGGCGGCGGCGGCTGTGGTGGTCGACATACAGCCTCGAGCGGCTGCTGTGCGTCACCTCGGGCCACCCCATATCCATCAGCGACGACGACGTCGACGTGCTGCTGCCCAGCGCGGTCGACGGCGAGGACCCGCGGCGGGCGGCCGTGCTGCGCAACTACACGCTGCTCTCGCGCATCCTGGGGCGGATCGGCCAGGACATCTACCGGAAGAGGCGGCAGTCCGGCACCAGCCTGTCGGCGTCGATCCTGAACATCATGAAGAGCCTGTCGGAGTGGTTCGCCCAGCTGCCGGCCGAGGTGCGCCTCGACCCGGTGGCGGACCCGGAGAAGCCCATCAGCCGCGAGATCGTGTCGACGTACCTGCACTACTACCACTGCATCAACATGACGGCGCGGCCGCTGCTGCTGTACGCGGTGCAGCGGCAGATGGCGGCCAACGCGGCCAACAACGCGGGCAACGGACAGACGGCGCGCTGGGAGGACGGGCTGTCGCCGGACGTCGTCAGCATCATCGACAACGCGATTGCGGCGGCGCGGTCCAGCACGTCCATCCTGAACGCGGCGGCCAAGTACAACCAGGTCGCGACGTACGGCTTCATAGATGGCGAGCAGGCCTTCTCGGCCGCGCTGCTCCTGGTCATGGTCAACATCGCGTTTCCGTACAGGGAGATGAACGCGTCGGCCATGGACACGGCGCTGCAGGTGCTGCAGAGCATGGCCGAGAAGGGCAACAAGTACATCCGCGCCTGTCACGCGCTGCTGAATAAGATCAGCGCGAGCAAGAAGCCGGTGGTTGTGCCAAAACGAGATGAGTCCGTCCAGGCCCCGGGAGGGAGTGTGGCAGAGGCTAGTCACGAGACGACGTGGATGGTCACGGATGGTGAGTGCTCGACCGTGGGCCAGCAGCAGACGTCGCAGGAGCAGCAACAGGATGAGCAACAGCAACAGCAGCAGCAGATGCCATTCAATCTTGATGCCGGCGACGACGTCTCGGGATGGGCTGATGTGATTGATTCGATCGGGATTGATATGGACCGCCAGTGGATTGGGATGGCACTGATGCGGGAGGAGGGTCTGGGGGAGGGCACAGAATCTGGGACTATGTAGTACTTGTACGGCATGCAATGTTAAGCTCCACGGAGAAATAACACAAAAACGACTCACAAAACCCTCTTCCTAAGAGATACAAATGGGATGATGGTGGAACGTTTGTCGCCTGTTTCCCAGCGGTGTAGCACGACTCAGGGAACGCTCGACTCCGTACCCCGCTTTTGCATCGTCCCGAAGTTTTGCGCGCCAGGTACTTCTTCACCCATCGTATATGGGAATCTACTTCTGGTCGGAATCCATCAGAAAATGCACGGTGACCTCACTCCAGACCTCAGTCAAGACATAAACCAGACCTCAACCAGCAGCCAAACTCGAGACTGTTCTCAGAATGTTCCGCAGACCATACCGCACCGATTCCTGGCAGCTAAACCAGCCAGGCCGATATCCATCTCCCTCTACGCACTGGTCGACGCGTCGGACAATGTGTACGCTTCCATTGAGCAGCTTCATGCCGAGCAAACGCCACAAGTTGAACACTGAACTTTACATTTGAAACAACTATATACATCTAGAGGTATTCTGTCATCAAGATCTCGTCACTCCTCTATATTCAGAAGTCATCACCATCCACCCCCTCCGGCGCCCCCCACCCACCACCACCAGGCGTCATAATAACCACCCGATCACCAGTAGTCATAGCCACGCTCCCCTTCCCGCCCATATTCACCGTCCGATCCTCGCCCGTGTACGCGTCCTTGCTCAGCCACAGATTCAACCCCGTCTGCGCCGGCTTCCCGCCCTCCATGCCGTACGGCCTGTGCACCCGCCGCTCCGACAGGATGCTGCACTGCACCGGAGTGAGAAACTCGATCTCGCGCGCCACGCCGTCGCCGCCGCGGAACGCGCCGTGACCGCCCGTGTCCGGCCGCAGCTCGAACTTGCGCAGGATGCACGGGTACCGCTTCTCCAGGATCTCGGGGTCCGTGATGCGCGTGTTGGTCATGTGCACGTGCACGCCGCTCTCGCCGTGCCAGCCTGGGCCTGCGCCTGCGCCGCCTGCGATGCTGTGGGGTTGTTAGCTTGTTGTTGTACTGAGAGTTTCAGGACAGTGGGGAAACTTACGTCTCGTAGTATCCGAATCCCGGCACGACAGCGCCGGACTCGTCCTTCTTGGCGTCGATGCCAAAGGTCAGGTTGTTCAGGCACCCCTGCGAAGCGGCGCACGCACCGAGGGCCTTGAGGACCACATCAGTAACACGCTGCGACGTCGTGACGTTGCCGCCCACCACGGCCGCCGCGCGCGTCGGGCTGAGGATGCTGGGCCGCGGTATCCGGATGTCGATCGGGCTCAGGCACCCCTGGTTGAGCGGGATGTCGGCGTTGATCATGCACCGCAGCGCATAAATAATAGCCGAGTGGGTAATAGCTTCTGGGGCGTTGATGTTGCCGTGCACCTCCGGGCCGGTGCCCGCAAAGTCGAAGACGGCCGAGCCGTCTTTCGGGTCGATGGTGATGGTCAGCCGGATCGGCGTGCCGTCGTCCATGTAGTCGATGGCCTTGAGCTGCCTGCCACCAAACCGCACGAACAGGTCCTTCATCAGGATGCGCACCGCCTGCTCCGCCGTCGTCTGGATGGCGTACATGTACGTCTGCACCGTGCCCAGGCCGTACTCGTCGATCAGGTTCTGGATCAGGGCGATGCCGCGCGCGTTGGCCGCGATCTGCGCCTTGAGGTCGGACAGGTTGTCGCTGATGTTGCGACTGCCCGAGCAGCCTTTGAAGGTGGCCGGCACGTCGAGGAAGAGCTCGCGCATGCGCGCCTCGTTGAAGACGCCGCCTCTGACCAAGAGCTCCGACTCGATGGCCGTGCCCTCCTGCCACAGCTCGGTCGAGTTGGGCGGCATGGAACCGGGGAGGATGCCGCCGATGTCGGCGTGGTGGCCGCGGCTGGCGACGTAGAAGATGATCTCGTCGGTGCCGCGGGAGAAGACGGGGGTGACGACGGTCACGTCGGGGAGGTGGGTGCCGCCGGAGATGGGGTGGTTGGCCACGAGCACGTCGCCCTCCTTCAGCTTGCCGAGCCACCGCTGGTGCTGGAAGCGCACGGCGAACTGCATGGAGCCCAGGTGGACCGGCACGTGGGGCGCGTTGGCCACGAGGCCGCCGTCGGGCGAGAACAGCGCGCAGGAGAAGTCGAGGCGCTCCTTGATGTTGGTCGACACGGCCGTCTTTTGCAGCGTGCGGCCCATCTGCTCGGCGACGGACATGAAGCGGTGGCCGAAGATGGTGAGGCGGATCGGGTCCACCTTGGTCACCGAGGTGTCGGCGGCGGCCTTGATCTTGGCCTCGTCGGACTCGAGGTCGATGACGAGGCAGGTCTGCAGGACGTAGGCGACGGCGTTGGGGGCCACGACGATGGTCTGCGTCTCGTCGATGATGATGGCTGGTCCGTGCAGCTGCACGTCCTTGCCGAGGGTCTTGAGCTGGTAGACGGGCGTGTCGACGTAGCCCTTGTCGGCCTCGAAGAACACGGGGGTGACCTTTGTCGGCGCGCCGGCGGCGCCGAGGGTGGCCTCCTGCAGCTGGCGCAGCGGGCTCTTCTCCGTGATGCTCCGCGACGCCGCGACGGACCGCACGCGCACGTCGTCGACCAGCACCGGGCGGTCCAGGGCGAAGCTGAACTCGCGGCGGTGGCGTTCGACAAAGGCCGCGGCGAAGTCGCCGTCTGCCGGCTCCAGGATCATCAGACTCGTGTCGGAGCCCTCGTACCGCATGTTGAGGAAAAGCTGGTGGGTCAGCTGGGACGGTCCGAATCCCTGGGCGCCGAGGTGGGCCTCCGAGCGCTGCTGGAGGTCGTGGAGGCGCTTGGTGATGGAGCTCTTGGCGCTGCGGTACTCGGCCGCCATGGGCTCCTGGACCTCGTGCACGATGTCGGCCAGTGCCAGGCCGTAGGCCGAGAGGATCGACGAGTACTTGTGCACGATGATGCGCGAGATGCCGAGCGACGCCGCCACGTTGCAGGCGTGTTGGCCACCGGCACCGCCGAAGCAGGCGAGGTGGTGGGAAGCGGTCTCGAAGCCGCGCGCTTCGGTGAGGTTCCTGATCGGCCGCGTCATGGACTCGTCGGCCACCTTGAGGAAGCCGAGGGCGATCTCTTCGGGGGTGTAGTGCACCTCCTGGTCTGCGTTGATCTTGTCTGTGAGCTCGGCAAAGAGCTTGGTTGTGATGTCACGGTCAAGCGGCTGGTCCTCGTTCGGCCCGAAGATCTTGGGGAAGTACTCCGGCAGCAACCGGCCCAGGAACAGGTTGGCGTCTGTTACTGTCAGAGGGCCACCCTTGCGGTAGCAAGCGGGACCGGGGTGTGCCGAGGCGGACTCCGGACCGACGTTGAACAGCCCGTTGCGCCACGAGAGGATGGAGCCGCCGCCAGCAGCGACTGTGTTGATGTCCAGCTGGGGCGCTTGGATGCTAACACCCGAGATGCTAGAGGAGAAGGTGTGGTCCAGGTGGCCGTCGAAACGCGACACATCCGTGGACGTGCCGCCCATGTCGAAGCCGATGATGGGAACGCGGGCTTCGGGGTCCCAGCTGGTCGCTGAGAAGCCAACGACACCGGCAGCGGGGCCGGACAGGATGGCGCGCAGGCCGCTGAACTGGCGGAAGTCGACGAGACCTCCGTCGGACTGCATAAACTCCACGCGGCAGCCGTGGGCACCGGCCAGGCCGCCCTCGAAGTTGGCGGAGATGGCATCGACGTAAGACTTGATGACGGGTGTGAGGTAGGCATCGGCAGTCGCTGACATGCCACGCGGTACTACCTTGATCATGGGCTGGAGTTTTGATGATAGCGCGACCGACAGGCCGAGGCTCGAGGCGATCTCGCCAATCTTGACCTCGTGGTCTGGGCACGCGAATGAGTTGATGAGCGCGACGGCTACCGACCCGAATCCCTTCTCCTTGAGACTCCGCAGGTCGGCCGTGACGGCCTCGACGTCTAGCTCCTGCAAGACATGGTACGTCTCGCCCGTGGTGCCCGTGATGGGACGGTAGGCCGCCAGCGCAGCCTGGTCGGAGCGGGGGTGAGAGGGGATGATGCGCTCCTCGACCTCAATGACGTCCTCGAACAGGACATCCGGCCTCCGTGCCGAGAGGTCGAAGATGTCTGGGCGAGCCTGGTTGCCGATCTTGAGGAGGTCCCGGAACCCCTTTGTGGTTAGCAGCGCAGAGCGGGTACCCTTGCGCTCGAGGAGGGCGTTGGTGGCCACTGTGGTGCCCATGCGCAGGCACTCCACGCTGTCGAGGCGCAGGGGGACGCCACGTGGGATCGTCTCCCCGGTCACAGCCTCGATGATGCGGCGGATGCCCTCGGTTGGGGCGTCCGCATAGTTGGCGGGGTCGACCGACAGTAGCTTGAGCACGATGTCTGGCTTGCCGGGAACGATGGCGTGGACGTCGGTAAACGTGCCGCCCCTATCGATCGAGATGGTAATCTTGGGTGCCATTTGGGGCTAGTGAAGGGCTGCAGGTGTCAAACCTGCAAAAGAGGAATGGTGTGGGAAGCAGGTTCGGCAGAGGAGAGGAATGCCGCGAGCGAGGGATTGTGAAGAGGGCGCTTGGGCTGGCACCTGAGGCTCGTTGGTTTGGTCTGCTCTGCAGTGCCTTGATGAGTTTGTCTGAGTTGATGATGTTCACTTCAACACTTCATGTCGAGAACTCTGGCAAGCCGCCATAAATAAGCAAAGTGAAGCACGCTCAAGACGTCGAGACCAGCACCACTCTCGGTGACCCACAGCGACGGATTGTTCTCCTTCTGGCCAATCTCATATGGCCCCGCGGTATCGGTTATGCCGCGGCTACCCCAGATAAGCTTTTGGACATCATGGAGGTCATCTTGGACGTCGGCTACAGGTCGGCAGCGTGGCCTCCCCGGAGTCACGTGGTCGGCTGTCTGCAGCCGATCCGATGCGGCCCCACTCGCCGATGACACCGCGCTGCCGGTACCGATGGGCGGGGACGGTGGGCCGCTGATTGGTCCCGCATAGGAATGGCCGATGGCTAGCAGATAGGGATGTGGATCCGACCGCGAGACCCTTGCCGCTTTAGCGGTATGGCTAGAGGCAGACCAGTCACGAGATAAGGGCCAACGACGCCAAGTACCAGAGATAGGGACCGTCCAAATGGGTGGCAGGCGAGGTTATCCTGACGACGCGTGACACCTTAAAGACAGCGCGGTGAACCGCTCCTGGACTCGTGTCTGGGGATGATGCCGATCGAAGAAGCTGCCTCTGCATTTTCAGCAACCTGGTCACCATAGCAGGACTTGTCTCCCATCTTGTCACCACTTCTGAACCATCACGATGTCGACCATGTCGGAGAAGACGGGTACCCACGACTACAAGGTGGACCCTGCTGTCTCCAGCGATGCCAGCACCGGCGCCGTCGACGAAGCCATCGGCGAGGTTGACGGCGAGTGGACTGTGGCTGAGGAAAAGGCCATCCGCCGCAAGTTTGACCTTACCATCACGCCCCTTGTGACGCTGCTGTGTAAGTCGGCCCCTGATGCAGAGTGCAGACATCGCGGGCTTGCTAACACGCAATCGCACAGACATGTGCTGTGCCATTGACCGCGCCAACATCGGAAACGCGAAAATCGAAGGCATGGCCACGGAGCTCAACCTGGTCGGCTACCGCTACAACATCATCCTGTCCATCTTCTTCATCGTCTACCTCAGGTTCGTCGTCTCATCGCTGTCGGCGGCTTTTAACCATGGGAGGCATCGCATACTGACCTCCGGTGCAGCGTCGAAGTCCCCAGCAACGTGGTTCTGAAATACTTCGGGCCACGGTACTACATGCCCTTCCTCGTGTTCAGCTTCGGCCTCGTCTCGATGTGCACCGCTTTCGTCAAGTCGTATGCCGGCCTGGCCGTGACGCGTGCCGTGCTTGGCATCTTCGAGGGCGGTGCCATGCCGGCCACGACCTTCTTCCTCAGCTGCTTCTACAAGAAGTCCGAGCTCTTCTTCCGCATGAGCATCTTCATCGCGTCTAGTTCGCTGGCCAACTCGTTCGGCGGTCTCCTCGCCACAGCCCTGAGCAAGGTTCCGGCCTGGGGCGCCTCTTCGTCGATAATCGTCTCGTGGCGCAACATCTTCTTCTTCGAGGGTCTCCTCACAATGCTCATCGCCGCCGTCGCGACCTACTACATGCCTCAGAGCCCCGGAGAGTGGAAGTTCCTCACCCCGCGCCAGCAGTTCATCGCCGCCGAGCGCATCCGCCGCGAGCACGACGCCAACCCGAAGGAGAAGGTGACGTGGCACCACGTCCGCCAGGCCATCTTCAACGTGCACACGCAGGTGTGCGCCTGGTGCTTCTTCTGCACCAACTCCTGCGTCCAGGGCATGGGCGCCTTCATCCCCACCATCCTCAAGGAGTTCGGCTGGACGTCGACGCGGGCGCAGCTCATGTCGGTGCCGCCCTACCTCGTGGCCTGTATCCTCACCATCGCGCTCGGCTACGCCAGCGACCGGACCAACAGGCGCGGCGTCTTCATGCTCGGCGCCCTGCTCTTCTCGATGACGGGCTTTGCGATTCTGCGCTTCTCGGACGACATTCACGCCAAGTACGGCGCTATCTACCTGAACGCCATCGGTGTCTTTGCGGCGAGTTCGGGCTTTTTGAGTTGGGGTATCAACAGTGAGTTTCCCTCGTATCATCCCGCACATTAGCGGTGTACTGACAACCTCAATCGCAGACACGGCCAGTCCAGCCGTAGCAGCCGTCGCCGGCGGCTACATGGTCTGTATCGGTAGCGCCGGAGGAGTTCTCTCAACGTAAGTGTGCCCTCGCCCCTGACCTGCCTTTCTCTCTTGCTTCAGTGGCTGACCTGACCTCTGCAACACAGCTGGACCTACCTGTCTACGGACTCGCCCAAATTCCACATCGGACACTCGATCAACTTCTCGCTCCAGCTGTTCTGCTTCGCCCTGGCTGCCATTGGCCTCCTGCACTGCAAGTGGGAGAACAAGCTCCGGTCGCAGGGCAAGCGGGACTCCCGCATCGAGGGCCTGTCCGAGGAGCAGATCCGCATGTTGGGCCACAAGAACCCCTCGTTCAGGTACATGGAGTAAGCCTTGTGTCGTGATGAGCATGCCTGTTTGAGAGTTGTTTTGTATTGTTACTATTGTAATTGGTGCTCACTGTTGAAGCGTGTTTGAAAGCCCAGTGACTGGTTATTTGATAGATTACGACAAGAGCGAACGTACCGTGAGTTGACTCCGGTTGCGTACGGATTCCGATATAGGGACCTTGAAATATAAGTGTTGATAGCAAGACCGACTCTCATACATCTCACACCATCTTACATTTTCAGGCAATTCTGTACAAATAGTGAAAACAAGTCCATCAGCACACTGATGACAAGATAAGCTGTCACTGTAGAAGTTTTTCTAAGTCTACTCTTACAATCTCACCTCTTACAATTCATTACTTAAACTTACCGCTCCCTATCAACTCTTACTCGTGTTCTTTTACTCTCAATTCAGCCTTTTCCCCCACTGACATATAAGTATTTATCTTGCTCCTCATTAACTCAATGCCTTGCTCTTATACACCTGTCGTCAAACTAGTTCTACACTTCATGCTTTGCCTCCGCAGCTCGGGACAGCTCTTGATATGACGAACCGTACATTTAAGTTTTGTGCAACATTTTTAAGCCTACTATCAATCCGATGTCACATCAGATTCTCCCATGCATCATAGCCTGATCAAGGGGCCGGCGACGTGTCCGGCTCGAGGTCCGCGGGGCGACCCACCAAAGCCGTTAACCACATGGCACAAAGCGAGGTAACCATACAGACACATATAATAAACGAGCCGGTAGACATGTCAATACCAGAAATCATGAGATGAGCTTGAAGCTATAGGCGACCAGGAAGGCGCGTTCTGCAGACGAAAAGCTCTTCATACCTTTCTATGGCATTGAATTGCAGACCATGACAGAATACCTAGTATGAAACAAAGGTAAAGGCAAACATGATTGGTGGTGATGGATGATACGGATTGACCTCTCGGTGGAGGCTAAAATTGCAGTGTCCCCTGTCATCGGTGAGTGCAGCCCTCCCAGGTGTCGGTGGCGCTTAAGGTGGATCCGTTTCGGTACGTGCCGAGGAGGTCTGGACCTCGACCGGTCTCCACCACCCCTGGCATGATGCAGGCTGAGGAGGACATGCTCCGGAGGGTGCCTTGCGTCTTCGTCCAGACAAAGAACAATGGTTTCAGAAGTGAACAGGTATGCAGATTGACGTACGGGAGGCTTGTAGCTGGCATGCTGCTCATAGAATGTTGCGTCTGTGTTACCAAGGGTGGAAGCCACCTTCTCGTATGACGTCGTGAACAACACATTGGACCAGCAATTGACGCCCAGGAATCAGCTTCAAACCTTGCTCTCTGTTGGCCCTCGAGGCCAGACCTCGATTCTCCAACCAAAAAGCTTGTTATGTGACCATCCCCGCTCCCACATACGGCGTCAGGGGCGTCAGCCAAGTACGCACTGGATCAAAGGCAGCAGCAGTGCCACAATTCGACATGTGAGGGGGTCGGCGTGAGGCGTCATAGACAACTCCCTCCCGTCACGGTGTCATCATGTCGTCTGCAGCGGCACAGGAAAACTCTCCCAGTTCTCCCACATGAGTGAGAGCCACCTGCGCCACAGCTCCCCTACAAAGATCAACCACTCCCAAGCGAACTGCAGCAACTCTGATTCCGCACAAACATCCATCCAGAACCAACACCATCATCATGAGCGGACCTGCCTACGTCGTCATACCCGTCCAGGGCGACGGTGCCCAGCGCACCGAACAGGACAACGCGAAGAGTAAGCAATGATCTGTCACAATACCTCTCGATAGAAGCTTACATTCTTGCCCAGTCGCCTCAGCCATTCAACAGTACAACAACAACCATTCCCCGGACCATGAAGAAGAACACCCCGGCCCATTGAAGGAGATGCTAGGTGGGACTCATGTCAACGGGATGATGGATGACCTCGCTGACACCTGCATCATCACAGCTCATCAAGATAGTCTCTACAAGTACATCAGCGTCGGTCTGCCCAAACTCGCTGACTACAGACCTGAATACTCACATGCGTACAGTGGGAGGACCCAATCCGCACCCTCTGCTCATACCTCGGTGCTCTGGGCATCCTGCTCGGAGCACACTACCTGCCCCTCACACAGCTAGCCCTGAAGGCCGGAGCCGTCACACTCGGAGGTATGCATGCCACCCTACCCGATCTCTGTTGGAGAACGCACGCTGATTCTGACCTGTCAGGGGTTTCTGTATCCGAGTTCATCAGCAGGTCATTCAGTTCCAGCTTCTTCGCCCGTCTCCGCCCCAAGGAGTACAAGAAGGTCCCCGAGTCGACCCTCAACGCCACGCTGAAAGACGTCCACGACCTCATCCAGTACAGCGTAGTCCAGGCCCAGAGAGTCCTCTTCGGCCAGGACCTCGACAAAACCTTTGCTGTGAGTAGCCCAGCGTACGGATCGCCCTTTAGCTGAACTACTAGCTGACCCCCGGGCAGGCCTTCATCGGCTTCACTGCCCTGTACTGGCTAATCAAAGTCCTATCCCCCTTCTCGCTAGCCGTGCTGAGCCTGACCTCGCTCTTCATCGCCCCCCTCGTCGCCTCGCCCCGGGGCCGCGAGGTAGCCCACGACGTGTCAGTGCGCGCCGGAGAGCTGACGAACGCCGCGGTCGACGGCGGAATGGCGCTCGCGCACGACGGAAAGGCCAAGGTGGCGGAGGGGTCGTCCATGGCGCGAGATGCCGCCGTCAACACGGGGCGCCGCATAGGGGATATGGCTCACAGCGGGAAGCAGACTGCTGTTGATGCCTCCAACCGGGTTATGGGTACTGCTGCCGACGCCTCCTATAAGGCCAAGGACACTGCTGCCGACGTGTCTAGTCGGGCTTGGGGCACTGCTGTCGACGCATCCTCTCAGGCTAAGGGCACTGCTGCCGACTTGTCTAACAGGGCCATGGGTACCGCCGGCGATTTGTCCAACCGGGCTATGGGTACTGCAGCCGACGCGTCCAACCGGGTCATGGGTACTGCTTCTGATGCCTCCGCTCAGGTCAAGGGCACTGCCGTCGACGCGTCCAACCGGGCTATGGGTACTGCCGCCGACGCCTCCTCCCAGGCCAAAGGCACTGCTTCCGACCTCTCCAATCGCGCCTGGGGTACTGCCGCCGACGCGTCCAACCAGGCCAAGGACACCGCCGGCGACATGTACACCCACGTCAAGGGCACTGAAGACGACACGACCACTCATGCCGGGGGCACTCGCGAGTACGGGTTTCCCCAGCCCGGGCGTACCACCGACGACGCGTATACTAAGCCCAGGGGAGTGTCCTCGGGCATCCCCGTACCCACCTCTGACGACGGTAAGCGGCTGCCGGGGAGGACCTTTGACTCCAGCAATCACGGTGCCAATACCATTACTTCGGCCTGGCACCACACGGGGCAGTCGTCTTCGCCGGAGCTCTGACCGCTGACGATCTTGTCACTGGACGAGGAGTCTCTCAGGGGTGTTCTGGGGTAGACTGCCTGCGAGTATGGATCTATCGACGGGGTACACAAGGGTTTCGTGCACAAGGACATTACTGCAGGATATACGACTGCTATGCATGGCAGGTTGAATTGGCTCCTATGCCGCGATACCAGCAGTAGAAGGAGCTTGATGGCTCATGGATCTGGTCAGCGCTGCTACTAAGCTTTGGGCCGGCCTTGAGGGCTATTGAAGCTCCTCTCTCGATGGTTGGATTACAATTGCACTGCTGTTGTCAGGAAGGATCCCAGACAAGTTCTGTACAGAAATACTGCGGCCACAAAAATAGAGAATACGATACGAACAAGCATTTCAAGCGGCAGAGTTGACTCTACCCTTCCTGCCACACCGGTAATCGCCAATCCTGTAGGATCTATTGTAACTGATCGCCCGTCCTATCATCGTAGATACTCCGTACAGAGCACTGAGACTGAGACCTTATCATGCCCGGTAATTGCGGATATAACCGCCCATAGGTTCTAAACTCCGGTGCACGTCTTTACATAAAGAGAATTTCTTGGCGTTGGATGAGGTCATGTCTTACAAGCCGACCCTCACAAGTGATTACACATAAACAAAGCCTCACAACAAGCCCCAGAAACCAAACATGCCCGCCAACGAGAGCGTCAAGAAAGCCCTCTCCCTCATCGAGGGGGACAAGTCCAAGGTCCTCGGCCTCAAGGTCGGCAGCACCACCGTCGCCGAACCCGGACAGTACATCGCCAAGGCCGGTAAGCCACTTACGGGACCAACCAACCTATCAAAACAAGCACCCAGCTAATTAACCTGCAGACGCTCAGTCAGCCCCAGAGCTATCCTTCCCCGGCGCCTCCCCGTCGGCGACCTACCTCGTCATCGGGCTCGACATCGACGCCCCCTTCCCGTCCTTCGACGTGCTCGGCCCGATCCTGCACTGGATCCAGCCGGGCCTCAAGGCGGACTCTGACTCGGGTACCCTAAAGGAGACGGAGCCCTTCGTCGCCGACTACATCGGCCCGGCCCCGCCGCCGCCCAGCTCGCCGCACCGGTACATCTTCTTCCTGTACGAGCAGCCGGCCGGCTTCGAGGGGAGCCGGTACGCGCCCAAGGACGGGGCGAAGCTGGGGGTGTGGAGCAGGATGAGGGCTAGTCTTGATGATCTGGAGAAGGAGTATAAGCTGGGCCCGGTGCTGGCGGTTAATTATTTTACGAGCAACTGATCTTGGACTGGTTATTTGTCCGGCTTCTGTCATTGGAGTGCTTATCCCTCTTTCCTGGTCTGGACGTCAGCCTATCCTTTCATTCGGGGTCGGAATCCCTTCTTACTGGCCTTCTTGGTCGGGACTACGCTCGTTTTTTTCCTTAGCGTAAGATACCATAGAAGAATAACCCAAAATCAACTAATATGTAACCGTGGATTGTATGGTAGTGGTGTAAGATTCGTCTTGCCAATGTTATATACTATTGAGCACCGATATTCGGCCGTTGCCACCCAGTGTTCACTTGTCTAAAAATCAGCAGCCCTGAGTGAAAGCTTCGGAAGTGCACGCGGTGACCAAGATGGTCAAAGTGGCTGATCAAGGTCCAGAGCATAAGAGTTTCCAACATCGCCGAATGTAGCACTTCCCTCCTCACCTATCTGTGTCACGAAAGACAGTGCGGTGTCTATATAAGCAGCCGACGGATAGTCGTGTACCAATGGCCGGTCGATGCTAAACACAGCCAGGACCGCCACCGAGAGAATTGCACAGGTCAAACCGAGATCGCATATGTCTTTAGAGTCTTCGTATTCCGACAAGTGTCTCTAGCTGACACCAGCAACGCCACGCTCTCCTAAACAGATGTTCTACCGGCACGACACCAGGGTACACTCCGCTTCCATCGTGCTGTTCTACAACGCGGCAACGTGCGCGCATCGAACTTTCCATCTCGCAGATCGCAGTCTACATGCAACCATGCATCCAACATCACATCCTCCTCCCGTATGTACAGTGGTATCTCGCAAAACCCCAGCTCTCATAGCTTAGCCTTCTCCTCCACCGTCCCAATCTTGAGCTTGTCGCCGTACTTGGCCAGCACCTTGTCGTTGTGGTACTTCCAGAACTGCTTGGACGCGTCCTTGCCGCCCATGCGCTTGAGGATCTTGGAGCCGCCCGGGTGGTCGTCCATGAATTCTGTTTTTCACTCTGGTCAGCCTCTCCTACCAAAAAGACCTGTGAAGGGAGATAGGAGGTAAGCGTGGAAAGAGCAGAGAGGAAGAAACCTACTCGTAACATCGTACACGCCCCCGTCGATAATCAGCCACACGCCCTCCGCCTCGGTCTTGTGCTTGGCCACTTCGGCGGCGGAGAGGGATTGGGACATTGTGGGCGGGTTTGACTCGAAAATAAACTCGAAAATGAACAATAAAACGGTCTAGTTCTATACAGAGAAGATGCTGTACGCGACAAGCAAAAGAGGTGTACAGGTGAAGGCGAAGGGAGGACGAACTCGTGATTGTTAATTGTCGCGCCGTCTTTGGTTCCTCGGTCACGGTGGTCGAGACGAACCTCGGCTCATTGTCAGACTGGGCAGGGGTGCGACGTCACTCCACAGGCACCAGAACCCCGGTCTCCGCCTGCGGGGGAGGTTCCGCGTGGGGCCGGGGTTGGGAATGCCTTCGTTCACGTGCTGTCGGGTGCGTTGGTATCAAACTCACTGTGTAAGTGTAGCTTATGTAGTGTCCAGAATGTAGATCACTGTAAATATTTTGTATATACAAGTCTCCTGAGACTCGACGGTCTGTTAGGAGACAATTCCAAAACAAAGGGCTGTCCAATCTATACCAACCAAACGCCATGCCAGCAATGCTGCGCCGCCAATCTACGGTCTGGCGAAGGATATCTAAAACTCCCACACAAGGGACCGCCGTAGGCATGTGCACCGCTTCTAGGGAAACACAAGGGCTACACAAGCAACCACCCAACAACCCAGCAGAGGCCGGCAGCAGCCAACACGCTGCCAAACTGTGCTCGCAGAAGCGCCGTCGCACCGCTCACGCCAACACCGCCGCAACACGCCCTGTCGTACGTAACGTTGTTCATCCGCGCCGCAACCTCAAACACGCTCCCCGGCGGACTGCCATAGTTGTAATAATCCACATTCAGGAAATTCGGCGCCCGCCCCCAGTCGCTCTTGCACGTCTCGGCCGACGCCCCCAGACTGCCGCTCCCGTTGGCCGCGTTGGTGGTGTTGAGCAGGCTGACGGCCGGCACGAGCAGCGAGGTGCCGAGCAGCGACACCTCGGCGTTGAGGTTGTGGTTGATCATGTAGAGGCGCGCCTTGGCCTGGTCGGCCGGCAGGTCGGGCGGGCGCTGCACGGTGCAGGGGAAGCTGGCGTCGACGGGGTCGAAGGGCGTCTCCCACAGCTGGGAGAACTCGTCGAGCAGCCAAGGGTAGGCCGTCTGGTTGGCCATGTAGTCGAGGAAGAAGACGACGCGCTGGCCGCGGAGGATCATCTGCGACAGGGTGGGCCAGTCGGTCAGGTTCATGGGCACCACGGGCGGGGTGTAGGCGTAGGACAGGATTCCCGTCGACTCGATGTAGGGCGCGTACTTGTCCGGGGTCGAGTAGTTGCCGTTGCCGAGGAGGATGGTGACCACGTCGTAGGGGTGGCTGGCGACCCAGTTCTTGATGTCGGTCAGCCAGTCCGTGATGGGCCCCGCGTCGAGGATGTCGCAGGAGGTGTGGCAGAAGTGCGGCACCGTGCCGTTGACGGGCCACTGGATCTGGGCCTGGACGAGGCGGATGCCGTCGTCGAGCTGGGTTGTGACGGGGTACTCTTGGTTGGCGGCCGCGCTGCCGGTGCGCACGAAGGGGGAGTTGTGGGCTGCGACCATGGTGATGTTGCTGTAGCGGCGGGCGCAGAACTCGGGGTAGTTGTTGCAGGGGGTCGTGTTGATGGGTTCGGGCGGAGAGGAGGAGGTCACGGATGCGGTGCCGTTGCCGCGGAGGGTTGTTGAGGACTTTGTGGTTGCAGAGCCGGTGAGGATGGTGGTCGAGTCGGTGTTTGTATTCGATGAAGTAGAGGTGGCATTTTGAACGATCGAGGTGTCGCCGGAGGCGAGTGAGGTTGCTAATGTTGATTTGGACGTGAGGGTTAGATATGTCCCTGTCGGCGTTCGCTCGCTGGTCGAGAGTGTCTTGGTGCCGGTGAGAAACGTGAGGCCGGAGGTGCTGGTCGATTGAAGTTGGGCTACTGCCCCAGAAAGGAGCAGGGCACACAGGCCAACGGCCCTGAATGACGGCATCCTGTCCAGCGCGCTGGAACTGAGGATCTAGCTGCGAAGGAGCATCTAAAGTCTATTCACTAAGAAAGTCAAAAGTATGCACAAGAAACAAACATCCGACGAGTGACAGTTCAAATGGGATAGAAGGTTGGCCCTGGCTTTAGCGCCTTGGGGCTGTGAAGATACGAGAAGCGCTTGGCTGGCTGGAGCGTCAAGGTGCGGTGGAGAATCGGTCCATCACGGTCCCGGTAAGCAGAAAGAAGACGCCGGCGATGCGGACAGCTGGAAGAGCGTAAAAGTATCGAGCGCTTCAACTTGATTCTGGACGTATTCGGCAAGAGCAATACGCGTACCTTCCAACCTTCCAAGTGATCCTGACTCGTTCTTTCCTTCTGATGGCAGACTGGACCCTTGCATGACGTAGTGGATGCTCAAAATTTCGGATACCCGGCCTGCTCCTTCCCTTGGCGGTTTCTGGGGTGCAGCTCCTCTACGGGGAGTTTGGCCTTGACCTTGGATTCTAGGTCATGTCTACTCTCATATATTGATGAACAACGTCGTTCTGCTGTCTATAACACGCAGCTCTTGAACGGTGCTGAATAGAGGCATGTCTGACAAACAGATCACCAAGCTTGCTCAAAAGTTCACGGAGATCCGCCATCTGGAAACTCATGGCTGTCATGACAGGGTCGCGACAGGGGTTCACAGCCCCAATGCGCTAGGGAAATTCTCCGGTGACGCCCACGGCCAATGAAGATCGGCCCCAGCGACATTTCCAAGACGGCACCACGGCGGGATGAGGTCAGGATCTCGACGCCCATCAACCACCGTTCTTTCAACCCATAGTCTGTTTCGTGCTTGTCAACAACATCTTCTACCTCTGACTATATCGTTATCGTATAGTTGCTTTGCTGTATTCATGGCTTAGGTTCTTCTGGATACTCTTGGTGCCGGTCACCTCAACACCAAGCTGACACCACCGTCTCTCCTCCCTTCACCACGCCCAGCATGGCCTTCCTCCCCTCAGCCCTGCGCATCCGCAGGTCCCCTCGCTCCGCTGCAGCCGGCAACTTCTCCTCCGACCTCTCGTCCCCCGAAAAGGCCTCTCCCAAGGCTCACCGGCGACAGGTCAGCCGCGCCGACATCAAGCGCTCGACCCGCCTCCGCAAGTCCTTCGCCGCCGTAGCCTCGGTCTCCTACCTCGTCTCCTTTGTCTTCCTCGTCCTCATCCTCATCGGCAACACGCACAACCGCGCCGTCCTCCGCGACGTCTACTTCTTCAAGCTCGACCTGTCGAACATCATCCCCCTCTCGGCGCCCAACGCCATGCTCATCAACAGCATCGCCCAGACGCTGGGGCTGCACGACTTCTACCAGGTTGGGCTGTGGAACTTCTGCGAGGGCTATAACAACGTGTGAGTTCTCTTTACAGTCTATGTGACGACGCGTGTGACTGACAACCACAGCGGAATAACATACTGCTCAACCCCCGCGACCCTGTACTGGTTCAACCCCGTCTCGGTCATAACCAACGAGCTCCTGGCCGGCGCGACCATCGCCCTCCCGACGCAGGTGATCACCGTCCTCAACATCCTGCGGCTCGCCTCGCAGATCATGTTCGGCTTCTTCCTGACCGCCTGCGTGCTCACCTTCATCCTCATCCTCCTTTCTCCTCTCGTCCTCTGGTCGCGGTGGTACTCGCTCCCCTTCGCGCTCATCTCCTTCGTCGACGCCGTCCTCATCGTCGTCGGCTCCGTCATCGGCACCGTCATCAGCTGGGTCTTCAAGTACGCGGCCGAGAGCCAGTCGGACCTCAACATCCGCGCCTCGGTCGGCACGCGCATGATGGTGTTTGTGTGGGTCGCCAGCGGGTGCGCGCTGATGGCGTTTGTGATCCACGCCGGGCTGGGCTGCTGCTGCGCGAGCAAGCGGGATATCGCGACGGGGCGGCGGCCGGTGAGGAGCGGGAGCGGGAGGGGCGCGGGTGCTACTGAGAGGGGGGACAGCGAGGAGACCGCTACGAGTGCTGGGTAGACTGGCAGTTAGAATATACTCTGTTTCCAGCCTGGCGTTTGGTACTTTGGATAGAAGCCTTGTAGGCACGTTTGGACATAGACTGGTTGCTCAACCGAATTCATATTCATTTTTTACCACAGACTCAGACATAGACAGTGGTTGAGTTCGATGCTTGAAGACATCTCATCACTGGGTATACAGTCTCCCTCATATCAACTCATCCCTTAATCTTCCTATCCATCGTCCCACACTCATCGCCTCCACAAGCCTACTCAATCCCATAAGCCTTCTTCGCCGTCCCGCTCCAAATCATCTCCTGGTCGCTCTCACTCAAACTAGCCATATAGCACATCCGCTCCACGACCTGCCGCCACTTATCCCACGCGTCCTCGCCCCCTCCGACGGTGCACACGGGCCAGTCGCTCGCGAACATGATCCTGGCCGGCCCGAACGCGGCCAGCACGACGGCGAGCCAAGGATACAAAATCTCGAAGATCTCGTTGGCGGACCGGCTAGTCAGGTGCGCCGGCATCTCGCTGAACGCGCCGGAGAGCTTCATGTAGGTGCGCGAGCACTTGGACAGCGTGAACATGGCCGTCCGCCAGGCGATGAAGGACGCGTCCGAGGTGGTGTTGACGATGCTGAGGTCGGGTTTGCAGAGGTGGTCTGGCACACGGTTAGCAATTCATCTTCTGATCGAGACTTTCATGCCGTCTTCTCGCCAATCGTCCTCCTCTCAGTCTCTCTCCCCCATCCCCCCTCCCAACCAGTGCCACAGAAGGTAAAAGTAATAAAACTCACTCAAAATAAAAACAACCTTCTCCCCCTCCGCAACCCCCTCATGCGCCCGATCAACCATCTCAACCGCCTCATCCAACTGCGTCTTCCCCCGGCGATGCTGGTCCACCCCAAGATCAAACACGAACCCCTTTCTGCCTAACACCTTCAGCCCCTCCACAAACTTATCCGCAACCGCCGTCCCATCCTCCTTATCCTGCAACAGATATCGGAACCCCTTTACCCTCTCCCACGTCTCCGGTCCGGCTGTCTCTTCCGCTTGCGCCAGATACTCTTCCACCTTCTCCGCACCAAGATTGATCGGCGCCCACGGCACGATCGCTTTGCACAACGCCCCGTCCCCCGCGCCGTGCCCTTGGGAGGGGAGCGGGGAGTCGGTGACTATGCGGCGGAGCCAGGCGATTTCGGCCAGGGGCGCGTCCCAGGATTGGGAGGAGGAGTTGCAGCGGTCGGTTTCGAGGAAGATGAAGCCTGAGGAGAGGTTCTTGGTTGCGGACCGGTAGTCGGAGACGGATTTCTGGGCGGCGAGGGGGTGGGTGGGCGTGTACCAGGATAGGGAGGGGAGGTCAGACGATGGGTAGAGGTGGATGTGGGAGTCTAGGATTTGGGGAGGCATTTTGATGGTTGTGGTGGGGGATGTGAGGTGTGAGGGACTGGAAGGTGAGTGAGAGAGGACGGGAAGTGGCGAGAGAGACCGGGAAAGTTGGTGAGGCGAGGATGGGAGGTGAGTTTGGTGGTGAGTCGGGTTGCACCGAGGCGGTGAGAGCAGTTGGGATGAAGCTGCAGGACGTAGACACGGGTATGTGATCAAGTTCTTGCAAGACGAAAAGTTGAAGAAACAGAAAAGACGAGACGACTGGACTGAAATCAATTGGCCTATATAACCGCTGTGTATCCCCAAAGCTCTTGCTGCAGCACACCGATCATCGTCGCTCCTGCGGGGCAGAGCTGTGTAACGGAGTGAACCCCGCGGCGCCGTACCGCACGAAACAGGGGCATCACACGTCGGGAGATTGGCTCGCGAGAAATACCCGACGGGAAATTAGATCCTCAGCGAGGCTTGAGCAGATCACTTTAAGTCGATACCATTTCATCACGATAGGCACAGATGATTCAATGAATAGATTCAATTGTCGTCTACCCATTGCACCCACCGGCAGTACGTTGAATCTATCTGCCTCATCCCCTACACCTCACCGCACCACATGGCTAGCTCAGGTCGTCCATCACAGCAGCAGCGACACTTCCCAAGACCACACTTGACAAATTTGGCCAACTTCAGGCACACCATCCCCAGAAGCGACCCGACTCCTTTCCCCGGAGTCGCGCGATACATCAGTGAATTCAGAGCAGGACTCCCTCCCCACCAGGAGGAGGAGGCACCCCGATTGACAGGTTTATTAACATCTCGAGACAAAATAGACAAGAGCGGACGCGAAGCCGCAGCATCACCCGTCCGGCGAAGTAGCAGACTCGTAGTCCCTCGGCGCGGCACTGAAAACCAGTCCAGGCGTGCCAGAGAGGTGGCGAGTCCGCGTCTTGCATCGCGCAGACGGGCGGGGTTGGGTTGAATTAACAACAAGAGTCAACGGAGCATCAGCCAGCGCATGGGCATAGCGTCTGCATCCGTCGCTCAAAATGAGTGTACGGCGATTCAGACTCTGCTGGGATCAGCCCGGACGTCAGGAGGGTTTGGTTGGAGTCCGAAGGGTTCTGGTCTGGACAGACACAGAGCTCTGGTGAACATTTCCACATTAAATCCTGGTAGGTCTTCTTGGTGTGTTGAGGGTCCTCCCCGGGACAACGGCGTCGCAGCTTAGTTGCGGACGACGATGCCGTTGCGCTTGGAGCAGCGGGAGACGACCTCCTCGTCCTCGGAGCTGGAGCACGACTCGTCGTAGCCGCAGCGGGAGCCGCCGCAGTCGATGCGGACGCGGTCGCCCTTGCGGGTGATGCCGTAGCGCTCGCACGAGCACGACGAGCAGTCCGAGGCGGGGGTGCTGTAGCCGGACATGTCCGAGGCGGGGCTGCTGGAGCCGGAGCGGAAGCTGAGGTCGGAGCCGACCGAGGAGACGGGCGAGGCGACGGAGAAGTCCTCGATGATGTCCTCGGCGAACTCGTCGTCGTAGATGCCGGTGGCGGCGAAGCGGGAGGAGAGCTCCTCCTCGTCAAAGTCGACGATGTTGCGCGTGGCCGACGGGTTGACGGGCTTGGGCGACTTGATCTGCGAGACGGACAGGGGGCGGCCCTTGGCGACCTCGGCCGAGTGGCGGGACGAGGACTTGGACGACTTGGAGCTGGAGGAGTGGCGGGAAGAAGACTTGGAGGAGGACTTGGCCTTGGGCACGTCGAGGACGTTGAGCTCGCGGCCGGTGGTGGGCTCGACGGTCGAGGCCTCGCTGGGGTTGTGCGAGACGTGGTAGCCGTCGATGATGTAGTAGTACCAGTAGCGCTGGCCGGCCTCGAGGGTGGCACCCTGGAAGCGGAAGGTACCCTTCCACGAGCCGGACTTGGAGGCGGACTTGTCCTTGGAGAGCGGGAGCTGGCCCGAGTAGTTGTCCCAAGAACCGAGGAGATGGACGGACTTGACGCCGGAAGAAACACGGAGGGAGAAGGACATCTGGATGGCCGACATGTTGATTGTTGTTAATTAAAGATTGATGCTAAAATAAGTGCTGGAGATGTTTTGAAAGTTGCGTTTGAACAAGTTGAACTGGGTAGTTGTTTGGAGAGTGATTGTGAAGTAGACCAGCTACGATTTGATTTTTTGATATATTAGTTTTTTGAGATTAAGGCACCAGGCCTGGGGAAAGAGGTGAAAAAAGGGAGGAAGGGGGGAAAACAGAAACCCGGTTCAGTAAGTTGTGAGACTTGCTGAAGAGAGAAAGGAGAGAAGAAGACTGGAAGGGTGGGAAGGAGGGCATCCTCTTATACAGCAGCGTTGGCCCAGCATCGCGGCCGGCTATCTGGCCACGGGCGGACATGGTGGATGGCCAACCGCCCTGCGGCCAGCCAGGCGTCCACTGGACAGGATAGACAAGGTATGGGGAACTAGCCGTCCGGTCCATGGCGTTGTGCAGGCTTGCAGCCATCGCGAAGCCAGCGATGATGAGGCCAATCAGAGCGCTGTTCCTCGCTGCTCCTCTCGTCATTACCGGGCAGAACCTTGGGGGTAGCAGCAGGGGACAGTCAATATCACGGACGAGATCCTGCGTGCTCCAGGGCTTCTGCCGGAAAAGCAAAGGCCACTGCAGGACGGGCGGTTAATCGACACAAGAGCTGAGAGATGGATGGAGCGAAGAAGGCTGGTCACTCTGCTGGTCACTGTCGTGAAGGTCGAGGTGTGATAGATTAGGTTTAGTGGCACTAGCCGAGACGGGAATGGTCGGGCGTCTAAACCCCCGCATCGATTGGTCCATGGCGAGCGGCAGCGCGCCTGCCGTCTGTCATTCGTCCCTGCCTTCCTCGCATCACTTCAGTCCCGCCAGTCTGCATCTTGCACGCGGAACCCACCAATGAGCACCTTCCATGCGAGAGGGGGATTGACCTGTCCTGCCTCTATCATGGTCAACCCGCGATGAATGGACGAAGCCACTGCTGGCCTACGCTTGTCCTTGGCCTGTCCGCCCAATAGACTGTGGTCTTGACTTTTCGCTGCATCACGCACCCGATAATGCATGCAAGAGCTCACGAGTGCGGTAACAATCTGCCCGTCTTCAGTGGTCACGGCGAGGTCTCTGCTAGGGTGCTCTCGAGGCCCCTACTGAAGGGACACTCAATTCAGTGCAATGTGCCCTGTTCAATGTTAGATTATGCTTGCTCTTGGTCGACGGGCACTACCTATGCCTCCATATCAGTGATGAGCGCGACATCTCACTGTCGTCAGATTTGAGCGTACTGCCGGCCCATAACGACGATCTGCGTCCAGTACAGCGGCCACTGATTAGATGCTCCGGAGGATTCGAAAGCTGCCATGTTGAAAGCTCCAGCCGCCGGTGCTACTGTACGCAAGAGCAGGTGCCACTGCTGCAGCGCTGCACAGTCAGCCAAGCGAACCTCTCGCAGCCATGCATCGGCCAAGTCCCCGTCTCGGAGGTCTGTGTGCACACCTCGGTCCGGCTGACGCATGCAATCGACTAGCTCCGGCGGGTATGCCACGAACACAGACTCTATCACAGACGCAATGACGACTGCCGACTATCTAAGTCTACTGTACGGATTATATGCCAAGCGTAAGGGGCCTTCACAGTCAGTCCGCTTGACTCTGCGTGTGCCGGGCGCCTGTCGCTTGTTGGACTTTGCCTCCCGTTCGCAGACATGCACCTTTGCCGCTGATGGACATGGCAAGCCGGTCGCGTGCCGGTGTGCATACCGACATCATCACATCGATCTAGTGCTGCTTGCAGGTCGATATCGCAGATTCAGCGGCTCAAGAATCCATATGAACGTCGAGATGGTCGCTAGTGAGATCTTGGGCGCTAGAATCTTTCGCCCATGTTACCACGATCTGCGGTCCTGACTGGACCTGGGGTAGATGGGAAGGGGAGTGATGACGAGCTTCTTCCCTGGTCTAGAAGACTTGTGAGTTGCATTGCGCGACACTGCGAAGTTCTATGCCCTCCCAGCACGGGCATGTCCTCTCACCGTAGACAAGCCTGCTTGTTTGTCTATGCCATCTTGAAAGGGACGCTGTACTGACCGGCAACCCAAGGTAGCCTGCCAACTCCTACAATCCGGGTGATCACCATCGGCAGCATCGCAACCCAGTCATCATCTCAACACATGCCCTCGCCGAGAGGATCCAGACGCGCTTTCCAGAAGGGCACATACACTCCCCTCCACCGAGGCACGGTCGATAGGACCTTGCGATAAGTGGTGCGGATACAAGATGGATGCCTCGACCGTGTCGTTCCAGATGACCACCCGTAACAGCTAAGAACAGCTAGCTGTGCAGAAGCACGCGACGCGCGAGTCAAGCCCATTGCAAGTGCAAGGGGTAACGGTCCGGGAGGATGCAGAACTTCGTCCTGTGTGTGCAGGTGGGCGACGTATCCGGGTTCGACGGGGTGACCATGCAAACCAGCGTCGGAGGATGGACTGGGTCGAGCCGCGTGTCCTCGGCCGTGCTCTGCAGCGGACGTTGTGCGAACTTGGCCTCTACCTACGGGCAGGCTGCAGCATGCGCAGAAATGCTTGACTTCGCGATGGTGGATGTGATGGGGGGATTGTGGTCGCTGGATGGCACCATGGCTGGACGAATAGGTGCCCGTTGACCTCAATGGACTGACCGCCTTCGTTGTCGGCTTTGTAGGGACGGTACGAAAGGCCAACTCTAGATTCTGCCTGGACATGTTCAGAGCTCGGGAACCGTCGATCGGCAGTTCTGCCGTCGAGCCAGAAGCCACTGGCCGGCCTCAAGTAAGTGGGTGTGGATTCAGAGTCGTTCGTCTGAGATGCTAAGACTGGCAACATGTATCTTGTGACCGGAACATACGGTTAGGACAGCAAGCATAATAGAAATATTTTCCTTGAGTTTTCCTCAACCGTTTTGGGGGCAAAGCCGACCTAAATATCTAGCGAAGCGCACCTCTTGTGTGATGTACTCAAAGTGAGCCAACCTCTATCGCCGACAAAGTTCGATGAGCCCCAACCCATGCCCATCTATCCAGACAAGCCTCCTACTCCCATCACCGGCATCATCGCACCACATTCTCAGCCTCAACCTCAAACCAACCAGTCTCACACCTCCCCATCAACCTCCCCCCCATCCAACCCCCCCGCCTCCTCCCCCCACCACCCCCTAAAGACCAACAACCTCTCGGTCCTCTCCCTCGCCAACCTCCTCCCCTCACCGGTCTTCATCAATCCCTCCAGCCGCACCAGCTTCTCATCAAGATGCTCCATCGTCCCCCTCATACTCCGCTGCGTCCTCGCGCCCCCGTACGTGAACAGCCTCCCCAGCCCAACAGCCCCAATCGCATCCAACCTATCCACGTCCTGCACCACCCCGAGCTCCGGATACGCTGCCACCAGCGCCGCGTTAGCAGCCGGGTCCTTGATCTCGGTTGAGTAAGACACGCCGGAACAGATAGTCTGGACTTTGGCCGCCAGGTCCGGCGGGCAGCCGAGGGAGAGGAGGGTGGTAGACACCAAAGTGGAGGCGTCTTGGTCGGGGAGCAGGTACTTCTTGTCGCCTACGTCGTGGAGGAGGGCGGAGAGGAGGATGGTGCGCAGGTCCAGGGGTGGTGAGGAAGGGGGGGAGGAGGAGGCGAGGTAGATCTTGTGGGACAGGGAGACGACGCGGAGGATGTGGCTGAGGTCGTGGCTGGCGTCGTAGTGGGACATGTAGGTCTTTGTGAAGGCGTAGGAGGCGGAGAGGAGGGGGTCGGAGGAGAGGAGGGTGGATAGAGATTGGGGGGGTTGATCTGGGGTTGACATTGTGAGGGCTGCTGGGGAGGATGGAGGTTGGGCGAGGAATGAATTTGTGGTGAGTGTGTTTGTTTATTGAGAGCGAGGATGAGAGTTCATATGTGTGTTGACACTGAGCTCAATTCGGTGTTGTTTTAGGCAGAAGCTCCACAACAGAGTCTTGCCGGCGGTGTTCGGCGGTGAGTCAGTCGGAGCGGTGAACTACGGTGAAGCCCTCGGAAACGGACGCACTGGTATTCAAGTGACCGGCAGGTGAACCACGACGCAGGTTTATATTCTAAAATCTGGAGTGAGTCTACCAGCCAAAAAGGCTCGGTGGCTACGTGGTAAAGAGCGCAGACTCCCACTTGCCTGTTGAGAAATTTACAGTTCTCTTCAGAGCGCGGGTTCGATTCATCGACAATCCTCAATCAACCCTGTGCTGTCACTTAGAATGTAAACTCCTCGGGGAGAGATCCCCGACGGCGGTTTCGTAGCCGGCCAGCTCCAAGGAGCTGTCCGGTGAGCTTTTGCTACTTGACTCGTCTAATGCGCCTAATCGTCTCGTCGTTTTGTTGATTTTAATATCCGATATGTTATTAAAGACGCTGGAATCGTTTGTCGGTACCCCCTAACATTCGTAATCCTACCACAGCTGTATGTTGTTTTGTCTACGGGATTAGGTTGCGAAGCAAATAGTGGTATGCGCGACAGTGACGGGTGAGCACGTGCAATCAGTGCTCCATGATGTAATCAGACAGCACAGCACGTTTGCAACGGCGTGAAAGGCTTGTCCTTGATGTTGGTGCACATGGTCTGATAAAGTCATTTCCCGTGTATGCATTATTCTATCGTAAACTCACTAATCCCTGTTCCCGCCCCGATGCGCAAAGACACGCGCGACCAATCCTCCGTGTTCGTTATGTACAGGCGATGGTTGACCTTGACAACCTCTCAACCCTCTCATTCTCCAATCTATTACCTCCAGTCCCAATGATTTCATGCGGCATTCACCAGTGCCTCAAGTATATACAGTGAAGTGACACACATGTCCAACAACCGGTTCCGCGTCTCAGCGCCGACGGGGTTCCTTCCAAGCTTCACTTCGCCTCCCAGAGGAGGTCCAGCACCTAAATGAAATAGGCGACAGCCAGTCCAAGGCCAGCCAGCAGTCCACCGGCGGCGTTGACCGCGGCACCGGCGGTCGGGAGGACGCTCGGCGAAGTACTAGTCGGCGGGAACACAGGAGTGGCAGTCGTCTGCGACGTCTGCTGGGTAGTTGGCGGCACACTGGTGATAATCGTCCCGTTACCACCGGTCGGATACACGGGAGCGCTGGTTGGCACAACTGGAGCGGAAGTAGGCACACTGGGAGCAGAGGTAGGCACAGCTGGCGGAGTGGAGGTCTCCTCGTTAGGCGGGGGAGGAGGAACCCCGCCGCTGCTGGAGGGGCAGATGGTGGTCTCCTCCGTGACGACCTCGGTGGTGGAGGTCTCCGGCTCGGGGGTCGGGGTGGTCTCGCACTCGGTGGTCGAGGTGCTGGACTCGCACTGGCCGCACTGGGTTTCCGTGGTCGTGGCGCCGCCGCTGGTGCCGGTGACGGAGAAGGTCGGCGTGCACTGGTCCGCCGGCAGGGTGAAGGTGCCGGCGCCGTTGCCGGAGCCGCCGTAGACGATGCAGTTCTTCTCGCAGGCGGCGTCGCCGACGGTCGGGTCGGTTTCGTAGCACAAGGAGGGCAGGTTGCCCACGGGGGGCTCACCGGCGAGGTTCTGCGGTGGTTAGTACGTATATCAGCAAGGGGAGTGGTGGACGGCATACATCGCTGCAGCGGCCGGGCTGGCCTCTGCCCGTCGAGTCGCATCGGACGATGATGTCCGTCTTCATGGAGCCGCCGGCACAGAAGGCAACATTGGGCTTCGAGCAGGTGTAAGTCCCGTTGTCGATGGTGACCTGAGCCGTAGCAACGGCGGCCGAAGCCAGGATGGTGATGATGGCCGAGTTCTTCATATTCCTTTGTATGGGACGATTCGTAAAGCTTCCTTCTTCGATATTCCACTTCTCAACGAATGTTCCTGATCGACGTTCCAGCGAGAGACTTGACTTCAAGTAGTAGCGACTGATGTGCGGGCGATGGTGAGAGTGGTGGGTGAGAAGGACTCGGATCTCGGGGAGATCGCTTTATATGAGATGGTAGGCACCTACCCGTCACTTACAGCGGCAGCAGCCCAACCTGGTAATGCATTGTTTCATACCGGAAACCTTGGTCCCTGGTGGTGTTGATCCGGCGAGAAACAAGTGCATGGCCCGCGCGAGGGGTTGGGTGAGAGGCGCCGTCCGTCCCACCCTTGCACACTGCGCAAGTGGAGAGACACAGGAGAAGTCATGATCTCAGGCTGCTGTCAGGGGGCAGCACGTCTCCCGCTGCAACACGAGGCTGGGATGAGGCCCGGCTGGCCAATCACGGGCGGCAGCTGAAAGTCAATCGTCAATCGAGGATCTTGCTGAGTGCCATTGGGATGCGCGCCATGGGAGAGGCAACCGAGACCTCTGACGGCTAGTCTCTCGCCTGTCGGAATTAGGAGTAACGTCACCATCTAAAATCTCGTACTCGTCGTCGCGGTCGTCACCAGTCGAAAATTGGTGAGTCAGGACTGTGCTGCGGAAGTTTATCTTGCTTCATCTCATGTCGGTCGCGGTATCGCCTTTGCACATCCTAAAGGCTCAAAGAGCCTACCGTGTAAATTCATCGGGAATGCTCTGGTGGCTTCAGCGAATTGGTGATGTCGTAGGGTAGCTTCAGACTCGCCGTTTCACGGCGTTTCCACGGCACTCCTTTGGGACCATTGGGGGGTCAAAGGCGCTGATTCCTGCAATCTCGTATCCCCGCCAGGCACACCGGCAGCACACTGGACGGATCGCAGCGAGACTTGCATGAATCAAGATGGGGAACCCTGCAGCGTTCCGTCCAGTGGGTTTGGGGTAGATCACCCGATCCTGGGTGCGTCGGCTGTGACTGGCTGCGCAAGCTTGGACAGACTCCTGTCGTTTAAAACCTTGTCCGTCCGTGGCGACAGGAAGACCGGATGCGGTAGAAAAGAGGCAATCGTCTCTTTCTTGGTTGTGAAGCTGTCGTGCAGTCGTTGAATTGGTGCTGCGACAAGGGCGGAGAACGGAGGGAAGTGCCGAGACATGACGGGAAGGAGCCATGGTGGGGCCTGCCAAGCTGAGAGCTTCTCAGCCACAGTGAGGCACCACCCATTTCGACACCTAATTCAACAAACTGAACTCAACTTGGTCTGCAGAATACAAATGCGCGTCTGAAGTTCAATCGTCATCTGATTTTTGCATCTCATCTTGCCTGAGCCGATGGCTTCATCCCACTCTCCTTCCGACTATGCGGATCCCGGCTGATGCTTTTCATCAGACGAATCCCCCCATCCGGCTCGTAAAAACCAAACTCTATCCAGAGGTCGAGAGCTTGGCACACGCTGTGATTGTTCGTCGGCGACGGAATACGAGCTCACCCGGGAATCATGACGATATCAACCTAGTCGATTTGACAAAACCGACGATGTCAGCAAGCAGTCACCGCGGTGAAGTCATCAGCGCCGCGAGAGTCGGTACGAAACGAGTGTGTTGATATCACGATGCAGAACCGGTGTCGAGCACTCCTTCAAAGCGATTTTCTGTTCCATCTATCTCATCCGTCATGTCTTCATCCGTTCCTTGTCTCATTCAGCGCCCAATAGCACCTCATCGCCATACGCTACCTCCATCATGGCAGTCATGGCCCGACCTCCGTACTCTGTGCCCATCACAACTCCTCAGAGTACTCATAGTCCATCAGACTCAGCGGCCCCTTCTTGACCATAATGCTCATGATCTCGTACAGCGCGTCGGCGGCCGCCATGGTCGTCAGCTCGGCATTGGTGTCGTAGGCGGGCTACAAGGAAGGCCCACGACGTCAGTACGAAACAGCCGGAGACGGGGGCGCGGGCGCGCCACGACGTCACGGGAGGGGAGCTGCTCACCGCAACCTCGACAATGTCGGCGGCGATCAGGTTGAGGCTCTCCAGGCCGCGCAGGATCGTCCGCAGCTCGCGCGTCGACCAGCCTCCCGTCTCCGGGGTGCCGGTTGCGGGGGCGACTGGGTCTGTCAGCACTTCTATGTCTAGCGGTAGGGGGGAGGAGGGACACTCACAGGCTGGATCGAGAGTGTCAATGTCCAGCGACAGGTACACCGGGTTCTTGGTCCCGACCCTCTCGAGGATCTTCTTGATGATGCCGTCGGTGCCGATCTTGTCGATCTCGCGCGCCTCGACAATCTCGAACCCGCAGTACCCGTCGTTCTCGTAGTCGCTCGGCCCGCTGAGCGTCGTGCGGATGCCGGCGTGGATGTTGGAGTCGTTGCGCAGCAGGCCCTCCTGCGACGCGTGGTAGAAGTAGGTCCCGTGGTTGATGCTGGCGACCTCCGAGGGCGAGCCGCCGAACACCTTGGGCCGCCACGTGTCCAGGTGGCTGTCGAAGTGGATGACCGAGACGGGCCCGTAGGCGCGGTTGACGGAGCGCAGCAGCGGCAGGGTGATGGTGTGGTCGCCGCCGAGGGTGATGACGCGCGGGAGCGTCTTGCCGAGCTTGGCCGGCCCGGCCTTCTTGGCGTCCGTCTTGGGCGGGCGCGAGAGGATGTTGTAGTGGCCCTCTTCGATCTGGTGGAGGGCGTAGGTGTTGTCGTACCTGGGCTGTGTCAGTGGCATGGCAAGTGTCGAGGGGACGTGGACCGTACGAGGTTACCGGGATGTCACCGCAGTCCAGCACGGTGGCCCAGCTGTTGAAGGGGTTCGTCTCCAGGGGCACGTTGTAGCCGCCGCTGAAATCACGTTCAGTTTCGACATTCCCACTGTTTAGCAAGCAAGGTACTAACTAGAGATTGAGACGGCGAGAGCCCTGGCGGATGCCGGACGGGCCAAAGCGGGCTCCAGGTCTGTACGACGTGCCCGTGTCAAAGGGCGCGCCTTATCTCGCGTCAGCAGGGTGTAGCTTGCAATTGGGCTAGCCACGAACCGATGAAGGCAATGTCATAGTTGATGTCCTTGCTGGCAAGGCATGGGAGGTAGGGTAGGCGTCCGAAAGTCGAGATCCCGGAGAACACCGAGTCGGCCTGGGTGCCTCCGTCGCCAGGGAGTCTGTTGTACCACAGAGCTTGCAGAGGGCCAGCTATCGGCGTCTGGTCTTCCTCGTGATGGTCGCCGTGGGCAGCTGCGAGAGCCGCGAAGCAAAGAGCGAGTACACTTGGGCGCGGCATTGTGACGGTCACTGATGAGAGGAGCCAAGGAGAAGAAAGTGAACTGGAGGGAGCTACATTATTTATCAGATCTGACTCTGCCAGCAGTTCTGCATGGTCAGAGCTATTAGCGATCGGATTGGCAGCTCGCCATGCTCTCCTGCAGAAGACTGCCGTGGACAAGCATGCGCTGCTCTAGCTTATCGTCATCTGCATCCCGACCCGGTCGGCGTGATGTTGTGGTCCAGTCAGGCGGTCTGGAGGCTCGCCAGATCGCCGCACACAGCTGCTTGAGCAGAAGCTGTTATGTAAATGTGCTTCGCAGCAGATATTGAGCAGTGGTGATGCGGGGCCGAGATAAAGAACATTTTGGCTCTGCCAGCATCAGAACAGGGCCAATTGCATGCCCGGCTCCCTGCGAAGCTCACATCTGAGCCTCCCGCGTCCCGACCGCGAACTAATTGACAAGAGTAATGCGAACCGTCGACCGTCGGCTTGGCCGGCCTGTTGTATCCATTATGAAGCTCGATTTGTCCCGTCAGCGTGGATGACGCCAGCGACTCCGGGGTCCAATCACTTCACGGCCGAGCTGTAAGAGCTGCCCCTCCAGATAAGCATTCGCGATTGGGGATCCCCACGATGACAGGCTCCGATAACGTCCTCGCCGTTGCACTGCCGGAACTTGCTCCCGAACGAACTCCGTGAGCGTCATAGTTCGTGGCAGTTGCTCAGTCGTCGTGACATATGATCTGAGCACAATGAGATGCCGAAGCACTACGGGAGCGGGATAAGACTCGGTAGAAAGAAAAAGACCACGTCTGAAGCAAGCAGACTGGTAAGATGACGACAAGTATGTGCCTTTGCCCTACCTATGGTTTAAATAGACATGTTTGGCATGTTGCGTACGTGAGCAACTACTACGCTTAGTCCCCCCCGGGATCGACCCTGTGGAGGGAACTAGCGGGCTCGATGAAAGAGCGGGAGTCTGGCGCAGTGGAGAAAAGATGGAGCCATATACCTAGACGTCATCAAGGCAGGATAATCTAGATGGCAGATCCGATGAAAAATGTTGGTGATCAGGAGCAGGGCGAAGTGGTACCGGAATCTCGAGCACAACTCCGTGCAGTCCACCGGACTCGGCGGCGGACGGTCGATGCGGCAATAGCGTCATGCTCCGGGACGACGGCTACTGGGGAAGTGCCGTGCCGGACATGATGGTGATAGGCTGGCGTCGAGCGACTCGGGGGCAACGGCCGGCGGGGGTCATGCGGCAGAGACGCTCGAGAAGGGGGAGAAGAGGCAAAGAGACCTGCATCGAGTTGTCTCATCATCCCTTACCGTGACCTTGGACGGAGCGGAGGACGTCTCTGATTCGTCTCGGCCCTTTGCTGCAGGCCATGCAGGTCTTGCAAAGGACGGGCAGCCTTGCTAACCCGCCCTCGTGAGCGGATTGGTCTGCTGACAAGTCGGCGCTGCAGGAGAAGGCCATCCGACCAATGCGGACGAGGACGTCGGCCTTCCCCCCTTTCTGCGTACCTCTAGTCATGTACGCACTTGATAGTCCCGTCTTGCCGTGCAACAAGACGGAGATGAAGTAGCCAAGTTTGACGAGTGCCGCAAAGGATGTCTACTCCATCTTGACTGTCACTGCAGCGTGCGTCTTCAGATATGAAGCGAAAAGCATCGGTGCAGGCTATTATGGGATCGGCTAATCGACGACTTGGTAGATGGAAACTGCGATGCAACTGTAACAACGAATGCATGTTGAGATCTCTGTCCGACTGTCTGATAGCATTTGCGGTGGAAATCAGATTGCCCATATGGATCCTTTCTCGATGGACGGAAAGAAGAATGGAAGGAACGTCCCTCCCGCCGCTGCTCCCAAAAGAGGTGGTGAGGGCGGGGCGTTAAAAGTGGCCCTGGGATTTCTGGGAAGGAGCGAACCAGCCTGCTGCCCTTTTCGCTTGCACTGCGTCAGACACTTGCGGCAGCTCGCCAATGACAGCCGCCTGCGCCTTCCGTGCCTTCTCCCTTCTGAGAGGCGTCATTAACCTCGTCTGGCCTCTGGACGCTGCTTTTTCTGGCCTCTGCAAGCGATTTGCTCCGTGTCCTCTGCTTCGTGCATTTCTGCCTTTTATCTCGAAATAGCTTCGTACCAGGTGTCGCAAGGCGCTACCAGCCAACGGATAAGAGTCCACGTCGACACCCGGCCAGCTTCGAGTCGCCGCGCCGCCACTTGAAATTTGCTCCCTTCTCTGCGCAATGCAACGAGACCTGGCGCATCTCCTGTGAAGCGCATTCTTGTCCGAGTGGCTGCTTGATTGGTGAAGATCACCGTCACCCGCGACCCGATTCCAACCACGACATTGCTAGCCAGACCTTCAGCCTCGATTGACTACCGTTGGCCTTCGACACAGTACTTTCACCGGCGCACAAAGCGGTCCGTTGCCTGCTGCTGTCCCTAGCTTTGTCTCCGGCAGGTTGTTGGCGTATTTCACCGATCACGATCCGGCGGAAACCCATGACCCAGAGAGGACGACGGCCAACGACCGCAGTGCTTTAGCTTCGCTTTAATTGCGACAACGCCTAGCATTCCAGTGTCTTATTTTGTGTCCACCACGCCTCAGTATTTACAATATGCGATGCAGAGCCCCGCGCGGATATCTGCCGAATAAAGCATAAGAGGAGAAGGACAGAAGAACACCATATCTGAGCTCCAGTTGCCGTCGCCCAAGATGACGGCAAGCGCGGACGCGAGACCGCCCATCTCCAACATGAACGGCCTGCGGACCGACTACGCGCTCAAGGCCAAGATGGACGATATCGGGCTGCACCGGCAGGGGACGTTCAAGAAACACAAGGTGCTGCCACACCCAAGCAACGAGAGGGTCTACGGAGCCGCTGGTGTACCCCGTTCGCGGCCGCGGAACCTCGATCTCGAGGTCGCCAGTGTCCTCTCCCAAGGTTCTACGTCACAAGCCTCCATCTCCTCCGTCAACCTGCGCCGCACGCCTAGGCGCGTGGTCGCCGGGCCTGATCCACCACCGACGCCGCCAGCTCACTCACGGACGTCGTCCTCCAGCCATTCTGTTCTACCTTCTAGTCCGACATATGTCGCAAGCCCTGTGCAAAGTAGCGACAGTGTCCGCGAGCCTCCACCTGTGGCCCCGGTCACTCCAACCAACCAACGAAGCCCGCCAACGCCGAACCTGACCCCTGAGCGCTCGCCTCCGGGCAAGGCAGATCGCCGGCCCAAACCTCGACCCGTGATCAACGACCGCATACCATCCAAAGCGACGACCGACTCGCGGACAGAGTCGTTCACAACAGCAAGGGAGAACCCGGACTCGGCGTCAGAAGAAGACGTCAAGTCCACAGTACGACCCATTTTGCCGTCGGCGCGCTCGTCTCACAGTACTGTGCGGCAAGTGAGCGCCGAGAAGCCCAAGCCGAAGACGGTCGGCCTAGGCCTGGGGATGGAGTCGAGTCCAGAGGAGAATGTGACGCCCCGAGCGAAGGGCGAGTTTGGGGCGTTTGACGGCGACTGGGGCTCCAGCAGCGAGGTCGAGCAGGAGTGGGACGACAACCTGAACAGGACCGTCACGGTGAGGAAACGTCGACCCCCTGTGCAGGCGAATGGGATACGGAACGAAGTCGTCGAGGATGTTACCATCACGCCGACCAACGCTACCAAGGCCCTGCGGTCCGTCTCCCTGGCCCTGCAGGAGAGCCCCATCGTCTACCCAGCGCGCCGAGTGCTCTCGGACCGAGTCAAGCCGTCGGGCCCGCGTCCGCTGACGGCCTCGGAGTCGTCGATCAGCATGGACACCCGACGGGCTTCCGGCATATCCACCAAGTCAACCGTGTCGACGGTCGTCGAGGCCATTCTGGTCGACACGCCGCCCCAACGTCTGAAGACATTGCGGCACGTGCGAAAACAGACCGAGCTCCGCGATTCTGCCCTGGAACTGCCACTGTCCTCCACATCCTCGGTCCAAAGCCCGCTGTCACTGGATGACGGACAGAAGAGACCTACAATGAACGGCAAGCGTGCAGAGACACGTGTCGAGAGCATGGCGTCCACTTCGACCCACAACTCCCTCTCAAGTCGAAAGGCTCGGCGAGCGATAGAGAAGAGCGGAGCCATCCCCGTCGTGGTCATTCCCGGCCGTCGATCGTCCAACAAATCCAGAGAACCGTCGCTTCGATCAACGAGCAGCAGGAGGTCGAAGCGGAGTCAGAGCCTAGGCTCCGCACCCTTGTCCCAGTCTCAGTCGACGAGCAATGCGACACCCATCTTTGAGAGGCCAGGACGTCGCAGCCGCACCCTGTCCGAGTCAGACGGCTCGAAGCCGGGAGACCAACGGACCATGGACTTTCCGCCAGTTGTGCCCGCCCGTTCTTCCTCGCTCTCTGCGCCTACGAGCCGCAACGGGTCAAGGACCGGGTCTCTGACGGCCGACAGCCTGAAGGCGCATAATGCTCTCCAAGCCGAGCGGGCGAGGAAGGCGTTGGAGGGGCTTCACGCGACTTCCGTTCGGGACCATGCTCTCGAACAGCCAGCTGCCAAGGAGACAAAGCGAGAGCTCCCTTCGCGTCCAGAAGAAGAGTCTGAAAGTGCAGTGCAGCAAGCCCGCTCGTTTGAATCCGGCCACCACCTACGGCACGTAGACCACCTTGGCGACCCCTTCTTTGGCCAGCGACTGTCGGTGCAGAAAACACCCTTCTCGCTGGCTTCCGTCGATACAACGGGGACATTCAACGCAGAGGTAGCTGAGGCCCAAGCCGTGAGCATCTACCCGCACCAGAACAGGTCGGTATTGGTGGTCGATCACTCCAACAAGCCGTCCGAGAGCTCCTCCCTCGAGCAGAAGTCGCGGAACTCGCAGCAGAGCTCACTGGATCAGAAGTCGAGGGACTCGCGACAGACGAACCCGGAGATCAAGACGACCGCGCCCGACTCCAGCGTGCCCGTGACCCCTCAGCAGCCGACTTTCAAGATGGACGAGGTCGACTCGTCGCTGCGGAACCCGCGGGCGCCGCCCGAGCCGCCGGTGATTGCCTTCATACCCGCCACGCCCTCGGGGCTGACGCCCGCCCACCAGAAGGAGAACTTGCTCGGCAACTACTTTGGAGTAGTCGTCGAGAAACCCCAACGACCGGTATCACTGCTCAAGCGAGCTCTCACAGGCCGGACCCTCGCCGGTCGGCGGTTCTCCGAGTCCGGTGCGTCGAGGCCAGGCATCCTGTCACGCACCTTCTCGCTGTCCCGCCATCCGAGAAGGGAGCCCAGCTATCTCGACCGGATCGAAAACGAGCCCATGTACCCCACGCCAGAGGACCGGCCCAAGGAAGAGAACAAGCTCCACGCCTTCTGGCGCCCCGCCTACGCCGACCGCTATGAGGACGACGAGGACGAGGACTGGGTCCGCGACGTGGACGAGGAGACCTACCGCTACCCTCCCGTCGACAACCGGCCCACCCCGAGACGCACGCTGAGCATCTCCGACCGCGTGAAGCGCACCTTCGCCATCCTGCCGCAGCGCGACACCCGCGACCTGTCCTACGACGAGGACGACGGCACCGCCCGCCGCACCATCCGCCGCACGCCCAGCGGCAACCTGCGCGTGGTGCAGCACCGCCGCAGCCTGGACTCGTTCCGCTCGGCGGGCTCGCAGCGGCCCTACTCGCCTCCCGTCCGGCCGGCCGGGCTGTGGCGCACGTACAGCCTGAGCAGGACGCTCGGACGAGGCATCGAGAAGTACGGCCTGCACAACATCCCGCGGCGGCTGAGCGAGCGGCGGCGGGAGAAGAGGAGCCGGGAGCTGAGGCAGAAGATCAGCGGGCCGAGGGAGGTGAGGGACGGGGTTGGGGACGTGATTAGACGGGGAGGGATCAGGGATGCCTTTGAGGGGGGCGAGCAGGGGCGTTAGGGCACGAGTTATGAGTTATGACTGTTGAAACGTGGAGTTTGAGATTGGCATTGATTTTAGCGCGTGTGATTTTTGGACGATCACCTCATGAGGAGCTATGCTGTTAGCGACATGTCTGGGATTGAGGATCGCTGTGACCTGTGCTCAGAGGGAGACCATGGAGTTTCGTACAGGAGCTGCAAAAGTGTACACGGGTTCTGGCTTGTGTCCGAGTGGAGAGCACATTTATGAGACCTGTCAAGGAACTACATACGACGCGTGTACCTTATAGAGATTATGATACCACTGTTTATCTTTACTCCGATGCGAGGCATGCACTCGGGTTTATTTCTGGCTGATTTGGAGCTCCTATTTGGCCGGTCCGTTTATGCATGTTCTCATTTCGAGCACATACGACCTTGCTAAATGACATACAAAAATCCGTAATAGCTCGTCTCTCTTCCACAGGCGATGGGAGAAGATTCGCGGTGAAATTCCCAGTGTCGTCGACGGCAACGAACAGGATCTCCTGTTAGTGCACCAAGAGAGCGATGGACAGACGCTATGTGTGGCGGAACCAAATGAAGATTGTAGACGCATTTAGCGATATGCACAACTAGCCATAAGCTGTGCTCAATACCGCCTTTTAAAGCCAACCATCATGCCTCCTAAACGCCGTTCGCCAGTACCACGAAAGCACCTCGTACAATCCCTCCACGTTCGCTCCCTCTCTCTTTCCGTGCCATTTGCACCTTCAAAGCAAGGTTTCTCATCTACCATCCCGTCTCAGTTTCGCATCTCAACCCTTCATATCAACCCCTCATCCCAACCCTTCATCCCACAGAGCACACCTCACCTCCCGCCCTGCCCAGGAAACCCCCCTGGCGGGCCCGGCGGAAATCCCTGACCCGGAGGCGGAAACGGAAACTGCGGCGCCCCAGCACCACCAGGAGGCGGGAAAGGAAACGGCGGAGCGCCCGCGCCACCAGGCGGAGGAAACGGGAACTGCGGCATCGCGCCACCAGCAGCGCCACCAGGCGGCGGAAACGGGAAAGGCGGGACGACACCACCGGCCGCGCCGCCTGGAGGAGGAAACGGGAAAGGTGGTGCGCCGCGTCCACCTGGGGGAGGAAAGGCGCCGGGGGGCGGGAAGGAACCTGTGGGGAGGCCGCCGGCGCCGGGCGGGAAGGGGAATGGTGGTGGTGCTCCCGAGGGGCCGCCGGGGAAGGAGGGGAAGGGGGAGGCGCCGAAGCCGGGCTGGTTTTGGGGCAGCATCGGGTTGGCGTGGGCTTGGCCTTCTGCTGCGTAGGAGGAGGTTATGGAGTCGATTACGGACTGGGCTTTTTCGTGGCCGATTTCTGGGGAGACAAGGGCGTTAGTGAGAGGGGATCATTGGGTGGGGAGAGGGAGAGGGAGACATACGCTGGTAGTAGTCGACCACGTTGCGCAGGTGGTTGCGGCCGCTGTTGTGGGCTTTGCGCACGCTCATCGAGTCGTGCGTCAGGTAGACGTCGCAGTAGTCGCAGAAGACTGGGCCGGTTAGAGGGAATCGCCGTCTGAGATAGGAGGGTGACCTACATTTTGGCATATTGGCGGTTGTGGGCGCGGTGCGCTTGACGGTGATGCGGGAGGGTTGGCTGTCGCGTTGAGGGTTGGTTTGGCCTTGGAAGCGGAAAGAAACAGGCGACGAGGCTGAGAGAGCTTCAAATGGCGGGTTGGCACGTGCGCGAGGCTGGGATGACCCATAAATCATCGATTGGTGGGGCAGGTCGCCCCTGGAGCTGCCGGCGCTAAACCCAATGGGAACGCGCCAGATTTACCATCTCGTGAATTTCGAACTCCTTGATTTGGGCATCACAGGGAGAGTTTACCGTCAGCTCGCCAACACCACACATCGAACCATGGCGTACCTAAGATCGCCGCTGCGGCAGCTGTGCAGCGCACTGCTCTTCTTCGTCGCCTTTGCGTCGGCCCTGAAATTCGACCTCGCCGCGCGCGGCCAGCACGAGAGCAAGCCGTGGCGATGCATACGGAACTTTGTCGGACGGGACACGCTGGTGGTCGTCACGGCCACGGTCAGCGGGTACCGGGGCGACGGGATGGTTGTCAACATGCATGTACGTGCACCTGGCCGCACTTACTGTTGAGGGCTCTACTGACGCGGGCAGATCTACGACGCCGTTGGCAACGAGTACGGCAAGCCCAAGGACGTGGCGGGCGAGCAGAGGACGGTCTTCACGTCTCTCGCCGACGCCGCGTTTGACGTGTGCTTCGAGAATATCCTGAGCGGGTGTACGTGTGCACTCCCCCCTCTCTTTGCTCAATGCTAACATCCGTGCAGCCAAGTACGTCGACAACCCCAACCGCCACGTCGAGCTCGACATCGACATCGGCGCCGACGCCAAGGACTGGTCGGCCATCCAGGCGACGGAGAAGCTCAAGCCCGTCGAGGCCGACCTGCGCCGCATCGAGGAGATGGTGGCCGAGGTGGTGGGCGAGATGGACTACCTGCGCACCCGCGAGCAGAAGCTGCGGGACACCAACGAGAGCACCAACACCCGCGTCAAGTGGTTCGGGTGGGGGACCACGTTCCTGCTGATCGGGCTGTGGGGGTGGCAGATCATGTACCTGCGGGCGTACTTCCGGTCGAAACATCTCATCTAGGCGGCCGAGGGGAGGCGCGAGAGCGAGGCGGAAGACGGTAATGCGGAATGAGGAGTTTGCAGCTCTTGGGCACATTATACATGGCGACGGTTAGGGAACTGATACAGTGTATTGTAAATTGATTCGCGTTTGTCTGTAAAGCAGGTACTTGATCATGCAACGAATGGCAGCCCTGCGAACTTGACTGTACACCTTATATTTAGGATATGGATTGCTGCCCGACCGTGAAGTCGGCGTCTTGTCGGGCTCCTGCACTGCTTTTTTCACCTCGCCGGAGACGATAACCATGGCGTGTAGCGCGCTCTAACAGGTTGGAACCAATTTGTACCGTCAGGCTTTTTCTGCACTGCTTTTCTCACGACGCCGAAGATGATGACCATAGGCGCTCTAAACAGAGTGGGACATCAATTTGTACCGTCAGGCTTTTTTGCACTGCTTTTTGCACATCGCTGGAGTCCATAGGCGTAAGGTGCCTGTCCAACTAAACGGAGCGGCATCCGGCGGCACTAGACTACAGGCCTAAATCTCGGCAGGCCTCGGCTCATCCCGACACCAAAGCTCCTCCTCTGCGCATCATCCATTCAACCTCCGTCTCCGAACAACGACACCACACCTCTCTGTGCACCACCGCCTCTCCTGTGTCTACCACCACAAAGCACCAAAATGTCGACCCTCCAATCCCCCCTCCGCCAAGCCACCACCCGGCTCATCCGCCCCAACCTCTCCCGGCCCATGGCAACAGCAAGCCGCCACGTCTCTCTCTCCGGCTACACCTTCCCGCGCTCATCCTCCTCCTCCAACTCGCCTTCATCCTCCTCCCCCTCCAACCCCGGCCGCCCCCTCGAAGTAGGCGAGCTCGAAGGCGCATCCTTCAAGATCGAGCCCCTCCGCCGCACGGGCGAGGACATCACCACCACCCGCGCCCGCCTGCTGTACCAGTCCCGCAAGCGCGGCACCCTCGAGAGCGATCTACTCCTGTCGACCTTCGCCGAGGCGTGGCTGCATAAAATGTCGAAAACGCAGCTGGACCAGTACGATCGGTTCCTGGACGAGAACGACTGGGACATCTACTACTGGGCCACGCAGGAGCCGGAGCCGGTCTCCGCGGAATCGAAGGCGGCTGCGCCGGGAGTGCACCACGAGGCTGTCGAGAAGGATGCGCCGAAGGGTGGGCAGGTGACGCCGGCTGCGCCGAGCAGCGGCGAGTGGGCGCAGACCATCGGGACGTTTAAGCCTGCCTACCGGCCGGTGCCGGCGCGGTGGGAGGGGAGCGAGATTCTGGGCTTGTTGAGGGCGCATGTTAAGGAGAGGGGGATGGGGAAGGGGGGTATGGCTTTTATGCCGCGGTTGAGGTAGATGGAGGGAATGCCGTGAGGGCAGAGGGGACGGGGGGGATGTATGATGAGCCTTAGAGACGGCATAAGTGCACGGTCTGTGTGAGATACCCGCTACATGTAAACTGGATGGTAGACGGTTGCATTGACATTGTGGTCACGGCTGGTGTAGGACGATTAGGGCCGTTTGGCAGTCATTTAACTCAAAAAGGGGGTATGATTCCTCGGCGATGCTCCATTTGTACAGTAGAAAAAAACCACCCGACACAGTTGGTGTCATTGGATCGATCAGGCTATTCCCGTATGAACCTCGAGTCTCGACTCATTGCTGTATCGAAGCGCCAACTCGCTAGCCATGCCTCTCATTCTCGTCCACACCAAAATGAACGCCAGTAGATGAAAGCTGCCCCTTCCGTCCCATCCGATCGTTAATGTCATAGAAACCAAGCCACGGTGCTGTCGCCTCAGAAACAATGCAGCCGACGCCCTCTCCTTTCCCGGATGCAACACCTGGCACGTAAAGCTAAACAACGAAAAGAAAACGTGGAGAATAGTCACGGCAGATGATCACCCACCCTCTGGTAATATCCTGCCCAGACTCCTCAGCACCTCGACGGCCGGCATGTCCTTGGTTCCCGCAGCCTTCTTTTCCCTGTCTTCGCGCTCCTTTAGCCTATCCGCCGCGAGGGCAAGGACTCTGTCTGCTTGCCGGCCTGCCGTCACAACTCTCTGGTCAAGCTTGTGCACGCTGTCCGCTAGATGATCTACCTTGAACTCCAGGCTCTGCTGCAGTTCCTTCACCCTGGATACCGTCTGTTTTCTGAGGCCGGAGAAAGAAAAGCCCGGGTCGGTCAGCTGCTTTAGGATCTTCGCCTCCTCCTCATCAAGGAGCGAGTCGTCTGGCCTTGGTATCTGCGCCGGGTCGTGCGGCGCGTCAGGCACTGACAGCTGCAGGGGCGGCACGTCTTCAATAGGTTTCTTGAGCGCTTCCCAGGCTTTCTTTTCTTCTTTCAGTCTGTATATCGTTAGCAAAGTAGTCAAGCTTGAAATATGGAACAGAAAAACGCACCTCTTAACCTTGGCCTCCAGCTCTGCTATCTTGGCGTCGTGCTCCAGATTCCTCGGATTCGGCTTCAGCACCGCCGGAGGTTTCGGCACGGTCTCCCTACTAAACCAGTTCGAGAACTCGGGCTTGGAGCCAAACTCCTTAAGCAGCTGGTCCTGTATGGCGCGCGCTGTAACACCGTCAGTCTCTACTCTCTGCCCGTCCCGCTGCGGCAAAACTCACCTCCAAGTACAGCACTACTCCCCCGGCTCCCATGCGGGGGCTTCTCGCTGAGCGCCCGCTCGCCGCACCACGTCAACAGCTGCCTCATCCTCCGCGGCTCCAGCATGCCTTCTTCTATATGCTTATAGAATTCGGCCGCGTCCACCTCGCGGTGTGGTATGGCCGAGTGGCCATTCTCGATAAGGCTCGAGGCGCGCCGCCCGCGCATCCCTAGACTGCTACGCCGCTGGGAGCTACCACCTTTCTTACGGAAGTCCTTATTACGGTTGATCACAGGCGTGTCGCTGAAAGGGAGGGCGATTTTCTGAGCTTCCGGGTGGTGGTGGTGTGGGGAGGGGGGGTCCAGGTCCATTGGGGTTGGGGTGCCTGGTCTGTCGGAGGGCTGTGTGGGTGGTTGTGCTTCCGGTGTTGGGTCCTTCCGTTTCTCTTTTTCTAGCGATGCGCGCGTCGTCCTTCGCTGAGCTGCGCGTGCTTTTGGTACGATAAGTTGTGGTTCATCGTCCTCTTGTGACGGCGCTGCTGCCGGTGGTTGCTGTGAAGACCGGCGCGAGCTTCGACGCGTAGCTGGCTGTGGCGGGGGTGCCGCTACCGCAGCTGCTGGCTGCGCTGGGGGTGGTGATGGTGCGCGCTTTTTGCTCGTTGACTTCGTCCTTGATGATGTACTTTTTTTTGGTCGCGCTGGCGCAGGTTCGGGCTCCTCGTTCTCTGGTTCCGCGGCTGCGGTCTTTGCTCGCTTCGCGCCGCGCGTAAAGACGAAGTCGCCATCTTGCTCGTCATATGCTACTATCCTCTTGTCAGTCTATCTGTTCCATTAGAATGCGCAAGCTGCGGGAGGGAAGGTCCAACGCACCGGCTAGGCGTTTGCTCTTCCGGCGCTGCGGCTCGTTGCCCATGCTCAAAACCTGGAGGGGCTGCCGGGTCCGCACGAGAGTCGTCATGGATGGGCGGTGGCAAGCAGCGTTAAGACATCAATTCGACTTCGTCGAGTCGTGATCGGAAGGATTGGCGCCGTGCCTGGGCTGGATTGACTGGCAGCTATCGCCGTGAGATGAAAATCGGATGGAGTCAAAGGGCGCTCGGGCCGACGCGTCAGGTTGGTGATAGAGGGCAAAGGAACGTGATGTATCTCGAGAGAATTGTCGCGGGACTGTTTCGATCGGAGAGGTTGGCGAATTAAGCTATGCTGGTCTTTGTTGTCGGATTGGAGTTGGTGCAGATCGGTCGTTCAGCCTCGATGTGGTGTTGGCGCGAGAAACGAAGCGAGGAAGGTGTCGTGGGTGGGTTGCTCCTGCCCGGGTTGTTTACTTTTCGAGCGGAAGGCGCTAGTCTGTTTTGGGAACCACCACATATCCCACCAAGTCAGTCCCAACGTTGCTGCATTTTGTCGCACTTGGATCGACGATGGCTTGAGGTCGTTCTAATATTCAGACCATGCAGACTCGAGGTTTGGATTAGGTTGTTTAGGGAAATAGCAGTTGAAGCCGCAGAGCAGGCGACAGCTTCAGAAGAGGCTGTACTTCGTACACACGAAGCCTCGTGTGGCTATCAGTAATACCAAGGAGGCAGTCACCGAGGTGCATTTACATTGTGTATATTTACGGTTTTTATTTCTGATGTGCATGTGAGGTGTCAAGGCCACCCTAGCCTGTTGTTACCATACTAGGTCGATAGCCCAGTCGCACATCGTAACGATACTAGATGCCAGACGACAGACAGCTCATCTTCAACCAGCAAACCTCCAACGCCAAAGCAGAACAACAGCCGGAACGCCACTGGACACACCCGTTTTGATGTGCATGTGCCGCCTCCGTCCATACTAGAAAGGCTCTTACGTCGTCAAGGCACCAAGCCCTGCCGATCCGAAAAGCCGAGACTGTTTTGTATTACTTTACAGCCAGCGCCCAACACCAAAATATCATGTCTTGGCTCTCCAAAGCCAATCGCAGCTAAATGTTATTACAGGTCGTCGAGCCCATAGGTCGCCCAGCCCTGCCCGGAAGTGTTCATCAGGTCCTGCGGCATCACGAAAGCCATGGGCGCCCCTCCGCTGTCCAGGTCGGATGCTGCGTCGTTCCCAGACACAGCACCCAGCACGGACGGTTGCCGCTCGACGCCATTGCTCCCAGGCACCCGGCTCAGCTCGCCGCCGTTTTCATAACCGTCATTGTCTCGTACTCGTGACAGTGGGGACCGCCGGCCGTCATCATCATCCTATGAGAAGCGTCGTGGTCCGCCCTGCCCGGCCATGACCGGCTGCTGGCCCATGGGAGGACCCATGCCGTACGGATTCATCTGCGGGTTGAATTGCTCCATCTGCGGCTGCATGAAGGCGCCGTGGAGGCCCTGCTGCTGCGTCACTGGACAGTCCTTGTGCGCGAGGAGGAGCGTCTTGAGGTTGACGACCTCCTCTCGCAGCTGGGTTATCTGGGCCGTCAGCGCGTCGTTCTCGCTGCTGAACAACTCGACCTTATTCTGCAGGTTGGCCAGCCACTGCTTCTTGCGTTGACGACACTTCAAGGCGGCGACCCTAAAACCGTTAGTACGAGACAGCCAAGTATCAGGTCAGTCAGAGCATACCTGTTACGCTCGAGGAAGTTCTTTCGCTTCTCTTCGTCCGTCATCTTGGGCTTGGGGTTGCCGTTCTCGTCCTTCAAGTTCATGTTTTCGTCATCCGACTCGTCCATCATGTCCATGTCACCAGCGCTCGAGATGGAGCCGCCGCCGTTAGTCCTCGACTTCTTCGCAGGCGGCTTGGGCGCGTCGTCTGGGGCTTTCCGGCGGCCTTTGGTCGTCGTCCCGCCGTTGGCATTCGAGTTCCGCTTCCCCCTCCCGCGCGTGGCGGGACGGGCTTGCTGCTCGACCTCGTCAGACATCGCGCTAGCTGCCTCGCTGATGCCGCGCGTCGAGCTCGCCGCGATGGAGACGTCTCCGTTCATCTGAGGCGACGTGCTAGACTGCTGCGGCGCTCGTGCCTTCGACTTGGGTGCCGTTTGCTGTGGTGGTTGGGCGGCGTAGTTGTTGTTCGCGACGGGCGGCGCACCGTTCCGTCCCTGTGCCAACATGAAGAGACCATTCGCCGCGTCATTATCATGGGGATCAAACGGACCCGACGTCGGCTTGCTCTCCGGCTTGACGGTCAAGTTGCCGTTGGCCATCTCTTGGGGCTGCGAAGTCACCGACTGAGGGACGAGAGTCTGTTGCTCGCGCTTCGCGGCGGCAGCGCTCATCGCGGTACGATGGAAGTCGATGGTGCCGGGAGTGGCACCGCTACTCGCCAGCTGTGCGAAGAGAGCCTGTGAGTTCGGACTTGGGGCAGGGAACATGGAACCGCTTCCGCCAGGTGTGAGACCCGTCCTCATCGACGACTCGTTCGGCGTCGGGAAGCCACCACGGATGTGATGCGTGTCGCCAAAATAATCATTTGTAGGGCCCGACAGCATCGCAGGGCTGAGCGGACCGGTGCGCAGCGAGCCTCCTCCCCAGGCGAACGGCGTGACACCGGTTCCGGGGAGAAGGGACGACGGCGACGTTAGCGAAGCCACCGAGGGGAGCTTTGTCCCGCCAGGCGTCTCGGGAGGCGCGCCGAAGGACTGCTCGAACGGATTGGGCTCCAGACTTAGGGAGCCACCGAGATGGCCGGTGAAGTAGTCGGGTGTGTTTGTGCCTTGGGTCTGGGACGGTCGAGGGGGAGGCGCGAGGGGTTTGCTAGCATCGGCGTTGGTCGATGATGAGTCGGGCTTCACAGGTGCATCGGTCTTGGAGTCGGACTGAGGCTCTGCGAATCGTTGGTACGTGCGCGACAACAACAGAGATTACGAGATGGAGATGACGACGGTCATGTGTGAAGGTTGGGACGGCGACCAGAGGAGGGGAAAAGCTTACCTTGGGTCGGTGGCGAGGTCTTACTCGACTGCTTCGGTGACTTCGACGTAGCACGGGAGCCGTCCGTCGAAGCCATGATGTCAATCAAAAGTTGCAGCGGCGCTGCGTCGTCGGGGGGCGGTCGCGGGCGTCTGGTAGTATGGATGGGGATGATTCAGTGTTTAGAGGAACTTGGAAGGGAGGAAGCTGATGGATGAGGTCACCGGCCGAAAGCGTCACCAGGTCTGCAGCTGAACTGTGGGCAGCGACGCCAGGCAAGAGAGAGGTCGGACGGTACGAGCAAACTTAATACGCCGGTTACGTAGTTGTTCTTGGGCTTCCGGGATGCCAGGCGTGTGCAGAGTTGGGACAGTGGAGGGAATTGAGAGAGCCGGAAGGGGGAAAAGACGTCAGACGGCGGCCTATGACGCAGGGTGGGTTAAGAAAAGAGAAAACGGGTGGGCGATTCTGATTAAAAATGCTGGCCTGCACCAGAGCGGGCCCGAGGATCCACCGCCGCCCCTCTGAGTGGCTGCGCTGGCTGATAAGTACCAGACCGCCACGACGCCGCACTGTGCCCACGGTAGCACCGTCCTCACCGTGACAGAAACGTGCTGACAAACCTAACCCAGATGCCTGACATTGGTCTCGACTCGTCCTGAAGCTATTCTGATGGGCATCAAGATCATTGTCTCTTCGTTGCTGTTCCGTTCATGTCACGCTGTGTGCTCTAGTCTACCCATCATTGCCTTCGTTGGTTTCCTCAATGATCACACGGCGCAGTCTTCGCACAGCGGCCTTCATTGTCGCCCCGAGGACGGGCGGCGATGAGCTGGAAGAGAGCTCGATCTGGCCGACCTGATCGACATACACTAGATCTAGACAGTCTCCATGCGCGCGTGTCTATTTCTCCATCCAGTGTATCACACTGCGGACTTACATAGTACCTGCGAGCTCTACGACGTGTCAGTGGTCGCTTGCAACTACAAGCCGAGTGGCTCTGTCACTCTCCCCGGTCTAGGTACCTCGATCGGTGTCGACTTCGAAAGATGGCCGAACCCGCTGGGACACGTGCATTCCACCGCTGCCAACGTCGGACCGAGTTCTTTCATTTCCTGGAAGTATCAGTCTACACTTTGACTGGTAGGTAGGCCGCCGTGCACATAGGCGTCTTCCGGTACTTCTGGCTTGGCGACCCGTGGCCGTTTCTCGGTTATGGAACACTGCATTTACTCAAAGGTGCCTTACCCTTGACCTCTGCTCTTCACGTCCAGACGCACATAAAGAAGGTTCATGACTCTCACACGACCATTTCGGCTCTTCCTGCCATCACCTGGCGGAAAGAGAGCCGCCGTGAAAGACGTGGTCTCGAGGGGCTGGCACACCTGGCTGCCGTTTTACCGATCCAGAGACTCGCTAGTTCTCGAACCCATTGTGGGCAGATCACGTCTGCTCCCGCCAATCATGCCGAGCAACTTGAGGCAAGGGTGAGCGGGTCAGCCAATAGGGAGTGAAATCCGGCCTCCACGTCGCCCGCGAAAAAATGTTTTATTGCGTCAGACACGATCGTGTCGCCGCGGCCACTAACGACCAACAACTCAACCCACCGTTTTACTGCAGCACCATTGGGGCGCTCGAGGACTTTCACTCCTATTTGCATTGATTCTAGCATCGACATGGAACGCGCATCATCTCTCGTGAAGTGTAGGCGCATCGAGAAAGTAGGCATCGCTTTCTGGAACGTGGCTGCGTGGCTCGGACCATCTTGGGGTAAATTGGTGGCATTAATCTACAGTGACGTAATCCTGGCACCCAGACTGGCGACGTCGATCTGCAGAGGAACGGAGCACAGAACAGGGGCTCCTTCCCGTTTCTGTTTTGCAGGGACTTTGTTCCTGCGGCCGTCTTCTCCTCCAGATTTTCCAAGCTTTCGGATTCCAGACCGCCGTTATCTGAAGGTCGCCAAGTGAGTGTCCTCTTTCATATGGCCTTTGGATCCAATCAGCGGCCGCGGACGATATCTCTCCCTGGTTGCGCGCAACCTGGAACTCTCTACGATACACTGCAACTGCGGAGCGAAACGGTGGACTATGACGCAAATTCGACGACACTCTTCGGCAGGCCGTCGCACGACATCTCAGGACCCAGCTGAGCGCATACCGCGAAGTTGGACAGCGCAGTAGATGAGACCTTTCAGCTTCCCTTCCATCACCTCCCAGGCGCAACAACACGCTGGTGATGGCAGCAGTGGAGGACGTCGAAGGCTGCCCACCACCCGCGCCAGCTCCACCGCGCTAGTGTCGGTTATGCAGGTTCGAGGGGAGCGGAATGTGGAGATGCTGCCGGCTCCCCGACTGGCGGAACGGTCACCCGCTGCAACACGGCCAACGGTCTGTCGTCCGCCTCGTCGGCGGATGGAGGTCTATCTAGGGTTTAAGAGTGTCGGAAAAGACACGAGAGACAAGGCTGCAGGTACGCCTCTATCGCAAGATGTCATATGACCACAGGAAGGGCGCAACAGTTTCATACGATCTCATGCCATGCCTGTTCGATGTCGTGCATGCAGCTCTGGGCTGAAGCCCCATCGCAAATTGAAGAGAGAATCTCCACTGCGGCTGGACGATATGTCGGCTCAAAAGCTCCCATGCATTCCGGTCCTACTCGCACTGCTCGACAGACTATAGCACTGCGGCCGAAAAGGCACAGAACAGCACCCGTAGATACGAGCACGTGCCGAGATTCATCTTGGATCGATCGAGCTGAACCCAAGACGCGCAGCAGCAAAATCTGGGGTGCCTGGACAGACACACCTAAGTAACGCACGGGCAATACGAAGCTCGGCTAGCAACACCTCAATCAAGACATTGCCTGCCAAGCAACGGTTCGTATAATGAGGAAATGTAAGTCTACAGGTTCGCCGCCGCCTCGACCGCCGGCCGCACCCGGAACCCGTGCCGCGGCGCATGCAGCCGGACCTGGACGCCTTCCGCCTCGGGCTCGATCACGACTTCTGCGGGAGTCAGACTGACCAACCTCCCCACGTCTTTGTGGTTCGCGCCCGTATCCGTCGGCCACAGCGCGACCTTCCTGCCCTTGGCCAGGCCGTGGAAGGTCGCGAGGCCGTCGCCCACATCAACGTCTCCCTCCTCCTCGTTGAAGGGTGCCTTCGCGATGATGTCCTGCGCCTGCTCCCCCGACACGGTCGGCGTCTTCGGCTGCGCCGCCTTGGCTGCCGAGGCGGCCTTCTGGAAGCGCGCTATCCAGCCGTACACGCGCGGGAACCGCTCCGCCGAGACCTGGTCGGCCGGCAGCGCTCCCGGCATGCCGGCGAGCCAGTGCAGAGGCCAGACTGCCTCAATATCCGCTAGACTCGGCTTATCCGTCTTGAGGATCCACTCGCGACCGTCGGCCAGCAGCGTCGTCTCGAGCAGGTCCATGACCAGGCGAATCTCGTTCACCGCCTCGGGCCGCAGGGCGGCGGCATCTCCTCTGGTCAGCCTCTCGCCGGTGAAGTCCGCCCTGTCCTTCTGGAACTTGGGGTCCTTGAGCAGCGGCAGGTCCGCCGGGATGAGGCGCATGGCGGCGGAGAAGACGCCGCCGTCGATGCTGAGGTGCTCCAGCAGGCGCTCGACGGCCTTTTGTTCGGCGTCAGATGCGCCGAGGTTTGGGACGGACGGGTAGAGCTGCTCGAGTTTCTGGATGATGAGGCGGGTGTCGAGGTAGACGTCGCGCCCGATGGAGAGGACGGGGATGCGGCGGTACTTGATGCCGAGGCGGGCGAGGTCTGGCCGCGGGAGGATGGGCGGTTGCAGCTGTGCAGTGTCAGTTTTAGGATGGTGAGTTGTTCACCAGTGAAGCTAACAGCTACTTACACATTGAGTGTACGGGATGCCGCGTAGATGCAGGTACCAGACCACGCGCCTCGCAAAGGGCGAGTAGGCGTAGTGGTACAGCACAATTGGTGGCTCGGATTGAGGCATGCTGGCTATCACGGTGATTTCTGTTCTTCACTGAGTGAGGTCAGAGAGATGTTATTCCGACGTCTATTCTGCTGAGCGCTGACGTTGGTCAATGACGCCCTGCCAAGCACCGCTCAGATGCCTCGGCTCGCGCAAAGAGCGGGGAGCCGCCCAGCCACGGCCCAGCCACGAGCCATCCGCAGCATCAGAAGCGAGGAAATAAGCTTTCTTGCCGAGATCTGGAGATGTGCTACTGGCTTGGCGTAGCTGTGTTTCGACTTCATCAAGACTTCATGAGGCTCATATCGTACTTCCTCTCAAGAAGAGGTATGCTCTGAGAGATCAACTCGACATCTCTTTCGTTCATCACCTGAAAGCCTAGGGATCTTATCTCCGAGTGGAGCTTCTCCCAGACAAAACCTCAACGCCTGCCAGGTCGTTGAAATAGCCTTTCGTCAATCCTATAGCAGACAGATAGAACCCTACTGTATAATCCCGTCCATATGTAACCTTCTCACCTTGTTCCTTTGCAATCGACGTTGTGCGAGTTCAGACCTTTCGCCCCTGGTTTTCTTATTCCCAGCTTACGGTACCCCAACAAAGGCCCGACTGTTACATCGCCCTTATCCTCAATCAGAACATCGTATGGATCTTTCCCCGCCCTCAAATTCTTCTGGAACGAGGTTTTTCGTCGCCGCCCGGCAGATGATTCGCCGACATGGGCAGTCTTGCGATTAAGATATGGAGAAGGGCACGATAAGCCCTGACTCTTGTCGCCGCACTTGACCAGCTTCCCAAACGGGACGTGGCATCCGGGGTCTAGGGACTGACTACGAATTTTACTGACAGTTGAGTCGATTGATTGGCCTCTGTCGGCTATCTCTGTGCCGTCGCGCTGTGGTGTGTTGCTGCTCTCCTGCCAAGATTGTGTATATCACCATCACGAAGCCGTGATTCTCTTTTCTTTCCCTCTAGTTCTCGTCCGGTCTCGTGCGCCTCTCTCACCAGTCTCTGCCCTCACCCTCTCCCGGGGTACCACCAACCGCCAAGATGGCCTCCACCAGCCTAGACGAAGAGAAGCCCCCCCTCGACAAGCAGCCCTTCGACACCACCTCGGAAGAACTGTCCCCCTCTCCCCTCAAACCAAAGGGCTTCCTCGCCACCCTGCGCCACTACGAGTCCACCCTCGACCGCTTCCTCGGCGTCGAGGCGCACGCCATCTCGCGCAAGCGGTCCGAGGACCGCGACCCGGCCTTCCGCAAGTGGCACAACCAGGCCGTCATGTTCCTGCTGTGGATGAGCAGCACGCTCAACCTCAGCTGCTTCACCACGGGCTTCCTGGGGTGGGAGTTCGGGCTGGACCTGAGGCGGAGCATCGTGCTGATCGTGTTCGGGACCTTCTGCGGTGCGAGCGTGACGGGCTGGTGCGCGACTATGGGCCCGGGGACGGGGCTGAGGCAGGTGAGCATCAGTCGGTATAGCATCGGGTGGTGGCCGGCCAAGGTCATCGCCGTGCTCAACGTGATCGAGCAGGTCGGCTGGAGCTCGGTCGGGTGCATCACGGGGGGCGCGGCGCTGTCGGCCGTGAGCGACGGGCGGGTCGGGACGGAGGTGGGCGTCGTCATCGCGGCGGTGCTGGGGTTCGTCATCTCCTTCATCGGGCTGCGGGCCGTGTTCCAGTACGAGAAGTTCGCGGGCCTGGTGCTGGCCGTGGTGTTCATCGTCATGTACGGCGAGACGGCCAAGTTTGCGGACTACGGCACGCCGACGGAGTTGAAGGGGGCGACGCTGAGCGGCACCGCGCTGACGCTGTTTGCCGTCGTGTACGGCAGCTCGGCGAGCTGGTGTTCTATTGTTGCGGACTACTACGTCGAGTACCCCGTCAACACGAGCAAGTTCAAGGTGTGGATCCTGACGACCATGGGAATCTGTAAGTCACCCCTTCCCCACAACAGCACACCCCAGTTCCAAGCTAACACGAGCCAAGGCCTCCCGACCTGCTTCGGCATGTGCCTAGGCGCCATCGTCGCCTCGTCCCTCAACAACAACGCCGCCTGGGCCGCCGTCTACTCGGCCGGCGGCACGGCGACGCTGATCAAGACGATCCTGCACCCGCACGGCTTCGCCGACTTCCTGCTCGTGCTCCTGGCCCTGTCGGGCATCGCCATGAACGGCGTGGCCCTCTACAGCGCGGGCCTCTCGATCCAGCAGTTCGCGCGCCCCCTGGCCGTGGTGCCGCGCTTCGTGTGGACGAGCCTGATGTTCGTGGCCGTCATACTGCTCGCGCTGGTGGGGCGCGACAAGCTGCTCACCTTCTTGCAGAACTTCTTGAGTCTGCTGGGGTACTGGAACACGAGCTTTTTTGTCATCTTGGCGTGCGAGCATTATCTCTTTCGCGGCGGCTTGGCCGGGCGGTACGAGGGGTACGATTTGGAGGCGTGGAACACGCCGGCGCTCATGCCGGTCGGCTGGGCTGGGGGTTGGGCGTTCGCGGCGGGGATTGCGGGTTGTGTGTTGGGTATGAGCGAGACGTGGTACGTGGGCGTGCTGGCGAGGAAGATTGGCGATCCGGCTTCTGGGGGCGACATCGGGAATGAGCTGGCGTTCTTGTTTACGCTGGTTGTGTTTGTGCCGGCGAGGTGGCTGGAGTATCGGTCTGTTGGGCGGTGAGGACAGTTGTGTACCTAGGGGTTGATGTGCGTTCAGGACTACCTTAGAGATAGATAGATGCATATTTCCATTGTCACAAAGTCTCTGCATTCTTGTTGTTACGCCTAGCTAAGTTCCGTAGCATGCTCGGACAAGCTAACTGGCACTCTCGTGCCAAAGTAAGGCAGCTAAGAGCCATTCTCTAGCCATGTCAATTCATCGTGATAAATAGCCCCAGCACCACCTTGCCCGTAATCCGTTTTAATAAGCCACCATAGCAATGCTCCAGCAATCATAACCCATCAAGTTCTCCCAAAGCACCAAACAGCTACCTTAGATAAGCACACTCGCCATGATATATATGCTCCTCTCCACCCTCACGTCGCAGCATTCGCCTCTACCAGCATCCGCCTCTGCCAGTTCGTAACCTCCACCCTCAGCTGCGGGATGAGCATGTCCTCCGCCTGCTCGTACTCCTTCTTCTCCTTCTCGCTGCCTTGGAGTATAGTCCCCTGCGAGAAGCCCAGGAACCGGTCGATGGCCGACAACAACAACGCCTCGGCCTTGGACCGCCCGAGCTTCTCGCCCAGCGTGTCGACCCACTTGGTCTTGAAGGCCAGCAGCACGGCCACGAGCCCGGGGTTGAGCACGTGCGTCGGGTACGCCACGCGCCGCGTCTGCTCGAAGACGCCGAGGACCACCTTTTCGATGCCTTCCTGCTCGGGGACCATGCTGACTTCCGTCAGGCCCAGGCCGCGGTTGATTACCGAGAGGGTCACGGCTTCGGCCTTGTTGGTGCGTTGGGTGAGGTGCTCCATTACGTTCTTCTTGAAGTTGTTGATGAAGATGACGATCTCGGGTTTGACGGCGGGTTCGAGGGGGGCGGGCGGTTGCTGCGGTGGTGGAGGGCGTGGGTGCGGTGGTTGTGTGGGTGCTTGGCTTGGTTGCTGTTGTTGCGGGGCTTGCTGCTGTCCGGGTATTTGTGTGTGAGCCTGGTTAGGGGCCTGAGCGTGAGGCTGTTGTGCGTAAGCTTGGGCAGGCGCCTGTGCTGGTGTCTGGTACTGCACTGGTCGCTGCTGTTGCGGAGCGCCGTACTGTGGCGGCGGTGCTTGCTGCTGCTGCTGTTGAGGAAGCTGGGGTGGCTGGGGCGGCTGCTGTTGGGCATGCTGCACCGGCGGAGTCGGAGTGCCAGCACCATTCGTAGGAGGCGCCGGTGCCGGTGCCTGTTTGGCAGCATACGGCGAGTTGTAGGCCGGCTGCCCTTGGGCACCGAGCTGCACGGGTCTCGCTGGCTGTCCGTAGCCCGGAAGCTGCGCTGGCACGGGTGCTGCCGCTGGGACTTGATAAGCGGGTCTAGGCACCTGCTGGTTCGGCACGCCGGCTTGCTGCACGCCATTGTACTGCGGGTGCGGCGGGCTCGTGGCCTGCTGTGGTTGGTTGTTGACACTCGGCGGGTACCCGGGCGGTGGCATCGCGTTGGCCTGGTAGGCTTGCTGCTGCTGCACCATGTGCTCCGGACGATGATACATGCCCGGATGCGGCATCTGCTGCTGGTAGTGCTGGCCATAGGCGTGGTGCAGCGACGCCTGTGCCTGGTCCGGCGACGGCGCCTTGCGCTTCTTGCCGGCGTCGAGCTCGATGCCGGGCACGCGGCTCCAGAGATGGGTCTCCTCGTTCTTCTTGAAGGCGTCGTTGCCAATGAGGTTGTGGCGGACGCTGCTCTCCCACCCCTTGGTGTCCACGACAAAGTAGTAGTACGGGTACTTCTTCTGGATCCGCTTGTAGATCTGCTTCAGCGTGAGGCCGTCTCCCGCGGCTTCGGTCAGCACCTCGTCGATCAGCACGCCGTAGTTCTTGTTCGGCTTCTGCAGCTGCTCCTCGGTGAACTCCTCCTTCTTCAGCTCCAGCGGCGGCGTCTTGGGCTTCTCGCGCCTCTTCTCCTTGGGCGGCTTCTCGCCGCCGTCCGACACCTCGGCGCCGTCCTCGCCCTTGGGCTTGCGGGGCTTGTACTTGCGCTTCTCCGGCCTCTCCGGGTCGTCCTCGGGCCGCGGGTGCTTCCTGGGCCGGCCGACCTTCCTCTTGACGGGCGGCTCGCCGGGCGGTGGCTGGGGCTGCGTCTTCTTGGCCATCTCCATGGCCATCTTCTTGCGCAGCCGCTCCTCTCGCTTGGACATGATGCCGTTCTTGGGCGGTCGGCCGGGGCCACGCTTCTTCGGCGGCATCATCGGCAGCCCGTCGAAGTCGAGCATGGGCTGCTCGTTCTTGATATGCTGGTCTAGGTGGTCTTGTTGGAGCAGGTGCAGCTGCGATGATTCCTGGGTGGTGTCCTGCGTCTCCTCGCGGACGGGCGGCGGCGGCGTGTCGGTCTCGACCGTCTCCAGGATCTGGGCCTCGTCGACGTCTTCAATCTCGTCTTCGCCGACATCCGAGAGCTCGCTCCCGCTCTCCTCCTTGGCGAGGTCGGCCAGGTTGTCCTCCTCCTCGTCACTACTAGTGCTCTGGATCTCGCCGGCGTGCGAGCTCTCAAAGTCGAAGCTCATCTCCTTGCCGCCCTCGGAGTACCGCCTGCGCTTCTCGTCCTCGCCCGCGTACTCCTCGGCGCCCGTCTTGCCGGCCGCGACGCCGTTGATGATGAACGCAAACTCGATGTCCTTGATCTGCAGGCGGTCGCCGCTGTGGAGGATCGCCTTCTCCTCCTTGTAGTGGACGTCCTCGCAGAAGAAGCCGTTCTTGTGGAGGGGCACGGCTTCGAAGATGCCTTCCTTCTGGTTGAACTGGATCTTCAGGTGTTCTCGCGAGATGGCCTTGGTCTTGCTCGCGATGCCGGGGCCCGGCGAGTGGATGCCGATGAACGGGACGTGGTGGGGAGACGGCCGCAGGGACGCCAGGTCGACGGCCGCCGCTCCGGGCGTGTGCGAGACGTACTGTCTGTTCGCGATGACGGCCTTGTCCGTGTCGGCGGCAGCCTGCTCCTCGGCCGCGGCGTCCTGCAGAGAGTGGCCCGAACCGGAGCCTCCAGCCTCGGTCTTCCTCCTCTTTGTCGGCCGAGGATCGTCTCCGTCTGATTCGGGTCCGAGCATACCGCCCTCCTCGCTGACGTAAGACTTGCTGAACTTGCCGCGCTCCTGCGAGGGAGGCGATGGCGGGGGGAGGCCGACCGCCGCGTTCTCTTCGACCCTTCGCTGGTATATCTCGGCACGCCGCTCGTCGTGGCGGGCTTGCTCCAGGGCCCGCTGATCCCGTCCGATGATCACGGCGTAGGTGGTCATCTGGAAAACGCTGTCGGCGAACTCTATCCGCGCGAAGCTTTCCAGGGGTGCGGGGGGTTCTGCTGGTCCGCCCATGTGGCTCCCGTTGCCCTGGACGAGCTGGTCGCCCGTGTCGTGCATGAGGCTCGGCATGGACACCTGTGCAGGGGTGACGACGGTCGGGGCGGGCGGCATCTGGCTGATCTGGTTGGCGGAGAGCTGGGCGAGGGCCATCATCAGGCTCATGTTGTGTGACAGCGGGGTCATGGGTAGAGTAGAGTGTTGGAACATGTCCATAGAGCTGGTGGAGTAGGTTGCGTTCTGGTCCGGCGCGCTCGTGGCTGCCGTGTCTAGGGAGGCGTCGATGTCCGGGGCAAGAGAAGTCAGGTGTCCGTTTCCGGAGGCAAGCGCGACGGCCGGGGGCATCGCGTCGGCAGGCAGGGGCGGAACGTCGGCGTCGTCTCGGGTAGGAGTAGCAGGATCGCGGCTGGCGTCCGGCAGGTCGTCGGCGGTGTGGTTCTCGTGGACGACAGACGCGGCGGCAGACCGGTTGGCGGGTGTCAGGGGGGACATGGCGGGTGGCGCCGGCGAGGCGGAAAAGGGTCTCGGGCCGTTGCGGCCGTCGTCGTCTTCTGACGAAGTCATCGCTGTTTGCAGGGCAACAGCTCCTCCGTCCCGGGGTGGCAGGCAGGTGCGACAAGGCCTCTTGTTCAGCAGTGTCGTTGAAGAATTGCGCGCGCCTTCCCGATTGCCGTCGTTATCGACCGGGAGGACCCAGAAAAACTTTGGCTGGATTGGGGAAGGAGCGCCCCCGCCCACTGACAGCTCATCTTGCCGCATATCCCTGTCGAGTCCCCACTCAGTGAGAATTTGATTGGCTGGCTCTCCCGTGGTCTGATTCGTTCTCAGCCTTACTTCAACGTCAACTTGCTTTGCTGTTTGATGAGGAAAGACCACCTCGTTCATTTTGAAGGCAATCTTCTCAACAACTCAGTATCTCCCAGATGGGAGGAGGGTCCTTTCGCTCCCATCTGGCGGTGATTCTTCAATCTTAGCCGTACGCTAATTAAGTAGAAGGCTGTGACGCAGTCTCATCCCTCACTAACCGTCTCACTTTCTCCATCGACCACTTCTCGGTTGCACCTGCAAAGCATCGTCAGTCCAGAGATCTACCTTTTGAGCCTATCTTGCGGAACTAACAGTCTACAGACAATGGATCGGGATCTCACCAGGAAGGTCTAAGATAACTTCATCCCGCTGCCAGGCTGCGGTCTGTGGAGCATGGTGTGCCCGTCTTTCGACGGCAATGACCAAGATGGCTCTCGACTCCTGACGATCTCCCCCTCTGCCTCCACCGAAGTGCCTCGACAACGATGACTGCTTCATCATCATTGGGCTACCCGACAAGTTCACGGTCGGACTTGAGCCGATTGTGCTTACCACTAGTAATGGAAAGGAGTTCCGGGGATTTAGGGACATACCCCCTGGAACCGCACTTTCTGTGGATGTCGGAGCCCGGTGCCCTCTCTCGATGTGGGTTTTGGTTTGTCACTGGACAGCATGGCGAGGTTCGAGTGAAGCAATGGGACGCCTACAACGAGGTGCTTTCTCAGAGAGCCTTCTGGACGGCCTCGCGCAGTTGAAGTCTGCTCCCGGATGAACTGTCCTCTGTCTCTCATGGCAGGTTCTCATGGCAGGTTCTCATGGCAGCTCATGTGGGTATCCCTTTTCATATCTTATCTGACCACCTCAACATTCCACCCCTAGAGGCAATTCAAGGAGCGTGTCATCTCACGCATGATACCGCCACGATGGTCGGCGTCTTGACATGACATTTGCGGCCTGGTAGAGCCACCAGCCTCATCCACTCGAAGCAGAGTTCTTGGCATCCATAGTTTCATACAAAGCGTCTCTTACTCGTAACGGAGTTGGCGTTCAGAGGCCACGGAAGCCTTCGTGGGCTCTGCTTTCCTGCTGTGTCGTCTTTAAACTCTCAATTTCATGTGTCAATTCATTCTTGCGCTCCTGTCTCTATCTCGAATGTGTCCCAGTCTGGTTCCTCGTGGAGTCATAGTGCTCCTGGTATCCCGTCTCTTGTGTCTGTGATTGCAATTTTCCTACGTGTGTGTGCTTCATGCTGGGATCGACACCTGACACCTATTGAGTCCCTGTCCTTCTGCTCTCCGTGTAGATGGACTATGCTCCCATCTCAGCCTGGTGCTCAGAGTTGACCCAAGTAAGGGCAACTTGATGTGCGGCCATGTTGGCTGATAATCAGGTCCATCTCATACACATGCTCGTTCCTCTTGTCATCCACCGTGCCAGGCAGTCCTGGCTGTCCATCGCGGACACTAAAATGCTACACTAGGGCCCGACTTTCTTTGAGTACATGAGCCTATGAGCCAACTTTGATCTCCTTTGTTGACTTTTTCGAGACTGGTTGTGAACATTCGGAGCGAAACATGGTCACTGTCACAACTCATAGTCATGGTGCTATGATGCTTATAGAAGTGCTATGAAGGCATAGTCCTTCCTGTTCTCACTACAAGTGGTGATATTCATAGGGAGGTGTGGTAGCAAGCTGCTGGCTTCATTGTTCCAAGTGTCTTGCCAATGGGACGTTGATGGTCACCCAGTGGTGCCCCTATGTAACTGGAATGGTAGGACAGTGGTAGTCCGGTGGTGATGGTTTACTACAGATACGAGCAGGGCTGCGTGGCGTGAGAGGCTGCTACATGTGCGTTCGAGGGGGGTGCGCAAGGCTCAATGGCCGTCAGGCAGGTTCGTGCTGTGGTGACAGACAGGTGAATGGGTGTTAGGGCTCCAGGCGCCCTAAGGCACACGATTGCAAGTTTGGGCAGCCTCCTCAAGGTGAAAAATTACCCCTCGAAACCTCTGCCGCTGAAAATCCACCCCACCTGCCTGAGGTTTTGTTTTCCTGATCCCAAAGCTCACCCCAAGTCACGAAGGTATCTCCCCAACCAGCCAACCAGCGTCGACCTTCCCAAGCACGTCCCCCAACGATCACGAGTGTCAGCCAACCACCGTCCCGCGATACGCGATAAGATACGAGAGCTCGGACCAGCAAGATGTCGGCCCCAGGAGGAGAACGCTTTGGCCAGCCGGAGGTTGGAGCTAATGGCCTTCCTCTGGAAGACCAACCTGGTAAGAACCCTCTGCCGTTTCCCAATCCCAACCCACGTCTTTGATCGCGCGCTCATTCATTTCCACACAGCCCAGCAACAGCAACCCGCGCAGCAGCAGCAAACCTTTGAGCAACTACAAGCCGCGCACCCAAACATCGACCCAGCGCTCCTCTTTGCCGACTACCAGGAGATCGAGATGGAGGGAATGCAGATGAGGCTGGTGGACACAGAGCAGATGGTGAGAGAACTTGCGCGGCGCTTCCTCGCCAGCGAGCAGGAGGTCGCGCGCCTTCGGGCTCAGGTGGCCGAGATGCGGCAGTTGCTGGGCCTGCCCGCCGATGACAACGGCGGCGGCGGCGATGACGACAACGGCGGCGGCGGCGATGACGACAACGGCGGCGGCGGCGATGACAACGACGACGGCGGCCAGGATGGCGGAGATGAGGAGACGGGCGAGGGCGGAGGCGAGGAGACGGGCGAGGGCGGAGACGAGGAGATGGGCGAGGGCGGAGAGGGCGACGGGGACGAAGAGATGGGCGAGGAAGAGGGCGAGGGCGGTGCCGACGCGGGCGATGATGACGACGCGGGCGATGATGACGACGACGACGACGACGACGACGGAGATGACGGAGACGACCCACACCTCCCCTTCGTTTGTGCGTTCCCGGGCTGCAACCTGGAATTCACAACCCAGGCCAAGCTCGGCGTGCACCTCCGCAGCACGCACCAAAGCCACTCGGCCAGCCGCAAGGCCCACGTGTGCGCGATCTGCTGCGCGTCCTTCGACAGGGCGGAGAGCCTCGTCGGCCACCGCCGGCTTCACGACCCGGCGCGTGTCGCGGCGGCGAACCGCATGCGCGTCGCGGTGCCCGGCGGGTGCCTGTGCCCGCTGTGCCGGCACGACTGCCTGACCAGGATCGGCCGACGGGACCATCTGGCGCGCCAGCATCCGGGCTGGAGGGACCTGGTTCCTGCCGGCTGGCAGAACTAGGCGCGCCCGCGGCGACGCGGCGCGGCCCCCTGCTCTCATTGACTTGGTTATTTTAGGGCTGGAGGGAGGTCGGATCGTCCCGCCGACAAGCCAGTCAATGGGGGTGGGGTGGTGTCCTGGGGTGGGATGTGTGGGTTGGTCTGGTTGTCCGGCGTGGCTTTTCATGGAGGGAGGGAAGGAGAGAGGGAGGGAGTGAGGGAGGGAGGAAGCTACCCACTCTTGTCATCAGTAAGCTCAGGCCGGGAGGGTGTGGGTTGGCCGCCCACAAGTTGGTGACAGGGGTGGGGAGGCTAGAGGGGAGGGCAGTGG